>JAJHJA010000078.1:0-1200000 GCA_021202915.1 Heliconius himera | reverse complement strand
TAGCCTACTTGTTAGATGAAAATAATTCATTTCCCTAAGTACCGACGGAACCCATAACTATCGAATTTACAGTCAGATGTCCTACTGTACTACGATAGGAAAAGGTAAAATATTAGTTAACATACTTTATTGTTAACATACTTTATGATTTATTATATACCGACCGTCCGTCCCATCATCATTTACAATTCTTTGAAATTTATTATTATTTATTATTTATTAATTATTTTATTTACAAAGCCAATAAAGTGTTACATTAAGACATTCAACCAGAGGAGACTAAAAATTACAAACAGAGTTTTTTTTTTTTACAAACAGTGTTATTCTTTTTTTTTTTTTTTTTTTACAAGAAAATCGCTTGAATGTCGGGAATTTGAACCTTGGATATCTCACTAGGATGCCCTGTGCGGAGATAACCAATGATTGCTGTACGGATCTTATTATTGGATTTGAGAATTAAAAAAATGAGCTTTAAATGAATGTAAATTGTGAGTGAAATATATATGAAATATATAAGAAATACATATATAAATTATAAGAATATATAAATACACCTAATATATAACATATAAGTAAATAAAGTACAAAAGTAAATAGGAGGGATAAGTTCATAATGCAAAATGTATGTACATATAATAATTATATATTTTTTATTTTTATTTATTTATATTTTACTGTGGTACCTTCATAATATCTTCTATTTCATCATAGTCTAGCGAATGTAACCATTCATTTAGTGCTTTTTTTGTTTTATAATAGTTAAGTTTGTGGAGATTTAGTTTTTTATTGATTTTATTTGCAACGTATGGGCCTAAAAATGCAGAAAATCTTTGAGTAATTCTTTTCTTAGTTATAGGTACTATGCCAAAAAGGTTAGTCCGTTTTTGGTTAGTGTTATAATTATGTTGCTTACCTAATTTGTATTGATTTAATAAGAGTTGGAGCAGGAAAATTTTGCGAACCGAGTGAACTTTACTATATTTATATAACTCTGTCGTAGGAAATTGATAATTTTTAAAATGAATAATTTTTAAAATCATGCGTTGAGCTTTTTCCACCATAAGTACTACTGACTTTGATGCACCACCCCAAGAGGTGATACAATATCTAATTAACGATTCACAAAGAGCTTTATATATCATAGTTATAAAATCAAAAGAACCCAAGTGCCGCAGAGTTTTAAAAATCCGTGCTAGTGCTCTAATTCGAGATGCTAAGAGGCTTGCATAAGCCTCCCACCTTAGATGCTGATCGACAATCACACCAAGATATTTAATTTGATATACTTTTTCAATTTTTAAACACTCACAGCCATTATAACTGGGTAGATTAAAGTTTTGACAAGAGTGCGATTGGATCTGGAAAGAGGAGGTAGGTTGGGAGGATAAATTGGCGCTAAATATAATGTATCTTGTTTTATTCAGGTTCAGCGTTAGTAGGTTATTATCAAGCCAATTCATTATTCTACTCAGACCGCGTTCAGTAATATCTTTAAGACTCTCCCAGTCGTCACCTTCAAATATGAGCACGGTATCATCTGCGTAAGATATTATTTTACAGTTTTGGATTTGCAAAGAACAAAGGTCATTTATATATATACTAAAAAGAGTTGGGCCCAGGATACTCCCCTGTGGTATACCAAAATGGAGATTTCTCTCACAGCTACTCTCAGAGCCTATTTTTACACGTTGTGATCTATTAGTAAGGTAGTCAGCAAATAACTTATGACAGTTACCTCTTATTCCCAGCTTGAATAGCTTGTTGAGAAGGATGGAAGCAGAAACAGTATCAAATGCCTTAGCTAAGTCAAGAAACACTCCGATACACTTTTTACGTTTGTCTAAGGCACCTGACACCGTATTAATTAAGTCGTTTAAAGCGTTTTCGGTGGACCTATTTGATCTAAAACCGTATTGATTCGACGAAAGCAGTTTGTTAGTTTCCAAATAACTTTTTAAGCGATTGTTAAGAATATGTTCAAGTATCTTTGACACCACCGGTAGCACCGATATTGGCCGATAATTACTAACCCTATCTCTGTCACCATCCTTGTAAATTGGACGCACCACGGCACATTTGAAATGACTAGGATACATTCCTTGCTCAATTGACAAGTTACAAATATAAGTGATTGGTTTTACGAGAATTTGAATATTTTGCTTAAGAACAATAGGTGTAATATTGTCATGACCTGGGGCACTGTTCGACTTAAGTCCTAATATTATACGCCTTATCTCATCCTCGTCTGTAGGCAGTAAAACAAAAGAGTTTAAGGAGTTGAAGTTAAGAGTAGAATTACGAGTAAGTTCATCCACGGAGCAGTTAAGCCTATTTAAAATTTTAGCTGCAAGATCCTGCCCTAAATTTGAGAAGTAATCGTTTACAGAATCGATGGGATTGTGTAAAGATATTTTATTTATTGACCCCTGTTAATAATATTATAATTTATAGACTGTATTGAAAGTAAGAAGAATTTAGCATTTTGTTCGGCTAACATTTTATGTGACTCAGATATTGTTTTTAAATTCAGATATATTTGCGAATTATGAGTTGGCTAAAATAGCTTAATTAATGTTTATTGTTAGTAAGCTAATGACAGTTTATTCTATAAGTATCTATTCTACATGCTACTGTGATACAATGTCAATTATTAACAATGTGTTATGATAGGATACAAATACATAATTATGTATATGAAATACCTAGGTATATATGAACAACTATGTATATGAAACACCTATATATCAACGACAATAAAAACGGGACTGACATCCCTGCTATACCTACAAGTATGATATGTATTTGAATAATTTGATATATATTTGAATTTTGTTCAAGGTATGGGGTGATGCTGCCGTACAAATATTTTTTGCTCTTAGCCCTGCGTGGGGAGGCCTTATTACACTGTCCTCTTACAACAAGTTCTCTAATAACTGTTACATGTAAGTCAATTATAACCGCTTTATCTATGTTTTTTTACATAAACAATTAATGACGTCTAAGTTCCAAATGAGTTCCTACTTAATATTTGGCATTTTTAAAAACTTAATTATTATATGTTACAAATTGGACACGTTTACGATGTTGGTTAGTTAGGTTGGTTTATTAAATTAATAATAGAGTAAACAAAAGTGCAATTTTCTTTCCAGAGATTCGCTGATCGTGGCAGTTTCAAATATAGCAACGTCATTCTTCGCGGGCTTGGTAATTTTTTCTGTGATAGGATTTTTGGCACATGAATTACACGTTGGCGTAGATCGCGTAGTCGATCAGGGAGCTGGACTGGCTTTCATCGTTTATCCTGAGGTTGTCACAAGATTACCGGTCTCACCCCTGTGGTCCATACTATTTTTTGTTATGCTGCTTACATTGGGTCTTGACTCTCAGGTGTGATGTGAAACCTAAGTATATTTGCAATTTTTATCCATTTTTTTTTAAATACATACCAAATGACACACATGTAGGTACATACATATACCTGGACAAGTGTTTATTTTATACTCTTTCATTTTAGTTTGCCTTGATGGAGACCGTAACGACGGCTATACTAGACAGATTTCCGAATTTTCGCCAAAAAAAAGTCTGGGTAGTTCTAACAGTTGCAATTTTTGGATATATAGGTGGACTGATATTTACGACGAACGTGAGTTACCTTTGTAACATTATTAAAATACTAAATAAGTATGTAAAAGCATATTTTTTTTTTCATTTTATATTATTTCAGAGTGGAATGTATTGGTTGCAATTAATGGACAAATACGCAGCTAATTGGTCAGTACTAATCATTGCTATTGGTGAGTGTATTTTAATAGCTTGGATTTATGGAGCTGAGAATTTTTGTCGGGATATACAAAGAATGATTGGACGACAATCTAAGTTATGGGTCTTCTTTTGGAGTGCAATGTGGCGAGTAATTACACCGGCAGCTTTAGTGGTAAGCATTGGAAGATGTGGCTTATGCAGATTTAGTATCATTGTTTGTTATAATGCGCATTTGTCTTTTATTACTGACTTTTGTCCTCCATATTCTACAGTTTATTTTAGTTTTCAATTGGATCGAGTATAAACCAGCATCTTATGGACAGTACGTATACCCAATGTGGGCAGACGCAGTAGGGTGGACTCTTGGAGTGCTGCCGATTGTTGTCGTCGTTCTTATGGCCGTTGACCAAATTTGCAGCGGACCCGATGATCTTACAATTATGGAGGTATTACAACCATTGAAAACTTAAACTCGTAAATGTATCAAATCACATTTACTACTGTTTTCCAAGATGCTATTACGGTGAAATACACCATCAATTTGCAAATAGCATATATTTTCATATGTAACTAGTGGGAGGCCAGTCGTAGCGCAGTGGCACAAAGTGTGACTGTAAAACCGACTGGTCCAATCCCCACTCGAGGAGATGAAATATTTAGTTAAATTTATATTTCCATTTCTTCGCTCTGGTGTTTGAGGCAAAGTGCGGCATTGAGTTCTGCCACTCAACCTGCAATGCCTCCAGACTCCGGCAGAAAGTGGGTAACGAAGTGTCTTAACACTAGGTTACCTAGTAGGTTACCTAGTAGTGTGCTAAAAAGAAAAAAATAATCGTTGTGTACAGAAAGCGCGTGTCCTGGCGCGGCCGACGGAGGAGTGGGGGCAGTCGGCGTCGTCGGCGGCGGCGTGCGGCGCGCTGCGCCCCGACAGCGAGCTGTCGCCGCCCGTGCTGCTGCTGCACGGCCGCCACGTGCTGCGCGAGCGGGGCGCTTGACCCCCGCACGCGCACCCGCTCATCGCGCTCAGGAAGGTAAACGACTCACTACTTAGCACCCCATTCATTATATTTGTGATAGGCGTGTTCTATCTACTTTATTTATTTCAAAACATTGTCTTACTAAAGGAACTTTCGTTAATTTCCAGACTTCCTACGATGGCGCAGATGCAACGTCTATAACCAGTGGAATTGAAAATGAATTAAAGAAAGCTGGTTCTAATATTAATAAAATAAAAAAAAGTTCTATTAAAAGAAAAGTTCAAAACTTCAGTCATGAGTCCGATGATGGTATAATAGAACCTTTGTTACAAACTGATAAAGAAAAATCTGATATTGCCAGTAGAAGTGCCAAATTTTTATTACAAAAATCAAAGACTGATTCTTCATATGAGAAAGATAGTAAAAATGTTGAAGATTTTGTAAATAAATGTTCTGTATCTACCCCAGTGCAGCAAGCAAATAAACTTATAACCAATAATATAAAGGAAAATCCACCATCTACCCCCTATATCTGTGGAATAGCCCCAATTCATAATTATATGAATACAAATATCTTTAGCACATACGACATGACTAAAGGAATAACTACAAAGAGTCCGATACTTGTAGAAATTGATGGTAGTAAGTCTGGTGTCTACAGTCCGAGTCCGTTAATTTTTACTACAGCTAAAATTCATACTGACAGTAAAACCAAACTAATGGAACCATTACAAGTAACACCAGTTCCAATACTGTCAACTATAGAAGGTAGTGTAGTGAGAGCCGGAGGTCTTACTAATACAGATAAAATAACGTCGTCAGTGCCACAGCCACAAGATTCAATTATAAGTGTTTGTGGAAAATTTGACAAAAATGAAATTCGATCGGCCAAAGATAAGCAAACTATTTCAAGTGCGTCCAATTATGTTTCTCCAAATATTGAGATAATAAGTAATAATAAAATGGAATATCAAACAAAAGCTACAAACGAATCCGTCATAATTAAGTCATTAGTAAATACTACAGATTATACTGAAAAAAATCAAGCAAGTGGTCAATTAAATCTAAATGCTGGTAGATTGGATAATAATTTAGGTGAAACCTCGAACAAGCACGAAGTTCTTATTCCCATCGTTAAATCTCATATTGACCCAGTTTCTAAAATCTTAAAACCAGCTGAAGGAATTAAGAAACAAACTTCTGATAGTACTAGTTCCTCAGTTAAAACCGAAAACAGTAGTGACAGCTTTAAATCTGTAAAACTTCAGCAGCAAAAGACAGATACTACGAAGTCATCAATTTCTGTACCATTTGAAATAAAGGTCACTAATATGTCAGCAGATAAAATTAGTGCTTTAAAATCATCAGATACAAAAAGGCCAGACGTTAGCGTTGGAAATACAGTAGAAAAATCTTTTACGTCTAGTAAAAAATTACAGCGTCAAAAAAATGCTTCTATACAAGATGTTCAAGATATGGCTGTTGGGACGGGAGAAATATCGAAAACCCCCAAAAGTACCGAAAATATGATACCGATAAAGGATAATCGAAAGATCGAACAAGTAATGGCTCAAGATATAATTGCAAATGTAGTAAATCTAGATAAGACCTCTTCCACGACAGTAGTTACGGCACATAACTTAACGAAGTCATCAGTTTCTACGTCAACACTTTCTAAACCTACTGCCTCCTCTTCTTTAGTGTCAACCCCTAATGTAAAACCTATAACAACGTATGTAGATATGGCAAGTTCCAAATCTTCTAGTATAATTTCTTCAAAGACTATTCCCAAGTCCACAAGTAAATCGTCGTTAGTATCTCCAGATTCTAGTATAAAAAATATACCTAAATTACCACCATCGACTTCTGTGAAGACCGCAGCTACAGCTTCCATGATGACTAAATGTGCATCAGAGAAACCTTGTATTGGTAAGCCAGATACTGCAGTTTCATCTTCAATTTCATATGAACAAGGTTCTAAAGGGGAGAAATCAGTTAATATTGTAAGTACTACTCTTCCTTCATACATAGTATCTACGTCTAAAACAAAAATAGGTTCAACATTTACCTCTAATACAAATACGAGTACTACGAAATCTCAAACGTCGACATCTTTAACTGAAACTGTATTCACGACGAGTGCTACAATAAAATCTCCTGGAACACAACAAAGTGCAAGGCCTATCGTGGGCATTTCTCCCACAAATGGTACTAAGCGTCCCAACTTTTCAAAACAAACGCAATCTGACACAGTTAAAAAGGATGGCAGAGCTTAAATTTTATAAAAATTGCCGTTCGATGTTTTTTTGTAAAAAAATAACGTGGTGTATCTATTATTTGTATTTTTGAGTTTCTACTACTAAATTAATATATTTAACTTGAGACATGGGATGGGATGCAGATTGCAAATGTACCTAATTTATTAACATCATGTACATGAAAAACGTAGATTGTTATTCGTAGTGTGTACATATAGACGTGATACGCTAAAAAAATTGTTAAGTAACTCGAAATGTCAATATAGTATCTAATTTAAATTGATAACATATAGGTACTTAGGTACATTGCTTGGTTTAGCACCCGTTAGTAGTCGTTGTTATTAGACGTTTCTATATATAATTTGCTCACAATATAAACAAATTAAGGAATTGAGTAGTTCATACTAAATAAATATTTGTGTCAAGTTCATATTAGTATACAATACTAATAGAAATAATATACTTTTAATTTTTTAAGGGGCGTTTGTTAAGAAAGCACAGATCAACAAGTAGAACGGCTTGCATATTTCTTGTAGTTCCGTAATTTATTTAACCCTTCATTGAGGTGTAGTGGTGCTAAGATATATTACAATATTTTTCATAGACAATATTCAACTTTCAATTTTTGATGAAATTTAGAGATGAATTATTTCGTCTCATATAAAAAAAGTCAATTTTTATATAAGTTTTAATTTCACCGATAAGGGCGCCAGTCGGTAAATTATTATGTAATGATTTATTATCTCTACCTATTCTGTTTTTAATATTTTATGAATGTCGAGAGAAATTTTAATATCACAGGGTAGTAACAGATAATATGAGAAATTATTCATTATAAACGATCTTAGACATAAGTTAAAAGTATTGATATTCGTTAAAACAATAGATTTAATTTATTAGTTTTCCAAAGCAGACATATTGATATTTGGATATGTTTTAATAAAAACTGTATGTATGTATTTTTCGTAAAATTTTAAAAACCTTTCTATATTTAATAATAACTTCTGATTTCTTATTTCTCAAAGGGACTTTGATTATTTTTAACTGTATTAAAATCGGTTCATATGCATGAATTATTATAGATAAATGCGTCTCTGGGCACGGTTGTTAGTATTACAGACATCATTTGTAATGTACGCTTATGACAAATTATTATACAATTATGGGTTAGTATTGACTTAAAACAGAGAACGGAGGAAACGAAACTGCTAAACAAATGTTATAATATTTTTTTAATATTATTTTTCAATTTATTTATATGTTAAGAAGTAGTAATAGTCACATGCTCAATCGTATTTGTATATAATACAAATACTTATGTCTTAGTTAGAGGTAACCAGTTCGTTATTAATAATGAGCACGAAAGAATAAAAATAACTACAATTTTAAATATTATATTCAAATGTAAACAGAGCTCAAAGAAAACAAATTTTATAAATATTTTCATAAGCACTTATCAGTAGGTTAAACGTGTATTATATGAGTGTTAAAGAAAATTAACTGTTTATTTGATTAAAATCCTAATGCATTTAGAACCAAATATTTTTTAAATTATATTATACCATGGATTAAGGCGATATACCTAAAGCAAAATTCGGACATGACAAATAAAATGAAATTTAGCCGAATAAAGATAAAATGAACTTCGAAAATCATAAAATGGTACACAATTTTTACCTTAATCTATGCAATCGATGTCTTCAATTGATAATATCGATGGTTTATTTTCGATATTTCTATGTTCTTAGTGCAAAACGAGTTAAATGTAACGTAGATATAAAGCATATTATGTTATTCTAGGTATTCCAACCCTTTTCTCACCCTACAAAGTAAACAGAAGTCATATAGGATACTTATTTGAGATACCTAAGTTATTTTTATGAATGACGTGTCACTTTTCTGGATGGTATTTTTTTTTATTTTAAAATAATAAATGTAGAGCCGCCATAATTTTGTAAACTGCAACTGCATTTGGTAGTTTTTGACTGAAATTTAAACATTAATTATATTCTTTATGAATTTTTCTAACATATTTTAAATTTTGATACCGTTTATTACTACATATTTTAATATATTTTCTTCAAAAAATCATCACTTTATTAAATCTAAATTCAGGTTTAATTAAGAGTATTTTTTTTAAATATACCTTTTTAAATATTTTGGCTAAAATGCGTCTCCAAAAAACTTCTCTGCCATTAATCGTAGCTAGATCACTTAAATGATGTCGTTACGATTACGTTATATTTAAATTTTTTGATGATTATTTTGTTACAAACAAAAATATATACTAAAATTATATGTTTAATGAATTAGGTAATAAACTTAATATATTTATATCAGATTATTATTTTTTTAATGCCATATATAAATAATTTCATAATAATCATCACAATATTATATAAATAATACGAGGCGTGTGTGTTATTGTGGCGCAGTGATAGGTTCGATCCCCAATCGAAGAAATGACTTATTATTTATAAATATTTTTTGGCAAAAGCCCGGCGTTGAGTTCCGACACTCAACACGCAATGCCTCGAAAAATTCGGCGGAAAGTAAAGAACGGAGTGTCTCCCCCCATTGCTGCGTGCGGAATACAGCGTGAAGCTGATTTATATAAATACTTTATCTTTTTAATTATTTGTTTCTAAATATTTATAATTTAAATAATTAGATATTTGTTATTTAGAGCGTCTGAATTATTAAAAGTGGCATTTTTTAACTATATGTTATGTAATATAAAAATATATAATAATTTTTATGAATATGTTACAGATAGAATTTTTTTAATTATAATGAATACTAAATAAGTTGCTCAGTTCCAGAGGTTCCTGATACTTATCAAAAGTAATGATTAACCTCACAAATTTATAGAAATATTTAAAAGTTTTATTTTTGGAAAAAAATATAATAAACATCATAGAACATTTTTAAAACAATTTTATAATAATATAAATATAATTATTTTTACCAAGTTATAAATAATTTTTATACCAATTATATTTAATGACAGCTGAATTATCAACAATTTACTTCATTATTTTAAATTTAAAATTATTCTTTTTTGATATATGTACAATTTTTAATTATACATTCATTAATGTATATTTGTTACCATGAATAGGTAGAGATTTTATAATATAATATTTATAAGTTCACAATGAACAAAATGTGTTTGTTTATAATCTTTTAACATTAACAAATGTAACGGGGTGTGTCTACAATGTATACAGAAATATTATTTTTCTTATTGTTATAAAAACATTTGGCGAGAGCTAAAAATTAAGAAGAAGCGGATAAGTTACCGATATGTGTGTTATAAAAAATTAGAAATGTTCATAATATAAAACGAATCAATTCGAAAAAAAAATATATTTAAAAGTAGACATATAGTTACCGGTGTAATGTTATATCAAATCTGATTAGAATTTAGAATTGTCGTTGATATATTTTACTCAATTTTTAGAATTTTAGCGTTCGTAAGACTAATATTATAATCCCGTTATATCTTATTTTAGATGAATTTATTTTGATAACTATCAAATTTTATCCTAAAATATAGACTTTATTTACATATATTTATTCATATATATCTACCTAATTTTACAAAAAAAAAATGCCCATTTTGTTACCATTGCCATTGTAGTTGTCAAAATCGCAATAATTCATTATACATACATTATGTACGTATAGATAAGCGATTGTAGTAGGGATTCAGGCGTATGTACGTAGGCGACTAGGCACAAATGGATTAAAATTCGTTATCGTAAATTGCATGAAACTGCATGTGGTGTATAGGTTTTAGGTAACAGGGCTTCGTCAAACGAAAATACATTCTTGTCCAACAGTCCATAGACAAGAGATGAAATATATTATGTGCGTTCTACCTATCTCTATGATACCCAATTAAATACTTTAGAGATATATAAATATATATATAACGCCTACTGAGTAAATAGACATTGTTATTGAACTTGATGTATTTTAGATAATTATTGATTAAATCGATGTTGAATAGATGTTTAATGTAAATATAGACATTCTCCCGCCCCGGTCGACGTATGAGGTTTGAATGTTATAGAAGGCTGTATTTTTGGGTGATATTTTAGTATCGAAAGGTGTCATATCTCTGATAACACTACAATTTAACATGGATGGATATCTGTCGCGAAAGTAATAGAGAAATGTAATGATGTGATAAATAAGAAATTAGTTTTAGTGTTGTTGTGCTATTATAATAAAATATGTTCAGATGTGGTTAATCTGTGTTGTTATTTAGCCCCGTTCACTTTTTTTTGTAGTTTTTTTTTAAACAACTCAATATTGATAATAAAATAACTTTTTATGTTATCACAAAACATATTTTGACGGTATTTAGGTAAAGTATCGAAGTGAAAAACTGCAAGTATCTTTTGTTGCTACTTATTTATCTTATCTTTCACTGCTGTTTTGAACTGCTAACAGGGGTAGTTTTCCATAATAAACATATTTAATAGCCTAGATAAATATTTGAAACTGAGTGAGTGAGTAGTTTAAAATAATTATAAAAATATTTGCGATTTTTCGATTTCGATATTTTACTGAGGGACCATCGATTTATTTATTTAACTAAAATCAGCTTCACGCTGTATCCTGCACACAGCAGGGTAGGCAAAGGGAACCTAGTGTTAAGACACTCCGTTCTCCACTTTGCCGAATTCTGGAGGCATTGCATGTTGAGTGGCAGAACTCAACGCCGCGCTTAGCCTCGAAACCAGAGCGAAGAAATGGAAATATAAATTTAAGTAAATATTTCATCTCCTCGAGTAGGGATCGTACCCACAACCAGTCGGTTTTACAGTCACACTTCGTGCCGCTGCGCCACGACTGGCCTCTATTTATTTCACTGTAGTTTATAAAAGTAACTTAAATATTAAAAGAATACATTGTCAACATACATGTAACCGTGACAACTGTTAGCTACACGAGCAACACGAGTTATTTATTAGCTTTCAATTAAGTCAGTGAGCAAGGCTTTTAGCATGGTAGGTACTAGGTATGTAACGTCATACTTTCTTTGACTGGCTTGATTTTAGTTTTTACCATTCGTGTCGGTGCGGCGCGCGGGACGCACGTCTGGTGTGATCGCTATATACAATATATTAATCTCAATGGCAACCCGTTATAGTTGCCGCAATCCAACCGTGAATTTGTTTTTAAAATTGTAAAGTCACTCTTTTTACGTAGTTTGATTTAGAATTTTTGAACAGTGTAAAGTGATTACAATAGGAGCTACAAACCAGTGAAACCTTGAGATCCTGACTGACAATGTTCGGTTATAGTTATTCAAATCTTGAAGAAATGTACCCGTGTTAAAATTTCAACCAATTCTGGTATTGGACGCTAAGGTCAGTAATTAGCCATATGTTTTGTTTTATATTATGATTTATTTTATATTTTTATCTTAAAATACAAATGTTACTGATTATAATACGATTGTGTTCGAGATGTAGATACCTACTAGTGCAAGTTTCAAATGACAGGTTTGTGTTCCTGATAATGATAAGGTGGCACTTGCTGTATAATGTATTATAATTTGTAATGTACTCAATAAAAGTCCTTTAAAATTTTCATAAAAATGACTCCTCTATAAATTTTTTATAAGTTTATAATCCTAAATGTTAATATAAATTAATTTATTTTAAAAAATAAATGTAACTTAATAATTATATTTATATTCTTAGTCGTTGCGTAAAGTGCTATTTCTTAATATTTTATATTACGATAATATTTTATAAGTACCTAGACAGTAACATAAATATGTTTATTTACATTTTGAAATTTGAACGTTTTTTTTGTCGTCCAAGCTCAATTTTAAAAATACCATCACGATTTTAGATTTGTATACTTTTTTTATATTTAAAAGAAATAAAAAAGTAATAAAGAAAGTGAAATGTTGTTGTTTCTTTGTTTAATGCTCCGAATGGCATATTAGAACTGTTTGACAAATAATTAAGGTATCTTTAAAAAAGTTATAAATAATATAAACTTTGGCGCAGTGAATGATCTTTTGAAGGTGTTTTGCGTTTCATATAGCGTAATATAAAATTTTACGGATATTTATGGTTATAACCATAAATATCCGTAAAATTTCTTGGATCTAATATCGCGTTGCCCATATTCGAATTTAAAATATATTTTTTTGATAATACATTATATTAGTAGTAATTTACGTTTTTTATTTCACAATAGTAGGTTACTTTACTAAGTAACCGCTTGTAACAATATGATGCAAAACATTTAAAACAACATTAATAGAATAGTATCCCAACTGTGGCTTATCTTCATCGAGATACCGCGTTGATTCTTGCTGATATCGCGTTGATGTCTAATTAACGCATGGGTCGTCTTCTAGGTAGGTTTCTTGCTGCACTCATGATTATTTGCACAAAAAAGGGTGCGATTGTAAACGCGATAAATCGTAGATTCGATTACCATTCGAGTAAATGAAATATTAAATATTTTAATTTCTTCTTCCTTACCAGGAAGAGGAAATTAAAACATTTAACGCGGTGTTGAGTTACGCCATACATCATCCGATGCTTCTAGAATTCCTTACCAGGAAGAAGAAATTAAAATATTTAACGCGGTGTTGAGTTACGCCATACATCATCCGATGCTTCTAGAATTTGGAGAGAAATGAACGGAGTGTCTTAACACAGTTTTCCCGCTGCCTACCATGATGTGCGCAGGATACGAGCTAAAAAATGTTTTAAGATTAACAAATATGTAAAGAAAAGACTTTGGCGTTGGAGTGCTAGTATTGGTAGAAAACTTTGCTATCGGAGCACTAAAAAAGTTCCATAAATTCTAAATAAATAGACAGAAAGTAGGGAACGGAGTGTCTTAACACTAGGTTCCCTCTGCCTACCCTGCAGTGTGCGGGATACAGCGTGAAGCTGATTTAATTTTTAATTTTTTAAATATGTAAAGACACGTTAACATCTTTTTAGTTGTTTCAAACCTATTATTAGATAATTATTGACATTACACTATCTATATTCATACTGCATACATGTGATTTTTCTATAGGATCGTGTGAACAGAAAATGTCATTTTGCTCGTCAGAGCGCTTTCCATCCATTCATGGCATCTCCCGCTTTTTCAAGCGATTTCTTTCGGCTTCTTAAGACGGTAGAAGGTTGTATTCTGCTTTCTTATTGAGTTTTTAAACATCTTTCACTAATCCGCTTTTTAATTAACATTGTGAAATAAGTAACTAGTTATAGTAAGTCAATACTACTTTAAAAATATGTTAAGAATTAACTATGCACTTACATAATATATAAAGATAAAATTATTTATAATTTTTTATTCATAATTTATTTATGCATCTTTTTATAAAAAAATTTAAAAAAAATTAGCTTCACGCTGTATCCCGCACACAGCAGGGTAGGCAGAGGGAACCTAGTGTTAAGACACTCCGTTTCCCACTTTCTGCCGAATTCTGGAGGCATTGCGTGTTGAGTGGCAGAACTCAACGCCGCGCTTAACCTCGACACCAGAGCGAAGAAATGGAAATATAAATTTAAGTAAATATTTCATCTCCTCGAGTGGGGATCGAACCCACAACCAGTCGGTTTTGCAGTCCCACCTCGTGCCGCTGCGCCACGACCGGCCTCTTTTTATAAAATATAAAAAAAAAATTCATAATATTTTATACTCTTAAACTAAATACTAATTGATTCTTCCACAAGAATCGTAATGATAATAATCACGAAATGTTTGTAAACACTTATGTAGGTTTATTTCGTAAAGGAAGTTAAGAATATTATTTATTGAATAACTACACGTAACGGATGGAAAAATGATTTCACATATTACAATTTTTAGGACGTAATAAAACGCAATATTTTCCTGTTTCATAGTACCAACTACTGATTTTTTTTGTGGGCAACACTAATACTGATTTTCTACCTGTCTCGTATCTCTTATTTGATAATTTCGATGGCACTACAAAAAAGCAGATTAGTAAAAAGATTACCTTTCCCAGAAGATTATCCTGCATCCGGAGTTTTTTGTTGAACGTCATACAAATAGCATTGACAGACTTTGTTTAATGTATAAAAAAATTATGTACTCTTTTGTTACTAAGTAACTAACTCTTTTGTTACTAACTAACTAATTTGAGAATAGGAATTTGACGTTACTGTTCAACAACTTAATATTAACTTATTAAAACTAATGTCTAATCACATTTTGCTAGAGCAATCTATTTAGAACCATCATCGCACAATATATTGATTCCCGTTTATTATTTGTAGATGATTATTTAAATATAATCTATAATACGATATAATCTAGATAAAAAATTAAATTATTAATTTACAATCTAAATATTTACTTAGTCTTGTTTATCATAACTAATCTTGTGTAAAGTAAATTTAATGTTGCTAAATTGGCATTTTAAACCTTAAATTATTCAAACGAATGCTAAGCAGCATCGGCATTAAAACGGTATTTTTACGACTACAACCACCATGGGACCACTTATTTCATTACCCAGAGAAAGAAAGGTTCTCTAGGTTTAGACGAAATCGTTTCTAACCATGACTTAAAAAGAAAGTTTAAAAAGAGGTTTCATGTCGGGCATACATAATTGAAGGAAGACTTGTAAAAACATTGTTTAAAAGGAATTAATGTCTTCCAAGTTTTCTTGATAAAACGTAACGAAGTCCACCTGTTTTTGCGCGTGGTGATTTTGTGTTGTTGTGAGAACAAGAGAAATAATCCGCAGTTAAAACGAGGTGAGATGGCTGAAATGATCGCTAAACCAAGATTAATTGATTAAAACGGTACTTTTTCTCCTCCAGCTGCTTCCACTTAATTCCTTTACATGCCAATCACTTAATTATAATATCCACAGTTAGATAAAGGCAAGCTCTCAGTGGAGAGAGCTTCAGAACTATAAAATAGTAGAAGGATGTTGCGTATCATGAAGACAATGTCAAGTCCAACCATAGTAAATGATACACCAGAAGCTCTGGGAGCTTAAAAGGAAGTGTATATTACACTCACAGTATAAATGAGGTTTCAGTTCAGATGAGTTTAAGTTTAAGGTAAACAACTTTTTAAACATTTGTAATTTCTTTGAATGCATCTACAAAATCATCTTCGAAAGGCTTATTTTCGTTGTTTGCTTGATTTGGTAAGTGCATGTTTGTATATTTGTTTGTAGATTTTTCCACGAATTTCTCTAAAACTAAAAGTCATATCGAGATGATTCTTTTTTAGGAAACAGTACAAATTTCAATAAAATCGGTTTAGCAGTGTCAGAGATATGGTGAAATAAAGAAAACATAGATAGGTAGTAGAACCTGCAACTTTTTTTTTCTTTTGAGTTCACTAGTTGTTTTGTTTTATATGCCAATTTGATGGCGGTTTAATTCTTTTATTTATATGTTCATCCGACGATTTAAAGGTGCTTACAACAATTTATTTGAATAAGGAATATTTTGAATTTATTTTAGGACATTTCGTGTCGATTCAACGCTACGTTGAAGAAATGAAAATATTAAAAATATTAGAAGCGTTTACAGTCGCACGCTTGTGCCCCTGCACCACGAGGGTTCAGTTTATTTGATCATAAGTCCAAAGTTTATTTTAAACAGCATAAATAAATGTTACCTATATAGCTATATAATATTTTAAAAGTATACTAGAATAATGAAATCAGTAATCAAGTTTTCAAACAACATTTATAAACTTATCCAAAAACTAAAACTAGCTCTCATTACAATACAAAACGGTTAGGAAATTAACAGTAGGTCTTAGAGGCTCAGATCGAACTGGCTGTTCGAGCATTCAGTTATGTAAAGCCGTTGAGTCACATTGTTGTAGCGAGTTGCAATATATCCAGATGGCGGTTTGGGGAGTTGCTCAGTATCTATGAATAGCATCACGGGCTCACGGGTCTCAGCCTCAGAGGTCGGACGCGGTTAATTGGCGACTCGCCGGAGCCGGTTTGGACGCCGATTTTGCGGCGTTTCTAACCTGTATACCTTCTTTTGCTCTGTTAGCTTAGGTTCAGCTAAAGCATATTGCTATTCTACTTTTAATCTTATCTTATCCGATTATAGTGTTGTACAGCTATAAAATAATAAAGTTAGTGCTTGTACATGAATCTTAATCCAACTAGAATCGGCTTTCATGACAACGGAAATTACGAATCCATACAAATGCAGAGGGTGACGACGGGCACCAAAAGTTTTTGTTGTATTGTATCCTAGCGATTATTGATCGCGTTAAGTCCGTAGACAAGGAAATTCACATTTTCGTTGCGGTATTAATATATATAAAAGTATGTATATGAAAATTAAACTTATGCCGCGTGATCAAGAAGTAGACACATTCGCACCAATAATAATAAAATAGTGTACATCTTGTATATTAGTTATTAGTTTAGTAGTCCTCGACGCTATTTCTTTACAGATACTTATAGGAACATTTAATATATCACTTTTTATATCTCAAACGAGTTTGCATGTAAATATACAAAAAAGATATGTGACATACTTTATTTACATATAAATATAAATTTGGCGGTATAGAGCCAAGTACTTATTTTAGTGGTGACTAAGTGAGGCCAATGCTCTTTCCTAGAGAGAAAAAAAAAACGGGGAACAGTTGTTGTCGACGGGGGCGAGAGGGGATTCACGGTTGAGCAGCGTCGCCACCTGCGCGCGCACTCGTCGACCTGGCCTGGCCTGTGAAAAGTTACAATATTGCACTCTAAGCAAAAAACGCTTAAAACTTATGAATATTTACCCAAAAATTTTAGCTAAGAAAAGAGTGAGCGTGGAAATAATCGAGAGATGAAACGACCTTACTTTCACTTTTTAATATATGAAAATTTATTTCAGACATCTATTGACAAATAAATTTGTTAAAAGTTTGATTTTGTTAATGTCACACCTTTAGGGATTCTGATAGTCAAATATAGTCAACCCAGAAAGAGACGAATAACGATCGCCTTAATCGGTTACAAATGGTAAGGCCGTTCCTACTGCTTGGAATTTATGTTAAACTAACAGTTTATTACCATAATAGTGAATGCTGTTTTATAGATGAAGAATGAAGAAAATTATAAATTATAAAAGTATACATGATATATTTATTATTGTCAAATTTATTCCCTTTTTACATGATTTTGAATATGCATAAATTTTCTTAGTTTCTCTATATTCCGGTTTAAAATCATCTATAAAAGAATGCGCATATTAATTTTTTGTATATTTAAATAGAAATCGTGATAAAGTTTAATTAAATTTAATACTTAAATAGATTTTTTGGCACGCCTAGTTCGGGAGTAATGGTTTCCGCGTACACGGCACAGACAACTAAACGTTACGTAGATCAAATATTGTGTCAAGTGCACTATTGTCGGTGATCCGAGTAAGCTTTCACTTTCAAAATCTTGTCATATATTTGAATAAATCAATCAATGTCCGCAAGTGAGCTGCTACTACTCAATAATTGTAGATATCATAGGTAATATTAATCGATTTTTGTAAAAGGAGGTTATCAATTCGATTGTATTTTTTTGTTGTTTGTTACCTCAGGACTTTTGACTGGGTGAACCGTTTTTATTATTCTTTTTTTATTTGGCAGCTTTCTATGTGTTCTCATTTTAATTTGGCAATTCATTTCTTTCTGACAATTCATGAGAAAATCACATAAGTATTAAATTTGAATTAAGTATGGGAGCGGCGAATAGATGAATAACTCAATATCACGCCAAGCGATTTTGATAATTCTTTTTTTTTATTGGAAAGGATATACTTCAAGGGAAGTTTGATGAGATGTTTGGGTAGTATCTGATTATCAGATCAGGTGGAAGTCGGCTTTTTTTAAAATTATTTAGATAATAATAATATAGGTACATGTATAGCAAATGGTTCATTCCTTAGTAATAATGTAACTAACAATAACATTAGCAGTTTATATTAGCTTTGTGCCAAATTATGATATATTATATTAATGGAATTGATACTTGAAAAAAAATGCATAATAATTAAATTATAATAACAGAATGATTATACATCTATTATTACGTTCCTATTACATATTACTGTGTCAATAAATGTGATAAATGTCGAATGTAAAGAAGTCTGCAGGAGGCTGCGCAGACGCATAGCGAGGTCATTGTACCGCTCAGAGGAACTGCGCTCTTACCTGCCCCCTTGTCCTCTACCCCGTCTTATCCATAATCTGTGTATTGCAAACAAATACAATATTCATTTGTATTTATTATCGAATCAAAACAATATTAATGACATTATTATTTTATTATTTATTTATAAATTTTGTTATTTTATTTAAATACTTTAAAGTACATAAGTTACATATGTATAATTGACAACGTCATCTTAAGATAGATCTCAGATTTGAAAGCGGTTTATAAATACTAGCTTAAATTACTCAGCTTTGTTAAAATATTTGTAATAATAGAATACACATTTCAAGTTAATAAATGTTGTTCTATTTAAAAGTAAACTAGTAAATGTTTGTACACAATAAAAAAAAACTAATTTCGCAAACCGGCTTTAGAGGTGATTATTTCCGAATGATTTCTTATAAATTACAACATCCTTCATCGTTCAGAATTATGTGAATAGGTGGGCGCGTCAATGACTTCTGAGTTAATTTTTTTTATACATATAAGTAGGTACTCTATGAAACAAATGATTATTATTAATTAATAATAAGTAATAGTATAACCTAATGTTATATCTTGCATAAAGCAGGATACGTAGAGGAAATCCAGTGTTAATGCACATCATACCACTTCGAAACACTGTGTGTTGAGTGGTACTCAATGCTGTGCTTTGTCTTGTTGACAGTGCGAGAAAAATGAAAATAATTCATTCCTCTCCATAGGAGTCAAATGTAAAATTACCACAAACAAATACTTAAATTATAACCTTGCGGCAGCAAATGTTTCAAACACTGAAAGAAACAAGTGATACTATATACTTTTATGCTTTTTGTACATTTATATCTACACTATTTAACTTAAAAAAAATCATTTAAGAATAAATAATGTTATTACGACGAATGCGTTTTGAAATATTTGATGGTTTGTAATTCCTTATCGATCAGATTTTATGAGAATAATTTAAATAATGCAATTGTATAACGTTTACTCTACTATTAGCTATAAGTATTGGAGCAAAAGTAAAACCTACGTATAAATAATTATTAACAAAAAAAAAACTGACATCAACCGGATCCCATAATCAGACCCTAACCAAATTTATCAAACTACCGTTGAATGTATCCTTTCAAATAACAAAAAGAATCATCAAAATATGTTCACCCAGTCAAAAGTTAAAGATAAATATAAAAAAATACAGTCGAATAGATAACATCTTCCTTTTACAGAAGTCGGTTAAAAATACAGTATGTTTGGCTCTGCCTGCCTGCTTTATGGAAAACTAATTCATGACCTCGGCGTTAATACCATCTATATGGAAAGGGCATGCGCCGGCCTAGAAAATGAAACACAAAGATTTATACTTAAGATGTTTTTATTCAGAATCATTTTAGATACAACACAATAGACGTTTAAAATCGTCATTGAACATGTCCTTTACGCCTGGTCGATTAGATATGTCTGATCAGTGAGATGAGTTGATATAGAGATAAGCAACATGTAGGTACTATGCCTGATTGATATTATATTACTATTATTACGTAAGTGATCAGTCATAAACACGCGACAGGTTGTGGGTTCGATTGCAACATGAGGAAATGAAATATTTTATATTTTCATATCTTTGCTTTCGTGTCGAGGCAAAGCCCGGCGTTGAGTTCCGGCCACTTCGGCGGAAAGTGGGTAGCGGAGTGTCTTAATATTAGTCTCCCTCTGCCTACTCTGCTTCACATTGGATACAGCGTGAAGGTAAAAGAAAAAATATTACGTTAGTATTACTTGTAATATCTAAAAATTTATTTCTTAAGCGGATACTACTGATTTTAATACATTCAAAAATGCTTGCGTTTCTTATGACAACAGAAAATGTTCTTGATATTGACAAAATTTTACTAAGGCGCTATTTATATGGGCTGCTTGAGTTGCACTTCAGGAAAACAGACCTACGAAATAAACTATAACATATATAATGTCGAGGGCTAATAATAAAATAAACCGGTTAAGTGCGAGTCGGAATCGTCCACCGGGGCTTCCGTACCCATTTCAGGATTGTAGGTCAATGAGAAGGACAATTTCACAAACTTAAGCTTGAATAATAGTTTAATTAATAATTAGTATTTTTGACATTTTTAAAGTGTTATTTCACAGTCCAAACGCTCTGACCACTAAGCCATACGTTTAATACAATGAACGTCTGGCTTAGTAGTCAGAGTAATTTATGAAATTTTCACTTTTCGAACGTTTCCTTTATTAGTATTATAATTTCTCACTTTGTGCCAAATTTCGAAATTTAGATTTAGGTTCTGAATTACGCGGCAAATTTCATACAAAATTCAGCAAAATCGATGCATAAATGCTCTCATATTTTTGATTGCATTGACTGAGAAGCTTTATTGTTTCTCTTCTTTATGGGTCCATAGAACTGAATATTTGGTATTAATTTAAGCTTGATACCTCCTTGCGATCTCGATAGATCTTTACAGACGGACAACAGAATGATAAAATAAGGGTTTCGTTTTCATGTTGGGGTATGGAACCCTAAAAACATCAAAATCCTTTATTGTTTGAAACTCGAACAAGAAAGAGACAGAAAAAAATATAATGATGCCTTCTGTTACTTATATACAAAAATTTCTAAAAACTTTATCCCCACCTAGCGACCCGTTTACGGCTTTGCCTACTTAAACTATTAAATTATTTATTTAATACTTGGAATTACGTTCCAACCAAAAATACATGTGTAAATATATAGCTGTATCAATTTGAATTTGAAATTCCTTACCAAAGAGGAGAAATTTGTGATTAAAGTGGCCAGTATGACAAAAAGTCAATTTCATATCAAAGTACCCAATAGTTAGTATAAAGACATATTTCAATATAAGTGGGGCAAAAAAAAACAAAATGCGATATCATATCTATAAATAGGTTTTATACGTTTTTTAACAGTTTGATTTTCGATGACACGTGACACTATACGTGACAATGGCAAATAAAACTAGACCGTGTCACTTACCTACCTACAGAAGAGAAAACACAAATGAGATGAATTAATAATTTTTGTAGGATATTATGTAAAACAATAACGAGGAGGCCGTGCGGTGCAAGGGTGCGACAAGTGCAAAAGCGTGCGACTGTAAACGCGACAGGTTATGTATGAGTTAGATTTCCACTCGAGTGGAAAACGCGGCGTTGAGTTTCGTCACTCAACACAGTGCCTCCAGAATTTGGCGGAAAGTGGCCAACGCTTCGATTGGAACGGAGTGTCTTAACACTAGGGTTCTTCCCTCTGCCTACCCTTCTGTATTCGGGATACTGCATGAAGCTAAAAAAATGAAGTATTAACAGATGATGATTAGTCTTGCAGATTTAATACGTTGTTAATTATTGATGCATGTAGTTCACTACACTATTTACAAAGAGTTGACGCACAATATCGTTCAGACGCTTTGCCATTTGATGGTTGTGACGTCTTTCATTTAAACTGTGCAAAAATTGCAAAGTTCAAAGTTCGATGTACGCCTGTCGACTTTTTACGCCTTATGCTTTGTTCTTTCAACTGAAATTGAAGTGTTCATCCACCTCTTTACATACTGGCATATAATAAAAAAGAATAGACAAAGACAAAAGAAAATAAATATATTTTACTCCACACAGAGCTGATATTGAGCAAAATAAAGAAAAATATTACAATAAACACAGAGCGTGCAAAGGCGGTCTTAAGGGTAATAGCAATTTCAGACAGACAATCTTTGAAGAAGAATTTAGTCTTAAGAGATACAGGCTAGTGCAAAAAATGTTTAAGAGATTAAATATTTAGCTAGAAAATAATAATCATAAAATAATCAATATAATACGTAGAAAAATTATATCATTCGAATCTATATATATAAAAGGACTTGTCTTGGATAAGATTTTCGAATTTTTATACAGTGACCGTCTCCAGTAGGAATGTAAGAAAGTAAAAAGTAAGAAATTATTACAAAGTTGTAGTAGCTTACAGATCGGGAGCCGTGGGAACGGGCCCCATGTCATGCCATTAATTTTTCTTGCGAGAATTGACGATATTTTTTACAATATACAGAGAGTTTTTGTCAGCAACACTAAATAAAGTTTTAACTACTCTATAAAAGTTTAATAAATTTTTTTAAATTAATATTCATATATTTATATCTAACATAATAACATAACGGATGGACTGTACCGCGAGGTCTAAATTAAAGCTTTGATTTGGGAGAGTGCGGTGTTCGATTTCTGGAATTGATATATTGTTTTCTTCATCTCTAATAATAAACCTGATTTAATTCTGGCTCTACTTTGCGTGATCACTTACACAAATGCAAAGCTCACATTAAGCCTCGCGAAGTATAGTCAACGTTCTATTTCTTATAGGTATTACCCCTACCTACCAATTTTTCTAAATAAGAAGGTAACACCTATAAAAGTATTAACCTGTATTCATAAAATAAAAATACATAAATGTATACCTCGCTTGTGAAAATGTATAAAATTTTCAAACTTTGATATCATTATGACAAACGAATTAACACAGAAAGTAGGTTATATGTCGGAGATAATAGTTAACAATTGTAAATGCCGTAACAGTTACGCATTTCTATGACTTCTTATTAAAGGTTAATTCCGGATGTAGCGTTTGAGTTCTTCCTATATTATATTACACGTGTGCGTGTTGTATTTAACATTAAGTAAATAATACAATATATCAATATACGAATGTACGCGACGGTTATGGGTTCGATTCCTACTTGGGGGAATGACTTATTTTCTATTAATATTTAAATTTCTTAGCTCTGTTAACAAAGCAAAACGAGCAGCGTTGAGTTCCGTCACTCAACACGTAATGCCTTGAAAATTCGGCGGAAGGTGGCGAACGGTGTCTCTTAACACTAGGTCCCCTCTGACCATCCTGCTATATATGGGATACTGCGCTAAGCTGAAAACGACTTGATTTCCTCCAAGATATTTTTACTAAATTAATATTTGTGTTGAAGGTTTATATATATAATATATTCTGTGTAATTATTTTAACATATGTAATGTTTTCAGGGCGGAAATGTATGCCATGTCTACGGCGTCCACAACGACGTCCGGCTCACGTGCCGATATGACAGCGGGCATGATGGAGCGGCGCGTGCGAGTCGTCCGCCTCTTGCGTCCTCGCAAGGCTGCACCTGCTTTCGGCTTTTCGCTACGAGGTGGCCGTGAATACGCTACTGGATTTTTTATTTCAAAAGTTGAACTTAATTCTGAAGCTCATCTTCAGGGACTGAAGGTAAGCCTTAAAAGTACGCATTTTTCAACTGTAAGCATTTCTCGTATTATAAAGCTAGTAGCGGACCACTCGCGGTTCCGCCTGCATACCACCTATAATACTATAATACTTTGATTATGCTGAACAATCAAAGAATAATGCTGAATTATTAATCATGAACAATCGTGGCTCCTTCGGAGGATGTCATCGGCGGCAAGGGCGCCCCTCGCGGGACTTGAGCCTAGGTTTACGGCCGTAAACGGGGCGTTGAATTATATTAATTTTACATTTTCACGAAAAGTAAATGTCCAAAATACATGCTATAAAAGCTGAAGTTTATCTTTATAAAATTTCCTTGGTCATATATATTCCGTATGTTTCGTTCGTAAATTTCAATATCCTTGTCAAATAAAAAACGATGAAATATCACCTAGCAACTTTTAATTATTTTTTGTCAAAAAAATGCCTTATTGTGACTTATTTATAAGAGATAAATATAGGTGTCGCGGACTTTTTTTAGAAACAATAAAATAGAATATTTTGTCCTATAATGTACCTACTGCATTTTTTAAGCTGTTTTTGCAACGCACGCGTTTAAGGCAATACGATGGCGTTCATTATTATTGTTATTTCTAAACATTTTTAAAATGTTATTCCACACTTAGGAAAGAACGTAAAAAATTGTATTAGGCTTTTCTAAATAAGTATTTTTCTAAATAACTTTTATTATTTCGTTATTTAAAGCTAACTTAGGCTGACACCGTAATGTTTTATAGCCTATAGCTCCCCTGAGGAATGTAGCTTTCATACAAAATAAAAAAACAAACAAGCAAACAAACTGTTCCGCTTTATTATATTAGTATAGATATGTGCATTGTACATGTACACATAGAACCCGAAGCCGAATATTATCTAACAAGACCAGGGAAACGCAACTATTTTAGTTACAAACATTCTATCGAACGGGAATTGAAGCCCCAATTATATGGCAGATACTTTCAAAGCGTATGTGTACATAATAAAAATATAAAAAAAAAGAATATTAGTCTATGAATTTACTTCTATAATTTTCCAAATTAATGGACATTAACTTTAATGCGGAGAGCTCCGAGTACATGCTTACATAAAATTGTAATTAAAAATGATTTGAGTGTCCAAAATAATAGAAATAATAGAAATGAATATTAACTGTTTTATAAGTACAGCTACATTATATGTGAACGTATGGATTTATTAATGACATCGCTCTAAACTTATATGGTTACATAACTAACATTGCTCAATGGCCATTTGGTGGCAATTTTGCCACATTGTGTTAGCATTTTTTTATATTTTTTTGCTAAGAACAATAAGGAATTGTTCAATATTACATTGTAAGCAGTACTGTAGTAGATTTTTTTATTTTATTTCATGCAGAATATGTACTTTTGATTTTTTTTTATATTAAACCTGTCAACTATAACATGATGTAAACACATAGCTCGCTACCACTCCCACGAGCATGGTGTGTCCCATCATTTGTTTTAATATGTGAAACCTCTCACAATTATCTGGCTGTTCGCCTGCTTCATAATTACTCGCGTCCGAGGTTGAATTGTCGCAAGAAGCATTTCATTATTTCAAATGTTCACGTAACAGCCACTGTTTCTCTTACCACAACAACAAATCACTCAAAATTGAGCTTAGATCTTTTTCTAAGCGTTCGCCGACTGTAATTTTGTTTGTAATGTTTTATAAATTAAACTTAACAAAAAGTGTCCTTTGTATAATTTACTTTTGGCAATTTTAGATGATAGTGTCGCAATATTGATTTCAAATTTGTTCCGTTTATCTAAGTCTACAGTTTAGTACTTTTTAAAGTTATTCCACACATAGAAAATAAAAATACTTATTTAGAAAACTATAAAATTATTAACGTAGCGGGATTTGAACCTGTGCCTCTTGGACGGTTTCCAAGATTGCTTAATTTTTATCTCTACAATAAATGAGATGAGCTTGCAAATTTTGATAAATATATAAATTCTCTTTAAAAAAAATGGTTTATATATATGTATGTGAATAACATCTTAAAAAGTTTAGTTTTCGCACAATTATTTCCTTATTAAAGTCTTACGAAAGAAGTTTATATCCGTTGTTAACAATAAAGATTTTGAAGCTCACAATATCATTCTTGGGAATAGATATGCTTTTACGAGTTTCATTCAAACATTATTTAAATTTTAAACATTTTTTCGACGTTTAAATTAGAAGCGAAAATTAAATTATTTATAAATACAGAATTCTTGTTATTTATTTTAAATACTATTGGGATTATTTATAAATCTATTTGTAAAGTACAATTCCAATTATATAAATAATTATTTTCGTTTATATATAGCTATTATGTATTTTAAATAGCTATATATAAATAATTTGTATTTTAAATTAACGACTGTTTGTATAAGTTATACTTATGCTGCTAACGTTACAAAGGCAGGACGGATACTTGTTTAGTACCACGAACGTATGTTAATAACAGGATAAGGATACTTACAAGGGAAAATTTCATTTTTAAATCACTTCAAAGTGGATCGATTAGGCGTTTACTAGAAGATGCGTGGGTCATTCAATTACTTGCTGTACCTGATTGTTGACTTTCTACTGCTATCCAGTGTGCCTCTCTGGGTTAACGTTGTGTAAGAGACGCTAAAATAGAAAACCTAAGATGCGATCTTAAAAACTTTTTGTTATGGTCTTAATAACTTATTGTTAATTAATTTATTTTATTAGTTTGTGTTTCCCAACAAAAAATAAATATATTTAGAAATCATTAGTTTTTAGAAACGAAATTAATATGTAGATGTACCTATTTATTACATCCATAGGTACAATATATTCGGGGAAATTCTTTGTCACAATCGCTGAATTATTAGTGATAAAAGTTTCGTTTTAAAGTATTTTTATTTTTCTTGCACTCCAAAAAGATTTTTTAGAACTTGAGGTTAATGCTATTAATTCAACTGGTCTATAAAGCGGCACGGGTTGATGACGGAAAAGAGTAAGTACCCTGACCCTGAAAAAATACTTTGTGGCTACTTGAGAGGATGTCGTCGATGGCAAGGGCGACCCCTGCGTGACTGGAACTTAGGCTTGCGACCAACACAATCATCTTTGGGCGGTTCCCTATTCTAAGCAAACCAGCCGCGACTTTATTTAATAATAAACGTTATTTTTGAAAGTTTAAATAGCTAAATAAGTTCAGCTTAAGCCTCGCGCATTGTAATATTATAGTATATTTTTATTTTTCATATTCGGGGCCGTTCAAGTATTACGTAAGCACTGTAGGGGGCGGGAGGGTCTTGGGTTTGCTTATTTTTGATGTTTTCAATTAAATATTTTTAAGAGGATTGCTTATTTTTGATGACATACGGGAGGGGGGTCAATAATTGCAAAAAAACTGCTTACGTAATACTTGAACGGAACCTTCATTGTAAAACTTATAATACTAAAAAATAAAACACGATATAACAATAAATACAGACGCAATTAATGATTCATGAATATGACAATAATTTAATTTATTTTTACGTACTGTAATAACAGATATTTAAACAGGTGGTTATATATTTTTTTAAATAATGAATATAAATTATGACTGTAAATAAGAGATATGTACATCTACGTAGGTTAAAATAATTTCGGAAAAAGGAAAATTTAATCTTTCACGTTTCATGATGTAAATTTATTTTATTATGATTCAGGAATCATGTTCGTATGTAACAAAAAGTAATGTGTTGTTTATTTGAAGATATGCTTACATCTTAATAATGGGTCAAGTGCGAGAGGACTTGACTATTGTGTGTTCCTTACTAAAACCATGATTGTAGGTAAACGGGAAGTTGGACTTATAAAGTTGACAAAGTTAAGTTTGCGGATATGAAATGAACTTCAATTTTTTAATGATTTCTTGTCTGTAGGTAGATAGATCTACCTATAAATTTGCAATTATTGATTTCGATTAATTAACATGATTTTGATAGACGGACAGACAGACAACTAAATAATCTTACTAGGTTCCTGTGCTTTTTGCGGTACGTAACCCAAATAAGTATTTTTTTATCTTCAAATGTCTTATGAATTTCTCTTTCTCAAAGAATACTTAATATTTTAAATTGCTTGCATATAAAATATTAAGGACAAAAGTAACAATATTTTCTTGCTAGAACGTTTATACTTTAATCATTTCGGTTTTCGTAAATATAAAATTTAAATTATTTTTCTATAAGCACTATCTATATATATAAAAGGACTTGTGCTGACTGACTGAGGTAAGACGCACGCAGAGCCGTAACGGCTGATGGTAGAAACGTGAAATTTGGGCAGATGTTTATTTTCATATTCTGGACATCCACTAAGAAGGGAATTTGAAAAATTTTAACTCTAAAGGGATGAAATAGGGGTTGAACGTCTGTATGAAAAAAAAAAAAAATCTGTACCGATTTTTATAAAATTTGAAATTCAGACTCTTAAAAATATTTCATTGAACACGTGTTTCATGGTTTTTAAGAATTCACCCCCTAAGGGTTCAAATAAGGGGTTGAAAGTTTATATGGAAAAATCTTTAAATTGCCACCGATTTTTATAAAAATTTAAATTCAGACTGTTAAAAATATTTTATTGAACACGTGTTTCGTGGTTCCTTTAGAACTCACTCCTAATAAGCGGGCGAAGCCGCGCGCGCCCTCTAGTTTTATTATAAAATTCTCATTATGATTTTTTAAGACTCAGTTTAAATGTTCTTATCACAACCTGCTCGTTATTCTTCCGCTGTTAGTAATTGTAATTCGTTTCATTCAATTCCAATAGTCGAGCGTTAAGAAAATATTTAAAAATGTAAAAAAAATATACATCATTTATAAATACCATTGTAGCATATCTTTTATGTGTTATTGAAATTAAATCAAAGCCCATATCTGTTAACCTATATAAATATAACTATGCCTAATAACGTAAAGAACATATCACAAGTTCTGGAAGTATTTTCGTCGAAAAAAAAAATTGATAAGAAAGTTCGAAGGAAAGTTGTCGGATATGTGGGGCATGAGGTGTACAGTCCGGCTTCTTCGCAAGAACGTAAAGAAAGTGGTGTTTTCGTCATAGCGCGACGTGGCTGACATCAGTCTACTTGTGCGCGTGACGTCACGTCACTCGGTCACTACAAGACATTCACGCAACGCAAGCGCAACCATTTTTTTTATTACATATTTGACATTGCCTGTTTGTTACACTTGCAAAAGCATCGTCCCCAATTTGCTTATTGAGAATGTATCTAACAATAAAAATGTTGATTATTTATTACTAGTTTATAAGTAAACCAATTTTGTTATTTAATTTCCGTTCCCCACTTACCGCCGAATTTTTCGAGGCATTGAGTGGCGGAACTCAACGCCGAGCAGTGTGTGCACTGTGTGCGCACACAGTGGGTAACGGAGTGTGTTAAAATTAGGTTCCCTCTGCCTACTCTGCTCTGTATAGGATTGTAAAGAAATCAAACGACTCGAGGCTTTTACAGATCTCATATTTCTTCCAGAGTAAAATACTATTAAACTTGTACAATGTCTATCTTAAATTCTACAATATGTTATTCTAGAGGACCTCTTTCTTTTTCCGCCCCAAGTCTAAAAGTATATCTCGAATTTTCCGACCACATAAAGCGTCATTTTAGTAGTGTCCTCTGTTGGAAGATCTATAAACTTATATTACTTATTTTCAAAAACATCTTTTTCTTTTTATTAAATAAACAAAGAGGTTGATTTACAGTTTTATAATAAATTATTGCGAATATTAAAACATATAAATATAAAATCATTACAGGATAAAGAGTGAAGCTGATTATTATTTAATTTCCATATACTATATTTTTTTCCAGGCTTCACGCTGTATCTCGCATATAGCAACGTATTATAGATACTCTAAAATTAAAACAGCTTCACACTTTCCACCAAATACTATAAAATATCTTTTTTTTAACTATGTAGTTGAAAAAAAAATTAAAGCTTTATCGCATAATTTGCAGGTTGGCGATCAGGTGATAAGTGTGAACGGCTATCGGGTGGATGATGCGGTTCACGCTGAACTAGTCCATTATATCACCTCACAATCTAGGATAAAAATTAAAGTTAGACGTAAGTTCAAATTTAATTTTATATTATGACAAGCATGTAAACAGTAAAAAAAATTAATGTTTATAAAGTGAAATTTTCTTTTTATTAGAATAACTTAAAATTACTAAATGTTATTCCAATTTTTTTTTTCTTTGATAACTTTTTACTTCAAAATGCTTTTTTCATAGATTTTATGCTATTAAGATTTTCTTCTTTATTTAATTTCAGATGTCGGAATGGTTCCAGTCAAAGAGTATGTATAAGTAAATTTTAGTTACAAAAAATACTTAACTTTATATATGTATAAATTGTATTATAATTTATTATTTATTATTTTAGAGGCCAGTCGTGGGGCAAGGGCACAAAGTGTGACTGTAGAACCTACTGTTTGTGGGTTCGATCCCCACACGAGGAGATGAAATATTTACTGAAATTTATATATTCATTTCTTCGCTCTGGTGTCAAGGACAAGCGCGGCGTTGAGTTCTGCCACTCAACACACAATGCCTCCAGAATTCGGCAGAAAGTGGGGAACGGAGTTTCTTAACACTAGGTCCCCTCTGCCTACCCTGCAGTGTATAAAAATAATTCTTGAGGAAGTATTATCGAAATCATATAATAATAAAAAATATAATCGAAATTATCGAATCAACATTCCACAACCATCTTGAGTGCCTTTACATAGACTCATACGAGTCTGTATGTGTTGATGGTGTCAGTCACTGTGTAATTACAAAAAATATTAATAGTGATGTATAAAAATATTAAAATATTTGATTTGCTTCCAGCAAAGAACATGAATCTTTATCATGGCAATTTGTTTCGGAACGCGCCTCCTTGGCTTCGGATGTCTCCTCGTCACCAACATTATGCCACAATACGGATCATTTCACAGATCTACGATTATCTATATTAGTACCCCCAAGAGCTAAACTTGGGTGCGGGTAAGTTTATTAAATTTTATTAATATATTATGTATACTTTACCATTGTAATTTTATTATTAATAATTTGTTATTTATGCCTATATGATATATTATGCCGCTACTATTAAAGTATTGAGGCCAGACGTAGGAGCACCAAGTATGCCTTTAATTGCAACTGGTTGTGGGTTCGATCCCCACTCGAGGAAATAAATTATTTATTTAAATTTATATTTCCATTTCTTCGCTCTTTTGTCGAAACAAAGTGCGGCGTTGAGTTCCGCCACTAAGCACTCAATGCCTCCAGAATTCGGCAAAAAGTGGGGAACAAAGTGTCTTAATACTAGTTTCAGTCTGCCTGCCCTGTGTACAGCTGAAGCTGATACAGCGTGAAGCTGATTTATTTATTTTACTAGTAAAATATTGAGACTATATTATTATAAGCATCTATGGGGGCAATTGAGTTATGTCTTGCTTTGTAGTAGAACGTTTTCTTTTTACTGATAATTCGGTTTAATCTTAATACAAATTTTATTGTAATATTAAATACATTATATTAGGAGTGGTGCAAGTAACGAACGCAATATTGGAAATCACATTATTAACTTTTATGATTTTTAAGTTTGCAATAAACATATTATACATAGTTTTCATATTACATTTTAGAATTTGTAAAGGACCCGACTGGAAGCCGGGAATCTTTGTACAATTCGTAAGGGAAGGTGGCATAGCCCGGGAAGCTGGATTGAGGCCGGGGGATCAAATCTTATCGTGCAATGGCCATGACTTCTCAAATGTATCTTTTAACGAGGTAATACTTTATAATAACTATGTAAATCTATACTTATAATAAAATCGTAACTGATTAGTGTCTATACATGGAACTAGTTTTCCATGATGGAAGATATACCTTCCACATATGAAAGTCTTCCATGATGGGAGATATATCAGAAAAAAACTATTATTAAGGGCATTTATTAATAAAATAGTGCATCTATTAAATAAAAACAAATTTTTAAAATCAATCAACATTTTTAAAACTTTTGTATGTCTGTGCGTGTGTTCATGCTAATCTCAAACGGCTTAACCAATTTAAATGCAATTATCTCTATTCGATTTTGGAAAACTTCCCTTAATAATCCTAAATACTGTTGTTATCCTAACAGATTACAGTTGTATTTAGGCGCATTACATCTATCTATACAATTATTCTGTTTCTACGGAGGCGACTCTTATACATTTTGTACAGATATTAAATATTTTTTTATTCCAGGCCATATCAGCAATGAAGGCTAGTGGAAGACTCGAGCTTATTATCCGAGAAGGGGCGGGAGTGGAGCTGGTGTCGCCCGAGAGCTCCGGCTACAACAGCTCCGCGTCGTCGGCGGCCGGCGAGCGCAGCCCGGCCCTCGCGCCGGCACCGCTCGCGCCACCCGCCGCGCTGCGACGCCGACTCGCGAGCGTGGCTGAAGAGGCTGCTGACAGAGCGGACAGGTTTTGCTTAGTGAAAAATTTTGTTAGATAATATAATAAAAATTTTGTTATGAGGCCGTCGTGGCGCAACGACATGCTCCCACTCGGGGGAATACATTATTTTTATTATTTTGCTCTCGTAAATTAGACGAAGCGCAGTGTTGAGTTCTGACAGTCAACAATGACTCAAAGAATAGAAATAATAGAATAGGAATAATAGTGTCTATATTTTGTTAGGTTTTCTCTGCCTACTCTATGTGGATACAATAAGAAAATCAAAATAATAAAATGCATATTTTAAATTCATATAATGTTAGTACATTAGTTATAATTTTTTTTTATAAATTATATTAGATAAAATTATTCGACTTAGTCTTAGTCAAACATATTCTTAGCAATTATTGTATTTAATTGTCTTTTGTGTGATTTTGTAGTTATATTATTATTTAAAAAAAAATACATTTTTAGGTTGACTATGAACAGAATGAAAAGGCGAACATGGGATAGTTTAGATTTCGATTGGAAAAACAACGACACACATAATTTTGATGCACCATCCGATATTGAGCCTGACTATGACAGTCCTAGTATACCAAACAATCCTCACTCATACGAGAATAAATCTAATAGAAAAAGTAAAACACCAGATTATGAAGCGACTAAAGTAAAGAGTCCATTAAATAGAACAATTATTAATTTGACAGAGGATGGAGCAACGATACAATGCAGCTACGATAATAATAATCCTAGGAAAAATACGTTCGCCTCAACACAAACGAATAGGGATAAAGATAAAAAAACTATTGTAGTTGAAGTTCATCATATGAATTCTACGACGTGTCCTAAAAGTCACTGTAATTATGCCCCACCTTTAAAAAAAGAAATTGATGCTGATGCTACAAGTATATCAAGTTCAGCTACCTTATCAAGTGCCATTGCCGAAGAAATTCAAAGGAGGAAATCTGTAAGCGTTTCATTATATTTTTTCTTAATATTAGGTAAATACTTAAGTTTTGATATTGGAAAACATTCATTAATCAAATTATGCCTTCGGAATGAACCTTCGAGGTTTATATGAAATTTGAATCTTCCTGACCTTTGTCCTTCTAGTGCAAAGAATTGTGTGTATCGATCGTAAAGCTACAGATTATATGTATATAGCAAAGAAATAACAGGTAAAAATAAGACATATACACCATATAACGATTAAAGTAACACAGTACTCAGCTTCACACTGTATCCCGCACACAGCAAGATAGGCAGAGGGAATCTATTGTTAAGACACTCCGTTCCCCACTTTCTGCCGAATTCTGAAAGCATTGCGTGTTGAGTGGCAGAACTCAACGCCGCGCTTTGCCTTGACACCAGAGCGAAGAAATGGAAATATAAATTTAAGTAAATATTTCATCTCCTCGAGTGGGGATCGAACCCACAACCAGTCGATTTACAGTCAGTACAGTCATTTACACTTTGTGACCCTGCGCCACGACTGGCATATAAGTAAGAAGTAATATTGATGCTAACGAGGTGAAATTATATTGCATATGATTGAATGCAACGGTTAACTGTTCAAAACTTGTACTATTTACAAAAACTAATTTAATTTAATGATATGTTATTTTTTTGTGTTCAGAACAAGAAACCAACGGAAAAAGAAACGGTTGCAATCCCTGTCAAGAAAGCGAATATTCCAAAAGCCATTGACAACGACCAAAAAAAACACCACGATGCTTTAATGGATGAGTTTAAAAAGGTTCACAGAAAAATGTTTGCTAATCAAGATATGGTGAACAACAAAGAAAACAATAACGACGCTAATATGGACAGTTTGGTAAGTGATGGTGGATGGTGACATGTGACTGCATGTTTTTTTTTATTTATTATAAGCTTCATGCCGTATCTCGCCTAGTAGGGTGAGCAGAGGAAACAGTGTTAAGGCATTCCAATAGGCTATGTATACCACTTCCCGCCTAATTTTCGAGATATTGCGTGTTGAATGGAGGGACTCCCGCCGCCCTTTATCTTCTTCCAGAGCGTACTTTTAAAATGATAAATCATAGAATATTAGGAGGAAACATGGTCGCTCAGCAAGGTGGGAAATTTGTAACAGTATTATTTTTTAAAAGCTTAAATAGTAAAATGCCACACTAGTGGCAGGTTAGCTTAGTAGTAGTAGTTATAGAGGCATTAAACTTATGAGTGCCACACAGTACCATACCATGAAGCTCCTCGAGCACATGATCGTCACACAATAAAAAAGCGTCACAGAAATGAAGATGCTGAGGCGGATGTGCGGCGTAACTCAGTCTGACCGCATACATAAGACATTCATTCGAGATAGTCTTGGAGTCCAACATGCTTCGTCCACGTTACGCGCGTCCTAAGAACTATGTGCAGGTGCCTTGCTATATCAGTGCTTGGAGAGAGACCTCCTAGACGCTATAGGAAGCGATGGTTTGATGTCGTGATGCAGGACGTAAGAGCCAATGGTCTAACCACCGAGGACGCTAAAGATTGTGCAAAGTGGAGTAGATTGTGTAGGAAGGCAGATCCTGGCAAAAGCCGGGGTTAATGCCAGGAAGAAGATTATCTTAAATAAGCTTTATCAATCGAAACAATCTAGTTGAATCGATTATATCGAATGATTCTTTTAAAAATTGTTACTAATATTATAAGACAGTTTCCTACTTTCTGCTCAATTTTCGATATATATCGTATTGAGTGGTCCAGTGCTTTTAAATCTTACCCCAGCGAGAAAATAAAAATAATTCATTCTCCCGAGTGGGAATCAAATCCACAACTACATATTCATATTGTTATATTGTCATATTGTTTTTTAGGGTTTCGTACCTTTTAAGGAAAAAAGAAACCCTTATAAGATCATTTTGTTACCCGTCTGCCCGTCTGTCTGTCTGCCCTTTATCTCACTTGGAGATATGGAGTTCAAATTCACATCATACACCTAGATCTACGGATTTTTCCTATTGATCTTCTGAAAAAAAAACGTATTTAACATTTACTTAAAAAAAGATCGAGAGAAGAAGAAGAAGAGAATCGCGTATTTCGGCACTACAAAGGGAATCAAAATGAATAGCGTACTTCTGGTTAACGTAGAATCATAAAATTTGGTACCTAGTAGGTTACTACTAAACTACTAGTACTATTAGTTCAGAAAAAATCATGAAAACTAAACATTTGTGGTTAAATCCTAAAAAATAATAGCCTTAAAAGGGCAAAATTTTGTATTAAAGCCGCTAGTTATAATGAGATATCAGATATAAGGGGTCTGGGTAAACTAAGCCTGAATTTCAGAAAAAGCTCGAGACTTCCAATTTTTGTACGGAACCCTCGGTGGGCGAGCCCGACTCGCGCATGTCCAGTTTTTTTATTCTTAATTCATTTTACATATTGGAAGAAATATTTTATTTTATTTATTTTCATTATCGTGTATTTCTATATCATTTACTATATCTGTGGCTACCTTACTTCATTTGCACGAGTTATATTTATATATTTTTTTCCCGCTACTTTATTCAAAGATGGCGAATTGAAACGTTAATAGAGTGAAAATATCATATTTCTTAATCGCTAGGTATTGCTCATCTTTTTTACTTATCTTTAATAACTAGTCCGTATATAAAAACTCTCATACACTAATTAAAAAATATATATTACTTTAATTTTAAATTAAAAATAAATAATCTAAAGTTATATACTAAAACTATTGTACAAAATATTTTTATTTTAGTACAAAACTGTACCTACAAAAATTTGCTTATATATTTTTGCTACGATTATGGCGAGTGAAATAAAAATCTCACTTTCCTTGCGTGCTTTGCAAAATTTAAAGGTTTCTTACATTTGACTTTACCGTTTTGTGGTTACCAGAAACAGGTTTGATCTAAGTAAACATATTTTTAAATTTAAAATGACTGTTATTATTAAAAGAAACCTAGTAGTACTAACTGCATTCATGACTTACTTTTTTAATACTGTGATGGTGTGAGTATACAATACAATATTCTCACAACGATGCACGTTAAAAAAAGTCTGCGAGAGGATATGCTGTTGTTATAATTTTAAGTACTTTTTCAGAATAAAATAAAAGAAATATGTTAAGTAAGTGGAAAAAAAAAACAATTTTTAATTTAGCTTCGCGCTTTGCTTTCTCCTTCCTATCGGGGAAGCCAGCGAGAACGGAACGCCAAACATTATGCATACATCTTTCGCCTCGTCCTGTTATCAATTTCTTCATATAGGAGTCCTCATCCTGTTTACGTGTCCTTCCTCCAGTATCATTGATTGACTGTTTTCTCAAAGGTCAACCATTCTCTCTTCCCGCCTACTCATACTCACTCTTGTTTTATAAATGTTTTGTCACTCGTTTTCTGGACGCGTCCAAACCAGATGAGCACATTCTTAGTCAATCTTTTCATCTTCATTATGACATTCTCGTTAGTACCGAGAAAAAAAGTTTTGATGTGTTTTTATTGTGACGTTGGTGCACATAACCACAATATAATAATTCTTAATTTAAAATTAGAAATGCCTCTTAAGTGGAGTTTACATTTTAAAACGACTTAATTTTAAAATATTTTCTGCTAAATGCTATTGTCAATGAAGTCAACATTCAACTCTCATTACACATTTATGTTGTTATCGGTGGAATACAATTTACTAGAGTCCTCTATATACACATACATATATTTTATAACACAATACATTCATAGCAGGCTTACTTGCATAAGACAATAATTATTGAAGCAAGACTAAATATTTCAAACGAAATGTTAATAATTTATTTATTTATGTCTTTTCTTAAAAATAACTATTGACTTGAGTAATAAGATAAAAGTTAAGACATCTAAGCAAAGATTAACAACCGTTTGGGAGATTGTAGAGATCTCCGTGTTAGAAGTGGACAAAAAGCTCCAAACCTATATCTGATAAATTACTAATGTTACGTAATTTTTTTGTATATTAATATTTCAAATTATTAAAATAACATAGCTGTTCCTAATACGAAATAATATTCTTAATCTAGTTTACTGTTTACTGGATATAAGGTTGCTATTGTCGTCGTAGTTGCAAGTTTTAGTAAAGCCTATTAGTGCCGACAGTACAAGACGTAGGACAGTGACCTCCTTTCGTAATACGAGAAGCCGAGTAACCCCTCGCACTGTTGTATATTCATATAAATTTACCATTGTATTAATATAATTAGATTAAGTTAAATAAACATATGACGTTGCGCAATTTTAATTTATATAAGAAAACCACTATTTTGTTTCTTTATTGTTATTGGTTTGGTTTCTTTGTATATATTTTTTTATTTTTTTACCTTTTCTTCTTTATCTTTTTGAATACACAATATAGTATTATCTCAATATCGAAATTAATCTTATCAGTGTTTGTTGGAAGTTAGAATCACTATCACGTTGAAAAAATGTTCAGATATAACTCATTCGAACTTTTTTTACTGTTTTTGAAACAACATTTCTAATTTTTACATTAAGACCTCCTTAGAAGAAATCCTCATTTACTTTCTGCCGAATTCTGGAAAATATTAAATTTTTCATTACCTCGCGTGGGAATCGAACCAAAAACCAGTCGCGATAACGGTTGCACGCTGGTGCTACTGCGCCACAATCCTTTAACTTAATAATAATAGAAATTACCTAAAAGCATTATTATAATACAGGTTTCCTTTATATTAGAGGCTTCCTTAGTTCACATTCTATGGTGTAAACAATAAATAGTATCTGTAAGTGCTGTAAGTTTCCCACTAAACAAGGATGTATCTCTGACATTAATTATTAATGGAAAACGGAGTGTCCTAAAAGTAGGCAACATCTACCTTCCCCGCATAAGGGATCATCCCGCAACGCAAAGATATGCAACAAGGTTACGACAATTACAATAAAAAACTACAAAATACATTTCAAGATCCATATCATTATTATCGCTAACAAAACAATTACGTAATATGAGATGGTGAAGTTAACGTTCTTGTTAAACATTAATTGATGTTTAAATATTTTCTATTATCGATTATTATTTTATCATTTATATACAACATAGATATTTATGGAGCAGTGATTTAACACGATTGCGCTTCGCACTGATAACGTCGGCCCCGCACTTACAATACGGTCAACGAGTTGTGGCCGCTCTAAAGTTAGGTTTATTGATTTTTTGTGTAGTGTTGACACTGTAAGAAATGCTCAGATGTAAGTAAAATCGTAAAATCAAATGTGGGCAGCCATTTACAATTAACTTCAGGGCGGCCACGACTCGTTGACCGTACTGTACCTGTGCCTCAAGTCTGGTTTAACGATAGCGAGTAGCGAGCACCGGCGCGGCGCTCAGTCAGCTCACCACATCCGTCACCGATGCGCTCCACCGCGCCACATTGCTCTTGCAATAAAATCTTAACTGCGCCGCACTTTACTGGAAAAATACACTAAAATTATATGGTTTTTCGACGAGTGCTATCGGTGATTGTTTACGCGCTTAACCTTTAAATCTTTTCAATACCGGTAATAAGAATCGCATTTATAGCAAACCGTGACTATATAGTGTACAAAGTTGTTGTGTTATTTGTTTACCATTTAAAAATGATTTCTATGTGATTAACTAAAATGAAGAAAAACATTAAATCTCCACCGTTATTCACCATTCAGTGCTACGAAGTAAGTAAATCCTAGTGGTGTTATTAGAGCGAAGCGTAGCCTATAATACGGTCGGCCAGTTATTTATTTGGCTAGTGCAATCACTAGATTGATTAGACTTAGATTAAGCATAAATAATTTTCTGTTTCGTCATTAATGGCAACATTTTTTTACTGAAAGAACCCATCGATTAGACGTAAATTAAGCATAAATAATTTTCTATTTCTTTAGTAATAGCAAAATTTCTTATAGAAATAACCCTGAAAGTGTTTATCGCCATATAGATATTTAATTTTTAAAAGAGCATAAATTCACTCCTTATCCGCCAAAGCCGTTGTGGATTTATTATTGACATTAACTTATCGTAGTACTTTTACTAAATTATACAACACGTATAAGCCTTATGTGTGCATTGATAACTTAAATATTAGGTACACTACTACAAACGAAAATGAATTACAAATGTTATTTATTTCTACTAAAAAGACTAAAAAGTATTCTATCTATATTAAATAAACCTATATATTTTTAGCATATATTATTATTAACTTTTAAACACAGACTAATCGCCTCACTAATCTCATGGCCACTAATTGCTTTGTTGTGCTGCTATAGACTTCTAAGCAATAACTTTAAATATATTATATATATAATAAACTTTAATTATAGCAGGTTAGTTATGTTACGTCACGTTTTTCTCGCTAAGACGAATATTAGCTGACGTCATTCAGTTACTAATTCACTTTTCATTGGGTATTAAAGGCTTTACCTGCTATGTAAAGACGTCGGTAATTAAAGTTCAATGTCAAACAACATATAGGTATTTTACATATACATATTTAATATTTTACGTAAACTGTATAGAAAATTATTTATTTTAAAATAATATAATAAAATATATAATCTGTTTTGAACGCTCAGTTGCCCTCTATCAATTTTAGTTGTCCATCTTTTTTTTCTGTGTTTTTTTCTATAGTGGTTTAATATTGTTTTTTTTTCCTATATAGCTGACGATGTACGAAGAAATATTCACAATTGTTACATTCGCGGTATTGTGGACGCTTCGAAGGATGTCTAAAGTGCGCTATTGTTCATAGAAAAAAATAGAATAAATATTTAATAAGTTGTAGATTTTTTCTAAGCATTAAATATGATGTTACGCTTTGTTGAAATGGCTATTGCGTTAATTATTTATACTTTAGGTAGGTAAGTAGTTATTTGAGAATTGAGACTGACCTTTGAATTTGACGTGCCTTGCCCTGGGGTCCCATTCCGTGGGGGCGCTGATGGCGTGAAAATATTTAATTTTAAATAATTCCGAACAATAAGTAAACGGAAACGATGTGATCTTGACCATAGTTTACCTACACACATTAGCAATTAAATAATTTAAAATTTAAATAAATAATTATGTTTTTAAAAAACGTTTTAAGTGTAATCCATCTCTTATGTATGATGACATGTATTCAAAACATTTTTAGAAACATTTTAACATAAGCAACGTACATAAGTATGTCGAAAATTAATCAAGAGCTTAAAACAAAACAAAGAATACATGCTTTTAACTCAAAATTTGATTACGCATGCTTTTAACTCAATATTGAATGTTTTTATATTGGTCCAAGAACCTAATAGTGCAGAATATTTATTGACACTTTTGTGGTAACACTATAAGCATAAGCATATTATGGTTGGGATATGGTTTCAATCCTATGACTCCGTAACGTGCTTTGCAGAAGACTCTAGTTCCCATGTCTCGCGGCCAGTGGTGGTCGAGGAGGAGAACAGTGAGGATTCAGCGGGTATTCGGACGGCCTACATCTGCCAGTCCTCGAATCCCACATAACTCGCTCCAGTTCCTAATCGGGCTGGTATCCCTAATAGGATTTCCTCACTTTAAAAAATCCTGCAAATCTTATATCATGTTTTTTTGGCTTTACGTTGTCCTTCGTATATAGCCGGGTTAGCAGAAGTAAATTGGGAACCTAATGCTAAGTTTATTTCCATTTCCCCGTCGAATTCTGGAGCCATTATTGTGTTGAGTAGCGGAACTCAACACTGTGCCTTCGCGCGTTACCAGTTATATGACAATATTAAACATTTTATTTTCTCTAGTGGTAGATAAACCCACAAACTACGAGAGGTTACGGGTTCAATAACAATCTCACGTTTGCGAGGCACAAGCGCCACGACTAGCCACAAAGGTATTTTGTAAGAAAAAATTGTATTACACCACAAGCTGTGACCTTTCGTGCCTTTTTTGTTTCGTGTGCTTCTTAATTAACTTATTAATTTGTGTAGAGTTTATCTGTCTGAGTAAATTGATCTATCTAGATTGCCTTCGTGAAGGATAGAAGGGCTCATCAATGTTACAGTATTTGAAGGACTAGAACAGCTCTTCCAAAGCTCAATTCATCTTGATCATGTTTCATAATATTATTACTTCTTCTCCGTGCCAATGCTTAAGTTGGTCAACGGTGGTTATCTAGCACGTTTTATGGTGCAGTTGGAGTTGGTTTTGTAGTATTATTATCTCTTCATCTCTGAGGGAAACAGCTACTATCAGCTACTACCACTACTTCCTCGGTGCCAGAGTAGTAGATATATCCTTTAGTGTCTTTTTAATGCAACGACAGCGTATCATATATTGTTATGTAGGATGATATTGATGGTATTAGTTTAGATGATCGCTATCGACTCCTATTCCTGAAATTTGTTTGTGGGCAGGTTACACTCCTATATGTTTTCTTAGCTACACTCTGTAACTTGCACCTAGGAGGATAGGAAGAGAGAACCTGGGAATCCAGTTTTAAGACACCTATTTCCCCACTTACGTCCAATTTTGGAGGCATTGCGTGTTGAGTGACGAAACTCAACGCCGCCCTTTGCCACGTTATCATAACGATGAAATTAAATTATATAATATTTCATTTCCTCATCTGGGAACTAGGTATAGAGTATTGGAGGAATCCTACCTGTGTGTCGTCTCGGTGATTCATTTCTCTCGTTGGGCTAGGTAGATTTCGTTATAAACTTTGAGCGTGTATGTCACGCATTGGAACTCGCTAGCTTTCGACTAATGGCTATCATTAAGTTTGGCTGTTATAGTTAATGTCCTCGAAGAGTGCCAGTGTTTGCCCTTTTATAATATAGCCGCCATTCGACAATAAAACTTGCAACTTGCCTTTCTGCGACATCGTTTACCAGAACAGAGACGATAATGCGGACTCTGTTCTTTGCGTCTCTTGTGGAGTTATTAACAATCCAGGTGGATTATCTATATTCACTCACCGTATACTCAGTAGCCTCTAATAATAAAAACCATTAAAAGTATCTTGTAACGTTTAGGTATACTTAAAACATTTTCCCTTTTCTGTAATTTATATAGATTAGTATTTTCTTTACATTTTAAGGAAAAAATATACAGGAAATTATACAATTGTACCTATATGTCTCTATATGTGTTTTTACTTCCCTTACCAATTTACTTCGAATAACCACCATATCAAAGTGGTCAGTATCAGTAGTCAAAGGTAGTGCAGTTGTGTAATAGATTGCCTAAACTTGTATACTTATATAGATATAGAATGAAATAGAATGCTCATCGTTTCGAGCTCTAAATTCTTAACAGACCCTACTTAGTGCCTGCTGTCACTATCTATACACCAATATTCTCTTTAATGAATATTACCTTGCGAAATGTCTAAGAATCCTTTGTAAAAAATACTTATACGTAAATACATAAATTATTACTGTTTTTTATTGTTTTAGGATCGAGTAACGTCATTACCTATCAAGAAAGCTGTCAATGATCAAAATAATCAAATTGAGTTGAAAAATGATAAACAATCACACAACAAACAAGACTTAGTAAAGAAACCGCCACCTCCACCACCAGTAAGTTACAAAACTATATACCTAATATATTTTAAGCTTCCATCATTAATTACAATAATTAGGTAATTAATCTGTAATTTTTAATTATCTTTAATTAATTGTTGTAACCGACACATTTAGCATAATTAAAAGTTCCATTTAGGTACTGAAGGTTTAATTAATTAGATATAAATTACTACATTGCTGTTTTATGAAGATATATGCGTAATGCTTAAGATATATAAACAGCCACTTTTACACTTAATACCTTTAATAAAATTATTTACGTATACATTTTTAGATGCCACTAACAAACGGCCATCATAATGGTACCCAGAATAAAGCAGAGACCAATAATTTGGAAGAGACAGACGTAGCCAAAATACCGAACTTAAGAAAACTTGGAACGTTGAACAGGGTACCTACACCAGATTATAATAATAAAACAGACTTTTCTGTTCAAATAAAAACAAACAGCCTACGAGACCAAAATGTCGAAATAAAATCATTGGAGTCTTATAAACTAAATAATCCTTTGAACGTGACACCAAAGCCGCCTTCTAATTATTTTATAAAAGCTCCAAATGGGCCTGACACGATGAAAAAACGACCAGTTTCAGTGACTATTGGAGAATATGTCAATAATATTGGTAGAAAAGAGCCATCAAAACTGGATTTCCTTAACGGAGAAAATAATGCTAGACGAATAGCTGATGATGAACCTATCACGAGTAGATTACAATCAGAATTAGCCCTTACATTATCTAGGTCAAATTTAAGGAAAAAGACTGAAGCTTTAGTGAGTATAGTTGACTTATTTTTTTCAGCTTCACGCTGTATCTTGTACACAGCAGGGTAGGCAGAAAATTTTAGAAAGATTTTCGGTAGAATTCTAAAAACATTGCGTATTGAGTTTCGGAACCCAGCGCCGCGCCTTGGTACCAAAACAAAGAAAAGAAAATATTAATAAATAATTATTCATTCCCCCCAAGTGGGGATTTGAAGCCACACATGTCGCGTTACAGTCACACGCTTGTGCTTGTGCCCTGCGCCACGACAGCTCTTATGTAAGGACTCCAAAATAATATTTTTTCTCAGTTTAGGCCTTTGGCCTAAATACTGTATTAGTTTCATTCTTTGAAATCAAATTGGTTATATGTACCTATAAGGTATATAGGCAATTCCATTCTTTATATTTATAATATTAAACGAATGAATTTTATAAATAATTTTCTTTCAGGCTCATGTGTCACGCAAAAAAAATTCTATTATAGTTCTAAATGCCAATAATCAAAATTTTCATGCCAGATATGGCAATAATCTTTTACCTTTACCTCCATCTATTAGTATACCAAAAGTAACCAATATCAAATATTGATTTAAATAGTAACTTCATTAAATTATACAATCAACTCCTAATATCAACAATGGTACAATGTAAGATAAATATTTTTATATTAATCACAGTCATGTTAAACCCACACTTGTTTTCTAAGTAAAAATAGATTTTTGCACTTCATAAAAATCCAATATACCTAAACTTGTATTGTGTAGTATTAACAAACTTGACAAAGACGTGGAATCAAATGAGTTGCACTCACCTGTTGAATATAAAGTATTAATCACTTTTAAAATGGTGGAGGTGACTTTACATATGTAATGTATATAATTATTTGTGTCTTATTGTGACTTTTAAGTCAATATATTACATTTTATTTTTGTTTTTAGGCTGATGGAGGGCGCTAAAAATTTACAACGCGGCACTACAATAAAGAAGACTTTTAGGAATTATGAATAGAATCTTAGACTTACGTTCAGAAATTTTCAAACCATAAAATCGAAACAAAATGAATAATAAATATTATTTTTTAAATTATAACACAATATACATAAAATAATAAAAAAAATATGCGGTATATTTTGTGTAAGAAAAGTAGGTAAATTATGTCTATTATTCAGATGAACTTTTCAAAATGTATAGGTACATTATAAAAAAATAATAAGAAACAGCAACCAAAGCTCTTTCTTTTAAGAAAATATATGCAATTACAATAACATAATGTAATAATTACAATTCAATGTAATAAAGATCAAAGTGATGACATTTCTATATAAATTAAACATTTTATAGCATTAAAATCAATTGAGACTGGTTCAAATTCCGCTACGTTTTCTAAATAAGTATCTTTCCTAAGTGTGAAATAATATTTTACGAACGAAAAAGGATTGATAAAATAATCAGCATAAAAAATAAAATTATAGATTTATTATTATTAATTATGTAATTGTGTTAAAAATACATTGTAACAAATTCTAAAATTGAATTTTTATTAGCTCAAATGTTGTTATTTTAATTGTTGAATACATATCTACATTTCTATAGTCGAGTATAAAATAATCATAATATAAATGACGTGTGGAAACAATCATCTAGATGGGTAAATTGAAGTGCCTAAGTCATATAATTTTATTATGTAGGAATATGTGTAACCCTAAGAATATTTTAAAAGAAATGTACGTGTAAAAAAATACACAATAAAACTATGTAATTTTCAATTTTGATGATATTTGCAAATTAAAAAAAATATGTAAATTATATTACAATTGTTTTATTTTTTTATTATTTCCATAGTTCTCAAAAACAGGTTGTATTAAAAAAAAATCAGCTTCACGCTGTATCCCGCACACAACAGCATAGGCAGAGGGAACCTAGTGTTAAGACACTCCGTTCCCCACTTTCTGTCGAATTCTGGAGGCATTGCTTGTTGAGTGGCAGAACTCAATGCCGCGCTTAACCTCGACACCAGAGCAAAGAAATGGAAATATAAATTTAAGTAAATATTTCATCTCCTCGAGTGGGGATCGAACCCACAACCAGTCGGTTTTACAGTCACACCTCGTGCCGCTGCGCCACGACTGGCCTCAATTTTACTATCACATCTAAATCTTAATTTAGAGAGATTGCATGTTGAATGACAAAACTTTATATAGCGCTTTGTTTCAACATCAGGAAGAGTAGAATAATTTTAATATAATTTCTGATATTTTTTAAATCTATTTATCCCCGAGTGAATCAAATTTACAACCATTACTAACAATGTGGCACTGCGCTAACCACCAGAGGCCATCAGCTCTACATTTGAATCTCGCTACAATTGATTTTGAAACAGAGGCACCCTAATGTTAAAACCCTTAATTTTCTATTTTACGCGGAATTTTCAGTTTATTGAGTGACTGTACTCCACGCCACTCTTTGCAAAGTAATTAATTCCCCCGAGTGGGAATGGAACCCACAGATGTTTCGTTTACAGTCAAGGCTATGCCATGCCATGACGGCCTCAAATTTTTAATTGTTATAAAGTTAAATTGTTATAAAAGTGTGAATCGGACTCGCCTATGGATGGATAGTTCCAGATACAATAGAAAAACAGAAAGACAAACATGTTGGCTCGCATATTATGTATGAAGTTAGCTTTATTTCGAGGCTACTGTTAATCTTTTTTCACCTGCAGCCTGTGGTCTAACTTTAGGCGGCGCAGCCAGAATACCCTGCGTGTTCAGTATAACAATTTGCTGAGGACAGTGCTAGGGAGGCCTCGGTATTACAGTGCGTCGACGATGATTGCAATCATGCATAGGCAGGTTGCTTCCAATAAGTAGATTTACGAGCAGCAGTAATACTCTCCTCAGCACATTGTAAAATGGAAAGCCTCCTCTGGAGACACTGGAATAATATTCATAAAGGATAAATGTTAAATTTGTTAAGAACAGTCAGTTTGTGGCGCAGGGGCACAAAGTGTGATTGTAAAACCGATTGGTTGTGGGTTCGATCTCCATTCGAGGAGATTAAATATTTACTTAAATTTATATTTAAATTTTTTCGCTCTGGTGTCGAGGCAAAACGCGGCGTTGAGTTCTACCACTCAACACGCAATGCCTCCAGAATTCGGCAGGAAGTGGAGAACAGAGTGTCTCAACGTGTGTGCGGGATACAGCGTAAAGCTGATTTATTTATTTATAAATGTTAAACAATAAAAAAAATATGACTAATATACATTCAACTATGTACTAACAAGCAATTATATGGTCAAATAGTGTAATCTTTTGATAGTGCTGCTTTACGCCCAATATTAATAATCTATCTCCTACGTCAATCTTCGATTATTCCATATATCTATTCAATCTCTAGATTGGATAGATATATGGAACAATCGAAGATTGATGTAGGAGATAGATTATTAATATTGGGCGTAAGTGGCATGGCTTTTCCTGAGCTCCAAATGACTGTAGACCTTTATAGTCGAAATCGAAAGTTCTTTTTGAGATATGGAACAAAACATCGGCAAATCCACTGTAGAATAAAAGGATGAAAAGAAAAATATATTTTTTTGGGATAAATAAAATTTATATACAAAATGTCATATAATTAAATAAGGCTACATACATATTACACTATGATTCATTGATAGAACTTTGTATTAAATTATTTAAATATTCAATTTTTTCATCAATACTTTTTAAATTGTTGTAAGCATTCCACGTCACCTAAAAAAATACGACATTTTAAAAATTATATATAATAATTAAATATTTATTTGTAATGAATACTTTACTAAACATAAAATAAAACACTTACTACAACTGCTTTATATCCCAGTGCTTGCAGTTCTTTAATTTTTGATGCAAAATGTCCTGTTGCGGAATTTGAATTACGAATCATAGTGTTTCTACCAGCAATTATAAGCACAATCCAAATATTATCATCTGGTGGTGTACAAAGTAGACCAAATTTTGTTTTCGAAAAGGCATTTTTAACTTGTTGTGGTTTCCCTTTATGATCATTGCAAAGAATTAAATCTGAAATTACAAATAAATACACATGTTAAACAATAGTTAAAATACTTTATTACTGCATAGTACATAGCATATATTAAAATGTTTTTTTTTTACAGGAACATAGTTAAGACAATTCATTTTTCCACTTTCCATCCAAATTGTGGAACACTGCATTTCGTCTCACCAAAGCTGGGAAATGAATATCATTTATATACTATAATTTATATAAATCATATATTCATATACTACAATTCCAACAATTTGAATGTTTTATTTCTATTTATTATTTAATTCCCACTCTTGAAGGTGCCAAGACAAAGTGTGAATTTCCTACACTGCTTCTGGAGCTAAAAAAGAAGAAAAACATAACTACCTCCTCTTTGATGATGTGTGACAATATGATGCCCTGTTACAAAATCCTTTCCACCACGCATTATCTGCAAGACATTGTTTACATCCAAAAACATTCTTTCAGACACATTATATTGTTTTTGGAAACTTTCACTAGGTATATAATCTGTGAATTTTTTTGATAACATCACAACCTGTTTTTCACTTAAAAGATTCATGTTATCATCTTTTAAAAATATTTTGGCCATATTGTGGATAGTTAAAATCTCCCTACCAAATTGATAGCAATGTTTTCCATATGTATCTCCTAAGAATTCTTTACTCAATACTATGTTAATTAAATCTTTAGGGTATATTCCAAGTAACCCAAGATATGCTATAGAACAGGCAAATGACCTACCATGTTTCTTAATTTCCTCTACACGACTTGGATTTCTTAATTCTTCTAATATTTGAGAGAAGAAACAAGTATTTGTTTTAGGAATATAATTAAAAGTTCCATATGTTAAAATAAGTCTTTCAATATCTTTTATTCTGGCAGAAGATATTGATGCTTGTATTCTCTCAGCTATCTTTGTTAAACAGTTTTCATGTAATGTTAATGTAGATGTGCCAACAAGTGCGAGATGAACATTACACATAACTGATAACCTTGGTATTTCATACTGTAAGGTATTCAATAAATCATATATTTTATTATCTGGGCATACTTTCAAAGAATATCTTATAATCTTTAATAATGAGGCAAGGGAAATTTCATGAATTTGCTCTGATTCTTTTATAATTTTATCAATTATATTTGATATTAGTGTTGCACTTCTTATCGGAGTTTTACTTTTAAAAAGTCCCATGGCAATAACTGCAAGTTCATCAACACTGTACTGAAAAAAATTATCTTCAATAAAGACTTCTAAATTATGTATATCTGGTGGAGCTTTTCTTGCAGTACCAACAAAAAATAGTGTTTGTATTACTTGAGATTTAGTTAGTTTCTTTGCTTTGTTTGATAGTTTCAATAAACATTTATAAGTAAAATCACTAGCTCTTGTAATATTTAACATGTAAAAAAGAGACAGAAATGAAAGCATTTCATCAAAAGTCCAACCGTTAATCCTACGGAAACATTCATCATCTAATGCAACCCAAACTTCTATAAAGTTTCTAGTTTTAATAGATTCAGTCTGTGGAAACTTAGATAAACAATAAAATAATAACTTTAGTTCATCATCAGTAGCAAATTTAATTTTATCAGTTAAACTGTCAATATAATTGTCAAATCGTTGATCGGCTATGCTTATATTTTGTTCTGAACAATATATACATAACCATGAAAATGTTTCAAATAAATTTTGATTTGATAGCTTTGACCAATTTTTATTTTGGAAATTCTCAAACTCTTCACTTTTTGTTGATTGTATTTTGTTTTCTCCAACATTTAAATCATTAACATATCCATTTTTCAGCATTACTTCATAGGCATATTTATTTTCGTTTTCCATAAACATTTTTAAATTCATGCTCACTGTAGAGTGAAATGTTTTTTTCTGTGGAGTTTTTATAAAAACATTTCTTGATAGGTAACTAGAGTATTTCGTAAATAACAAGTAAGGTATTCTTCTAGTGACCATTTTAAAATGTAAAACAACTAATTGTTTTTTACGTAATTACAAGTATTTGTAATAAAGAATACTTTAATAAAATTTTATGTTAAATTTTTAGGAAAATTCGCTTTTTTCGCGCTTATAATATTTTATGCTCGTGTGAAGTTATTTTTTGTGTAATATTTGAATAATAGTTTAATAAATAATGAAATTCAACTCGTACGTTTTTAATTTCTATTATAGTATTTAAAAATGCATGCTACAGATGTTTTACTTTCTTAGGTTATATTTATTTTATAATGTATTGACATTTGACATGACATTTTATCCTAGTGTTGTTCTGTGTTGTTTTATACTAGTGTTGTACTGTGTTCCTACTTTGTCAACTAATTAAACAATTATCTTTTTTAAAATCTCAACGCATTAAATGATGATTAAATAAACTGATTGTCTGTACAGTCGCTTTACGGACACAAGGCGAACGTTTAGGCCAATCTTGCTTCTCTATCATTTGTTCCGTGCTCTCACGCTCGGCTCTGGCGGAAAGTGACGAGTCACGCTTGCTGTGGCGTGCTGCCGGTGTCTTCGATTTATACTACAAAAAAAATCTCGAGATATCACTGAATATATGAATACCGTACACAAATAAATATTTTTTATAAATGATCATGATTTTTGAGCTAAGATTGAATTACATGTAACGTTATAATATTTAAATCTGATTAGCGGGATACAGCGTGAAGCTGATTTATTTATTTATGTTTGCACAGTAAATACATTTAACAAAAACAATTACCTAAGCTCGTCCAGAAGGGTCTTCCGCAAGAGTCGGTCCCTTCGCTGAACAGTAATTTTTACAATATTCTTCAATATGCTGATGACGTCGTCCTCTCCAGCAGTTCAAAATCTGCAGATTGTATAACTTCCCAAATAAACATTGCTTTACTCTATCTTAACCAATCTGATTTTGGTTTATCCCTATCAATTGCTAAATCACAATATTTTTTTTCACTGAATTCAGTAAACCCGTATTCAGTAAAAAAATCCATTCCTAATTAAAATTAGGAGTAAGGATAAACTGTTTATAAAAGCAAAATTCTTAGATATATATAAGAGTCAATATCATAGGGATTTCAACCCGCTTTCACAGTTCATCAGCAGTAGGTATCACCGTATCATTAATAAACAACAATATTTCTTATAGTACCGAATCAAGTACCAAAGCTAAAGAAAATAATAAATAAATCAAATCAGCTTCATGCTGTATCACACACACAGCAGGGTAGGCAGCGGGAACAAAGTGTTAAGACACTCCAATCCCCACTTTGTGCCGGTTTCTGGAGGCGTGGAGGCGTGGAGCGTGTTGAATGGCAGAACTCAGCGCCGCGCTTTGCCTCGATACCAGAGCGAAGAAATGGAAATATAAATTTAAGTAAATATTTCATCTCCTCAAGTGGAATCGAACCCACAAAAAAAAACGAATTGACTTGATTGAATTGTAAACGGTACATCAGACTTCTTCGATGCATCGAATATATACATCGATGTTTGACGAGCATCTTTATCTTTAGTATAATCTATGGGATCGGTCAATAAGAATCATTTTATTTTTCGCGCCCGGCACAGGCGCTGGTTATTGTGTGTTATTAACGTTGAGAAATGTTTATTGATATCTATGTTAATGTGAATGTTATTTCTTAAGTTAACATACATGTGTCAATTATAATTTAGACATATTTTGTCTTTTGTATTAAATATTTAGTGAAATATTATCTTACAATGTCACAACCAGAAGAACCGATGGACGCTGCAGATGTGGGTGAGAATTCGGTAAGTTATATTACGAAGCTGTAAATAACGTAGCAATGCCTGTATAAATGGTACACTTATTTATTATTATTTATTGCTAGAATGGCTCTTCAAGCGATACACCATCTTCGAGGGGAAAAGAAGGCGACTTCGAAAGCAAAATTGAAACTGACCGTGCCAAAAGATTTGATTTTTTACTGAAACAGACTGAAATATTTTCTCATTTTATGACGAACACTCCTAAATCCGGTAGCAGTCCTCCAAAACCTAAAGCTGGCAGACCACGAAAGAACAAAGAACCTGAGCCAGGTCCTGGAGAGTAAGTATATGATGTTATTTTTCCATGGAAACGTATGTTAAGGCTGGCAAAGCACCTGTAGCTCATTTGGTGTTAAATAGGATTGAGCGATTGAGAGATTGGTGGGTGGTGGCGATCACTTCACCATCAAATGACCCATATGCTTATTTACCTCTATTTTTCCATAAAAAAATTACTGATTGAAAGTGAAGAAGGAAGTGCTTCAATAGAAAAACAAGAAGAGGCTCTAATATTCTTAAAACTACTATACATTATAATGAAATTATTATTCCAAAGAAAAACATTTTCTATATTTTTTTTGTATAGAACCTATTGTTTCATATGTTTTAAAACAAAAACATTTTTTCTTTATGATTCTCTTATTTAATACAATTTTTACAAATTTTATTAAACCACCATATACATTTAATTATTGTCATGGAGGTTGAATATAAACAACATTGGTCAATATGTAGAAAATGGACTAAAGATATGTAACCACATTCTCTACCAATTATGGATTGTGATAAAGACAAATAAAATACATTATTTCATTATTTGAGAAAGTTCTTCTATTGTTAAATACTCAAACATTGTTAATATTTTTTTGCTATTGTCTAATTATTTTATCTAACAAAGTATTTTACTATCTTAAGATATTAACACTTTAAATCAAATCATCTTCATACTGTATCCCACACACAGCAGGTTAGGCAGAAGGAACCGAGGGTGTCAAGACACTCCGTTTACCATTTTCTGCCAAGTTCTGGAGGCCTTGCGTGTGGAGAAATAAAAATATATAAATATTAATGTAAATAAATATTTCATTACCTTGAGTGAGGATCAAACCCACAACCAGTTGATTTTTCGGTTACACTTTGTGCCACTGGGCCATGACTGGCCTTACTAACACTTTAAAAACTTATATATTGTAGTCATCGTCATCGAAAGACAGAACAAGAAGAAGATGAAGAATTGCTTGCAGAAACTAATACTAAACAGAAAACAATATTTCGTTTTGAATCATCTCCACCATATGTTAAAAATGGTGAAATGAGAGATTACCAAGTACGAGGGTTAAACTGGATGATATCATTATATGAAAATGGTATAAATGGAATTCTAGCAGATGAAATGGGCTTAGGGAAGACATTACAGACTATTTCACTGTTGGGTTACATGAAACATTTTAAGTAAGTTTATTAATTTTCAAATGAATGTTATTTATACAAAATGTAACTGAATAGACAGATCAGTGATGACCATCATGAGTAGGGTACCTCAGTACATATCCATTTACTCCTCATGTATGTTCAGCACTTTTTGGTGGTTCAGCAGATATTTGGGAATTTGGGATTTTTTGGAAAAAAATGAATTCTTGAAAAAAAATCTCAAATACAGTCCAAGTCCATTATATATGCATTCATAATTTTTCCTCTACTATTGATATGTCGATCGAGTTACATCTGAATTTATATTATGGAGCTTTTTGTCCACTGCTGCTAAATTTACTTTTAATTATAGAAATGTTCCTGGTCCACATATTGTCATAGTGCCAAAGTCCACACTAACAAATTGGATGAATGAGTTTAAAAAATGGTGCCCAACTGTGAGAGCAGTATGTCTTATTGGTGATCAAGAAACCAGAGTGAGCTTTTATTTTATTTATGAACCAACTTAATTTCTTAAAGTTAAGATTTTATATTATCTCATAATAATTAAGTACTGTACATAAATCAAATATACAGTATTTAATTTTACACAAACAATGTTTTTTTTGTTAGTTACTTTATTTCCTTTTTTTATTAATATGTCTTTGATACTACTTATCCAAGCTCCAGGGAATGCTGTGTGTTAAAAGCTCTTTCACAGTCAGCTTCAAGAGTTATTAAGTTATGCTTATTATAAAAGAAATATATGGTGTGTATGTAGTAAACTGTTATATGGACATGGAACTGAAAATAAAGGAAGATTGTTGTATTTATAATATGTAATCACTAAGCACATATTGTTACTTTCAGAACATATTCATAAGGGAGACTTTAATGCCAGGCAATTGGGATGTATGTATTACATCCTATGAGATGATTATAAGGGAAAAGTCAGTGTTTAAGAAATTTAATTGGCGTTATATGGTCATAGATGAGGCTCATCGTATTAAAAATGAGAAATCAAAATTATCTGAACTCTTACGTGAATTCAAAAGCATGAATAGGCTTCTACTGACTGGGACACCGTTGCAGAACAATCTTCACGAGTTGTGGGCATTATTAAACTTTTTATTGCCTGATGTTTTTAATAGTTCAGATGTAAGTATTAATGTTTTTTGTTATTTTAGTAATTACTTTATTTTTGTTTTTGCACATTACTAAATTATATTTTTGTAGGATTTTGATGCATGGTTCAACACAAATGCTGCTTTGGGCGATAATCAATTAGTATCTCGGTTACATGCTGTATTGAGACCCTTTTTGCTGAGACGTTTAAAGGCAGAGGTTGAAAAAAAATTAAAACCCAAGAAGGAATTGAAGGTCTATGTTGGTCTTAGTAAAATGCAGAGAGATTGGTACACAAAAGTATTGATGAAGGATATTGATGTTGGTAAGGAGAAATTTTAATTTTTTTTTATTGGTACATCAATTTATAATTAAACGAATTTATTCTAATATATATTTTATATTATTATTTCATATTTATATTAAGTATTTTATTCTAATATGTATCATGGCACTGTCTCTGACTGAAAATGATTGTTACAACTTATTTATGTTGTTAGTATCTCTGTAGGGAGATTTCTACAAAAATGTTTAAAAATATTTAAAAAATAGTATTCTCTCTTGCCAAACGATAATTCTTAGTAATTATCTTTGGGTAGCGGAAATTTGTATAAATCTCCCTACAGAGATACTAACAACATAAATAAGTTGTAACAAGCGTATAAAAATTTCGACGTAGCTTGGCGAGAACGTATGGCTTAGTGGTCAGAGCGCCTGGTCGGTTTCCAGGAGGCGCGGGTTCGAGTCCCGCTACGTTCAAATTTTTATACGTTTTCTAAATAAGTATTAATATTGTCAATGATTGTTAGTTAGTGTAATTTATTTAATAAATTAATTATATTGATCAGTCTCTTTGTTAGTCTAGTTGAATTTGGAAATCATGTGTAAGATAGTTTAATACTTAAACTGTCATTTTTAAGATTAGAAACAGACTATTTCCATTAAAAATAACTATAATATATGTATATTGAGGCCGTCATCGTCTAGTATTTGAATACTACCTATTGCTATATGGGTGATATCGTGTGAAAAAAAGTATACAGGGTGGAAGAGGCAGCGCTCCTTTTACGGAAACAGCATATAGCGCTAAATATTTCAAACCCACACCTAAAGAAATTAATCAAGATGCCTCAACAGTTTGGACGTAGGATTTTTTTTTCATTTCACGATTTTTATCCATACCTGTATTTCGTGTGACGCAATAACGTAAACACTTACTACTACAAAAATATTACTAAAGATTAAACAACTTTGAACTTTATCGCCAATACCTACGACTCGATTTCGGAATGAGGCGTGTGCGGCTGTGTTCCTTTGATAGGTTTAAGTGTGCATGCGTCGTTCTTGACAAGTGGCGTTTTATTTTAAAACGACAATTTTATTGTTTTGAAAAAAAAATGTATTAGGCTTTTATGGAGTAGTTAAAACTATGGTTTCATTTAAAGTGGTGCTGACACTTCCACCCTGTATATTATATAATTATTATTATCAACAGTGAATGGAGCTGGTAAAGTAGAAAAGATGCGTTTACAAAACATACTGATGCAACTGCGAAAGTGTTGCAACCACCCTTACTTGTTTGATGGCGCCGAACCTGGCCCGCCCTACACTACTGATGAACATTTAGTCTACAATTGTGGAAAACTGGCCATTCTTGATAAGCTTCTGCCGAAACTGCAGGAGCAAGAGTCCAGGGTACTAATCTTCTCCCAGATGACTAGGATGCTGGATATCTTGGAGGATTATTGTCTATGGCGGCAGTATAAGGTACGTTTTATTTGTAGATGTGATACTAATGAAGAGTCCATTGTTGTGATTATGGCAGACATTGTCTGCTGTAAATGCGGTAGTAATGGGTTCAATATCTATTTGGGGGAATGAATTCTATATATTTTTCATTCATTCTGCATCCTCAAAACGTAATGTTTCGAATTCGGGCCGAAAGTAGAAAACAGAGTGTCTTGATGCTAGGTTATCTCTGCCTACCCTGCTGTATATGGCATAAGCTGAAAAAAAATTACTAAAGAAAACATTTAAAAAAAAAATTATGTAGAAGGACACAAACCCGTGCCGAACTTGAAAAGTATCCTTAGTGTGGAATTTTTTATTTTTTTTATTAAAATACTAAAGAAAATATTATTAATCAATGTATGTACATAGAATATTTTAATACAATGGACACGTAAAATATTTTTTTTGTTACTTTCAGTATTGTCGTCTAGATGGTCAAACACCACACGAAGACAGGAACAGACAAATAGAAGAATATAATGCTGAGGGCAGTGAGAAATTTGTCTTCATGTTGTCAACAAGGGCTGGAGGTCTCGGTATTAACTTAACTTCAGCCGATGTGGTCATTATTTACGATTCTGATTGGAATCCACAAATGGATTTGCAAGCTATGGACAGAGCTCATCGTATTGGACAAATGAAACAGGTAATTTAGCTGATTGTATTTAATTTTGTTTCTCTTGTGATAAAAGACTAAATAAATTTAAAGCAACTAGTCATTTTATTATAATAGTTTCATTCAATTTAGTGGATTCCCTATTGTGAGAGGGCACAAAGAAATATTTTGGTATTTTAAGAATAAAAGGGCTTAACGTTACATTCTAGAAAACGGTTTTCTTGGACGACTAAGAGCATTATGCTTGTCATAGGTTATTCTAATTGTTAGCTTTGTTGCACTACATACAACGATACTAATTAAGACTAGCAAAAAATAATTTTACTTAATTTTTTTTCCTCCACTTAAAGAAATGTAAAATTATTTTAATTATACACAAATACGACCTGGGTGTCTTCAATAAGCCTCTGGTGCTACTAGGGGTCTTTTTTTATAAATAAATAAAAAATAATCAGGATTCATTTTCGCAGCCTTCATTATCACAATTTTGACCTACACTACAACGGTGTAAAGAATAACCTTCACTAGAAAAATACTTATATAGAAAAACGTATAAAAATTTTAACGTAGCGGGACTCGAACCCGCGCCTCCTGGAAACTGACCAGGCGCTCTGACCACTAAGCCATACGTTCCTATGAACGATTCTTTACATGTTTTCTAAATAAATATTTTTCTTTTTTAAGTGTATAACACTTTTAAAATGTTAAAAACGTTCATTAGTATTATTAACTTAACATTACTTATAGGTGCGAGTATTCCGTTTAATAACAGAAAATACAGTCGAAGAAAAGATTGTGGAGCGCGCAGAAGTGAAACTTCGCTTGGACAAACTCGTGATACAGTCGGGACGTCTTGTTGATATTAAAAACCAACTAAATAAGGATGAAATGTTGAACATGATTCGCCATGGCGCAAACCACGTGTTCTCTTCTAAAGATTCTGAGATCACTGATGAGGATATTGATTCTATTCTCGCCAAAGGAGAGACTAAGGTATGTGCTCTGTTTAATAAAAACTGTTTTTTAATCATACATTATTTTATATATTTGCAGCTGAAGTCGTCGTCGTGGCCTAAGCTGTAAACGTGACTCAACTATTTTTGATTGTGGGTTCGATTTCCATTCTATGGTTTATTTTTATTTGCTTGCTTTGGTACCAAGTCTATTGAGTAGTACCGCTACACAAAAAGTAATGTCTCGAAAGTAGGGCCGAATACAGCTTAAATCTAAATAATATATCTGTAATAAGAGAGTATAAATATTTATTATCATACCTATAATATTATTGTATTATAATATTTACTTTTGTTAATCTTAATTTTTTTTAAACTTTGTATTAATTATATTGTCATCAACTAATATTGACAGTATGGTGGATTCTTTAACTTCTGAATTGATTTACATCTATAACAAACACGCCCCTGTGAGACCAGTTTGAATGAAACATGCACCCGCTCCTTGGTTAACACCTATCATTAGACGTTCAATGTGTAAGCGCGACAGAGCCAAAGCAAAAAACAAGAAATTTCCTTCTCCAGAACATCTAGCTGCATACAAAAAACTGCGAAACATTTGCAACCGAATGTGTAGGGATGCTAAACGCCGTTATATTCATAGCACTATTCAGAATCTCTCTCAAGCGCAAGTTTGGAGATTCTTAGAGTCACTTGGGGTAGGTAATACCACTGATACTAATTCTGTATCAATAAGTCCACATAACTTAAACTCTTTTTTTACAACTCCACCTTTAAAAGTAAGCCCCAAAGTAAAATCTAAAACTGTCACACTTCTATCTAAAATTGACCTACCCGACTCTGCTCCCTTTTCATTTAAAACTGTTACTGAGGATGATGTCAGGAAGTATATCAAATCTATCTCCACTAAAGCCATCGGTAGTGACCATCTAAGTCTCGACATGATCCTTCCTGTGTTGGAAAGCATTACAACAGTGGTCACCCACATAATAAACATTTTCACTGACATGTAATGTTTTTCCTACTCAATGGAAAAATGCCTATGTCGTTCCTTTACCTAAAACTTCCAACCCCACCTGTGTTACTGAATATCGTCCCATATCTATCCTCCCAATCCTATCCAAGGTCCTTGAATCCATCGTAAATGATCAACTTTACTCTTTCCTTTCCTCCAATAACCTACTATGTCCTTATCAATCCGGCTTTCGTCCTTACCACAGCACAGTTACTGCGTTGTTGAATATCACGGAGGACATACGGTGTGCTATGGATAACACCAAGCTCACTGTTATGGTACTTCTGGATTTCAGCAGCGCGTTCAACTCTGTTGATTTTGATATACTTCTAGGTACTCTTCGGGCAGTTAACCTTTCAACCTCAGTGATTGAATGGTTCCACTCTTATCTTTTCGGACCCCAGCGGTGTGTAAAAGCTAACGATGTTGTATCGACGTGGTTAGAACTCTCTGCTGGCGTCCCTCAAGGTGGCGTTCTTTCTCCACTTCTTTTTTCTATTTTCATTAATAATATCTCTAAAATCATTTCTTCTCCTTACCATTTGTATGCAGATGATTTGCAGTTATATTGTCATTGCAACATAAACGAATTGTCAGAGGCTATTGCTTCCTTAAATAAAGATCTCAGCGCTATTCAATCTTGGGCTGAATCTTTTGGATTACTAGTTAACCCTCAAAAGTCACAAGTAATTATTATTGGCAGTAATAAACTAAGAGTTAAAATAAATTGGGATTCAACACCAAAAATTTTTTATTCGGGAGTTGAAATTAAATATTGTAATAAAATTAAGAATTTAAGTTTAACTATTGACAGTAATATGTCCTGGGCGTCGCATATCAATGACATCAGCAAACGCATATATTTCTCTTTCCATTCTCTTAAGCGTCTCCAATATTTCCTCCCTCATAAAACCAAAATTATGCTAGCGCAATCTCTTCTCTTGCCAATTCTAGACTACGCCGACGTCTGCTATTTAGATGTGACGGAGGAGCTACTTAACAAGCTAGAGCGACTTCAAAATCTCGCCATACGCTTCGTCTTTGGTTTACGTAAATATGATCACGTTTCCCAATTTCGAGCTCAGCTTAATTGGCTCCCAATCCGACTTCGCCGAGATATGCACATCCTTTCTCTCTTGTTCAAAATCCTTAATTATCAACATTTCCCTTCTTATCTACGGTCCCGCTTTACCGTACTTCCCACTCCCTCACGCTCTCGGAGGTCTTGTGTTATACCGACGCTCGACATTCCGAAGAGTAACACCAAATTCCTGCAAAAATCCTTTTCAGTCTATGCCGCATCCTTATGGAACCAACTCCCAAAATCCATCCAGAAAAGCCCATCCATAATCTCTTTTAAATCCAAATTAAAAAAATATTTAGTCGCTTCTTTAAACCAGTAGATTTGGAACAGTGGTTACAACCAACTTAATTACCGCATTTTCATCTTAATATATATATATATATATATATATATATATATATATATATATATATATATATATATATATATATATATATATATATATATATATATTATATATATCTATATTTATATATATCTATATTTATATATGTATATATTTATTTAAGTATGTGTATATTATAATAGTATACACTTATATATAATTTTAGCTGTATTTAATTACTAGTATATAACTTTAAATTTCTTAAATTGTACTTTGTTTTTACTCGCAACTTTTCACTCATCCACTTCCACTGGTTGACTGGAAGAGATCTCTTATAGAGATAAGTCCACCTTTGTACACGATTTTGTTTTAATGTTTTTGTCTATTATGTATTTTAGTGCAATAAAGAATATTATATAATTACAGACAGAGGAGCTAAAACAAAAATTGGAAAGTTTAGGCGAGTCGTCGCTGCGTGCTTTCTCAATGGACACTCCAGGAGCTACCACCGATTCTGTTTACCAATTTGAAGGTTTGAATACAAAAACTACATCTTTAATTTCATTGATTTTCTTTATATACATAGATAGCTGTGATGCATATTTTCAAAATGGGTATATTACATTTTTAGTTTTATTAGGCACACCTATTTTACATAATTATTTAAAATTTTATATACATATATAGACAAAAAAATATTATAGATATAAATGTACAGGATAGAAACGTCAGCTTTCCTTTTACGGGAACACCATATAGTGTAAAATATTTTAAACCCATACCTAAAGAAAAAATAACACTAATTATCGCAACAGGTGAGGATTACAGGGAGAAACAGAAGATAATACCAGTCGGTAGCTGGATAGAGCCACCCAAGCGGGAGCGCAAGGCCAACTACGCGGTGGACGCATACTTCCGCGAGGCGCTGCGAGTGTCGGAGCCCAAGGCGCCCAAGATACAGGTAATGTGTAAAGAGAATTATATATTATTTGGAATGGTGATTAATATTCTATGTTTGTTTTTTTTTGTTTAGTTTCACGCTGTTTAGCAGAGTAAACAGGGAACCTAGTGTTAAGACACTCTGTTACCTATTTACCACAGAATTCTCGAGGCATTGAGTGCTAAGTGGCGGAACTAAATTCCTTTTTCTTGTTACCAGAACTAGAAAAAAAGTGGGAATCCAATTTAGAACCGTTGTTTCACTAATATGCGTGTGCTTTTGATTATTAAAAAAAAATTGTAGAATTGTTGGTACTTAATATTTATTTCTGCTATGAATACTTAATTATGTACTATTATAAATATAATTTTTATAGCAAATAGAAATGTTGATTACATAAAGTGACAGACATTTTGTTAATAAACTATTGGTTTTTTTTAACTAAACAAGAAAAAAATATTTTATATATAACTTTTTACTCTTAGATGAATCTTAACTTATTATAGCAAGCCTACTTTCGCTAATTTACTCAATGTTTTATTAATTATTTTCTCAATTAGGCTCCAAGGCCTCCGAAGCAACCAATCGTTCAAGATTTTCAATTCTTTCCGCCGAGACTCTTCGAACTTTTGGACCAAGAGATATACCACTATCGCAAAACACTTGGGTAAATATTTAACTATCATTAAAGATAGAAGTTCCACGTTTTCGGATTTCGGTTTGCGGGATACAGCGCATTATCATGCGGGATAAAACATTTAGCAGAGTAGATACGGTAAACCCGATTTGTCGAGGCCGAACTAATGTTAGCTGTAGATGGCACAGATTAGATTTTAGAATATTTTGTTGCTTTTATTTTCTTCCCGAGTGTAAAATCTGTAAAAGTTCAAAAATCCCAACTTCGAGGCGGCCGCGATACGGCAGATGGATGATCTTTAGTTTGAAAACAATCCAGTAAATTCATTACAAAATTAAGTCCTTAGTATTGGAATGGCTTTGATATTTTACAGTATTAATTACTGAGGATGTTATTTTAATTTTTTTTTAAAATCAGGTATAAGGTGCCGCGTAATCCTGAGTTGGGTCCCGATGCAGCCAAAATACAAAGGGAAGAACAACGTAAGATCGATGACGCCGAAGCCCTCACAGAGGAAGAGATACAGGAAAAAGAACAACTGTTGACACAAGGTATTAAGCGTCTAACATGAATTAAACTTCTTAAATATAAATAGGGTTGTTCTGGTTAACAAGAATCATTAAGTAACGTTTCGAGAAATCTGCGATAAATGGAGAACGGAGTGTCTTTCCACTGCCTACCCTAATATATGAGGGATACGGCGTGAAGCTAAAAAAATATATAATACGCAATACAGCCGTCTTTCCAGGCATTGCTTGTTGAGAGGCGGAAGTCAATATGCAATTTCTAGAAAATTGACGTGCTTTGTTACCAGAGTAAACATATGAAAATCATTCGTTCTTCCTATGGGAATCCAAATCACAACCGTCGCGCTTGCATTTATACAGTGGTCTGCTCCGCCACGACTCACAACTGCAGAATTATATTTATTATTTATTTTGTGTTATGTCAAACAGGATTCACCAACTGGACTAAACGTGATTTTAATCAGTTCATCAAAGCAAATGAAAAATATGGCAGAGATGATATAGAGAACATAGCAAAAGATGTTGAAGGGAAAACACCTGAAGAGGTAATTAATAATTATACATATTATGCACTTTATACTGATATGTTTTTTAATGTATGTGATATGATATGATGTTTATTGACGACGTCGTGGGGCAGTGACTGTAAATGCGACGGTTGTGAGTCCGATTCCTACTCAAGGGAACAGATTATTGTCATGTATTTCGCTATGATAAGAAGACAAAGCGCGTCGTTGAGATTCACGACTCAAATGGGGCGGAAAGTGGGCAACAGAGTCTTGACACTGGGTTCCCTCTGCCTATCTGCTTTATGAGTGATACAATATGAAGGTAAAAAATGTCTATATTAATATTAATTAATATCTACAAAATTTTTATTTTATTTTAAGGTAATGGAGTATTCAGCTGTGTTTTGGGAAAGATGTCATGAATTACAAGATATAGATAGGATAATGGGGCAAATAGAAAGGGGTGAAGCTAAGATACAGCGACGGGCCTCCATTAAGAAAGCGCTGGACGCTAAGATGGCGCGCTACCGAGCACCCTTCCACCAACTCAGAATCTCATACGGAACTAACAAGGGCAAGAATTATGTGGAGGAAGAGGACAGGTGCTTTGTTTTTTATATTTTATTATATTGACAAGTCGTGGCCGCTCTAAAGTTACCTGTAGATAGATGGATGTTTTTACCGATTGATCAATGTGCAATAGTTCAGAAAACCTAAATTTAAGATTGTATATATTTACGATATATTTTTATTTTATCTTTATTATTCAGTTTAACTAAAACTTTGATTAGGAGTTGTCAAACTTGATTTATCCTAAATCTTTAATAGTATATTTTGAAAAAAAAAACGTAGAAAAAATATATTCCAGGAGGAATTATGTATATTTTAAAAAATCATTGCAGGTTCTTAGTGTGCATGCTGCATAAACTCGGATTCGATAAAGAGAACGTGTATGAGGAGCTCCGCGCTGCAGTACACATGGCGCCGCAGTTCCGCTTCGACTGGTTCCTGAAGTCACGAACGGCCATAGAACTTCAAAGGAGGTCATTAAAATCATTTATTAAAAATTTTAAAAAAATCATCATGTTAGCAGGATATGCCAAAAGTGTTTAGTTTTTACACCTTACTTGCCGCCCAATGTTTGAAGCATTGCATGTTGAGTGGCATAACTCAACGTTGCGCTTCTCGTACCAGTGGTTAAATGAAAATAACTTGCGGGCATAAACTCAACTGATCAATAATTAAATTGACATTATATTTGCAGGTGCAATACTCTTATAACATTAATAGAGAGGGAGAATCAAGAATTAGAAGAAAAAGAGAGAGCTGAGAAGAAAAAGAAAAGCGGAAACGCCAATCAAAATACACCAGGAAATGCGACGGGTAAAGGCACCAACGCTGGCAAACGTAAGACTGATGGCACTCCGGACACCGCACAGAAGAATAAGAAGAAGAAGAAATGAAAGTGGGTCCCCCTGCCGATGGCCAGGGTCACTAGATCGGCCGCGGTCGGAAACTAATAGCTAATACATATTTATTGATGTCCACATTTCTATTGATGTCTATTTATGGTGATTTGTCATCTAAGTGTTTACCTCGAGTATTATATCTTAATGACTTTGATTATATACTGGTTACTTCATTTACATGGAACCAATTGAGATTATTTTTTTGCATTTTTGGAACTGTTAACATAATAGAATTGTTTTTGGAATTATTATTTATATATATAAATGGAAGTATTAGAATAGGGCATGGGTTTTTGGCTAATTCTTAAAATTGAATTTTTTATTTAGTATTAGCCCTCAAATGTTCAAGTAGACGAGTATGTAATCAAAGCTGTGACTTACTAGATAACATTCCCAGTTTAAGCTGTAATTCAATAAATGTGTTATAATTGTGGAACAATAAATGAAAGTTCTGATGAATAAAAACATTATTTTATTATTGCACAAGTTTTATAGCTGCTATCGAACGTGCGCCGTTTCAACTTAGACACAATCAAAATGATCATATTATTTCGATTTGCTTATTTTATATTATCTTCATATGTCATATAAACTTAAACCTGGCTTCTCAGGTACTTGAAATCACAGTATTAACTGTTCAATAAAAAAATTGAACACTCGGTGGCGCCGTTTATATATATTCTTAAACATTCTACATTATATTTATTATGGAGAATTACCATTTTCGATACATTCTTGCATAGTACTAGCATTGGGGGAGCATGGCGCTCCTAAGCCATAGAGATGTCCACTGGTACTTTCTATGTTTCCATCAAAAAAAATCTGTTAAAAATAAATAGTTTTATTATGTATGATTATAATCTATTCAACAAGAAGTCCTAACTGTTTATCTCCTAACTTTCTAGTAGGTATAACAAAGTGATATTCAGGATTATCTGTATATTACCAACAACCAATTTAGACAATGTATACTTTTAGAATATGCTGGTGTGAGCTCTGAGAAAATATTGGACTGTTAATATGTATAATAAGTGTTGGAAATTATATAAAAAAATAGTATCATGATTCTTGGGTTACAAAAATAATCAAACACCAAATAATTTCACAGTAAATTTATCATGAACTTTTTAATTTTTAATACTAATTTATGGCATTGACTAATAGTAAATGGTGAATCACTTACTTCCTTTATTTTGAAGAAAGCCATACCAGTTAAATGAGAATCAGAACCAGCCTGATGCTGTGGGCCCACCCTTCTAAGTTCTAACTGATCAGCCACCTCTTGAAGCCCGCCTTTGAGATTTTTGCACAATTTCATAAGGTACTGTTGATTTATTTTTATGGTAAGAAAATGTATTGTCCAACATTAATTAAATGTTTAAGAACCAGAAGCAGTAAATTTTAAAAATCAAGGAACTTATTCAGGATAGCCTTTTTATTAATTTTAATTATCGTTTGATAATAAATAAGAGAGAAAGAATTTTATAATAATCAGCTCCTATTACAATCATAAATACTAATATCCATTTTAGATCTAATACTTAGTCTAACAAATACATGCAACTTATATTTTTAAGCATTGGCAGAAAAACAAGGCCAAACAACAATTTAGATCTTAACAATACCAATATTCAACTATATTAACTTACTTTAACATCATATACCGTAGGAAAATACAATCTTAGGCTTTCAAAGAAGTCATTTTCCTCTTGAGGCAAATTTTGATCAGTCAGAAGTTTCAGCAAATATCCAAAATCATAACCCGAATGAAAACTTAACCAATTTATATTGTCCATTAACACAATACCTGAAATAGAAAATGAAGTGACTTTTAAATATGTATATCATCAAAATTCCATAACATATTTTTTTTTTTCCAGCTTCACTTTGTATCCCGCACACAGCAGGGTAGGCAGAGGGATCCTAGTGTTAAGACACTCCGTTCCCCACTTTCTGCTAAATTCTGGAGGCATTGCGTGTTGAGTGGCAGAACTCAACGCCGCGCTTAACCTCGACACCAGAGCGAAAAAAAGGAAATATAAATTTAAGTAAATAATTCATCTCCTCAAGTGGGGATCGAACCCACAACCAGTCGGTTTTACAGTTACACCTGATGCCGCTGCGCCATGTGCTAAAAATAATGTTTTATTATGAATAAAAGATCATAAGAAAACGAGCCCATCATGGCACAGGGGTACATTCATGCTACTGTAAATGAAATAATATTTTAACTTATTTTCTCTAGTAACAAGGCAAAATGCGGCATTGAGTTCTACTGCGCTACACAAAATGCCTCAAGAATTTGAGAAGTTGTAAACTAAACAATGTAAACATTTATATATTTAAGTATAGCTTTAAATATGTTTACCTGAAGACATAAGAAGTTCAGCAAATTCTATAGGTTCTATACCATGTTCCTCATGCTCTCTGAATTGAAGTCCTGAATTTTGCAATAAGTCTATGGAGTCCTGAGCATACATGTCTTCCCTGTTAACAAGAGATCTTATAAAAATATATTGATTTGTCTTTGAATAAATAAATAAAATACCCATATATATGTATATCTATAGTAAAACAGAAGCTTAATTAATACTTACTGTAGATTAAACTTAAAATTAAATTGCCATGTAGTACAACCCGGAGGAGTTTTACCATTCTCGTCCATGAATGTAAGACCTAATTGTATTATTCTAAGCAGGTCCACATTACACCTAAAATAAATTCGGTTTTGCAAAAGTAATAAGTACAAAAGTTTGAAATTATTAAACAATAATGTGTATAGCAGAAATAAAAGTAGCTTTACACCATTTTACCTTAACAGTTGATATTGATAATCAGCTGTAGATCTAAACTCTCCTATCGGCCGTGCTACAACGCCAGGAAACTCTGTGTCCATAGCTACCCATTGGTACTTTTGCACTACCTATGTAATTAAAAAATATAATAAATTAATCATATAATATATTTTTCATGTGTATAAAAACATTAATTGGGAAAAATTGCATTAGTGTAACTTAAATATTGCTGACACACCTGTCTAATTACATGAAATTCTTCATGTAAGTTGTGATTCCATACATTTTTTATAACATTATCGTCTTTATTGGATTTAAGAGTAATTAAATCAAAATTAACAGCCGGCATCTGTAAAGTCATAATTATATTTTTGTGACCATATATTTAACTTAAATTATCTAGAAATAAATACTTCAATTTTGTTAATTTATTGTTCTGTATTTACTTTAATTATTGTTAGTCAATACACACACCGGCACTTTATATTTTAAACATTTGACAAAGTGCACCTACCTGCCTTAATCTTGTCATATTTTTTACTAGGATGCCATAGATTATTTACCATTAATTAATGTTACTTATAGATTATAGACTGCAGACTAGACATGGGCGTTATGAAACGTAAGCGGTTTCAGAAACTGCTTACGAGACGAATAACCGCATAACTAGTTTCGGGGACAAACGCATAACGATTATTTGACATACGTAGTTTCATGACAGTAAGCAGTAACACATTTGTCAAAAGCAGTTGTAGCACAACTGTAACTTATTTCAAATAGATTATATTATAAAATAGTAATGTCAGTTACATCGATTCTAACATAGTCGCATCTCGCTCTATCTTACTACGTTTCGAACGAAAAGAGAGACAGCAATAGATCAAATTTGTATGCAATTACATTGTAAATTATTTTCATATTCATTGTTAGAACAAAAACGTCATTAAAATAAGATTGATTACACACTCCATGAAAAGAAAAAGTGATGCTAAAAATTAAAATTAGTAAATGCATAAGTTAAATTCTATGGAATTAAAAATAGTACTAAAAAAGAGAAAGTAAACTGATTATAAATAATATTTTTGAATATTTTATAATAGTGAAATTGCGAACCTAATTATTAGTATAAATCATTACTATTAAATATTAAGCGGACTTTATAATATTATTAAGTGAATATAGCTTAAAAGAAATATAAAAAAATCAAATAATCAACATTCATTTTTTTTTATAAATAAATCTCTATTTTTTTTACCTTTGAATTAATTATATCCCTTTAAAGTTGCGATATATTTAAACATATTTACAGATTTTGAAAAAAAAGTTAATATTTTTCAAATATTAAAATTCAAGGAATAAGCATTATTATTATAGGTAATATAACCTTAAGCATTTTTGTAATCATAACACTCTTTACCGTTATGATTACAGATAACATGCAACGTTGTCTGTAATCATAACTATAAAAGTAAACGTAAGCAAATGTTTGTAACCAGTTACAAAAATAAGCAGTTTTGAAAACTAGTTACTCGTGTACCCGAAACTAGTCGCAACCGATTATGCCTAAAAGACGTTACGACCCACGTCTACTGCAGACTCGAAACTTCTCCGACAGCATCGGATTTATATTCGACTATCAGATGGCGCTACTATCGGTGTAAAACATAAATTCAATTTCCCCTTTTATCTAAATTTTGATATTTTTTGCGCAAGTGGTGAGGATTTTATTTAAGTATATTTTGGCAAATTTTTGTTTTTAATTTACCTCTATGATTTCTTGTCGGAAATAACCGTTATAAGATCTACATTAAATTTATCTTCTTTGTTTTAATTCGAATAACTAACTTTTAACTTTGTAAAATCCGAAAATATCGAAAATCCCGGTTTTTTGTAAAATTAAAACCGGTATTTTTAAGATCTATATTTGGTCCGATATCCCGGGATTTTTAAATCCCTAAATCCCGGATTGCGGACCCCTAGTATTAACACAAGGTTTTCGTAAAGGATATATCTAGCATATATATATATATATATATATATATATGCATGCTTTGTGTGACTAATGCAAGTGTTTTCAAAAACCATTAACAAAATAAATGACAGAGAGTAACCAATTGAAAGTTACAACTTGAGACAAAATAAACGTTTTCAAACTTTGTTACCTTATAAAAAATAAGTACAATTGGGCATAAACCTATCAGATAATAAAAAATGTCGCTAAATAAATTTTCTTTTATTTTTATTGCCCAAACATGATATTTTGGGCAATAAAATGATAATGGCTGCTTATATATCGAAAAAGGTAAAATATAGGGTAAACATTGTTAGTAACGACTACCTCTATTGAGTTTCAGTTTGTCTTTAATTATACCTGTATATTAAAAAAATACGGTTTCGACCAAAACTGAATGTAACGGGATTTCATCCCGCGCCTCTTGGACGGTTTCCAAGTACTTTTCTTTGCTAAGTGTGGAATAACACTTTAAAAATTTTCAATATACATGCCAAATAACTGTTTGAGGCCAGTCGCAGCGCAGGGGCACAGAGTGTGACTGTAAAACCGACTGGTTGTGGAATTCGGCAGAAATTGGGGAACGGAGTGTCTTAACACTAGGTTCCCTCTGCCTACACTGCTGTTTACGGGATACAGCGTGAAGCTGATAATGATAATAAAATAATAATTGTTAAAAACGGGTTAAATTTACAATTTTTTAGGTTATATTTAAACAAAAGACCAGAGTATATTTTAAAAGTATCTATTAAGAGCGTAAAATATGTATAACTTAATTAAATATACTAATTACAATTTTTGTTGAATGTTATAAATTATAAACATCAAAAGATTTCTATCACAAATTACATGTAAAATAAATTGATGACCTTAATATAAAATATATAATTATTTATTACGTTACTGCATTCTAGTTGCGTAAAATAATCATCCCAATAAAAGTAAAGCGTACACTGTGGAATAAGTGAGAGCTATCAAGTTAATCTAACAATAATCTATTTAATAATAATGAATATGATCTATGTAAATGTCAATTAAAAGATAAAATACTAGGAAATATAATATGCATAAAAATAAGAGTGACATGCAAGATACATTTTTACAAGTAAACTTCATTTTTCACTGTATTACAATGTAGTCTTTAACCCTTAAACAGGCAGAACACATAATAAATGTATTTTATGATTTGTGTGCGGTTCAAATTTTCTAATATTCTACTAGATAATACTACTTAAGTTGATACATTTGCCTGTTTAGGGATTAGATTTAGTATGGTTTGTACGGTGACAAAATGTTTTCCCGTATATGATTGAGGGTTAACAATTATTTTTGTGTAAAGTTGAAAGTGATTATATAAGACAAATTTGTATAAAAACATGTTGTGCAATAATATTTGCCTTTGTTACAAAGTGTGTACAAGTTTTAAAATGATAAGTAAATCTTAAATTCAAAATAAAAAAATTGTATAGCTTTTTCTGGGCTGTTCTTCTCCAATTTTAGTAATGTCAATTATTTATTTTTTTATTTTAAACTTTATTTTCACTCTGTAAGATGGAAAACTCGTTGTTGTGGCGTGAGTCTTGTCACACACACCGGTTCAGATCAGGAAGAATTTCCATTTTCACCATTGTCTTGAAAGTTATTTGTATTTACTGAGAATGGGGCTCCCAATCCATACAAATGTCCACTTGAACTTTCAATGTTGTCGTCAAAAAATATCTAAAAATAAAAATAGAAAGTGAACATTATAATTCAAAAATTGTTACAATTTGAAGTGTTATTGACATATATTTTAGCAAATATATAAAAATATGGACTACTCATAACTGAGCCTTTATAGTAACCATCTAAGAGCTTTAGTCTCTAGAATGATTTTTTAGTCTCTAGTTACTTAACATTTAGTACACTTTGCCATGATGTAAAATTGTGAAGCTTACTTATGAATATAGCAATTCTATTATCAATCTATTTCATTACTCAATACATAAATCCAAACATAGATTTAACATTTAATGGTAAGAAAAAAGAACATATATATATACCTCTTTAATTTTAAAAAAGGCCATTCCTGTAAGGTGTGAATCTGATCCCGCTTGATGTTGGGGACCAACTCGTCTTAATTCAAGCTGATCAGCTACTTCTTGGAGGCCACCTTTTAAGTTCTTACAAAGCTTCATCAAATACTGTAAATAAATAAGTTTACAATTATTTACTTTTAAAAATTAAGAACTATAATTATTAAAGTACATGTAGGAATTAAAGTGCAGCAAAAACTCAACTAATTATTCTTTTTTGGTCATTTAGATAAAAAAATATAAATATTTAAATCATAAAATAAATACAGAAGTATGTTATGTTTTTTTCTGTCATGCTGTCCTGGTAAAATATTTATGGAAATTGAACCCACAACCATAGTATTTAAAGTCCAACTCGGTGCCTTAGCCACAAGATAGCCTTAATTATATTGTTTCCTTAATTATATTAAGCCTTCTACTATATTATGTTTTCAATATTTAGTAGTATTAAGTTCTTCACTTCTTACCAAATCTATAGTTCAATCAAATGTCAAGCATACTCTGGATAGTTCCAAAGCACAAAGATTGTGGGTTCAATTTCCACTAATGGGAATTAGCTATTTCCATTTCCTTGCTCCCGTAACAAGTCAAATCACCATTGATGTGTACCAATCCACATGCAATGTCTTAAAAATTGGGGAAAGTGGGGAAAGGAATGCCTTAACATAAGTTTTCTTCTACCTACCTACTATTATATGGAAAATACAGTAAGAAGCTAAAAAAGTGTATATTTACCTTTACATCATAGACTGTAGGAAAATAAAGTCGCAGACTTTCAAAGAAATCATTTTCATCTTGTGGCAGATTTTGATCTGTTAGTAGCTTCAAGAGATAGCCAAAGTCATATCCCGAATGAAAACTTAACCATTTTATATTGTCCATAAGAACCAAGCCTGTAAAATAAAATATATTGTCATTAATTTTTTTCTATCTTATTAGTCACAGACTCATCACAAACAAGCCATTACATTTTTAAAATACATCAAATTATTTTATTGTAACTAAGAGACCATTATGGCATTGTGGCATATCTGACTGTAAAAATTAATTAATTATTTTCATTTCTCTGCTTTAGTAATACAAAGTGCAGTGTTAAGTTACTCCATTCAATATGTAATTTCTCAAATTCTGGTATAAGTTGGAACAGTGCTTTAACACTAGGTTTCTTGTGTTTACTAAATAAAAAAATATTATTTTTATTCTTAAAAAATATTTTTTATTTCTTCTTTAAATAAAAGTTACCTGTATTCTTTTAATAAAATTTTTATGTATATACATAAATAATATTAACTTTACCAGATGACATAAGCAGTTCTGCAAATTCCAAAGGTTCAATACCATCCTCTTCATGCTTTCTAAATTGTAATCCTGAGTTTTGTAACAAATCAATGGAATCTTGCGCATACATATCCTCCCTAAAATTACATAATTTTAAACAATTGGAAAATATTTGTATATGTATTTTTATTTTTCTGGTGAAACAGCAACTTACTGCAAGTTGAATTTAAAGTTGAATTGCCATGTAGTGTATCCAGGGGGAGTCTTACCATTTTCATCCATAAAAGTGAGGCCAAGTTGTATTATTCTCAATAAGTCTACATTGCACCTGAAAGTCAATTTTTTATTGAGATTGTTGATCTTTATTAGGCACATTGTTAACATATATTAATAACAAAAAAAAACCAATGTATTATTACAGTAAGTAGTTTTTCCTCACAAATAAGCAGTAGATTTTTAATAAAGCTTTAGAATAATTACCTGAGAAGTTGATATTGATAGTCTGCTGTGGATCTGAATTCTCCAATAGGTCTGGCAACTACACCAGGAAACTCTGTATCCATTGCTACCCAGTGATATTTTTGTACAACCTGTTTATCAGTTAAATTGTTAATAATGCCTAACATAATTAATTTTAATATTTTACAATAATTTTATTTTTTAATAAATTAATAAATATATATATATATATATATTTTTGTACCTGTCTGATAATTTGAAATTCTTCATGCAGATTGTGATTCCATACGTCCTTAATGCCACAATCACCATTTGTTGGTAAGGACGATAATCCACCAAAACTAGCTGCTGGCATCTAAAATAAAATGATACATTACGCATTGTACTTTTAGTTTGGACATTTGGTTCGGATTCGGGTTTAGAAATTAGTGTACCTTCTGTTGATTTTCAACTTTTTGAAGACAAAAAACCTTGTTAAGTGACGTTGAGTTTTGTAAACTAAATGTAAATATACGTAAACTTGGTAGTTACGATATCCGATTAGGCAACGCTTGTAAATAAATAATGTCGATAAACAACGTTTATTTCTTAATTGATAACGAACTTAAAAATAAATGTAAGGTATGTAAAGATTGATATTAAGAGGTGCCCTTTGCAAAATTCAAAATACAAAAGCCAAAAACTAAAAAAATCATTGCAACAACGAACATTTAACGCAGTGATAGGCATGCCATGATGACAAACGAAGTGACATAAGGGCATAGGCCATAGACATTAATGCCATTTTTGACATTCTAGCATGTAATTGCACGGTGCCAGAAGCCATTATATAGTACAGATAAATAATAATGTATAGTTTAAATGTCTTTGAAAATATTTCTATATACATTAATATAAGGTATATCATATATACCTTATATATTAACCTAAACGTCTACATTGTCGTAAAAATTGACAATGTACTTGCTTCTACCAAACTTGAAAAAAAGGATTTTATTTAATATTATATAAAGGACTAAAAGGATATAAAGGATTTTATTTATTCTAAGGAAAACATGTGTTGAGATTTCATTTCCAGTTTGATAGAATTTGGATTCTGTATTTTATATTTATTTAAGCATTTTACAACTCTAACAAACTCATTCGTCTGTACTTCATACAACGTGGCATTGACAAAGTATCTAGGGCTCAATTGGCACACTCGCAACGCCATAATGAACTGAACTGAATTATCCATATAAACGCCATTGTACAACGCAAATAATATGCACCACTTGAGTCAATCCACTTTTAAAAGGTCCTAATAACGATGTTTTTTTATTGTGCCATATTTTTTGCTTTTTAAATATTTTACTTCGTAAATATTATAATTTGTATTTTAAGAATGTATAATAAAGCAGAGCGAGTTATTTAGAATATTAGTAAATATAACTCAAAAATAAAAATGTCTTGAGCTGAGGTCGTCCTCCGGGCAACTCCGGGCAATCTTATATAAGTCAGATAAATTGTAAGCCGCACGTTATTATTAATTAGACTAAAATTTTAGTTAGTTTAAAAGTATTTGAAATTATGTATAATGTGCACCACTTAATTATCCAGGTGACATATTTTGTTCATTTGTCTAAAGAAGATACTAGGATTAAAAAAATGTTGTTGTCTTATTAAAATGTAATTATCAGTTTAATTGAGAATTATCAATTTTAAAATTTAATAATCTGTTATTGATATACCTACTTATATATCTGGGAAGTATGTTCAGCAGAGAATAAAGATAGAGTAGATGTAGAAAAGCGTATCGCTGCCGGTAACAAGGTGAACAGTGCTTTAGCTGCATTGATGAGATGGCGAAACGTCAGCACAGCTGCACGTGGCCGTATACAATGCAGTATTGGAACCGCTAATATACAACAGCATAACGTGGGTATTGCAAAAGAAGAATAAAAGAAAGATGAATACTGTGGAGATGCGATCTCTTTGCTGAATATACGGAGTCAGCTGAGCTTATCGAATCTGCATTGAAGAGATATACAGAATAGAATGGTAGAGAAATAAATGAAAGAGTGAGAATGAAGAAGAACGTGCCTAGATGGTTTGGGAATGTGTGATGAGAGAATAGGTAAAATATTTATGAAGGAGAAGTAAACGGTACGAAAGGTTTGGGGGACACGTCGGTTGACCTTTGAAAACATATTATTAAAAACAATAGAGGAAGGTCACGTATAAGCATGACGTCTCCCGCAGCGCATGTATGAAGAGCTGAGGACAGTGAACGCGGCGAAAGAGGTATGGCGAGTGTTTTTTCTCTCTGGCTACCCCGCTAGGAAAATAGCGTGAAGCTAAGTTAGTCAAGTATTTTTTTTGTTGGTAGCGTTCCCTTTGTTTTATTGTGCTTAGTTGGTAGCTAGTTGCTTTTTTACCACATGGATAACCATTAAAATAGCAAAAAATTGTAAAATAATTATTTAAATACTCTTACTTACTTTTTATTAACTTCCTAGGTAAAATGTATACAAATAAATCATTAATTTCTTATATTTCATTTATTATTGTTCGAGGATAAAGCATAGTTATCATCACTAGACGTATAAAAATTGATTGACCCTGATTCAAATTTAGCATCAGATCATTAAAAATAGTTGTAACAATACTCTCGTTCAGAATGATACGTTGCCACTATATGTATATTCTTTATTTTTATTATAAATGAAAATAAGTTTTTAAATATTTACATATATGATTACATTCCTTCATTCCCTAGTTGTATTTATGTCAGGGCAAAAACGATGCGCACTCGCTAAAAGTTTAGCAATATTGTGTTTTTCAATTTAAATTTGTAATTTTTTATGAAATGTGCTAATATTCTACAATCATTCTGCATTTGAGAGGAGAGCAAGCCGTTCACTATAAATAGTTTGTTTAAAATTTACCTCAATAATCGATGATTAATATCTATTATTTAAATTATTATTCGTATTCAATATTTCGATGAATGTTCCAGGTACTTTATGAATAGTATGCACGATGCCTCCATTTTTTTAAATAATATAATGGTGTCTATGGCTCATCATTCATTAATTATTTACTGTATGTGTACATAAATAATTATATAAATACACTAGTTAAGTAACAGATTACTGTCATTTCTGTGTTTGATTGTTAATCTTTTTTCATTACAAATAATTTAAACTACACACTAAACTAAGCTAACTTCACGCTTTATCCCTAGCGGGGTAGTCAGAGAACTAAACTACATACCCTACTTTGAATTATATTAACTATATTTAAATTTTAGCTTCGAAATTTATTTAAATTTTGACAAAATGTTCACCCAACCATACTCAATATCCTAAAACTTTTAATCTTATCTTTAGAACTCCCATTACACTGCAGTATAGTATAGTGTGTACGTGTGCAGATTTCCCGGTACCTCTTGATTATATAAAACCTCTCAAAATATATTTGTAAAGCTTTATATAATTAAGAGTCCTCGCGAAATGTATTATATTATTTTGTGCTTTATAGCAATTTGTAATTGTGTTAAGTAAAGTAGCTTAATTTATGTATTGATTAAAAATTTGGTGTAAACGCTACTGGTCGTGGGTACGATTCCCATTAGAGGAAATGAAATAATTAATTTAGTTCGGGCACTTAACACGCAATGCCTTCAGAATTCGGCGGAAAGTGGGGACCGGAAGTGTCTTGATGGGAACGGAATGTCTTTACACTAGGTTTCCAATTTCCCTCTGCTACTTTTTACGGGACTAACTTTCTATTTGCGGGATACATTTAAATAGGTCCCGCTGAGTTTCTTGCGCCGGTTCTTCTCAGGTCTGAGGCATTAACTTTAGTGAACTAACTGTTGGTAAATTAGACGTTCAAAAAATGAATGTAACATGTAACTTCTTATTTTGAATAAAATTATTTGAATTTGAATTTGAATTTGACATAGAAGTAAAAAAAATCAATAAATGTTTTATTTGTTTTATATGATATTTAAAAAAAAACATGGCAACAACAAATATAAGTAAAGAAAAAAAAACGAAAAGTGAAAATTTATAGGTGAAATACCTCTAGGTATTATCTAAGTAAAAATCATTACAAGCATATATTTGTAGTTCGTTTCATAGAAAATAAGTGTACACGCCCTCAAAATTAAGTTCGTCAAAGTTTATAAGTTGTACCAACAATGCTGAAATTGAAACGGAACCCTCCAACCCAGTAACCTTATAGCTTAAAGAATCTTAATTTATTAACTTTTCTTAAAATAAGCTACAGTATAAATACGAGTATAAGCAAAACCATCCTAAGTTTCTAAGGATACGTCAGCTTCGACTTTTGTTGGAGCTTTTTCTTAAAGTTCTCTTGTTTCGAGGTGGCACCAAATACATTAAAAGTGTTTGTTGCCTTTTATTAAATTCACAGCAGTTGACATTTGGCAACATAGATTTATCCTTGTGCCCTAGAGTTAAATATTCATGATTCCCCAATTAGCGTCAATATTAATTATGTAAAATCAATGAACATCTATTATGATGGGGCGTTGAGTTCCGCCACTCAACATACACTGTCTTCAGAATTCGGTGGAAAATGGAGAATGGAGTGTCTTAACGTTAGATTCCCTCTGCCTATCTTGCTGGTGTGGGTTACAGCGGGAAGAAAAAAAAATTGTATAGTTCAGAGTTTAACCTTACACATTTTTCACAATTAGCAGGTTAAGAAGAGGAGAAAGAGTGTTAACGATGTCAATCACTGTTACTGGGAAACGATACTTAGTCGCCGTTGCTTATATAAAACGGAAACCATCTATTTTTATTTATTTTATTAAACAATTTGATGTGATGCTGGATTTATAGTTACTTAGGGGATTACTAATACACAAAATGTTTTTATTTATATTATATATATACACACATTTATATTATACACTCAATGTTACTGTCATCTTGACAATTAGTAAAGGCTAAGATTTGTGAGAATGCGCCAATTTAAAGATAATGTGTCAATAATTAAATATACTTTTCGTTTGTAGAGTTAGTATGAAGTTTGGACTTTTTAATAAAAAACAATTTACCCGACTGCGCGATGCAAAGGAGGTTAATGCATTTATGAGTCATGTTTGTATGTACGTATATGTGTTATTGTGTGGCTTTGTAGAGACCAAAAGCCTTGGCTTATTTTTATGATTCCTAAAAATAAGCCTAATCTTGCTAGTGTCACTAAACACATGACATATTTTTATATAAATGACAGTAATCAAAATTATCAAATGGACAACCAGTCGCCATATTGTCAAAATAAAAAAAAAGATGAACTATGTCAAGTGGGGCTTCGTTCGTCAAATAGGTATTTAATTATTGTTATTGTTTTATGATTGTTAGGTTCTTCTTATAATTTTTAATTTTAAGTAGTAATTATTAATTTTACAGTTAAGTACCCTTACGTATTACTGGGCCATGATGGTCTCATAATAAATATAATATTCTTTTACTCACAGCGCAGCATCACATACAAACGAAACAATAATGTTACATTTCGAAATATTATACCTACGCCGTAGTGATTACTTGTATGATGGAACTGAAGAGTTATAACTATTATTGTCATTTTCTTTTACATTTCTAATTATAAAGTTTGGCTATTGAAAATAAAGTATCATACTATGATATTTTAAAATAGTGAAGAAGTTCTAGATATGAATAAAATACCTATTAATACTTCTGTTATATATATATATATATATATATATATATATATATATATATATATATATATATATATATATATATATATATATATATATATATATAGAGAGAGAGAGAGAATTGCTACAAAGCGTGTAAATTTGGTCCGAACCGTATCAGCTCCGATTTTCTGTTACTACTAATATGGATTGCGACATTGTCACGTATCCTGTCTCACCTAGTTCTTACACTTTAGTTATATAGATACGTCCGTCCCTGTCTGTTACACTGTTTTATTAAAAGGTAGGGACCCATTTTATAAAATAAAAATGAGTTTTATATTAGGAATAACGACAGCCGTATACTGTAGAGCTGTAAAAATGGTAGCATTAAACTCAATATGATGAAATTTTCAGCACATATTTAAGCTCCGGTGCAGTCTGAAGCTTTCGTGTGAGTGGGCGCGAGAAGGCGCCGTCAGAAATTGGTTAGTTGTTCGCGGACCGCCATAGAGTACGGTGTGGATCGTTTTTCAGCTCTGTGCTTTTACCGACGCATAACTTTACCATACTTGACGTATTCGTTTAAAAAATATATATTAATGTGTTTATAAGTGATTTCTTTCATTACATATAAATATATTTTTTCCCCCGAAGGGAACATAGTAAGTATTAAAATTAATTTTACCTTTGAAAGTGAAAGTATTTTTTCATATAAAAATATTACGCGTAAGACTAATATTTTTATTACATAAATTCAGGTTACATCTCTTTATTAAATGGGGGAACACAATAATTTGTAATTAATTTTATCATAAGTATTCAAGTGAGGCCGGTCGAGGCGCAGGGGCACAAAGTGTGACTGTAAAATCGACTGGTTGTGGGTTCGATCCCCACTCGAGGAAATGAAATATTTATTTACATTTATATTTTCTTTCTTTGCTCTGGTGTCGAGACAAAGCGCCGCGTTGAGTTCCGCCACTCAACACGCACGCTTTCCAGAACTCGGCGGAACTGGTTAACGGAGTGACTTAACACTGGGTTCCCTCTGCCTACCCTGCTGAGTGTGGGATTCAGCGTGAAGCTGATTTATTTATTTTTATAAATCAAGACACTTGTCTACGTAAATTTGATAGAAATAATGTGATACTTATTATAATAACAATGATAACAATGATGCTAGTAAAAATAAATTATTTACTTTAATGTGAAAACGGGCAATGACGCTTTGACTTTTTGCTACGGTATTCAGCAGCTTCACGCTGTTTTCCGCATAGCAGGGGGGTAGGCAACGGGAACCTAGTGCTAAGACAATCTGTTCCCTTCTTTTCGTCGACATTTCTACACATTCTATTTTGTGTAATGGAACTCAAGGCCATGCTAGACCCAAGAAATAAAAATATTTTAAATTTTATCATTTCCGTGAGTGAAAATCGAACCCACAGACCAAAATTAGACAATCTCCCGAGGCGGCGGTCGCAAGTTTTGCTACACTTTTTATATGAATTCGTTATATGAATAGAAGACTAAGAGGTATAAATGTTTACTTAACTAAATCCTCCCACATCCTTTATTTATATTGGAATATTCTCTCAAAAACGGAAACACTCGCATGCAGTAAGTATATGAAATATTTTCTCATATAACGGACAGCTGTCTGTAAAATTGGATTAGATGCCAATTGCCGTCCTCACGGTCACTGTAATAAACCGCAGTGCTGGTGTGGTTTAATGTTCTCTATCGTAAATATTTCATTAAAATATTTCATATTATGGTTTATAGCGAAAATTAATAAAACTGTTCAGAAGATGTGAAATACTTAGGTATTTTGTGACAGTACATTATACCAAGGCAAAATTCCGGCGTTGAGTTCCGTCACTCTACATGCAATGCTTCGAAAAAAAATTGGCGGAATGTGGGGAACTGAGTGGCTCAATAGTAGGTCCCCTCTTTCTACCTTGTTGTAGGTACAAGGGATACAGCGTTAAGATGATTTGATTTGATTTTAGTCACCTAGTTGCTATTTTGCTTTTTTTTTCAAATTGTGGATATTGTAAGACTAATAGTTTAATAATCGAATAAATGAATGACATTAATTTCTTCTTGATACCTTAACGCGATCTCAAATAAAATGGTCTTGACAGACGGACAACAAAGTTATCCTATAAAAGTTCCGTTTTTTTCCTTTTGAGGTACAGAACCCTAAAAATGGATATTTGTTGTTTGGTTATTTATATAATACTAAAGAAATAAAAAATAAATTAAATTCACCAGCTTCACGCTGTATTCCGCATACAGCAGAATAGGCAGGGGGAACCTAGTGTTAATACACTGTGTTCCTGTGACTTTCAGTCGATTTTTTTGCCTTGGTGCCAGAGCGACGAAAATATTATAAAAACATTAATAAATAATAACGATTTCCCTCGTGTGGGGATGGAACCCACAACCGTCGCGTTTGAAGTCACATACTTGTACCACTGCGCAACAACGGCCTCATTACTTAATTTCAAAAAGTGGTGTATTTAAAGAAAAATATTTAAAAGTACTCGTACACGTGTCCGGCAGTTTTTCCCGTGTAAGCTCCGATCCTGATCCTAAATATTGAAATTTCGATGTTTTTATCATCATACAATCTCGGGTTTTTTCTATCATCATACAAACTAAAAGCTAAAAATTCAACCGATTTAGTAAAACAGTTGTATAAAATAACTGTTATAGCAATTAGGAAATTTGTCAAACTAAGTACTTTAAAAATAAATGATAAAAAAAGTACTTTAAACTGATGTAACTTTTTTATTTATAAACCGATTGTAATAAAATAATTTGCCAGAATCTAATAGTGAAAACGGTATTTAAATCGGTTAAGCCGATTCTGAGATTAGCGATAACAAAGGCACAGACAAACAGACAAAATTTTTTAAAATTATTGTTTTGGGTTCTACTACATTCATAAATGCCTCCAATAACATTTTTTCTTAAAAATTTTACAAGTACCTACAAACACCGAACCGTTACGATTTTATTATAAGTATAGATTTTTTCGGTAATATTTGCCACTACCCCGTTTTTGCATTTCTGAGCTTATTATTTTTATTAAATTGAATAAGTTTTGCTTAAAGTAAAGTGAAATTAATTTAACCTAACAAAATTGGTTAATCTTCAAGATTTCTTGCGAAATTACACATTCAGGAATATTGTAAGAAATTAGTGTGTAAATATTGAGATAAATAGATTTACCTACTTGTTGATTTTCCACTTACATACCAGCTATCTGTCTTTATATTTTAAATTTGTTTTAGGAACAACGTAAATAAAATTTTACGTGACGATTTAAGATTAATTAAATTTTCGATATATTTGATGCCTCTACACCGCAGCTTGTTAATTGAAGTTATTACTCTGGAAATTTGGTCAATAAGACCTTAAATATTAATTAAGAAAAGCCTGAAGTTTGATCATTTTAAAAATGGTAAAAAATGTTGCTCTATAGACTACAATTACAATCTACATTTGATAAAATGTTGAATTTAATCGAAATTAATATTTAAGATTGAATGAGGAATTCATTTAATTTCAATTAATTAAAAAATGTAAAAGTAAAAATAGTTTGAGATTGGTTTTTCCCATTGTTAAGTTAAAAGTATCTCTTGTGTTTAGAGAAAGAAATATATGTATATATAGGGTGGAAGAGGCAGCGCTCCATTTACGGAAACAGCATATAAGGTAAAATATTTCAAACCTATACCTAAAGAAATTAATCAAGATGCCTCAACAGTTTGGACGTAGGATTTTTTTTTCATTTCACGATTTTTATCCATACCTGTATTTCGTGTGACGCGATTACGTATAGATCCCAATATCATAAACACTTACTACTACAAAAATACTACTAAAGGTTAAACAACTTTGAACTTTATCGCTAATACATACGACTCGATTTCGAAATGAGGCGTGTGCGGCGGTGTTCCTTTGATAGGTTTATGTGTGCGTGCGTCATCCTTAGAAATGGCCTTTTGTTTTAAAATGACAATTTTATAATTTATTTTGTTTGAAAAAAAAACTTTTTCATTTTTGGGAATTTATTTTTTTCTGAATTATATTAGGCTTTTATAGAGTAGTTAAAACTGTGGTTTCATTTAATGTGGTGCTGACACTTCCATCCTGTATACTCTGTTCTGTGTTGTCCCATTGCTGTTAAATAATGAAACCTAACGTCGCTCTCTATCTCTAAAATGGTAAAACCAAGTTATTTCATATAACTATATACACCTTTTGGGTAGAGATTGAAACTATTACGATATGTGGAGAGAATGATTGAGTCTAGAGCACCCAAATCCTTGTTGAATATTACACCGGATGGACGGAGAAATCGAGGCAGAACTCAGATGGTTGGATGGAGTTGAGCAAGATTTGAGATTTGAGAATTGGAACAAGAAAGCCAGGAATAGGGCAGAATGGAGGGATATTCTGGACCAGGCTAAGGTCCATCAGCGGTTGCAGTGCCTTTGATGATGATGATGATTGGACCCATAACCATCGTGTATGCAATGAGGAAAAGTCATAATAATTATTTTCAAAATATTTAGATTGTCGTTCCGTAAGCATGGGACATGTTTTTATAATTTTATATATTTAATTTGATACTTGTGACGTGTTGTGGTATAAAAATAGACAATTGTATCTTAGACTACCAATAATATTACTATTTATTGGTGTATCTTTTATTACTTAAAAAATTGTGTATTAGAAATTTTCAGCTGATAATGTTCTTTAGGCCGAGGCCATCTTGGCGCAATGGAACGTCATAATTGCGACGACTGTAGGTTCGATTATCTCGATTTGGTAACAGGACAAAGGTTCCCTTTGAAATCATATATTTCTGTCAGAAAGAACATCGACCTCTTAACAAATTATTTCTCTGTGCTTATAAATATTCTACTTCTATTTTGATATATTACACTGATAAAATGTTTATTTAATCATGAAGTATTACAATATACGTAAGTCTTATCTTGGGAAAATGAAAGCTGACTCGGGAGAAAGGATAAGGTTCCAAATATATTACATGTGGTAATTTATCTTTATGAAAATAATATAGCTGGATAAAACGTGTCTATAGTTCAACAACACTAGGTATATTAAAATATTTTTGATTGTATATATTGTTATCAGAGCGACCCGCAGGGTTAGTATTAAACTAATTCACCAACTAAACCTATTTCTACATACATTTTGAACAACTTCCTTTATGATCTATTCTCTTGAGCGAAAATCAGAAACAAAGTAATGAAATAATAGATACTTTTTAGATTTTTTTTAGATTTACCCCTGAGCTAAAAAGCACTCCTGAGTGACATTTTAACTGCAAAATACTAATGATATATTAGTTTTATCTTAAATACTATCTACTGTTAAACTAACAGTATTGTTATATTTTTTTATTTATAAGTTTTATTATTAAACACATAAATCCATTAATTTTGTTGAAAATATTTCTGCTTAGTTCATTTGATTATATATATTGCAATATAAATAAATTGAATTATATACATATAAAATTGCTTGTACTTATTCGTGTCCTATAAATGAGTTGGCGCCCGCCCGCCTTAGTAAAGTATCGCAACTATGTAGCTCCACGCGCCAAAGTATTGCCCTACACTTTGGTTCATTGACAATATAATGATGCAATCACTAAATCGTGATCGAGATCAAGATCGAGCGGAGCTTTTTTTTTATGGAAAAGACAAGGCAAACGAGGGTTCGGATCACCTGTTGGTAAGTGATCACCGCCGCCCACGGCCCCGCGCAACACCAGAGGAGCTACAGGTGCGGTGGCTTAATGCCGCAACTTAACGCCGGTTTTAAATGCCGCGGGTGGTAATGACCCGGTCGACTCTGCCCATGCGTGTTGCCATTGCTGGCGACGTGACTTTACCACACATACTTTAGTCGCCTTTTACGAGACCACCAGTACCAGGATGATCCTATTCTAGGCCGGGATTATACGGCTATGTGGGAATTCCTTACGTAGGTTATGACAACCATTATGCAAAGAGTTAATTGGTATCCTTTGATTGCTCATCAAAAGGCCTTGGAATTTCTCAAGCAATCCATATGTTTTGACATGTATTTATTTCTCTCTCAGCTTTACGCTGTTTCAGCTGTAGCAGGGTGGGAGGCGGAGAGGGTGTTGTTGTGTTTTCAAATATCGAAATGTGCTGTTTCTAAAATATAATAATAAAGAAAATAGTATTTATTTCTTCGGTACAGGTAAATGAAAATATAAATAAAAAATAAATCAGTTTCACGCTGTATCCCGCACACAGTAGGGTATGCAGAGGGAACCTAGTGAAAGCCACTCCGTTTCCCACTTTCTGCCGAATTCTGGAGGCATTGCGTGTTAAGTGGCAGAACTCAACGCCGCGCTTTGCCTCGACACCAGAGCGAAGAAAATGGAAATATAAATTTAAGTAAATATTTCATCTCCTAGATCGAACCCACAACCAGTCGGTTTTACAGCCACAGTTTGTGCCGCTGCACCACGACCGGCCTCAATTATTTAAATAGTTTAATTAATAATCATCTTATCGAGTGTAGAAGCCACAATCATGGCGTTTTCAGCCAGACGCCGCCGCCGCGTCGTGCCACTGCGTCACGACGCCTCACAATGGCTTAGTACAATTCAATTTTATATTTTTGTAGTTCCTTGTAGTTCCATTGCAAATCGGATAACTGGGTTCTGTCTAAGTGTTTACTACTACATTGCCAGATATTTTGATGACAAACAAAATTGTGCGAATACTACACGTGAGTGATGCTCTCAGAAAAGCAGTGACTATTACAATAGAATCTTCTGGGCGTACATCATGTTTATAAAAAAAAATAGCTTCACGCTGTATCCCGCACACAGCAGGATAGGCAGAGGGAACCTAGTGTTAAACACTTCGTTCCCCACTTTCTGCCGAATTCTGGAGACATGCGTGTTGAGTGGCAGAACTCAACGTCGCGCTTAGCCTCGACACCAGAGCGAAGAAATGGAAATATAAATTTAAGTATATATTTCATCCCCTCGAGTGGGGATCGAACCCACAACCTTTCGGTTTTACAGTCACACTTCGTGCCGCTGCGCCACGACTGGCCTTAAATATCAAAAATCATGTTTATATCATAGTTTTATCTCTTGACGACGAGCGCACCCTATTATTAAAATGTTTTTTTTTAAATATATCTATTTACATATAGTATGTCATGTCCTAATTATATTGGTTTTAAAAATACCAATGTCGAGAATAGTATTCATTTAGATTCACAAATGTCAGACATCTTGCTTGATTAATGTTTTGGTAGCGCGTGACGCACATCTTAGTTTTGTTATATGGGATATCCCGTTAAAAGAAAATATTTATTTTTTATTTCAAATAAACTCCAGCTATTTATGGTGTATAAAAATATAGATAGAAAAGGTGCACAGACAGACGGACAACAAAGAGATCTTATAAGGGTTTCATTTTTCCTTAAAAGGTATCGAAATCAAAAAAAATTGTTAAAAAATTATAAATACTTCCAATATTACATTTTACACTCGATAAATACTATATTAGAAAATAGAATTTATAGTAATCCGTTAGATATATAAATATGTATGACATCCATCTTAGAAACCTTCACCTTTGCAACGTGACTGAGGGATTTAAGTAGATTAGCAATGTCAAGCAAGCTAGAAGCACTAGGTGGTCACTGTATAACTGGCCGGTTGGGAAAGTTACATAATAAAAAAATCTTTATTGAAACTAATGAATATTAATCAGCTTCACGCTGTGTCCCGCACACAGCAGGGTAGGCAGAGGGAACCTTGTGTTAAGACACTCCGTTCCCCACTTTCTGCCGAATTCTGGAGGTATATAAATTTAAGTAAATATTTTATCTCCTCGAGTGAGGATCGAACCTATAACCAGTCGGTTTTACAGTCACACTTTGTGCCTCTGCGCCACGACTGGCCTAATGAATATTACCTATACATAATGAGAGAGTTTGATAATGACCACTTTATTTTTAAGACTATACCATGCACATTAAAGTCCACCGCTAGGAAACCATTAATCAATTCGAAAATAACAAGACGTTAAATGCGGTAGTATTTACTTTACCAAAATAAAAAAAGAACAAAAAAATATTTATGAGTTTGTACAAAGGTGATATGTATGTATGTATATTTTGATATAATATAAAAAGTAAGTTGCGGCGTTGACTTCTGTCACTTAACACGCAATGCCTCCAGAATTCGGCAGAATGTGGGGAACGGAGTGTCTTAACCCTCTGCCTACACTGCTGTGTGCGGGATACAGCGTGAAGCTGATTTTTTTTTATTAAAGATGCAGCAACATATACATGTGTAAATATATTTATATTATAGATATATTTATAATCAGCTTATCATCTGATTTGGACTTTAATAGAATAGATTTATTTAGATCGAATAGATTTAATACAGATAAGTGACTATTATGAAAAAGCACACCAAGCTTATTTTATTTTAACGTTCAAATTATAATAAAATCAATAAATTTTTACATTTGATGAAAAGTGAAAATAATTGGATCGATGCCACGAACGCACTAATGTATTTTCTTGTTCATTTAGGATCAAATTCTTAATTGCCGAGCGCTATGCCAACTGGGCTAACTTCGGGCGTATAGACTGGCGACCTTTGGCTTTCTATCGGGGCGGTACATATTGCATATATCGTCTAACGTTTCTACAATCCAGAATTCAGTTGAATATTGTCGCGTTTTGAGGACTGTTTATTTTGGGTGTTAGAGCTAAAGAGCGTTGACTCAGTGAGATTACGTTTTAAATTTAGGTGAGAGCGAGTTGCCAAATCATTGGGGAAAATTCGGCTTGCGTGCTTTCAACGTTTGTACGTTACTCGATTGTTTCGCGTGTTTATTGTCGTATCGCGTATAATATAATTAATTTAATCTATAGACGTTTTCCTGGAAATTAAATGTAATTATTTTTTCTATTACTCAATTTAATACAAGGAGTAGGTAGTACTTCGTATAATTTACAAAATGAGTCATTTAGCAAAATAATTGATGACTGTTTTTTTTTAATAAATAATAATTGTTATTTTAATTTGAAAACGGAACGGCTGTGGGTTTAACTTCCACTCTAGGGAATGAAATTTTTATATTTTCATTTCCTCGCTCTGGCAACATGACAAAGCGCAGCGTTGTGTTCCGCAACTCAACACGCAAGGCCTTAAGCATTCGGTGATATGTGAAGAACGGAATGTCTTAACACTACGTTCCTACCTACTATATATACCTCTACCTACCCTGACACATGCGAAATATATATATAATGTAAAGTTGAGAAAAAAGAAAAAAACCCATAGTATAAGTATTGAAATATTTGAATCAACATGGATATTAGGTATAACAATTGAGAATACTTATCTCACTACAATGTCAAGGAGTCAAGCTACGAGCGCGAAGCCAAATGTTGTTAAATAGTTTCTACGACGCGAGTAGGTACTAGTAGGTCATGAGAAGCCGAACAAGTTTATGATCAAATTGCTTTATAAGTTCATAAATAAATTAGTCAGTTCGTGTGTGTGTAACATGATTGAAAGGTTATTAGCATATGCCATATTTAGTCGCTAAAATAAATTATATTTAATAGGTCTTTAATAATAAATGGATTAGTAAGAGCTGCTGTCGCTAGCAAATTCTTATTTTATTTTTAAAAGCTCATTTACTAGTATAGAGATTTGTAATAAAATCAGAAGATATACATATCCATATCTTTTTAATATCTTTTACTGTTATTATATAACCATATCTTTCTAATGTTTTTATAAAGAAATGTTACATGTAATATTCAAATAGGATAATATATTTTTACTTATTTAGAAAACGTATAAAAATTTGAACGTAGCGGGACTCGAACCCGCGCCTCCTGGTCCTCCTGGTCGGTTTCAAATTTTTATACGTTTTCTAAATAAGTATTTTTCGTTCTTAAGTGTCGAATAACACTTTAAAAATGTTTAAAAGTAATATATTTTTGTTAGATATAGTCCAAAAAAAACTATAGTCGTTATTTAATCATTCTTATTTACTTATACTTCGAGCTGATATGTCTCTGAAAGAGAAGCAGTATACTGGAAAATATGTCGTAAACAAGTCATCTGTTTCTACGTGACTGCACTATCTCAAACATTTATTTTGTCTTTGTTTGAGAAAGGAAATTTATAAAAACTATATGTAATTTATTGTGTTGAGTGGTAACTATTCATAAATTGTCGAAAGTGGAAACATACAATTATTTTTTTACTTTATTTTCCACCTGAATTTCAGACATTGAGTTGTGAAAAGCAAAAGCTTTTCTGAGCGAAGAAATGAAAACGCTAACAATTAACCAATCTTTCTAAATACGTTTAGAAAAAATCTTCTATAAATATTATACTGCCCAAAATTATAGTTTTATATACTATAAATAAAAATATATTTAAAACGTGGCAATATTTTTAAGGAATTTAGAAGATTTCTATATTTATAAAGAAGAAATTCTATTAGAAGACACATTTACTTGTAGTGATTCTTAAATTGAAACGAGAATCCGTATCACTATTAAGGAAAACCTTTAGGTCTTCGCTCAGATGGAATAGATTATAAAATGTTTATAGTATCTACCTATAAGTTTTTAATATTGCAACTTACAGTAAATAAATATACGTTATATAAACTAAGTTTATTCAATTTCAATTGTTTACTGTTTGAAATTAACTTTCTTTTATTTTATTTTAACATTGAATTTAATAAATATCTTCATGCAATCGTTTTTCCATATCTGTTACTAAAAAAATAATAAGAGAAGATATAACAGATAAACCGGCACGTTCTTTTGCTAAATTCAATATAACTTAATACTGATATTAAATGACATCTTTAACAAGAAATTATCTCAATTTTCTTTTAAAATAATGAAATTACTAAGGATCGTTCGGGCACAGAATAAGATATAATATAACGTCAGATTATTTTAGGGAAGCGTTATCATAACATGTATTCTCATAAGATTATGTGAAGAGCCCTACATAATTTCCATAAATAATATTTTTAGATATTATATTTTGAGGCTGTCGTGAGGCTCGAGGGTGTAACTATAACACGACGGTTGTGGGCTCGATCCCCACAAGAGAGAAAAAAATATTATTTATATATATTTTCATTCTTCGCTATGGCACCAAGGCAAAAAAAAAGACCGTTGAATTCCGCCACTCAACAGGCAATGCCTCGCAAAATTCGGGTGAAAATGGGGAAGGTCTTAACACTGGGTTCCCTCTGCCTACCTTGCTGTGCTGCTGCGGGATACAACGCACTATGGATAATGGTAGAACAACGGCAGATCAAAATTCATTTTTACTAAAGTCTTCCTTGACGCGCTTTTAATTTTTTTTTAAATAGTATAATAGTGGACCTTTAATGTAATGAATTATTTTTTCGTGAATTACATTTGGAATATATTTTTTTTAATTGTGAGAAAATGTAATACGTAAGAATGTCTATTTCAGGTTGTTCGCATCGATACTTTAAACTTAATTTCCTTAAAAAAATGTGCAAATAGGTATAAAGTGTTATATATTTTTAAAAAGCCTATAGTATGTAGATTTTAAAACAATTATTATATTGTGGATTTAGTGACTATATTCTTATAAAAAATATTAACAATAAGTGAAGAGAAAAAAAGTACGTACTTAAAGTTCATCGAGACTTTTGACAGTTACCGACGTCTACCGACGCGTTATATTTGATGTTGTTTTACAGTCCAGATATTCATAAATAACATTTATAAAAATCAGCTGCGGAAACGTGCGGTTTTAGAAGTTATCACGAAAACTACGATACAAGTCAGGGAACAAGAAAACTCTATCTATTGAAATTTCTAATGTTGTACTATTTAATTAATTAGATTGCGGTAAATTTTAAATAAATTATTGTTATTTATTAATAAAAGAACGTTTTATCTGCATTTTGCACATATTTTGCGGTATAACTAATTAATAAAATGCACACTACCCTCATTTATGAAATTATATAAATAGAGTGAATTTATTTAATAAAACTCTTACAAATTAGTAATAAAATTACTAACAGACGTTTGATTGTTAAGTAACTTCACTAAATTTCAAAGTGGCTAATACTTTCAAGTGTTCCAAGCGTGAATTATTACTCCCATACATTGAAGGAGGAAAAAAACTTGAAGCAATCAATATTAGCTATTAATATTTCTTAAAGAAAAGTATCATGTTTCTGTAGACAACATATGTTTTATTATCAGCGACATTCAAAGGAATCTTATTAGTTCCTTTAATAAACAATGGACAGAAGCGTCCCGGTAAAAAAAATAGTTTTTAAAAAAAAAAACAACGAAAATTGGTTTGATTCTGAATATTTGTTAACCTTACAATCATTGAAGAAGTAGCACCTTAGAACTCACCATCCACATCTTCTGGAAAATGCGGAAGACCCTGTGTCCCTAAGGGGACCCATCAGAATCAACGAAGAGGCGAAAAAATACCGCGTAATTTAGTGAATATGGCTTTGAACACACCCATTTACAATGCCTACGTCCAGGGCTTACGTCCTATAGGAGGAGAAATAGAAGCAAAACTCGTGGAAAAATTAAGGCTTGCTGATCGAGATACAATGTCTCTATATTTGAATCTCATAGAAAACGCAAGCCAGAGCAAAATGCTATCGGATCAAGAGGCATTAAATATTTTTATTTATTTTGATTTAACAAAAGCGCAATACATGTATTTAAGGAATTTAACAAACGAATGAGATGCCAAGAATGCACAAGTGCACAAGTATTAAAAATTTCGCCTACATCATGTCAAAAAGTGCTCTCGATCAGCTACAAATGAGGATGTATTTCATACTCTTCTCTACACATCAGATCCGTACATTTACAGTCATAGAAAAACATACGAGTATAGCAAAAGTGTGAAGGCACTTGATGAAGATACTCTAGATCTATTAAAATTGAATGAATTTATTATGGATACCGAAGTTCACCAAGTATAATTAAATATAATATACTCATCATATAATATACATTCATTTCTAATATTATTCTACTTGTAAATCAGTTTTTGTAAATTTTATATTTTATTAAATAAGTATATGTGTACGCGTAATTTCTTACTTAAATAGATAACAGCTTAAGAAACATTGTTTTTTAATAAATTAATTTAATAATATATTTTTATTACTACTATAAGTAGTGTGGACTAAGGAAATTATTATTTTATTCTTTTCATTATTTTTTTAATATATATATACTCCAATAAAAGTATAATATCTGAACGTTACTTAAAGCGCTATTTTATACTTTATGCTTGTGCAAAAATTCAATTGTTTATCTTAACAAATAAAAAAGTTATCGATTTTTGATCTGATACAGACCTCAATTGCCCATAGTGCAACGTGAAGCTGATTATTATAATATATAAAAATTTGTGATTATACATTAACTTTATCTGTAAAGTTGTAGCTAACTTGTATAACATGTTTTAGTACTGCACGTGACTATATAAAGTGCAAATCTACACAAAAATATATTAATAATATTATATGTTACTTTTATTTGTGATGTTAATAATTCTTTAAATGAAAATAAAAATGGAAAGTGGAAAAAAGAGATATAAATAGCTCTTTACGTTTGCTTTGTGAGAGTTCTTTGTGTGTTGACAAAAGAAAACAGCATTAAATTCTATATTACCTCCATTTTTAGTACGACCAAAAAAATATTTATATTACGAACGTGTCCGCAACTACGTCCACGTCGACTTTATGACTCTTGATGTGCCATTTCCATTAACCACCCGTTGTCATCGAAAATCAGATCCAGGCTGTTGTTATTTATCAAAACCGCAAAAACTGAAACGTCAGGTTAAATACAAGAATATATATCTATAGAGAAGTATATGTGTGACACAAAGTGTGACTGTAAAACCGACTGGTTGTGGGTTCGATCCACGCTTGAGGAGATGAAATATTTACTTAAATTTATATTTCCATTTTTTCGCTCTGGTGTCGAGGCAAAGCACGGCGTTGAATTCTGCCACTTAACACGCAATGCCTCCAGAATTCCGCAGAAAGTGGGGAACGGAGTGTCTTACACTAGGTTCTCTCTGTCTATCCTGCTGTGTGCGAGATACAGCGAGAAGCTGAAAAAAAAAATGTTCTTATTGAGCCAAAACAACAGTGATGTGGACCTTTCAAATAGTCTTGTCTTATTCTTTATAGACCAATTTATATTTGTGGCTGTATTGTATTATAGTTTTTTAATTTAATTTTTTTTACTATACTTTTTTATTTACCTTACTTTTTTTTGTGTTCATTATTTTTCTTTTTTCTCCAACACCTTAATTATATATTTTAATTGATGTGATCGTACACACATATTATAAGGTAATATTAATTTAATTTAATTTTTATTTTTAAAAAAGTTTTTAAAACTTGAGATTTCAATCTGTTGACATTTCAGTTCAGAATTTCAGAGTTTCATACATATGTTAACCTCTTAAAGGCTCCACAGTTGAAATATAAATTAATCTATACTTACTTTTTACCAAAATAAATGTTATTAAAATGAATAGTTAATATACCGCCAGTCGGTCAGTCGTGGCGCAGGAATAGAAGCGTGCGACTATAAATGCGACAGGTTTCTCACTCGAGAAAAATGAAATATTTTATATTTTCATTTTCTCGCTCTGGTAACGAGGTATTCGCAGCCTTAAGTTCTGCCACTCATCACGTAATGCCTCCAGAATTCAGAGGAAAATGGGGATCGGAAGGATCTTAATGGGAACGGAGTGTCTTAACGCTAAGTTCCCAGTTCCCTCTGTCATATGGCTATGTGCGGGATACAGCGTGAATCTTAAAAAAAATCTTGTTCTTATTGAATTAAATTTCTTGTTTTTTTTTATTAAGAAGGAGACTTCTTGTTATTTTTGTTTTGTTAATCGTCATTATTAATTTTCATCCTTATATTACTAATAGTATAAGTAGGTACATTTCGTATTAACATAATATATGCTAAAACATATTTATTCTTTTGTTTTCATAAATATATACAGCAATCGCGTTATATGTGACAAGCTAAATTAATGCATGTGCTAGAAATGTCCCAGCCGGGTTTATTTGAGGTGTAAAGATAAATGGGAGCTTTGACAAAATGAACGACTGCTTTACGTTCACGATCACGTTCACTATTGTAGCAAGGAAGTTATAAATACGTGAATTCATTTATACTACTACTATAATCCATTCATCTATATATAGAATTGAAAATGCCGTAGTGGTGTAGTGGGTAAAAATTTTCATAAGACAGTGTGGTGCTGAGTTCTGACACTCAACATACAGCGTGTTGAGCACAAGTTGCTACAAGAATAATCTTGTTACATACTTATATATTTTAAATATTTAAAAAAAAAAATCAGCTTCCCGCTGTATTCCACATACAGCAGGGAACCTAGTGTTAAGACACTCCGTTCCCCACTTTCTGCCGGATTCTGGAGGCATTGCGTGTTGAGTGGCAGAAATCAACGCCGCGCTTTGCCTCTACACAAGAGCGAAGAAATGGAAATATAAATTTTAAATATTTCATTACGTAAAGTGTAAAATGATAAGATGTTAATACCTATAATAATATGATTTATACCGTTGTTGCCTCCATCGTCCCTAACAGATGGTTTCAATAACTGGCTCCTCCAGTATATTTGAGTTCTTTGAAGATAATAAAAATAACATTAAGTAAATATAGAGTGATGATGTGATGCCTTATCTATTTATATTTCAGGCGCACAGTTAATCTCTATCGTAACGTGCACAGTTTACAGTTTGTCAGGTTAACGACGGCATTGTTACAAAATGAAAATTTAATGGAAGAACGCTTTAACAAAACATTGGGATACTTTGTAATGCTTCAGCTATTTTATGATTTACGATCGTCTTATATATAGTTAGTTACTCGGAACTGTTATTACCCAATTAATCTAGTTTTTATTATAAACAATATTTTTTTTAAAACCAGCAGTGGCACACGACGTAAAATCCTCTTTTTCCTGTTACCCTAGAGGTTATCAGAATTTCAGAAATCCTCTCATTCTCTTTAACTCATTAAGGTATCTTTATGCCAAGTTTCAGCTTTACCTAGTAATTTCGTTTGAGTTCGTATGTCAGCTAAGAAATTCTATTGTTTTTTATTTGATGTATTTTTTAACACTTCAACAGCGTTTTTATATATAAGAAAAATTCACATTGATAAACTGAATGCTGAATCTTTTGGCACTATATGACAGTGCTTCCTAAATAACAATATACTTCTTATACACTGCTATACATATAAAGTATAAAAACTACACACAACATTTTGTTACGTAATAGAAGGAGAAAGATAAAAATGTGTGATTTTAATAAACATATATTCTTTCCCCAAATGTTTTGAAGTACTTTTTTCTTATTTTATAAATATATTTTATATGTAAGAGATGTATCAGCGGTTTACGTGTATAAAATACAAAATAAAAGTAAAGTAAAGCTGAGCTATCTTATATCTTTATGAGGAGCAATTCCACTTCACTCGTAATGGCATGTCGGTTGTTTGTTGTTACATACACACTTACTGGTATACTTATTTGTCATTAGTTTTCTTGTCACAAATTACAAATGGAGAAAAGACTTTATTAACATTTAAGGTTATTTTTATTTACTATTTATCTTCTTTTATCTGTTACTTTTGATATGTTACAACAGGAAAAATTATTTAAGACTAGAGGGCGCGCGCGGCTTCGCCCGCTTATTAGGAGTGAATTCTAAAAAAACCACGAAACACGTGTTCAATAAAATATTTTTAACAGTCTGAATTTATATTGTTATAAAAATCGGTGGGCAATTTAAAATTAAATTTAAATTAAAAAAAAATCTAATTTTTCCATGTAAACTTTCAACCCCTTATTTGTACCCTTAGGGGGTGAATTCTTAAAAACCATTAAAACACGTGTTCAATGAAATATTTTTAAGAGTCTGAATTTCAAATTTTATAAAAATCGGTACAGATTATTTTTTTTTCCATATAAACTTTCAACCCATATTTCATCCCTTTAGGGTTAAAATTTTTGAAATTCCCTTCTTAGTGGATGTCCAGAATATGAAAATAAACATCTGCCCAAGTTTCACGTTTCTACCATCAGCGGTTACGGCTCTGCGTGCGTCTTACCTCAGTCAGTCAGCACAAGTCCTTTTATATATATAGATTATATTTGGTTGTGGCGCGGGGGCACAAGCGTGTTACTGTAAACGTAACTGGTTGTGAATTCTATTTCCACTCGATGCCTCAGGAATTCAGCGGAAAGTGATGAGCGGAGAGTCTTTAACTCTAGGCTCCCTCAACCTACACTACTACATAAAACACAGCGTAAAGATGTAATTTTTTATATTTTAATATAGCCAGTTGTGGCGTAGGGGCATAAAGTGTGACTGTAAAACCGACTGGTTGTGGGTATGATCCCCACTCGAGGAGATGAAACATTTATTTAAATTTATTTTTATTTCCTTTTCTTCGCTCTGGTGTCGAGTTAAAGCGCGTTGAGTTCTGCCACTCAGCACGCAATGCCTCCCGAATTCGGCAGAAAGTGGGGAACAGAGTGTCTTAACACTAGGTTCCCTCTGCCTACCCTGTTGTGTGCGGGATACAGCGTGAAGCTGATTTATTTATTTATTTTTAATATGAAAAAGTGGGGATTTAGCTCAGAATGACAGGTTCATTAGGTTTTCAGTCCATACTAATGTTAACACGTACAAATATACGTTATCCATTTCTGTACATCATTATTTATTTATACATAAATATATAGACAGTTCTCACGCATACATCACGCAATAAATAATTAATATCATTATTAAGACTTAACGTCATTTGGTATAAAGCCTTTTACCTTCAACAATTTTTCACAGAATATTTTTATCTTTCTTTGAGAAACTCGTTTTACATGTAAATTGAAAGCATCGGTATTCTAATAGAATTCATATCATATTCATCATATGGATTGGGATTTATATTCAGCCAGTGAATCATATGAAACCGTTATCATTGTTGACTTTTTTATTACACATTTATAATCTGTGTAGGTACTATGTAAAGAAAAAAAGTGAATTGTAGGTTGATCTGTTTAGTCTGTGTTTACTTTTCTCATACCTTAATCTTCTCTAAATGTTTTTGGGTTTAAATCTTCTTAGTTTTATTTTGAAACCCAGGTCAAAATCACATGAAACTGTTTATACATTAACAATTGTATTTTAGCTTTTTAAGCCTCGGCTAAAATATAGAGGTGTTGTCATAAGTTTGACGTTTCTGTGGATGTGTGTCGGTGGCATCGTAGCTCCCAAATGCATGAATGAATTTTGATCAAGTTTTGTTTGAAAGGTTAATCGAGAGTGTTCTTAGCCATGATTAAAAAAAATATGTTATTAAAGCGTTTTGTGTCGGGGCTTTTAATTAAAAATTATAATTATTTCATCTAATATTTTTATTAAATATTTTTATTTCATCATTCATACCTATATACGAAAACGCAACAATAAAAATAAGATCGTATTATACTTATTTAGAATAGCGTATAAAAATTTTAACCTAGCGGGATTTGAATCCGCGCCTCTTGGAATCCATACAAGCGCTCTGACCACTAAGCCATACGCCATCGAGCCATCGAGTTACGTCGAAATTCTTATACGCTTGTTACAACTTATTTATGTTGTTAGCATCCCTGTAGGTAGATTTTTATATGATAATTGCCTAAAATTATCATTTGGCAAGAGAGAATACTATTAATTCCAAGACGCCGACTATCCTAAGTGTGGAATAACACTTTAAAAATGTCAAAAATAAGATCATATTACTTCTGGAAATGTTAATTTTAATATTTTATCAACACAATTTCATAAGTGTAACCATGTGTAATAATTTAATAGACAAGAAGAATCATAGATTAAAAGGATCAAAGGAGGAGTACTCCTCTTTGAAAGATACCCACATAATTAGGTACTTTAAGAAGTCGTAAAATGGTGTTCTTAGTAATGGAAAAGTACGTTCTACAAAATAAAGATCTTATATAACATAAAGCAATTTGTTAAATATTTTAAGCTAAAAGTTTAAAATGACAATACAATATATAATACAGGTATTAATTTGACAGCTCGTTACAACTCAGTTGCATGACGTATAGTGAAAAATCGATACCAAAAAATAAATGAAACGCCTACAATAGCCATTAGCGAGTAGTAATTGGGTTAAAATAATTTAAAATTAATGTTCTATACAGTCTAGCAACAACAGTATAAATGATTATGAACGGTATACATGGTTATGAGGCCAGTCGTGGCACAGGGGCACAAAGTGTGCCTGTAAATCGACTGGTTGTGGGTTCGATCCCCACTCGAGGAGATGAAATATTTATTTACATTTATATTTTCATTTCTTCGCTCTGGTGTCGAGTGAGAGTGAATTTCGTCACTCATCACGCAATGCCTTCAGAAATTGGCGAAAAGTGGGGAACGGAGTGTCTTAACACTAGGTTCCCACTGCTTACCCTGCTGTGTGCGGGATACAGCCTAAAGCTGAAAAAAAGGTTATATTTGACTTAAAATAGTTTTAAAAGATATAATTTACTAATACTCAGTTCCATTCAATGGGGAACGGAGTGTTAACGCAAGGTTCCCTCTGCATACCCTGCTGTGTGCGGGATACAGCGTGAAACTGACTATCTTTTTTTTTATTAACTAACTTAAATTAAAATAAAAACGACATACGACATATTACGTCGCCATTCATACATCAACCAATAATTATTACAAAAAAAGGATAGGATTTGAACTAATAACCTAGATGTAAAAACTGCGTCATGACGGTGCATCAAGTTCACATAATCAGAAAGGATCAGTAAAATATTACTGTAATCCAAAGTGAACAGTTGAGAGTAATTTCAGGTCATCTCTCAACGACACGACAAACGTGCGGTGGAGTAAATTGCTAATATAAACCTATATCTTATACGGGTGGGTATACTTTATGTTAACCTAAATGTGGATATTTTAATTTCATCTTAAAAATAGCATTTTATTCATTTTTTTTGTGTTTTGAGGGCGCAGGGGTATAAGGGTGTGACTGTAACGCGACGGTCGTGGGTTCGATCTCACTCGAGGGAACTAATTATTATTTATTACATTTTTTTAAATTTTGAAACAAATATTAAGTATTTAAAAAATCTAAGTAGATATTTGACATTAACTAAGTACCTAAATATGTATTATTTTACTGTCGTAAATTTCGTTAATACGAAATAACTTTTTGGCAAGCGTTCGTACTTGCAGTGTATAGTCTACATATTTTAATTTACGTACAAAAGATGAGTATTTAATGTCGTACGTTTCCGGCTTATCATTGAGATTGACGTCATTGCACTAGAATTTTATTTCTTTATTAACTAAACGATAATTATCATAATAAATTTTAGTCCGTAAAAACAGAATTTTTGCATTTTTGCTTTTACTTGTGTGTCAGAGTAAGGCAGAGAAAATCTAATGTACGTTGTCATCTTTTTGCCCGAGAGAGTTCGAGACGTTGTGCGTTGTGGGTCGGAGTTCAATTCAAGTTCATACCAAAGTAGGGAAATAAAACATATTTTTTATCAGCCTTACGCTGTATCCCGCACACAGCATGGTAGGCAGAGGGGACTTAGTGTAAGACACTCCGTTCCACACTTTCTGCCGAATTCTGGAGGCATTGCGTGTTAAGTGGCAGAACTCAACGCCGCTCTTTTCCTCGACACCAGCGCGAAGAAATGAAAATATAAATTTAAGTAAATATTTCATCTCCTCGAGTGGGGATCGAACCCACAACCAGTCGGTTTTACAGTCACATTTTGTGCCGCTGCGCCACGACTGGCCTCAACATATACATATAAAACATATTTAAATACAGTCATTCCCCTCAGTGAAGATCAGAACCAAAAACCATTGCGATTGTAAAGTGATGCCGTCCAACTGAGCATTGATACTCTCCTTGTATTATATGAAACACCTTTTTATTATTGTTATTTGTTTTACAATTTTCATATTTCTTTTAGCTACGTTGTCTTTTATGTTTTAAACGAAGTATACACTGTGTTGCGTATTTAAATGAAAATGTAACATAAAATTTACAGCTTACATTAAAACGAGTCACTTGTGTAGAAACTTCTATAGGGAATACGATGGCGCATAAAACTCTGGGGAAATAAAGTAAATCGAGTTGACGACCAACGATGTAAATTGATGCTATTATATGAGAAAAATACATTTCTTAGATATATTTTGAATTATAAGATTAAAAATACATGTACATTTTTTTTCATTACAGGTTTAGGCTAGTCTTCAAGTCAGGATATGTTTTCTTCTTAATTCTTCGGAAAATATTTTTGTCACGATTCCAAAAGCGCGCCAAAACAAGCCAAGATGTGTCCGGAAACGAAGAGATAAGAAGTATAAGAAGGACAAAAGTCCCACAATGTTTTCATTTGAAGGCTGCGGTTGCGTCAGTTTTAGAGGAAGTCGACGGACGCGGTCTTTAGGAGATGACTCTTCTTCATGTCGTAGTTCAGAAATAGAACAAGAAGTACCAAAGAAGATCGGGAAACGAGTTCTTAACGGAGAATGCACAATGAAGGCGCTTGCACCATTCCTGAAGTTTTGGAAGAGAGATGATGTTAGCATGACGAAGGCCGAAAGAAGTGAGTAGAGAAATCCTATTTTTGAAATTATTTATTATTGACATTTCATCCATAATTAAAATAACAGATACACAGGGAGTAAATATCGACGAGTACCTTCACTGTAGGTCTATTTTCGTGAACTTTTAGTTGGTGGGGTTGAGGTCTTTTCGGCCTCATGTTTCATACATTACAGTAACGACCCGCACCTGTGTAAAGTTTATACGAGGCCACAGTCGACCTCAAGCCGCAGGGAACGTTTTAACAAGGATAGTTATATCGATACCATTTCAATAAATCACTATTCGTGCCTAAATTGAAACGTTATATGCAAAGTTACAATTTATGTTAACGATATAAATTGGATTTGCCTAAATCGTAATATAAATAAACATTAGGGAATTTCAAAATACGGAATATACATTTAATATACAGACTTTTACGTTTCATATAATAATATTTAAGCAAGACTAAGTTTTGAATTTCATTATTATATCTATTTGATATATAATATTTTCATAGAGCTTCGTGTTTTAATTTGTTTATATTTTGTTATGCTTCTTGATATTTCAGATATTATGTATTTATTTCTTGCAAAATAAACGTGATGATATAGCAAAATCTTTTCGTAATACTATGAAAATAAAAATATAAAAAAAATAGCTTTAAAAATAAAAAAATACGAGATGGCTTCACTTTTACTAATACTTATAAGCAAATATTGATTATTCAGTTAGTCCAGTTTAAAAATGAGGTCAGTGTATAATTGTATAGTCGACGAACTAAGAGATCCGCACTCAGTTTAAAATTGAGTTAATTCTGTTTCAAAGGCAAATTTACGCTAAATATTGGACGTACTCATTCAATTTAAATATTGTGCGTTAGTGATGTTCTTTTTAAATTTGAAGTAAATTCTTGCACAAAAGTAGATTTTTTTTAAATTACGAAAACATTTAAAAAAAAATTCTTTACTAATTTTGGATATTTCACTCATACTAAATTAAAGTAAAAGATTATTGGTTATCATTTTTTTTATGAATGCAATATTTGAACTAATATAGAGAGAAGCAATGAGTTGTAACGGCACTCTTTAATAATAAACACTCTATTCCTAGTTCTGATTATAATTATATTTTAATTTTATATCTTTTAAACAAAGAGAAATAAAAATATAAGTAGTACTGCGATTGAGATTTCGGATAGAAAGAATTTTAACTAATTAAAGAGAGTTTGTTCTTATAGAAATAATAAGTTATATAAAATGTAATAATAAATTTATAACCAATCAATCTGTATTATCAATATATAATTTTATAGGGTTAATATAAAAAATGTTTTATGCCGTCTATATTTTCATAATAGTAACGTAGCCAGCATGTCTCCTAATTAAGAGATTAATGGGACCAAAATATATTTTCTAGTTAACTTCATTATATTTAACCTTTGTGTTATATTTTGTAATCTAAATATATCATATTTTTTAATATTACTATGCAGAAAAATTAAAGATTTTGTTATTTATCTGTCACAGCTATGAAAGCTGCGATACTAATACAACAATGGTATCGGCGGTACTTGGCGCGCATGGAGGTGCGCAGGCGCTACACTTGGACCATCTTTCAGAGCATCGAGTACGCTGGCGAGCAGGACCAAGTTAAGGTGAGTTATAATCTAATTGAGATTAGTAATAGCACTTGTTATTATTATAAATAAAAAGGTAATTTAACTTACCACTAAGCTAATCTTCTATCAAGTAAACTATTACCTGTATTGTTGACCTTTTCGTCTAATATAAATATGTAGTTTATGATATATCTAGTCTATAATAATTGTATAATAGAAATCAATATAGTTCAAGTTGGATTTGTCTAACTTAATACACAATGATCGTGGGTTCAGACCACATTCGGCGAAATATTTATATTAAACAACACATGCAACGATGGGTTCCGTATTCTATTATACAATACAAAGACTTTAAAATTGCTTTAAAGTGGGGGACAGCGTGACTTAATGTTAGATTTTCATTGACATACCTACATGAATATAAATAAATTATAACAAACAAAAACCCCAAATGCATAAATTAAAAAAAAAAATAAACAATCCCAATAGTTCATTAGGATTAACAGTCACTAAGTATAATGGAGTCATAAATGTTCGATTTTTTTAACGTCACTTATCTAAAGCCACTGGGGTTTTTTAAGACAAATCTTACAATACTCCAATAATGTAAATCCGTCTAGCGGTTCTGGAGATTTGAAGTAATGAAGAATATTACATATATGTATATCTAAATACAAGACCAACAATTGAGGCCGGTCGTGGCGCAGCGGTACGAGGTGTGACTGTAAAACCGACTGGTTGTGGGTTCGATCCCCACTCGGAGAGATGAAATATTTACTTGAATTTATATTTCCATTTCCTCGCTCTGGTGTCGAGGTTAAGCGCGGCGTTGAGTTCTGCCACTCAACACGCAATGTCTCCAGAATTCGGCAGAAAGAGGGGAACGGGAGTGTCTTAACACTAGGTTCCCTCTGCCTACCCTGCTGTGTGCGGGAATTTTATTTTTTTATTTAAATACAAGACACGCGCGAAAAACATAACCCTTCCTTTGTAGTCAGATTCAATTAAAATATATTAAAAAGGCCAACTACTATTCACTTATTGACTTATGTTTCAATGTTAGGTCTAGGTCTTTATATACGCACGTACATTATGTACGTATTTGCAGCGTATCTAGAATTGTGGAATACTATAAAATAATACGATCTCGTTAGGTTATATTCAACGTCACTTGTTAATACGACTTCAATATTAAGTGGAATTAAAATCTCAGAAGTTCTTATTGAATACGCAACTATCGTGTTCAAATATTTCTTAATTGCTTATTACTTTTTTGTAAATTTTTTTGAAATTATATTTCGTGAAAAAAATAACATTTTTGTCATACAACGTATCGACATATAATGAACTATTTGTGCAGCGCACGCGTTTAAAGCAATTCGATGGCGTTCCTTATTAGTGTTATTTCCTTATTTAAGGCTAAATAAGACTTACACTGCAATTTTGTATAGCGTATAGCGCTTCTCAAGAATGCGGCTTTCATACAAAACTAAAAGAAAGTAAATCGGATCCGTAGATCCAGAGATCTTAGCGTTTAAACAAACAAGCAAACTATTATATTAATATAGATAGATAGTAGGGAAAGTATACATTTATTTATTTAGTAACGTTTGTTGCTTACATATACAGTTATAAAGGTTAAAAATATTACTTCTATTTTTATACAAAGATATATATGGTTGCGTGACTTTCGATCGTTACAGGGTTAATTTTACCACAGGATGAACATTATTTCCTTAGCTGTAAATATATCCTGCTGCTCACCTCTCCCACTGTCTGTTTACGTACGTGAGGGGAAAATAAATGAAACATTTTATTTTTAATACATTATACTGCCATGTTTTACAATAGGTATATTAACTTTTTTTAGCTTCACGCTGTATCCCGCACACAGCAGGGTAGGCTGTATCCGATTTTCCGCCAAATTCTGGAGATGTTGATTACATGTTGAGTGTCGTAACTCAACGCCACGCTTTGCCTCGACACTAGTGAAGAAATGAAAATATTAAGTATTTAATATCCTCCAAGACTAGCCTCTGGTATATTATCTAAAAAAATCATATCAGCTTCACGCTGCATCACGCACACAGCAGGGTAGGCAGAGAGAACCTAGTGTTAAGACACTCCGTTCCCCACTTTACGCCTAATTTTGGAAGCATTGCGTGTTGAGTGGCGGCACTCAATGCCACATTTTTTGGCTCGACTCCAGAGCGAAGAAATGAAAATATAAATTTAAGTAAATATTTTATTTCCTCGAGCGGGGATCGAACCCACAACCAGTTGATTTTACAGTCACTCCTTGTGCACCTGCGCCACGACTGTCCTCGACTATTAAGAAAATTATTGATTGTAAGGAGTATTCTTCAGCCTTCATAACAGATTGTGGTGACAGTTTTCAGTTTTTTATAGTGTTTAGTTTTTTAAAATTATATATAAACTTGCCTTTGTCATACAAACAAGATCATGTAACGTAAAAGTATTCAAAATAAAGAATATTTTATTTTTTTCTAATTTAAATCAAATATCGTCAGTAGGTCGATAAGACCTCAAAAAACGCATATGGTGTATCGTCAAAAGTCTTTCGGTCGTCAAGTTCTGTAAGCGCTTTTGATATACTTACCTAAAAATACTCTTGGCATTAAATAATACCAAACGTATATTTTACATTTATTTTGCATAAATGCTTGGAAATTTTATCATGTTACAAATGGATGTTAACTTTAATGCATGCATTCAATGTTTTAAGCCACACCCTTTGTGACTACACGCTGCTGTAATGTTGTAGTTAGTAGTCATAAAAATGCTATACATTTACTGTGCACCATTAAATGTATAAGAAGAGTATGTTTATTCATATATATAACTAGAACTGCTTAAAATTACATGTGTTAAATTTTTACGTATTTCTCGTTTTTTTTTGTTGGGCAGAAATAAATTCAATATGTATATGTATGAGCCATTTCTTTCTTCGTTTTTGGCTTGTTTTAATTTAGATTAAATATAAAAAAAAAAATATAATGATGTCATTATGGCGCAGCTGGATAGCGTCTAATTGTAAATATGGTGATTGTGAGTTCACTCCCTATACCAGGAAATTATTATTTTAATCTCTACGTTCTTGACGTCGAGTTCCGCCACCTAACAGCTAATAACTCGAGTTGGGGCGGAAAGCGGAAAATGGACTGTCATGATACTAGGTCCTATACCTACTTTGCTAAAAAATATATTTTTTTATCTACTTGATCTATTGAAGTATCAATGCCTCAACAGCAACTACATCTAGTTGAATGACATTTGCATAATATAATTTACTAACTGAACACGAAAGAAAAGCCATAGAATATCTATTTTCTTTCTCTGATTTTAGGGATCCGTATCTCAAAAGGAAAAAACGGAACCCTTATAGGATCACTTTGTTTGTGTCCGTCTGTCCGTCTGTCAAGAGCATTTATCTCGAGATCACGTGGAGTGGTGTTGAAATTCTTATTAAATACTCAGAACTACTGTCCCTTGGTGCACAGAAAAAAATCAAGAAATAAGCTAATCAAAAGATACGATACATTGCATCGTTTTTGCTGTATTTTGTATGAAAACTTATAGGGGCTTCCCGTGGACTTACAGTTGCGAAATTTGCGACGAAGTGAGAACTTACAATAAAATCCGAAAGGTGAAAATTTATAAATATTTCCTTAAAGAAAAGACAAAGTTATATTTGCAGTTAATTTCATATTGAATGAGTGCATACACCCTCAAACTTAAATTTTGCTAACTATTAAAAGTTTTCATTTCCGTTGACCTAAAATTTGAAATAAAAATTAGTACAGAACCCTCAGTGAGCGAGTACGACTCGCACTTAGCCGATTTTTTTTAAATATAATAGTGTCAATTACGCATTTCTATTTCCATTTGCGTGCTAAATTGAATTAACAGCTTGAATTCTGTAAACGAGGAACGCTTATGTACCTAACAAAAATTATAAGGTTCCCATACTTATATTGTATAAATTAAATCGTTTGAAAATGTGCTCATTATACACTAGACAGCTATTTGATTATTATATGAAGTGATCTAATTAATATTAGTCTAACATATTATATATGAAACCCGAACCGCGAATCAAAGAAAGTTCTCTATAAATCAATGAAAATGGTCAGAATAAATATTGAAAGACGTGCCGTTTCATGCTCCATGTGTTTGTTTGAGGTACTCGTAGCACTCGCACGCGATATGAAAACGAACTTAATAAAGAAGTAGGTAGTAGTGTAGTAGTGCTAGGAACCATTATTTATTCTTTTAATTTTATTCTAAGAAATAAATTTATGTGTCATGCAAGTAATGTAAGAGTGATTTGACCCAATTTTCAGTGTCCGATTGAGTTGAAATTTGGATTACGATTTCAGTTTTATTTGTAAAATACGACACATATAACACACAATAAATGCCCCATCCATCCTTCAGAAATGAGAAAATTCAGAGAAAGGTTAATAATAAAATACTTATTAAAAGTCTTTTAATAACAAGCTTTTATTGAAAAGATCAATTGATCTACAATTAAAATAATAATTGCAAAAGCTTGCAAGCTTGTAGCGTAGTATATAAGAAACAGAAAATTAAAACTAAATAGATGTCTTGTACAATCTTTTACAATTAATATATTAATTTAATATTATTTTAATTTTAGTACAATTAATCTACTGAATAAAAGGATGTTTGTAAAAATTTCTTTAATAAATATTTTAAATATTATACATAGTATTTAATTTTTAATAATTTAATACAATTTTCTTTATGTTGCATTTAAAATATTCTACTTTAACTACTAACAAAAATACTTATACCCAACGAAGTTACTAGTATAAATAAGCCCACGCGTTCTAACCTTTAATCAGAAAGGGGTTTACTTATGCTATAAATCAGATACTGAGGGCAGTAAGCTTTCGATTTGAGATATTTTGTAGGCTTTAGCGAACGGACGTAGATAAATTTATAAAGGACTGACTAAGGATTAATTATAATATAAATTAATTGCTTAAAATGTATTTAATATTTAAAAAAACACGGCGTTATCATGTAGCAGGATAAGCAGAGGGAGCTTAGTGTTAAGACACTCCACTCCCCACTTTCCGTTGATTTCTGGCATTGTATATTGAGTGGTGGTACTCAACGCCGCTCTTTGTCTTGACACCATATATTAAATATTCCATTTCCTCGAGTGGGTATCGAAACCACAGCCTGTCGTGTTTACCACTGCTCTACGGCTGGCCTTTTACTACTAAATTTGTAAATATAACATTCTAATAACAACTTTACTAGCTCTACAACTCTATAGTGGTCTGTAATGAATTCCGACGATCCTGTCACAGGTGGCAATTATAATTTCGTATTGAAATATATATATATATATATATATATATATATATATATATATATATACAATATACATATATATAACTTGAATTACGACAAGACAATAGGAATATATTAAAGTGAAGATTGAAGTTAAACTTGAGAATTTATATGTAAAGTCAGGTGGTTGGGTGTAGAACAAAGGTGTACACGGCGCCAGTGGGGACACCGGAGTGCTGTTAAGGCTTAAACAAAGGGTTGCTCGGTAGATTTTAATTGATAAATATTTATACGAGATTAATATCTCATTTTATTTAATATTCCTGTTATAGTTTTTGTATTTACAGTCACACACTGCACCACGGCTTGTCTCTTATTAAATCAAATAGATATATATATATATATATATATATATATATATATATATATATATATATATATATATATATATATATATATATATGAGGCCAGTCGTGGCGCAGTGGCTCAAATTGTGACTGTAAAACCGACTGGTTGTGGGTTCGAACCCCACTCGAGGAGACGAAATATTTACTTAAATTTATATGTCCATTTCTTCGCTCTGGTGTCGAGGCAAATCGCGGCGTTGAGTTCTGCCACTCAACACGCAATGACTCCAGCATCCGAACGGAACGGAGTGTCTTACCACTAGGTTCCCTCTGCCTACCTGCTGTGTGCGGGATACAGCGTGAAGCTGATTTTTTTTTATATATACTTTCCTATACAGATACGTTTATAATCAGCACCGGCTTATTCTACGCAATATTTACGGTTTCACTTTCTAAAGAGATATTTTTAACGCAAAGACGAACATTTTTATCCGTTTTTACGCAAAATGTGGCCTTGAGTTTCGTCACCACCTCTGCAAACCTTTTTCATTTCCTTAAAACGAAGATTGAATAATCTCACCTTCAACTTTATGAAACTAGCTACCTAGTCGCGGCTTCGCCCGCTTGATCTACATAATTATCAATTTAATAACTGCATTAATTTCGGTGTTTAACAAAAATAATTATTGATTTAAAAGCAATACCTATACCTTATTGAAAAGTAGAGTTTTAGGTAATTCAATAAAACATTTTTAGCAATATTGTCAATTTGTCAAACAACATTCTTTAAATTTTTATAACTTTCTTATTTAAAAACCTATTTAAATAAAACAAAACTAAATGTTAAGGTAAGCTTGCCAAAATATAATAGTGAAGATTACAATTCAATAGATTAAGCCGTTTTTCAGATTAGCTTGAACAAACTCAAAGACAAACGGACAAAAATTTTAAAATTAATTGTTTTTGTTTCTATTACACTATTAAATGCTACCGTAATATTTTTTCTTATATATCTTGCATGTACAGAATGTCCGTCCATCTGTTACGTTTTTATTATATGTAGGTATAGATATAGATATGCCTGAAGATATAAATATTTTGAAAAGAAAAACATATATTTATTCTACAAAGTTAACTACATTAACATAACAAGCAAATGGTATAAATTATAGACGAAATGAAACAGGCGCAATTAAATAGAAACAAGAAATTGCTTTTTTAATAATGTCACAGCTGTCTCTACTTCGAATCTTTTAAAATTAGTATATAAATATAACATAAAGCCGAGGCCGGTCGTGGCGCAGCGGCAGGAGGTGTGACTGCAAACCGACTGGTTGTGGGTTCGATCCCCACTCGAGGAGACGAAATATTTACTTAAATTTATAATTCCATTTCTTCGCTCTGGTGTCGAGGTTAAGCGCGGCGTTGAGTTCTGCCACTCAACACGCAATGCCTCCAGAATTCGGCAGAAAGTGGGGAACGGAGTGTCTTAACACTAGGTTCCCTCTGCCTACCCTGCTGTGTGCGGGATACAGCGTGAAGCTAATTTAATTTTTTTTTTAATATAACATAAAAATAAATAAATTGATATCATATTTTTAAAGTTTAGTAGCTGAATGGCAAAAAATCATATAGATAAGCCATGCCTTTCTAACAGATAGACGTCTGTCCGTCCGTCCGTATGTCACAGTTGAATGCGAAACTATTAAGATTATACATCTTAAATAGATACAGCAGATATGAGATAGAAATAAATACAGCTTAAACTAGATAAACAGATGTATTCTATGAATAGTTCTATATAAAAATGAAATAAATAAAAATATTTTTCCAATAATCAATAAAAAAATCTGTAGTTTTCAATTAACCTTTTCGATGAATATTGGTTTGAACTCTTGTTCCTAAATCTAGTCAACAATATTTGAGCTTCACGCTGTGATACTACAGTCAACAATATTTGAGACACAGGACATTTTTAAAAATTGCTAATACAATTTTTCCATTTATACGAACATGAAAAAGAAAGCAAATTTGATGGCGAAAAATTATTGTTAATTAAGTATATTTATTTTTACCTCTTGCATAAGAAAATGCAATAGAAAAGAGTTTCAAGAAGTATGTTTTTATACTTATTAAGAGTTTTTGTAAATATAACAAATTCTTAATTATATATACAATAAATCTAATTGAGATTTTATGAATTTATCTTATAGGTGCCGGGCCCTTTGCCTTGTATATACGGCTAGAAGCTAAAAGGAATGCCAGGGACTTACGACTCAAGTGTAGCTTTAAAGGTCCTTCTTTGAAATATAAAAGTGAATTATAGCTGGCGTTTGCTGTCCGAGCACTTCCTTCTACTTAACCACATTTTAAATGGTGTTACAAATTCTGGCATTGAAATATATTCTAGAAATGAACTGATGATAGACTAGACTGGCTGAGATCTTTTAATAGTTTTTTGTTGCTTCACGCTGTGTCCCACACATAGTAGGGTAGGCAGAAGGAAACTGGGAACCTAGTGATAGGACATTCCGTTTTCTTAAGACACTCCCGTTCCCCTCCTTTTGGAGGCTATGTGTTAAGAGGCGGAACTCGATAATAAAATATTGTATAGTGGAACGTACGCCTACCGCAGGGTAGGTTACATGCGGGATACAGCGTGAAGCTGAAGCCGAAACGTATTAAACTTGATCATAAAATGTTTCATGCCCCTTAATTTGTGTCATATGTATGTATATAAGCATTTATTTGGTTAGATCGAAGATAGGATATTATAGAACTATGTTTACTTCAGAAATTTGTATGGTAAAATGTCAATATTCTCTATAACATTCTAAAGTTGGCTGTACTTCGACTTGTCTCAGTTCAACAAACAAGCTTATCAATAAACTCTCTTTGACAGACTACGTGTTCAACCAGCCACTCTCGTAAACTTTAGTATATACATGGAAACTTTATAGTTAAATTCAATTTACGATACTAAATATATACATAAGATGTTCAGGTACAGGTAACACGCTAAAATATGTAGGGAGCTTTATTACATTAAATACCTTAGTAAACCCAAAGCCAGTTATAAATAGATCGAGTGTAGGCTAAAATGGATACAAACCCATATTCAAAAAGATATTAGAGATTCAAATCTGAGTTTCGGATTAATATTAATTGTAGAATTCGAACTTTTAATTCTGTTACCATACTATTAATAGTCATTTAAGTAGAATGATTTAATTATAAACAATAATACGAATGATAATAGTATAGATAATAAAGCTATAAAAATGGCTCTGTAAGGATTTTAAGTTTACGCACTTGATTATAGTTTATGCTAAGGTTTCTATTCATTGCAGTTCAGATCAATGAGATAAAAAACCAGTTAAGTGCGAGTCGAACTCGCTCATCGAGGTTTCTTTACCAATTTCAGGAAAAATGTAGGTTTATTTTTATTTGATATTAATTTTAGTTGGATACCTCCATATTATTTTGAGATAAACGGACAACAAAGTGATCCTATAAGGGTTCCGGTTTTACTTTTTGAGGTACGAAATCCTAAAAACAGCTTATGCTTTATAAAGCATTGCCAAATTTTTGTAAATATTTGAATATAATTTTTTATAGTATCCCTAGAAATTCAAAGGATGTGAAGGGTCCTATGATTTTCATTCAAATGAATCACGTCTCTGACTTAGGAATTTTTTTATCATTATAGTCTTCTTATGTAAAAAATCAACTTATAAAATCCATCGGTATCTTTAAATTTTTACAGCTTCAGGTTTTTTCCTTTATAGTAGGCTAGGCAGAGGGAACTTTATGTTACGACACTCCGTTGTACACTTTTCGCTTAATTTTTGAGACAATCGACGACACTCAAAGCAGCATGTATAATATGTAATCCTATGATATACATAGGATTTATTCCTCTGTTGAGATCCTTTTTATTAAAGCATATCAAAAATAAAGACCAATTCTTACAGTTGAACCTCTAGAGTTCATTTTATTTGATTTATATAAACAACAACTTTCATGTTGTTTATTGAAGCAGAAACAAACAACGTTAAGAATTGTTAAGAATCAAAAGACGTAAAGTAAACAAAAAGTTTATCCCAAAGGTTAGAGATAGTGGTGCTGGGTGCCGGGATAAAACTCATGTATTATAAAATTTAGAATCGAGTTTTTTTGACGCTGATATTGAATTTGGGCCAGGAAATATGATTAGATGGTGGCCCATCCATCTTATAGCCCAGATCTATCTTCCAGCGACCTTTTGCGTTATTAAAATGTTAAAAAGGGAAATAAGATTTTTCGACGACAGTGACATGAAAGTTCCCTATTTTTAACAAACATCGTTCTAAGAAATTACCATATAGTCTGTGAGACTATCTCGAAACAAAATTATTAGTTTGTGCAGATAAACATTTTTTTTTGTAAACTCTGCTAAGAAAACTCTTTTTAAGTCAACTTTAAACCAAAAAGAAAACTAAATCAAAATTAGTAAATCCGTTTGTGAGCCACGATACCACAAATCGAGATTCATAGAAACACAATCATTCCTCAAACTTATATCCGTTTGTTTTGCGTTTGTTTTAAAGAATATTCTAATCAAATATAATAACTTAATTTATTTTTGTCTATAGTAGTACATATTTGGTCCGTTGAATACAAAAAACTGTAATATGAAAAAAATATATACATTAAAGAAATAATGTATAAATTCAGCATTTAAAAGAATAAATAATAATTTTATAGGCTGAGACATTTTCAAGCGTTGACCTGGCTGACGCATAAGTGGGCCAGGAGTAATCCAGCCGTATAACTATTAGGCAGTCAACCGGCTACACAATCGAAGATACATATTAGTTCGTAATAGGTTTAAAGTTATTTGTTTGTGATGGTTGATTTTAAAAGGATTTTATGTGACCCAGTGGGAACATTATAATTTTTTAAAGAGTATACATTTTTTTTCAGCTTCACGCTGTATCCCGCATATAGCACGGCATAGTATTAAGATACTCCGTTTCCCATTTTCTAATTTTTGAGGTGTTGGATGTTGAGGGGCGAAACTGAACGCCGCGCCTTGCCTTGTTACCAGAGCGAAGAAATGAAAATGTTAACAAATAATAATTCTCCAAGTGTGCATCAAATCCACAACCATCACGTTTACAGTCATACACTTGTGATACTGCGCCACAATTGCCTTAACATATACATTTCGTATCATAAAATAAATTAAAATAATAAAGATGCAATAATAACACAGAGATCAAATAGTAAAACTGCGTAACTGTAATAAACGATTAAACAAATAAATTAACCTTTTAAAACCACTTAGAATTTGATATTATTGTTTTGAAGTTTTTTTTAAATAAATAATCACATCCACCTTCATCTGTTTTAAAAGAGAAGTTATCATTTCATAAAACGTATTCGAACGTTAACATAAACTTCCTTTCCAGTTGTATAACTTCTTCAATGCGCTACTGAGCCATATGAGAGAAACGAGTGGCCGGCCATCATCTGAACGGACTTCAAGGACTGCGTCTGTCAGTGAGTGCAAAAACTATAATTTATATTTAGATATAAGCAAAAAATATTGTTTTATATATTTATATAATGCATCTAAGATACGGAATTTATATAAATTTACATTATCGATCTCACTCGAGTCAGACCTAGTTAGGTTTTTGAAGTATTTTAAAACATTTTTCATAGTAAAATGTATAATATAATAATTTTAAAAGTCTGTACATATAAAATCGAAAAGATAAAAAATCGAAAAATGAAATTAAATTAATTAAATTTAATGAAATTCATATTGTGAAATTTGGCAAGATGACATGTCATACAATAGGATATGTCGGATAAGAATAACTTCAAAAACCGTAACCGAAACGAAACAATTTTAAATTTCATCAGATATTATTAAAATTTAGATTTAATAACGAAATTTATTTTACAACTGCTTTAAGTCTTTTAGAAATTCAAACCATAAATGGGTAGAGTATACTAAAGTAGTAAGTGCAAGCGATATTTGTGGGTTCATCTTCATAAATGTTAATATATATTTACTAAGTACATTGTGCAAAAAATAAAGATCTGAAAAGCCTAATGTAAAACACTAAGAGAGAGACTAAAATATCAGTTACACAATAATATATATAAAATATATGTAATATATGTTCTTAGATAAAATCGATCATCCGTATCTGGTTATTTTGGTTAAAATATGTAAATCAAAGGTCTGAATGGGATTACTCATATGAAACTGGGATATCAGTTGAAGTTGTGTGTAATGGCAGCCTTAAAAATATTTGAATAGTTATAAATAGTTTAAGTACATAATATTCGATGCAAAGTGGTAAATGAAAATCGGATGAAAAGGGTCCTAGATTTGAACCCGCAATTACCTATGACTCCTAGTTCTTTATCCCGATTAAATCGTCGCCGAAATATTTTTACAAATACACACAATGTAAAACAGATGTTAAATAAATTATATTTTTGTTATATATTTTTCTCTAAAGAATACCCGGATCAAAATCAGTTGAGTGGCTCTTCGACAGGGGCCTAAAGTAGCTTTAGGTAAAATTCGTGAAGAGATATAAATCAGCTTCACGCTGAAGATGTTTTAATCGTTTTAGAAAACAAAGGAATTTTGAATGTAACTTTAATTTTTTTAATCAAATAATTGAATTTTCTCGTTTGTTCAATATAATGAAATATTTTGTGTTTTTGGCTATCGAGTAATCGTTTGTAGTAAATAAATATAACTTAATTATTTTAATGTATATTGTTTATAGTATTTTTATTTTTGTATAGCAAGGAATATGAAAAATTATACGTAAACATCAGTTGTGTATACTATAATATAAATTTAATATAATTACGAAGTATATAATAACTTAAACAAAATAAAAAAAAAATGTTTGTTAAAATATTTATTAAGATGTCTGAAAACTGAGGTAAGCTGGAAAAAAGATAAACTTAAATCAAATTTACATAGTCACGTCGTCGCGCTGGTCATAAATTGTAGTAAAAATGTTTTGTGCGTTGAACAAATGCGTGACATTAAGAGCCACTTTACATGCATCGTTTGTAACACACGCAGAAAAGTAGAAAATGGAATTCTAAGTATATATTACCAAAATAAATCTCACAGAAATCGTTATAAGAAAAAGTTTATTCAATAACCTGGCTAAACCTAGTATAATATTTTTTAGTCTATTATATTGATTTATTATATATAAAATTGTAGATTATTTGTTAAATTTATGTAAAACTTCTCATACATAAACAACAAGGAAGCAAAAGTTCAAATATTTAACTTAATAGAAAATATTAAATCTATTTATAAATCTTTACATACTTTTACCTTCGATGTTATGTTAAAGGTGGATGGAAAGGAGTTTCGTAACAATGGCACGTCTCACAATCACCTCGTTATCGCCGAAGTTGATATAATGGCATTAGGAGGGCTTTAACTTTTAATAATGAGATATTAAAATATCTTGACGATTAAAATGCTTCTATTCTCAAGATGATTTCTCGTTTTATCAGATTATTATTTATCAGATCGTTTTTTAGCTTAATTTGCACATAGCTGAGTAAGCAGAGGGAACCTGGGAACCTAGTGTTAAGATACTCCATTCCTATTCTGCTTCTGTTCCTTATTTTCTGCTGAATTTTGGAGGCACTGTGTGCAGATCTCAACGCTGCACTTCGCCTAGTTACCAGCGAGAAAATCAAAATATTAAAGTGTTCATTTCCTCGAGTGGAAATCGAATCCACAACTTGTCGCGTTTCAGTTACACGCTTATGCGACTGCGCCACGACTGGCCTCTTTTATCAGATTGATCCTAAATCTAAATAAACGAAATCCTTCTACTTAAAATTCTTTCGTTTCTCCGCAAAACTATAACAAACATATGAATCATATGACATTAAAATGCTAAACATATTTTTAGCCGAACAAGTCTTCTCTGAAGAGTCTGACGAGGGTGGCGGCGTGGACGAGACAGCGCCACCGAAACATTCCCGTGGACCTGATCTCGAATTTCCTTTGCAAAGGAAGGACATTGATCTACTTATCGAGGCATTTAGAAAGAAGAAAGTAAGTTGAAAAAATAATTACGGTAAAAATTATATAATGCGTCAAATAAATACATTTCATTACTCATTTTCAGTAATTTAAAAGTTTATAGCGTTATAAAGCATATCAAGCAGTTTATGTACACTAGTTTTAAAAAATATGTTTATAACAAGACGGTCGTCATATAATTTTAAAGCCTTATATAAAGTTAATCTTTTAATTAGTCTAAGAATAGATTACTGTGATTCATATAGGTATTTACTTTAAAGTCAGACATTATATAAGTAAACCTTTTATTTGTACATGTAATCGCAACGGTTGTGGATTCGATTCACTTAAGGGAAATGTTATTTATTAATATTTTCATTTCGTTGATGTTCGAGACGTTGAGTTTCAGTACTGATCACGCAATGCATCGAAAATTGGACAGAAAGCAGGGAACGGAATGTCTTAAAACTAAGTTCCATTTGCTATCGCTTTTGCTCGCTATGATCGGGACACAGCGTGAATTTAAAAAAAGATTTTTTTCAGCTTCACCGCGCTTTTTTCTCGACACCAGAGCGAAGAAGTGAAAATGTAAATGTAAATTAATATTTCATCTCCTCGAGTGGGGATCGAACCCACAACCAGTCGGTCATATTTTATTTTATGCTGATGTATTGGTCCAAATTATATAATGGTGGCATTGTACGGTAGACTAAACATGCCACTGTACATGAAATTTGATTACTGTCAGTCACATAGTGATGATGCGTCTACGAATATGTCGTCTATTTTTAGTACCAACATCACGAGTCTTTTAAATGAGAATGATATAATGATATATTTATAATATGATGCGTAATGTAGGAGAAGTAGAGTAGCATAATTTTATGTCATTTATTGTGTTTTTGCACTTGTAATCTCTTGCCAATTACATAAAACTACTAATTAATTTGCCTAATAAAATAAAGTTTTTTTTACTTTAAATATTTTTCGAGATTAGAGATAAATGGGAACCTTATTGGGTTGCCCATTAAGATACTGCGTTCGTCACTTTCCGCCGAATTATTGAGGCATTGGAGTGATGTAACTCAACGCCGTGCTTTATTTGACCTGTTACCGCAGCGACGAAATAATAATATTAAATATTTTATTCACTGTAAAGTTTACATTCGCTCATTTGAGCCCTGTATGACAGGCGACGCGACGGCGTGCAAAGTTTATTGATTTTTTAAAACACATAATCTAAGCAAGCAAAAAATAAAAATAAAATAATTTAATGTAAATTATTTTGTTTTTCATAAACACAATAACACAAATATAATAACATTTTATTTTAGCACCGCTTACACCCGAAACAAGTTGCGCAGATTTTGAAGGAGGCTTCTCAAATGTTGAAGAGGCTACCTAACATCAACGTGGCCACTACGTCCATTTCAAGCCAAATTACTATTTGTGGAGATTTGCACGGGAAATTGGATGACCTGCTTGTAATTTTCCACAAGGTAAGACTGTTTTATTATATTTGATTTTGTTTTAGAGATGGTAAATGGTATAGTTAAAACAGACTTATTCGACGAATATCAATAAAAAAACCAGCTTCACGTTGTATCCCACACACAGAAGGATAGGCAGGGAGAACCTAGTGTTAAGTCATTCTTTTCCCCATTTTTCACCTCATTCTGGAAGTAATGCGTGTTGAGTGGGGATCGAACCCAAAACCAGTTGCGTTTACAGTCACACGCGTGTGCTCCTGTGCCACGAATGCTTAGTCAATTCTTTTTGTCGACTTTGTGCTTTTATTTATTATTATTTTTTATTTAAGAGATACTAAAAGATGATATATCTTTATCAAAAGTTCATATTAGTAATTTTTACAATAAATCTATCTTTTTATGTGCTACATAAAACTGAAAAGGTTTTCAGCAACAAAGTTAGCCAAGAGGAAAAGTTACGTAACAATTTAGTCCTTTTTGTTACAAGGGTATAAATTAACATTTCTACAAAATGTATATACCTATTTATCTAGATAGAGATAAAGAGTGAGAAAGAGTATTTTTTATATGAAAAAAAATATGATATATTTATTTTTCTTTTTTGTGATCATATTCAGTGAATCTAGAGGTTACGATATTCCGATCTCCACTTTCCGCCAAGTTTAGATGCGTTGGCTGTAGGGCCCAACGCCGCGTTTTGTCTTACCAGACTAGTTAAAGAAGGGAGTAAACTCCACCCATCGAGAACGCCGGCGATTAATTTAGTGCACCTCTGTGATATCATATTTAAATTTGAAGATTAATTAAATGAGTAGGGTGGTATTCCAATTTACAACCGTCACGTGTTCATGGATTTTTTTAAGAGAAACACTACAACTGTTGAAATATAATGTAATCAGTTAAAGTTTAAAAAATCAAATCAGATTCACGCTGTATCCTGCACACAGCAGGGTAGGCAGAGGGAACCTAATGTGAGAACGCTCCGTTTCCCACTTTCCGCCCAGTTCTGGAGGCATTGCGTGTTGAGTGACGTAACTCAACGCCACGCTTCGCCTCGACACCAGAGCGTAGAAATGAAAATATAAATGTAAATAATTCATTTCCTCGAGTAGAGATCGAACCCACGAACAGTCGATTTTACGCCACGACTGGCCTCAAGGTAAAAAGTTTTTACCTTTAATAGGTAAAGTTTAATTGTACTTATAACGATTTATTTTCAAATTCCAACCCTATTCAAGCTAGTTTATATCTTAATTTCACTATCTCGCAAAACAAAGGCCCGTTTACCTTTGCCGAGCCAAATGAGGTCTCAATTCATTCAATTGCCTCAGTACACAGACGTACACATATATATAATATGTAATAGAAATCTACGAATACGTATTGATTTGCCGGTTCTATTCAGATTGTGGTACTTTATTCTTTTGTATTTCAAGTTGTACTCAAAAATAGCGACAAATATTTTTGATGACAGCGAAGTTAAAGTAATATTTCGAAAATTCTCGAAATCAGACAGTGGGTAACGGAGTGTCAGACATTTCATTCTTAGATTTCCAATTTTCATCACCTTTGTGTACGTATATATTTAATTTTATGTCGTTTTGTAAATTATATTACCTACTATTTATTCACATAAGTCATCGCATCCTTGTCCGAAAATTATAATAAATTAAAATTCTTTATTAGTTTTATAGTAGATTAACTTACAATAGCTTACAATATTTTAGGAAAATTGACTTTGATATCATTTTGTTAAAAATCGTCTAGAGCAAAGTGCGGCAATAATAGACCTCTTGATACATATGTGTTTTAGTGTTTGGCACAGACCCAGATTCCAGTTCCAATGGGGTAATAAGTTATGAATTTTACGGGAAATAGCGTCTCAGCGTCGTGAGAAAAGAGTTAAGGATGAGACAGTTCGACTTAGAAACGAGAAAAAAGTCGTCAACCCTCTTTATCCTATCAAATAATAAATATTTAAAATTTAAATTAGCAGCATTATCGTTCTTTTTTGCTTTATTACAACTTAATTTAACTTTATTACAATTTTTTCAAATTTTGTAATAAGTCTGAAACCGTACGCCATTTTTGGCACACAAGTGGTAATATAGAGGCGTTTAGGCGTCAACGTTTCTAGTCCACGTTGTAACGATCCATACCAGAACTAAAATGTGTAGGTAAATTCAAAATAATAATAATTTATAAAAAAATATTATAAATATAATTTAGACCATTATTTAATTTATAGATTAAGAAAAATACAATCTTAAAAATAATCGTTTAGTTCAGTAATTACGCGTTCCGTTCACAATTAATATTAAAGTACAGTAATATACCATAGGTAAAATACGCAGATATAAAATATATTTATTAAAAATAATTTAATAATTATATTTAAACATTATGTATTATAAATTAAATTAAATAATAATATATTTTAATTATCGTAAAACATCATGTTGGCTGAATAAGCTACTGTCAACGTCAAAGTCAGGGATAGGAAAGAAAGAGAAGGGAGATCGCGGACGCGTCTGGTGAAGGATAGTTATTCAAAATGCTTAGAGAAGTTTTAATTTATAATTAATGTATATTTAGTTACATCTTATATGTAAAAAGTATGTTAGTTAGTACATGTAATAGTGAAAAGTATTCGAGGCTGGTAAGATAAGTTATAAGTGCTTTCACTATTTACGATTGCTTGTTTTGGAATACTTTGTCGGTAAGTTTTTAAAAGCTTATTATTAAAACAAAGAAGAGTAATATTCATGCACGTAATGCCGTCAATATTCAGAGATAATTATTATTTATTTAGTAAATGGAAATAAATACATGAATATGATTTTAAGAGGTATGTAAAATTACAATTATATTAATGTACGCAGAATGCCTGCCGCCATCTTTGTTAGATGCATGTATGGGAATTGTGAAATACAGAATTAAATAGGTTTGGTGAATTATAATTATTTATAAATGTAATTTCTATATATATTAGTAAATATTTAACATGTTACTGTAAAAGGAAATATTAATATAATAGTATCATTTATAATATGATATAAACTATTATATCGAAATACATATTTACAATTTATAAATATTATATAATATGAGTCTATTTAAAGTCTTACAATAAAAGTAATCTGTCAAGATATTTAATTAATTATCTTAAAGATATTAGACTGTTACAAAATATTAACTATTTACTATTTATACAGCTGTTAGAGTTCATTGATCCTATGGTTTATTAATAACTGATATTGGAATCACAACCGACTGCTGCTTCGCTTTGCTGGTACTAATACAAACATATTAGTAAGTCTAGGCAAATTGCTATGACCTTTTATTGTTAAACTGCGATCGACGTTGTCTTGCGGTGCGCTTGTATGGTATTGGACATACATATGTCCTGGAACTCCGGTGTATGTAGTAGTGTCCGCCCGTCTTGTATGGGTGGGTGGTGCTATTTTATGTCCTGGAACTTTGGTGTATGTAGTAGTGTCCGCCCGTCTCGTACGGGTGTGTGGTGCTATTTTATGTCCTGGAACTCTGGTGTATGTAGTAGTGTCTCCGCCTATGAGTCTGGCAACTTGTTTTAATGTAGAAAACAAATGAGACACGACCATGGGGTGTGTGCCGTGAGTTTATTTAATATATCGGCCGCCTTGCGATAGTGCGTTCGAACCAACGACTTATATTGATCTCACAAATCAATCAACGTCACGAATTACCATTCTAATACAATCTTAATATAAACAAGCGTAACCAGTACGTTAAGGAAGATCACATAAGAACGTCCCGGAGAGTTCAATAAAGACTGTTGCAACCACGGTTTGGTAGGAATTCACGGTGTAGGGACCGCCCCGGTGTCTTTGCGCTTTCTTCCTTTTATTATAACTAAATATTTTACACAGTAGAGAGGAAGATAGGACGTCTTCGATATACTTAAGAAATGTCACGGGAGATTTAAACGGACAGACTATGATATGTTATTTATCATAATATATTTTATTTGTACTTATATTCAATTTATGGTACATTTCATAATAATATCGTTACCTCTGACTCTCTAAAAGATCTTGAATTACTTACGATCTCTACGAAAGGGTTCTAACTATACTATATATATAGTCGACTAATCGTATCATGAGCCATATTAAAATAATACAATTATTATTTAAATAATTTTATTTAAATATTTTATTGAGGAAGTAGGGTGGGATATCAGTTACAACGTGCTTGATTTTTTTATTATGAAATGGCTTATTTAACTTAGTCCATTAAATTCGATAAAATGTTACATAGTTATTAAAAATATATTTAATATATTTTTAACATTTTCAAAGTTTTGTTCCACACTTAAGAAAAGAAAAATACTTATTTAGAAAACGTATAAAAATGGTCGGTTTCCAGGAGGCGTGGGTTCGAGTCCCGCTACGTTCAAATTTTTATACGTTTCCTAAATAAGTATATTTAATATATTTTTATAATTCTGTGACAGTAATTGAATATGTATAATATTATACATCTATTCAAAAATAAATAAATTAGATTTTTAAGAACAGTAAATCTATTATGCCTATATACAAATATCTGATACCAATGTGCCTAATTTTGGTCCTTCTTACTTCTTTCTATAAAAAAGAAGGAACCAGCACAAGTCCCTACAATATAATCTGTGGTTTGACGTCAAGACGACGATAAGTCGCGCTATGTCAACAAGGGAGCGGCGCACGCGTCATCCAATTTGTGCTGACTACTAACTTACGTTTGATTGATAGGCCGTATTCTACGCCAGACGACCTCGTTTCTATTGACGATATTGTTTTTCTATTGCCTTTTCCGTCACTTTTAATGAACGTTAAGCACAAGGGGCTTATTCGAATGACTTAATTGAAGCTATTCCTCCTCCGGCGTCAAACGAACTGTTTCTATCGTAAAACTGTTGGTAACTGTTTTCGTTTTTAATTTATGGAATATGAATGTGATACGGAGTCGTTTTGACTTTTTAATTTTCTTTTCTCTTCTCTTTATTGTCTTGTTATACGTATATTTTTATTAAACGTTATTGTATTTTTAGGGTTTCGTACCTTTTAAAGAAAAATTATATTAGGAAAAATTATAAGATCACTTAAGAGGCCGTCGTGGCCCAGGAGTACAAGAGTGTGACTGTAACCCGATAGTTGTGGATTCGATCCCCACTCGTAGAAATGAAATTTTTATTTAATTTTATAATGCTATTGCTTCGCTCTGGTGTCGAGGCAAAAGAGCGGCGTTGAGTTCCGCCACTCTACACACAATGACTCCAAAATTCGGTTTGAAGTGGGGAACGAAGTGTCTTAACACTAGGTTCCCTCTACTTACCCTGCTATGTGCCGGATACAGCGTGAAGTTGATTTTATTTTATAAAGTCACATTGTTGTCAGTCTGTCTGTTTGTCAAGAGTCTTTATCTCAAACTCTCGAACGCTTGGAGATATCGAGTTGAAATTCCAACCACAATACTCAGAGTATAGGTCACTTGATTTCAACATATTTCTACTTTTACTTAAAAACAGATATGGCCGTTAATATCGCAAAACGCATATTTCGACACTATGAAGGGAATCAAAACTAATAGGGTACTACCAGTTAACCTAGAATAATGAAATTTAGTAGCTAGTAACTAACTACAGGTTGTACTAGTTCAGGAAAAAATCTGAAAACTACACATTTGTGGTTAAATCCTGAAACATAATTAAAGGGGGGCAAAATTTGGTATTAGTAAGGGCTTGGTGTGTATATTCCAATATATATTTTATTATTTTTTTATACGGTACCCTCAGTGGGCGAGCCCGACTCGTGCTTATCTGGTTTTGTTATCGTTTATGTTATTTCTTTTATTTGTTTCGCAATGTAGTCACGTGGTACTCTTTAAATGATTTTCACCTTTACAACCGTATGCTGAAATCGGGCAACTTTGACAATTTATGAATTAATTTTTCCTTAACTTATATTTAAACCTACAACCGTACCGTCTCTTCAAGCTCGTCCTAACTGCATTTCATTCGTTATTTGAGAAATCGAAACCTTATAAAAAATAGAATAAAGCAAAAATGTAAATATGATCACCACGCTCAAAACGCCGAAACGATATAAAAAGGCGAATCGGATAATCCGGGTAACATTTGTCCTCTTCGACAGGATAACACCAATCTGACGGAGGATAGCGATTGCGTAACCTTGTATCGATTCGAGCACGCATTGCGTAAGTAGCCTCCGCCACGGTCAACCTGCATTTGTGAGGATTCGGGAATTAATGTTGATTGTTCTCTTCGTCTTATAAAAATTGAAAGTTGTTATAGAAGATTAATATAATGTAATTAACGTTTGAACATTGACATCGAGTTCTTGGGATATTGTAAATTATATATTTATTTCGATAGTCAATCGTAATATAAATTATTATTGTAATAAAAAAAATAATCTAAATAATCTAAATAGTAATTAATAATAAATAATAATCTAAATAGTCGATAATATAAATTATTGTAATCAATTAAAATTCAGTATTTTATTCAGTATGTAATCTATTAAATATATTCAGTATTTTAATCGATTACAATAACTTATATTATCTATGTATATTCGTAGGTACGTGTATATTTACTACGTTAGTAGTGTTCGGGAGAACATTTATTCAAACATATATCTGTAGTTCTTGAAAATGTTCTACTTAAATTCAGTAAGTTTGGTGTATTTTTTTTTATCTTCACGTACTGCGTGAAGCTGAAAAAAAATAAAACAATATCCCGCATATAACAGAGTAGGCAGAGAGAGCCTCGTGTTAAAACACTGCGTTTCGTTTTGCGAGACGTGAGACAGTCGGAACTCAATATCGCGCTTTGCCACGTTACCAAAGCGAAGAAATAAAAATAATAATGATTATTATTTATTAATCTTAATTAATTTTTATTTCTTCATTCCCCAAAGTGAAAATCGAACTCAAGCGTCGCGTTTATATACTCACGCTTGTGCCACTGCACCACGACAGCTTTAACACGGTCACGACAGCAATGTTATACATTTTAATATAATATTAACTGATAATATTAAATTAGAAATACAAATAATAGAAACCAATCGCGTTAATTGATTTTTAATCTTTATATGTTTGTATGTATCTCTATACGTAACACGCGTTTGGAATCGGACACAATCATCACTCATATCGCGTCCCGTACATCGTTTTTGCTTAAACCAGCCAGGCGTAGCGTTATTTATAATAAAGGGGGACTTCATAAAGATTAATTGTAGTCGAGTTTATAATAACATTTTCAAAGTTTTAAACAAGGTTTAACCGGACTTTGGTGTTTATCTTCATTTCCACGATGGTTATTTTAATACATTGAAATTTTCGTTCCATACAGAATGGGTTGCCGTCGCCCGAGAATCCATACATATTCAACGGAGACTTCGTTGATCGTGGCAAGAAAGGCTTGGAAGTGTTTTTGCTATTACTGGCCTGCATGCTGGCCTTCCCGGGAGGAGTTTATTTAAATCGGGGCAACCACGAAGATCTTATTATGAACTCCAGGTATAAAATGTCATATTTGATTTCCTTTTATTTTAGCTTCGCGCTGTATCCCGCATATAGGCCGAGTGAAGATAGTGTTAAGACACTCCGTTCCCCACTTTCTCAAGTCAATCAATCAATTTTCGAACTCAATGTCACGCTTTGCGTTGTTTCCAGAGCCCTTGCTCTGGTAACAACACAAAACGTTGTCATTACCTTCCATGGAAATATTGAATATTTCATTTCCCTGAGTTGAAATCGAACCCACAACCGTCGCGTTTACAATCACACGCTCTGACACTGCACCACTACAACCTTTACATATTTACGTATATAGGAATTGTTGCTATTTTCTTCTTAAATCTAAGCGTACTATTCATGATTTACGTTTAATATTTTGCTATTAGGAAAAAAAAAACTAGTTCAAAGTGGAATGAAGGGCTTTGATGTGACTTTTATTTTACGGTTCAGTACGAAATTGGTCCCGAATCAAATGTAAATTCCGGAATACTCATACTCATGTAAGAAAATGGTAACGTAAATATGTATTTTTTTATGTGTGACTAGGGGGCGCGCGCAGCTTCGCCCGCGTATTTGCACTCTTAGGGGTGACTTCTAAAAAAACCAAGAAACATGTGTTCAATAAAATATTGTTAACAGTATGAATTAAATTTTTTATAAAAATCGGTGGCGATTTAAAGATTTTTCCGTATAAACTTTTAACCCCTTATTTGAACCCTTAGGGGAAGAATTCTAAAAAACCATGAAATACGTGTTCAATGAAATGTTTTTAAGAGTCTGAATTTCAAATTTTATAAAAATCGGTGCCGATTTTTTTTTTTCCATACAAACTTTCAACCCCAATTTCATCCCTTTAGGGTTAAAATTTTTCAAATTCCCTTCTTAGTGGATGTCCAGAATATGAAAATAAGCATCTGCTCAAATTTCACGTTTCTACCATCAGCGGTTACGGCTCTGCGTGCGTCTTACCTCAGTCAGTCAGCACAAGTCCTTTTATATATATAGATTAAAGTTAGATAATTCGTGTTTTTCTTTTAATTTCACAGGTATGGTTTTATACGTGAAGTACATCAAAAATACAGGGTGAGTGTTGTTTTTATAAAAAAAATAGTCCAAAATAGTATTAATATAGCAATATTAAAATAATAATGTATGTTCTCTATTAGGTATATTTAGAATAATAAACTGTATGTTGTGGACTTGTGGATGAAATCACTGGTAATCATAAAAAATGTGTGTTTATAATTAAGTATATAGGTCACGTGAGGGCAGTGCGCAGTGGCGCAGGGGCACAAGCGTAAACTCGACAGGTTGTGGGTTCAATTCCTATTCGAGGAAATGAAATATTTAATATAATATTTTCATTTTGTCGTTCTGGTGTCATGGCAAAGCGCGGTATTGAGTTCCGTTTGCAACGTTTAACATGCAATGCCTTCTAGAATTCGGCGGAAAGTGGGAAGTGGGGTGTCTTAACACTAAGCTCTCTCTGCCTAATCCGCTACATGCAGGATACACCATGAAGCTGAATAAACTCCCTTCAGATCTTTAAACGTTTATCCTTACACATTAAATTCACAATTTTAGATTTTAATTTCATCTAAATTACAAGAATTTAAATTTAAATTTAAATATTAACGACCAAATTCATATGTCTAATATATCTTACTGGCTACCCCGCCTAGGGGCACAGCGTGAAGCTAAGTTTCTAATATATTTTAAAGCATATTATTGCAAAAATATTTTCTAAATTAATTAATATAATTGCCACATGACGCCCCTTATGTTTATAAGAAAAATGTAATTTTAAAAGTAATTTTAGTAATAAAAAATATTTTATCTATCTAGGTATCTATAGGTAACAAAATTTGATGATCTTTTTTGGGGTTACTTAACAAAAAAAAACTATTATTAGCTTTTGAGCGATATAGTGAAAAGAAAAGAGAGGGAGTTTGTTTAGCTGTACTCATTATCCCGCATATAACAGGGAAAACAGAGGGAACCTAGTGTTAAGACACTTCGTCCCCCAATTTAAAAATAAGTCAATTAGTAAAACTAAAAATGAGAATTTCAAATATGTTGAAAAGTACCAATTTGAAGCTTGAAATAGCGAATTAAATGAGGTCATGCGTTAAAATATAAATTTGGAGTGAGATATACGTAAATTTATATATTATATACGTCACTTTTTAATCAAGAAAAAGTACTTTTGAAAAAAGAATTACATAAACAAGAATTTATAAGTCCTGCGACGAAATCCTTTGGAGACGTGACATTTGAAGGTCGTAGCTTACACACAGTATAGTATGGTACGGGATAGCTCTCAGGAGGCTTTTAGAAGTTTTTAACGACACAAAACAAATGGAAAGGTACAATAAGGGCACTCTGTTCTACATTACTATATTAGCTTATTCGTTAATTTTTCAAATCGTTACAGTGCCTTTTTATTTTTTCATAACAAAGTACTAGGTTAATATCAAAATAAATAAAGTAAATTAAAATAAATTTGAAAAAAAATATCCGTAACCGTCGTGGCGTACTGGCTGGAACTGACGGAAAAGCGATGGTTGTAGGTTCGATTCCGCTGGAACTCGAATGAATTATTTTAATATTTTCATTTCCTCGCTCTTGTGACAAGATAACAAACTGAATTTGCATGATAAGGGTATACGAGTATATTATCCACAATGTAACCCAACGTGGGTTGCACATGATTTTTTCATATCATTATGTAGGTTAGCTGTCAACGAAATGGAAATCGCTTTAATGGTTGTCAACTTTCGTTGAGGGACAGCTTTTATCAAAGAAGATTTTTATATCAAAATAATATATTATTATTCTTTTCGTATAAAATGCTAAAGCGATGCGTATTTTCATATTTTTCCAAACTCAGTGTCAAGACACTTCGTTCTCTACTATCCACCCGCATTTTAGTTTGCGTTTAGATTTAGACCAGTAACCAAAAGAAGCACTTATTTTACTGGAGAGAGGAAATTAAAAAGTTATTTACCCAGAATGGGGTTCGAATCCATTGTATACAGTCAGACACTGTCTCATAAAAATAATAAAATTTTATGTTATTATATAGCACAACGCTGAACGCTTGTTGAAGCTGATAGAAAATGTATACCGCTGGCTTCCCCTGGGCACCATCATTAATAATCGTGTGTTTGTCGTCCACGGCGGTATATCTGACACTACGGACTTGGATATGGTGAGAAGCCTGGAAAGGGACAAGGTATGTTTTGATTTATGTATATAAGATAAGATTTTATAAGAAACTACAATTTTCTGAAAGACAACGGCAACGGCGAGTACCTAATATTTTAATATCTATTGAGCTGTTATTTACACATTTCTTGATTCTTCGTCTTGGTTATTAAAATCATACTATGATGTAGAGGCCAATCGTGGCGCAAAGGCACAGAGTGTGACTGTAAAATAGACTGGTTGTAGGTTCGACCCCTACTCGAGGAGATAAAATATTTACCTACATGTATATTTTCATTTCTTCACTCTGGTGACGAGGCAAAGCGCGGCGTTGAGCTCCGCCACTCAATACGCAATGCCTCCAGAACTCGGCGGAAAGTAGGGAACGGAGTGTCTTAACACTAGGTTCTCTCTGCCTACCCCGCTGTGTGCGGGATACAGCGTGAAGCTGATTAATACGATTCTTCGTCTTTGATATAAAAATCATACTATGATATAATATGTAATTGATAATGTAGGAGGTATTCTACAATATTAATTACATATTGCAAAACTATACATATTGAGTTTTATTAAAAACCACTGCCGCGAGCTTTGAAAATCATAGCAAATTTATTATAACCAATAAATATATTTTCCTTGGCTCTTAGACACTTACCAGTATTTAAGCGTAACAAAAGATCCATTAATATAAAAGGTAAAATTACTACAAACCAACATTTATTATAGATATAAGAACTTACTGCAGTGAATTTTGATGCGGATATTTCGGAAACGCACTATGGGCAATCGAGGTCTGTTTCAGATCAAAAATCGATAACTTTTTTATTTGTTAAGATAAACAATTGAATTTTTGCACGAGCATAAAGTATAAAATAACGCTTTAGGTAACGTTCAGATATTATACTTTTATTGGAGTATATATATATTAAAAAAATAAAGAAAAAAAGATTATTTAATTTCCTTAGTCCACACTACTTATAGTAGTAATAAAAATGTATTATTAAATTAGTTTATTAATAAAAAATGTTTCTTAAGCTATTATCTATTTGAGTAAGAAATTAATAGTTATGATTACACATACTTATTTAATAAAATATAAAATTTACAAAAACTGATTTACAAGTAGTATAATATTAGAAATGAATGTGTATTACATAATGAGTATATTATATTTAATTATACTTGGTGAACTTCGGGATCCATAATAAGTTCATTCACTTTTAAAAGATCTAAGGTATCTTCATCAAGTGCCTTCACACTTTTGCTATACTCGTATGTTTTTCTATGACTGGAAATGTATGGATTTGATGTGTAGAGAAGAGTATGAAATACATACTCATTTGTAGCTGATTGAGAGCACTTTTTGGCATGATGTAGACGAAATTTTTGATACTCCTTATTACGGGATTCTTGTGCACCTTGTGCATTCTTGGGATCTCATTCGTTTGTTAGATTCCTTAAATACATGTATTGTGCTTTTGTTAAATCCAAATCAATGAAAACACTGAATTCCTCTTGATCCGATAGCATTTTGCTCTGGCTTGCGTTTTCTATGATATTCAAATATAGAGACATTGTATCTCGGTCAGCAAGCCTTAGTTTTTCTACAAGTTTTGCTTCTAATTCTCCTATGGAACGTAAGCACTGAACGTACGCATTGCAGATGTGTCCAAAGCCATATTCACTAAATAGCGCGGTATTTTCGCCTCTTCGTTGATTCTGATGAGTCTCCATAGGGACACAGGGTTTTCCGCGTTTTCCAGAAGACGTCGAATGTGAGTTCTCAGGTGCTACTTCTTCAATTATTGGTAAGGTTAATAAATATTCAGAATCTAACCAATTTTCGTTGTTTTTTAAAAAAACGGAACGCTTCTGTCCACCGTTTATTAAAGGAACGAATGAGATTCCTTTGAATGTTGCTGATAATAAAACACATGTTGTCTACAGAAATAACAAACAACTATAGACAACAGTTCATTTGTTGATAGCTAATATTGATTGCTTCAAGTTTTTTTCCTCCATTATGGGAGTAATAATTCACGCTTGGAACACTTGAAAGTATTAGCCATTTTGAAATTTAGTGAAGACACTTAACAATTAAACGTCTGTTAGTAATTTTATTGCTAATTTGTAATAATTTTATTAAATTAATTCACTCTTTTTATATAATTTTATAAATGAAAGTAGTGTGCATTTTATTAATGAGAAATACCGCAAAATGTGTGCAAAATGAAGATATACGCTCTTTATCAATGATTAACAATAATTTAATTGAAATTTACCGCAATCTAATCAATTAAATAGTACAAGACTAGAAATTTCAATATATAGAGTTTTCTTGTTTCCTGACTTGTATCGTAGTTTTCGTCATAACTTCTAGAACCGCACGAATCCGCAGCTGATTTTTATAAATGTTATTTATGAATATCTGGACTATAAAACAACATCAAATGTAACGCGTCGGTAGACGTCGGTAACTGTCAAAAGTCTCGATGAACTTTAAACACGTACCTTTTTTCTCTTCACTTATTGTTAATATTTTTTATAGGAATATAATCACAAAATCCACAATATAATAATTGTTTTAAAATCTACATACTACAGGCTTTTTAAAAATATATAACACTTTATACCTATTTGCACATTTTTTTTAGGAAATTAAGTTTAAAATATCGATGCGAACAACCTGAAACAAACATTCTTACGCATTACAATTTCTTACAATAAAAAAAAATATGTTCCAAATGTAATTCACGAAAAAATAATTCATTACATTAAAGGTCCACTATTACACTATTTAAAAAAAAATAAAAAGTCCGTCAGGGACGACTTTAGTAAAAATGAATTTTGATCTGCCGTTGTTCTACCATTATCCATAGTGAAACGGCTTGTTTTTAAGAATCGTAATTATTATAATACTTGTATTAATAATATATAGTATTCATAGATAATATTATTACGTTATTAGGGGGTCTTTTAATGTAATAGGACCCAAAACAATGTTTTTTGTTTTTTTTTGCCCTTTTGTCCGTTTATATGTTTGTCTGTGCGTTTATTCACTCTAATCTTATCTCTAAGATTAGCGTGGATTAGGAAGCGGCTTAAATGCAGTTTTCACACTTCTCTTAATATTTAATGTTTATTTTATTTGAATTGGTGCACAAATAAAAAAGTTATGTCAATATAAAGAGTTGTATGCGACAATATTGCTATAAACTAAGTGTTTTATTGAATTGGCTAAAACTTTCGCAATCAATGTAAGAATAGTCTTTAAAATGATAATAAATAATAATATTAGATCATGTTAGTAAATGAGATGACAAAATAAATAATTGTGTAGTACAAGCGGGCGAAGCCACGCGGGGGCCACTAGTAAATATATAAAACATAAACATATTTAGACTAAAAAATAAAGTTAGTCGCTCCGACATTTATCATTGCTGTAATATTCTTTCAATAGGAAGGTAATTAACGACACAAAAGATGGAAGACACTAAACAAATATAAAATACTGCAATATTAATATAATATCAGCTATTATACATATACTCTAGCTTATTGGTATAAATAACAATATTTCTATATATAAATGAAATTAAAAACAAAAATATATATTTTTAAATATAAAAAGCAACATGAATATCTTATAGGAGAAGTGGCAATTATAAATAGTATTATCTTTTGCAGTACGTCTCCCTTTTGCGGCCACCGATGAACGAGAGCGCGAATCCCGCAGAAGTAATTGACAAGGTGGAGTGGAAGCAGGTGAGTATCAATTATTTATACGCTTTCTCATCGATCGATCCTATTGTGCCTTATAACCGTGTCATATTTTGATTTATGTTGTATTGACGCCGACTATTTTTTTCCTAAGTTAGTAAAATGCTTTATTTATAAAATTATTGGACTTCAGACAAATGTTGTAAAAGGAGATGAAAAATCGTGGACCCAAATATAAAGAGTTGTAATGTGGTCTAATTCAATTCAATTTTAGAATACCAAAAATCAGGTCAATTGACAATCTGGAAGCGGAGAAAAATAAGAAAAATAGTTTTAGATATCTAATTGGTATAAATAATTAATTACAGTACTACGAAAATAAAATATTTGTTAATTTTAATTATTTCTTAGTATTTTATTGCACTTATTAGTGCATATCATTACAGAATAAAACGAAAGTCAAATAATAACTGTAAAAACAAACAAAAAAGAAATTAATTTTAAATCGATTAAAATCAATCATATTTTAAATGACAGATATGACAGCTGATTGACATTGACACCTTGTTTAATGATTTTTGAATTATTTGCTTCGTTAGTTTAGTTCGTTTCGATGCGTTTTGAGTGCTTTCCAGGTTTATTTGATATCTTCAACGACTATTGCTTTGTTTTTACTTTTTTTAAAGCTAATAGTAATATATTTTTAACCGAGTTTTATATTAGAAATTGATGACAGGATAATCTGCTAATAATTAAAACTGAACCAGAACATTCTAACGATCGCAGTAATCATCCGATGGATTCTGCGCTTATCGTGTTACCCTCGGTTTACTATCGGGTCACCGTCTAATTAGTTTCCGTGCAACTTGTAAAAGCGTCTGACGAGTTTAATAGTTTTCTTGTTAAACAAAATAGTTCTAGTTAATTTCTATTTATATAGCCAAAACAAAGCTTAAGGAGGCCCAAATGTGTTGTTTGCAACGCAACTGGTTTGGTGTTCGATCCCTACTCAAGGAAACGTAATACAAAAAAATTTAAATGTATATTTTCATTTCTACGCTCTGGTGTTGTCAAGCTCAAAACGCAATGCATCATGAATTTGGGGGAAAATGATAAACGGAGTGTCTTAACACTATTGACACGTGTGCGGAATACAGTAAGAAGCTGATTTCGAAACTTAAATTCTTAGCCAACCTTAGCTTTACCTCTTGGTAAACTAAATAAAAATAAAATAAATAAATCAGCTATACGTTGTATCCCGCACACAGCAGGGTAGGCAGAGAGAACGTAGTTTTAAGACACTCCGTTCCTCACTTTTCGCCGGGTTCTGGAAGCATTGCGTGTTGAGTGGCGGAGCTCAACGCCGCGCTTTTGCCTCGACACCAGAGCGATAAAATGAAAATATAAATGTAAGTAAATATTTAATTTCCTCGAGCGGGAATCGAACCCACAACCAGTTGATTTTAACAGTCACACTCCGTGCCCCTGCGCCACGACTGACCTCAAATAAAATAGATAAAAGGTAAAATATTATATCTATCTACGTTTCTACGCCTGAATATAACATGGGAGAGTTAAGCATTGTCATTACATCTCATATTGTTTTTTAAAACAGTCATGTGTATTGTATATTGTTAGTTTTTCCTCCCACTTTACCAGTAAGTAGGTATTGTGTTGGAACGTTATTCTTAACGTAAAGTAAAACATTTTCAAATCGTTTCAGGGTCATCTTGAGGGTAGATGACACTGCAATGCAGTATAGACTATTTTAATAAAGAGTTTATTTTGTAATAGAGTCAACTAATAATAATTTAATATAGTCAACTGTTTGTTGTAATTTTTTTCTAAAGGAAGATAACATAAAATATTTAATAATATAATCGTGGCGCAGTGGAATAATCATGCGACTGTAATCGAGACAGGTTGTGGATTTGATTCTCACTCGAGGACATAAAATATATATTGTTTTGAATTCCGGCACTCAACACTCAATATCTCCAGAATTCAGCGGAAAGTGGAGACGGAGGTGTCTTAATGGCAACAGAATGTCTTAATACTAGGTTCCCAGGTTCTCTCTGACAGGGTAGTCAGTACAGGGTTACAGTGTGAAAATAAAAAAAAAAGAAAAAGATTACCTGTAAATGTACACCTAGAATATATAAGATACGTGTTCCGTATTTTATCAGAAAGTAATTAGGTACTTTCTTGGCGTAATCTTGTCGATAAGTAGATTACGTAGTAGCGAAACTAATACGTTTCAGTAATGAACTAAAAGAAAAGCTTCATTACCACTTTATTTAGTAATCAGTTGAGGCTTCGCTCAACTTACGATTTCGTGTGAAGTTATATAATATGAGGCCGTCGTGGCGCAGGGGCACAAAGTGTGTCTGTAAACGCGACTGGTTGTGGGTCAATCCCCACTCGAGGAAATGAAATATTTATTTAAATTTATAGGATATGACATGAAAGGCGTGACGTTGAGACTACTACTCGACACGCAATGCTTCTAGAATACCGTGGAAAGTGAAAGTTTTAACTTTAGGTTCCCTCTGCCTACCATGTTGTGTGGGGAACACAGCGTGACGTTGATTAATATATAGTATGAAAAAGCAGTGCTAAATACATCGTGCTTGTAAATATTTTTTGTTATATGGCAGAAAAGTAGAGTGTCTGTTTAAAATGTTCAAGTAACATTATTTTCCATCACTTAAACATTTTAAAACTAGAATCTGAATACGTGGGAGTTGAAGCCGGAAAACTACAATGTTAGTTTGGCTTCTCATGTCACGTATATAATACCGTAGGGTGTTATGTGTATGATAGAACAGAGTTTGTTATAAAAGTGTGATTATGTCATTGCATAAAGTGGCTAAACTCACACAGAGGCCAGTCGTAGCGCAGCGGCGCAAAGTGTGATTGTAAAACCGACTGGTTGTGGGTTCGATCCCCACTCGAGGAGATGAAATATTTACTGCAATTTATATTTCCATTTCTTCGCTCTGGTTTAGAGGCTAAGCGCGGCGTTGAGTTCTGCCACTTAACACGCAATGCCTCCAGAATTCGGTAGAAAGTGGGGAATGGAGTGTCTCAACTCTAGGTACCCTCTGCCTACACTGCTGTGTGCGGGATATTGATAATAAGCGTTCAGCATATTCAATAACCAATATGAATATTAAGAAGTAAGTAATCAGTACGTGATCAAAATAAAAATCTTCATCATTTCCACAAAACCTGGAAAAAATTGATGACACAAAAAAGTATTTATTTTAGAAGGGAGTGTCTTTACATTACATTCTCTACTTTTTTTTGAGAAAAAGAAATGTTTATCTCTGACCTCTCTCTCTGATCTGACCAAATATAAAATGTAAAATGATTTTAATATATAAATATTAAAATCATTTTACATTTTATATGGATTCACCCACTTTCATACGGACGGCCCCAATTAAGCTTTATACGAGGTGCTTCATATGGGATGATATATCGATATTTTAATATATTTCATTACTTTTAAATCGTGTAACGATTGGCTTATTGTGCGTTCTTTATTACGTACCAACAACCATAGCAAATAATATTTAAATGAAACACCATGTAGTGCTAACAATATATTGTGAAAATCAGCTTCACGCTGTATCCTGCATACAGCAGGGTAGGCAGAGGAACCTAATGTTAAGACACTTGGTCCCCCACTTTCCGCCGAATTTTCGGAGATATTACGTGTTAAGTGGCGGAATTCAACGCCGGATTTTTGCCTTGGTGCCAGAGCGAAGAAATAAAATTATTAAGAAATAATAATTCATTACCACCAATGGGGTTCGAACCCACAACCCTAAAAATATAATAAGAAAAGTAGGGATCGGAAATGTTTTAATCGGGCTACGTGCCCCATTAGTTGTCTTAACAATAGGTTCCCAGATTTCCTCTCCCTACCCTCTGCCTGCTATGTGCGGGATACAGTGTGAAGCTAAAAAAACTATACAATCTACTACTATCGCAAGTACAGTAAAAAAATCCCGGATGGGGAAATATACATCAAATATTTGAACAGTACTGATTCCCTGGTCTGGTCTTCCCTGCCTAGGCGAGTAGAGGTTAACATATTTTCACTAAATGAGTGTTAAATGGAGACAAAAATCATATATCACCATGTCCTGAACATCTCGAAAAAAAAACAAGTAAAATCGAAAACTAAAAATAATGTGTATTATTCTCTATTCTCTATATATAATAAGACAGTAAAAATATTTTGTCTGTACATTTAGTAATTTTGACTGAAATGGATAGAGGGACACTTAAAAAGAATAATAGAAAGCAAAAAGATTTTTTTTGAATTTCTTGTCTGTCTGTCTGTCTGTCTGTCTGTCTGTCTGTCTGTCTGTCTGTCTGTCTGTCTGTCGACATATTGTTGTCCGCATTTTTCTCTGAAACTACTGAACCGATTTACTTGAAAATTTTACCAATTGCTTTGTTTTAACTCAACTTAGGTTCTAAAGTTTGGTTCATCAAAATCGGTTCATTAAAAAAAAAGTTATCGTCATTTGAATGAACTCAAGGCATTAGCTTGCCAGCGAATATTATACAGCAATCGCGCTGGTATGACCCTGGCTAAAGAATGACGTTCGAAACGTCTGGGTTATATGATTGTTGATAAAAATATATATTTTTGAAGCACTATTATATAATATTTTATACAGTAAAGTAAACAAAATTGAATTATTAGTGGAGATTACCTTCATAAATCATAACAGTTAAGTTTAAGTCGTAATTAATTCAACACAGAGAAAAAGAACGATCTTGAAAGAAATATCAAGTAAATACAAAGATTTTTTGGTTGGATCGTTCATATAATATATGTAACTAATTTAAAAACTGTACAGAAGTTAATATGCAATTATTACAGTTATTTTATAAAGAATATTATGAATCCTTCAAATCAATAATTTAACATTTAAGGCTATTTCTGAATGAGTAAATTAAATTATTCACTGACATCAGCACATTTAACAGAGTATATTATATAGGTAAAAAGAACATAAAGTTACAAAAATATATACGTGTAATAAATAATTAGCTTTATATATATTTTATAAATATCAAATATCAACAATGGCCGTATTTTTTTATTTAAAACAATCAAAAAATCTTTGACGATAATGTCGTAAAAAATCATATTAGAAGTCATTATAGTTGTCAATCAATTGTGCATATTAAATCAATAATCATGTATTTTAAACGGGCGAAGCCGTGGGCGAGCCGCTAGTATATAATAAAGATATACTTATATTTTGTGTTAGTATAGAAGAAACAAATGGTTTCGAGTTATAATAAAAGATTCACGAAGCTTTCATTTCGTTTGCCAAATGTACGGTTTTATTGAGTTATTGTCGCTCTCTCATCATATTTCTTTGCCCTCGGCACAAAATCTGAAAGTATCATCGTTGAGTAATACAGTTTTATCAGACCGGACCCCTGAGTGTGACTCGATGAACTTTTCTATAACTGCTTACGAAGTTCTGCCCTCTGAGGGATTCTTGTACTATTTGTCGTTCGCTGTAAGCATGTGGTTATATTAGCTATTATTAAGTTTATTTTGGGTTAAGTTATTAATTTGTAAAGTATAGGGCTATGCCTTTTTAAGCAATAAGAGAGACAATACAAAAAATGGTAAACTAGCTTTTAAAATGTTAATAATCTGTAATATAATTTAAAAAAACTAATAATATAATATAGACATAAACAAAATCACTACACATTATGACACTATCATTTAGTAAATTAACACTAACAAGAGAATGGATTTACCCAAAATTGATGATATCATAAAATATTATGACTCTAAGCGTACTAATATAATCTGGGTCGAAGTAGTAATAAAGTTTTGATTTCTTAAGCTTGTTATAGTATGACCTTAATTTATTCCCCTTTTCATCTGAAAATTGAAGTCACAAATTATAATAAACTATAGAAAATATCTTGAATATCTAGACTGTTAAATCAAAATAAATCAGCTTCTAACTATAATCCGCAAACAGCAGGGTAAGGAGAGGGAACCCTGTGTTGTGGAATGTTAAAATACACCGATTTTCCGTCGAATTCGGACGGAGGCACGTCTTGTATATAGTGGCGGAAATAAACGCCGCGCTTTGCCTCGACATCAGAGCAAAGAAATAAAAAGATAAATATAAATAAATTATTCATTTCTTCGAGTGGAAATCAAACCCACAACCAGTCGCGTCGACAGTTTCTCACATGTGCACTTGCATCACAACTGGCCTTCAAAGTTAAAAGTTGCTTTAAAACATTAACTAGAAAACACAGACAGTATAAAAAGGGAAAAATCTAGCTTGTTTTCTACGTACATTTCGCTCTATCTCTGAAAAAAAGTCGTCGTCGAATGAAAACACGTGCGTTTCAACATTCAGCTGGTTTTACACAAACCACTGAGAGCTGCTTTTGTTTTAGTTATTAACGAAATGCAGACTACGACAGCGTTCAGTGCATTTCGTGATGCTAGTTAATAATAAAAGTTTTTGCTTAAAATTTGATATTTATTTAAAATATCTGTTTTATTAAAACATATTATTTGAGGGCAATTTTATGGATGTTTAAAATTAATATAATCTAATGACACTGTTGACGCCGTCGTGGCGCAGGGACACAAAGGAGTGACTGTAACGCGACGGTTGTGGGTTCGATCCCCACTCAACAAAATGAATCATTATTTATTAATATTTTGATTTCTTCACTCTGGCTGGTTGAGTTCCGCCAATCTACACGCAATGCCTCGAAAAACTCATTGGAAAGTAGGGAACGGAGTGTCTTAACACTATGTCCTTCTGCCTACCTTGATATTTGCGGGATACAGCGTGTAAAAAAACTGGAGAGTTTTTTAAAGCGGAGGCTTTCTATATTCACTAAGAAAAAAACATTATAATGTTTATACTATAGATACAAAACAATGACATGACATTGAGTGGAGTTTGAACCTGTGAACAAAAGTATAATCAAGATAATTAATGTACATCCAAAATTAACCACAGAGCTGCTAGTACGTGCAGCTGATGTTTAGTTGGATAACTAGGTAAATTAATGCAGCGCCAGGTCTCGGTCAATAAAGGTGCACTATTTTCTTGATACACAAAGCTAGGCATGTATTCGACTGCATAGCCGATATATGTATGACGCATTAGTTATAAAAGAATATATTTTATCCAAATTCAAAAAGTTAATAAACACTAATTGATTTGATTAAAATTTATTATAATGAGGCCAGTCGTGATGCAGAGGCACAAGCGTGCGACTGTAACCGCTGCAGGTAGTGGGTTCGATTTCCATTCGAGGAAATTAAATATTTTATATCTTTAATTCCTCGCCACGCCTCACCACTAATTACACTATGCCTCCAGAAGGGAGGCTGCGGCGGAATATGGGAAACGAAAGTTTATAGGAAACGGAGTATTTTAACACTAGGTTAACAGGTTCCCTCTGTCCTCTCTCCTATATCCGGGATAGAGTGTGAAGCTAAAAAAATTACATATAAACACTAGAGGGCGCGCGCGGCTTCGCCCGCTTATTAGGAGTGAATTCTAAAAAACCACGAAACACGTGTTCAATAAAATACTTTTAACAGTCTGAATTTAAATTTTTATAAAAATCGGTGGCAATTTAAAGATTTTTCCATATAAACTTTCAACCCCTTATTTGAATCCTTAGGGGGTGAATTCTTAAAAACCATGAAACACGTGTTCAATGAAATATTTTTAAAAGTCTGAATTGCAAATTTTATAAAAATCGGTACAGATTAAAAAAATTTCCATACAAACTTTCAACTCCTATTTCATCCCTTTAGGGTTAAAATTTTTCAAATTCCCTTCTTAGTGGATGTCCAGAATATGAAAATAAACATCTGCCTAAATTTCACGTTTCCACCATCAGCGGTTACGGCTCTGCGTGCGTCTTACCTCAGTCAGTCAGCACAAGTCCTTTTATATATATAGGTAGACTAGAGGGTGTGCGCGGCTTCGCCCGCTTATTAGGAGTGAATTCTAAAAAAACCACGAAACACATGTTCAATTAAATATTTTCAACAGTATGAATTTAAATTTTTATAAAAATCGGTGGCGATTTAAAGATTTTTCCGTATAAACTTTCAACCCCTTATTTGAACCCTTAGAGGGTGAATTCTAAAAAACCATGAAACACGTGTTCAATGAAATGTTTTAAAGAGTCTGAATTTCAAATTTTATAAAAATCCGTGCCGATTTAATTTTTTTTCCATACAAACTTTCAACCCCAATTTCATCCATTTAGGGTTAAAATTTTTCAAATTCCCTTCTTAGTGGATGTCCAGAATATGAAAATAAACATCTGCCCAAATTTCACGTTTTTACCATCAGCGGTTACGGCTCTGCGTGCGTCTTACCTCAGTCAGTCAGCACAAGTCCTTTTATATATATAGATTAATCTACATAATATGTTATAGTGAAAATGTAACTAACGTTATAATGCTTTTATTAAAGTTACATTTGTTTCATTATAATCAATACTTCAGCATTATGATAAAACAAATGAAACTAGTTTGAAAGTAGATATCTTATATCTGAATCGTAAATTACTTTTTGTGATATAAATATTGTCATTGTATTGTAGATAACGGACCTACGGGTTTTATTTAAGTATATTATATTATGGTTGTTATTACTTAGTCAACCAAGGCCGGGGCTCTTCTGTCTCGGCCTCGTACAAAATCAGATGACAATGTAGATACCACTAGGGCCAAAAGCATACTATACTCTTATGTAGATGTATGTCAGATAAAAATATTTGCGGTGTTTATATTACTATTGTTAGAGTCCGTTTTTAGGGTTCCGTACCTGAAAAAAAAAATCGGAACCCTTATAGGATCAATATATTATAGAATCTGTCAAAACCCTTTTTCTCACGAATGCTTGGATGTATTAAGTTGAAATTTGTATCAAATATTTAAGTCTACTTTATGTTCTTTGAAGCTATGAAAACTCAACCTAATCAAAAGATACGAGCATTGGTGCTTTATCTATTTTGCTGCATTTTGTATGTAATTCGCCCTGTAATCAATACCTATATAACACTTCCCGTGGATCTACCGTTATGAAATATAATACGATTTGAGAATTTACAATATAAATGTAAATAGGTATATTTATTGTTCGGTTGCGTATTTTATTCTTACGCTCTATTTTTTAAAGTTTTTTTTAAGTATATACATTTGAGGCCAGTCATGGCGCAGTGGAACAAAGCTTGACTGTAAACTCGACTGGTTGTGGGTTCAATCCCCACTCGAGTAAATTAAATATTTAGTTAAATTTATATTTTCATTCATTCGCTCAGGTGTCGAGGTAAAGCTCGACGTTGAGTTCCGCCACTTAACATGCAAAGCCTTCAGAATTCGGCAGAAAGTGGCAAACGGAGTGTCTTAATACTAGGTTTCCTCTGCCTACACTGCTTTGTTTGGGATATATCTTACGCACAGGTTTTTTTTTGGTCATACTATTAGAGCAAATGTTGTACTGTCGGTAATATATTAGTAATAGAATCCTAAACTGCACTGGTTAGGTACAATAATTCTATTTCTTTTCCAGGTCTTTGACATACTCTGGTCCGACCCGCAAAGTACTAGCGGTTGTGTGGCGAACGCTTTACGTGGTGCAGGCACGTACTTCGGACCCGATGTTACCGCTACTTTTCTCAGCAAGAACAAATTGAGCTTTTTGGTTAGAAGTCACGAATGCAAGCCCGGCGGTTACGAGATTTTGCATAACGGAAATGTAATATTTTTATATTAATTTCATTAAATTTACAAAATAATTTTATTTGTCATAATAACAACGACGTTATATACTTAAATATGTTATAAACATTTTCCTTTCTCAGGTGATAACAATATTCTCTGCGTCGAACTATTACGAACTCGGTTCCAACAAAGGCGCTTATCTAAAGTTACGGGGAAATTCCCTGGACCGGCAGTTTGTCCAATACACGGCAGCTGTATCACGTACTCGCCGTCTCACGTTCCGCCAGAGAGTTGGTCTCGTGGAGTCATCTGCTATGAGAGAATTACATAGTCATATTGTTATGGCACGGCGGACTTTGGAAGCCACTTTTCGGAGCATGGACGTGGATCAAAGTGGTTTGTAATTACATTTTTTTTCTTGTTTCACGCTGTATCTCGCTGCTAGTAGGTGGGCGGTGGGCAGAAGGAACCTAGTGTTAAGACACTCCGCTGCCCACTTTCCTCTGAAGCGTGTTTGGGTGTCGCAATTCATCACCATTTGTTACCTCGACACCAGAGCGAAGAAATGAAAATATTAAATATTTTATTTCCTCGAGTGGAAATAGAATCTCCAACTTGTCCCGCTTACAGTCACACGCTTGTACCACTGCGCCACGACTGTCCTTAGTTACATGTTTTATACTTAGATATATTTCAAATGCACTATACTGTAAACATATATTTTGTAACACTAGCTTTCACATAAACTCTATTCAACTTCTTTGAATTTTAAAAAATTTACATTGAATAAAATACTAAAAGAACTTTGCAGTGAAGTTTATGACTACCATACAATTTTATAAGTTTTCTTGTGTATTTCTTCTTCAGTTACAGTTCTGTTGTTTACTAGGTGCGATTTGAAAGTTAGAAATCAAGGATTGCATAGGAAGTAGAATTATATTGACTGAAATATTACTTGGAAAAGTACTTATATAAATTGTATAATATTCTACAATTACAATGAGCCGCAGGGGCACAAAGTTTGATTGTGAAATCGACTGGTTGTGGGTTCGATCCTCACTCGAGGAAAAGAAATATTTATTTACATTTATATTTTTATTTTTTCGCTCTGGTGTCGAGGCAAAGCGCGGCGTTAAGTACCGCCACTCAACACGCAATGCCTCCATAACTTGGCGGAAAGTGGGGAACGGAGTGTCTTAACACTAGGTTCCCTCTGCCTACCCTGTTGTGTGCGGGATACAGCGTGAAGATAACTTAATTTTTACAGTGTTGGCAGAGACAATTATACGTTACTTCCCTCCATTGTACACTGTTTAAATTAATTATTATATAACATTGTCAGTGGGAATATCATAATTCTAAAGCATTCTCAGCTACTCAATATATTGAGAAGCCCTTAACTTAGTCTCAGTTTTGGAGTCGTTCTCAGTATTGATTCCTCCAAAATTTCATTACCTATATTTTTTAAATTTAACGTTAAATAAGAACTTTTAAAAATTGTATTAATAAGATTTAAAGAAGTTTTTACAAAATCATTTAAATTAAAATTACATAAGCAAGTATACTTTGGCAGTCGAGCTCGAAAGCTTTTCTTTATTTTATTTTAAGCTTAATTTTCTTTTTACTGTCACAAAGTTTTGGTTGAAATTGGGAATCATTTGTCACCATTATCTTTAGAATTCAACGTGACATTAGACCGATCATTAATCAGAATCTTTCTTTGTATTTCTACGGTTTTAAGTAAGATAGGGCACTCATATTAAAATAAGATTTAGGGATAAAAGCTTATTTATTTTTAGATTTTAATATTTATTTTGTTACTTATTTTTTTGTTTTTTGTGCTGTCATTCTATACAAGTTTTAGTGCGATTCATTCATCTTCTAAGTTGTATAGATTGGATAGTGATATATGCAAATAATTGTTGTGAGCAAGTTTATATTATGGTAGTGGCACCAGTAACCAATGATCGAAACTTTATTTAAGTTACGAAAATTAAAAAATATATAAAAAAATCTTAAATTGTGATCACTACATTGCTGATATTAAGCGCAATATATTTTCTTTTCGGCATTTTATTTAAAGATGACGAATTGAAACGTACATAGAGCGAAAATATCTGCTTTTCTTTCGTTAAGAAGTTAAGATGTTAAACGCATTATTATTATTTTTTAAACTATTTTTTTTAATTTAATTTTAACTTTATAAAGATTTCTTATAATGCTTCATAGTTAGTTAGTTAGTTTTTGCTGACTAGTTTTACATTTTGAAGGAAAAACTATTCTCTATATCAAATGGCAAGGGCCGTTACAGTCTTTCAGTTATGAGTCAAATTTATAATCTCAAAATAATGTAAGGACTTCTAATATATCACTTATTAAAAAGCTTATATTTTTTTCATTTGAAGTAAGCAATTAAATACTTAAATTAATTTATTTTTTAATTTAGCATAAGATCATGAATACAGATATTCAGCGCCCATATATTCTGTCTCAATCAATAATTACGTGTCGTTTATTTTGTGTAGATAACTAAGGACTCGATGTCGATAACTGGAGATTTTCTCTATTTTGTACTAATACAAAAATTTAAACAGTTTAAAATATTTTCATGTTGTCAAAAAACATATTTTGTAATTTAAAATTTATTTAATTATGTTGGCTTATATTGTAGTTTCAAACTTTATATATATTTTTTATATCTGTGACAATGATATTACTTCAGGGCGTCGATGATTGGTGCAATTATCCTATCAGTACGAGCGTCTCGTAAACTAATTATCTTTACATCGCCACAATGTATTCTAATTGTTTCAGGGTTTATAACAATAAGCGATTGGTGTTACGCCATGGAAGAAACTACTCATCTCGGTCTACCATGGCGAATGTTGAAGGACAAACTGGTGCGGACTGACACTGAGACCCGCCACGTCCGTTATATGGACACATTCGATTTGACTGCAAACGTAAGTTACATAGGCAATTTTTATTTTCAGCATCACGCTATATCCCGCAGGCTGAGAGAGCCTAGTGTCAAGACACTCCGCTCCTCACTTTACGCAAAAAAATTAGAGCATATATTAGAGTATACAATATTGTCAAACTTTCTTGCATTTTCTTTAAATAAATTAGTGTTAATTAAATTTTAAATTTGGAAATTCTACTTTTTAGAGGTTAATATAATTTCGTATTTATCTACATAATTATATCTGTGCTTGTAGTCACTTGATAACTATAATATTTTCTAATCATATCATTTAATACTTATCGAACCTTAAAGAAATTATTTAGGTGATATTACAAAAAGTTAAATTCAACCAATCGTAAACTTTAAATCTGTTCTTTCAATTGAATTTGATAAATTAATGTAGGTTGTCAGAAAATTTTGCCGCTTCAATGAATGACCTTTGCCTTTTGAGGCGAATGCCTAATTAGGCGATTTGTCATATTTAAATTTTACGTATTTAGGCCAGTCGTGGCGCAGGGGCACAAAGTGTGACTGTAAAACCGATTGGTTGTGGGTTCGATCCCCACTCGAGGAGATGAAATATTTTTAAATTTCTATTTCCATTTCTTCGCTTTTGTGTCGAGGCAAAGCGCGGCGTTGTGTTCTGTCACTCAATGCCTCTAGAATTCAGCAGAAAGAGGGGAACGGAGTGTCTTAACATTAGGTTCCATCTGCCTACCCTGCTGTGTGCGGGATACACCGTGAAGCTGATAAAAGAAAAATACGTTATTGAATATTTAAAAATGTATAAATTTGTTTTCTGAAATATAAGAATTAAAATAAATATATAAATAAAAGTCTTATGTAATAAAAATAATTGAAAAATCCTTTTACATAACTAAATAAAATATACCTATCATCAATCTGTCTGCAAATCTAGTTTACTGTTATAATTTTTAAAAAGTTTCAGAGATAAAATTGTATTGTCCATTTTCGTTGCAGAAAGTTGGTCGAAAGTCCGACACTCAAACCGTTGTCGAAACGCTTTATAAAAATAAAAGAAGTTTGGAGGCTATATTTAAAATACTCGACAAGGATAATTCAGGTAATTTTTTTCTCATATTCAATTCATAATTGAATATAAACTTTTTCCATTTCATAGTTATTTGAATGTGTCGCTTTGATCATACAAACAACTCTCACATTTCCTTCGTTTTATGATTCAGATTATGTGAGTTGTGAAAATTTCTTTATTATTACTATATTACTGTTAGTTAAAATTTTTATACAGGGTGGAAGCGTCAGCGCTCCTTTTACGGGAATAGCATATAGGGTAAAATATTTTAAACCCACACCTAAAGAAATTAATCAAGATACCGCAACAGTGGACAAAGGATTGTTTTTTCATTTCACGATGTTTATCCATACTGTATTTAGTGTGACGCAGTTACACATAGATACCATTAACTTTGAATTTTGCCGCCAATACCTACGACTCGATTTAGGAATGAGGCGTATGCGGCGGTTTCCCTTTAATAGGTTTATGTGTGCGTGCGTCGTTCTTGAAAAATGGCGTTTTAAATTACAATAATAATTTTATTATTTATTTTGTTTGAACAAAACAGTATTTCATTATTGCAAAAAAAATTTTTACAATACAATTGTATTAGGCTTTTATAGAGTAGAGAAAACTGTGGTTTCATTTAAAGTGGTGCTGACAAAAACATTTTGTATATTATTTTGTTACTTTTTAATGGTACCTTTAAAGTTTGATTCAGATATAATTATACTGTTTTGTTTCAAGGTTATATAACATTGGAAGAATTTTCCGAAGCATGTCAATTACTGGGGAAATATATGCCGAATCCAATGACTCAAGATCAGTTGGTGGATATTTGCCGTTTAATGGATATAAATAAAGATGGCTTGGTAGATCTGAACGAGTTCTTAGAGAGCTTTAGGTTGGCAGAGAAGAGTTTGCACGAGGAGGACCATGCACTGGCTGAACTACAGGCTACCTGACAGGAGCTAGACCGTTGTCCGAGCAGGACAGCGGTCGATAAAGACGAAACAGGAGTCGACATTGAAATGTTGAAAATAGACGAATCAACCCCAAAACACACGAGAAACGGCCGAGCAGTAAGAGAGCGTGCGGGATCCTCACGAGATATAGAGGAAATAGAATTAACAGACTACTCGAGGCCAAAACGAGCCGGCCTCTTGGAAAGTGACATTTAAATTCAATAATTGTTGCGAAATACAAGTTATAATACATATATATTTTAAATTAATATGATGTTTGCTTTTTTTTTCTATTCAGATGTATTTAAAATTTAATTTATAAGTTATTTTTAGTTAAAATTTAATTTATAAGTTATTTTAGTAGTTTAGGTAATATTTAAAATTTAATTTTATAAGTTTAAAATAGATAGTTCAGTAATCTTTTGAAATAGGTAAAAATATAATTAGATTTTTTTTAAAGTAAGATTATGTATTTCTTCTTTTTTTTATATACGATTTTTTGATCCTGTGTAACGTATATTTATTTACTTACAAATGTCCTACAGTTTTCATATATCTTAATTACTTTATAACTGATGAATGGTATAAAGCATTAATGCTTTGCTACATATGGTGGAGGTGGAGAGCTCGACGAAAAAGAAATATCAGAAAATTTTTAATTACTTCAATAGAATAAAAGTGTGCCTGACATGTTGTCTTCGGGAAATGTCGAGGTTGTCAAAAACCTAAGTTTTCTTTCATACCTCCGCGTGAGGAAATATATAACAGCTGTCGACCTCCTGATCTCGAAACTTATGCTGCCAAGTTAATGTCATGTCATGGTCATGGTCAAGTATAAAGTTCAATATATTGGTGGGGGCTAAACTTTAGCTTTGAAAAGATATGGCCGTTTCGGGCACAAGTCTTGGGTGGTCACGGATCAACCGCTTGTGCCCCTGCGCCACGACGGCCTCTCGTCATAATAATCATTATCATATTAATATATCATAATTATAGTAATCTAGGTCTTCGTCAATGTGTGCATAGATTTTACTTATATCTTGAAAACATTTAATGTATATTATGTATTTTCTAAAGCATTTTAATAGAGCCTAATATATAATATAAAACTTTTACAAAATAATGGATAGTATTTTAGATCCTGCTATGAGTATCCATTTAAATCTTTTATTTGCTATTGATAGAGATATGATAATATAAGCTGGAATGTTTCGAAAGATATAACAAAAAATAAAGCAGTGCCAAGTATTTAAAAATAATGACAACAGAAATAAGGTACTGTGTGTTTATTCTGTATAATGTTTACTCATCAGATTAATACGATTATCCTCAAATAAACGAATGGGAGCAAAATTGCTAAAATTTCAGAAATTCTTATTGATGTATTTTTATATATGACTATAACTGATATAACTTATTTAGATTGGTAGGTGCTTAAAAGTACCAAAATACAGGCGTAATGATGAGGAAGTAAAGTTCCTTGTTTCGTAGCCTATAATTGATTATAAATATTTATTAAATTTTCTGAGTCTTATGTAGATATAACGATCTGATGATTATATTAGCATAAGTAAGATATTTTTCTAAATAGACTTTTGAAATTTTCATAGTCGCGTACGCTCTTCTAACATATCTACTTGGCAAGTATATTAATCATTCCAATGTGTCTTTATCGATTTTTAACTCTTCTGACATTTACTCTATACGGGTGGCTTGTTGAGGTTGTCTTGAATTATTTATTGGATCGCTCTGTCTATATAAAGATATTTTATCTGTGTCACAGTAAGAATAATTGGGAAATATACAGATAGTATATTTTGATGTATCTATTTCAATATGTATCGATTAATGTTCGATTCACGCGTTCACCTCAACTAGTCATCTGTATGATAAACATAATTAGCATAATGTAGTTTTCAAATATAATATGAATAATATAATAAAATTTACTTCTTCTATTTCAAATTATAATATTAGAGTAAGTGAAATTTACTCAATTAAATTAACAATTTTTGTGCTATAAGTTTTGTCCAATAAATTGTGATACTGCAATTGCAACTGTTATTTTCTTTTAATCTCCTAACCGTTTGAACTGTGAACATCACCTTGCATCTTTAGTACGTACGACTATTGTTGATATTTGATATTTATAAAATATACATAAAGCTAATTATTTATTACACGTATATATTTTTGTAACTTTATGTTCTTTTTACCTATATAATATACTCTGTTAAATGTGCTGATGTCAGTGAATAATTTAATTTACTCATTCAGAAACAGCCTTAAATGTTAAATTATTGATTTGAAGGATTCATAATATTCTTTGTAAAATAACTGTAATAATTGCATATTAACTCCTGTACAGTTTTTAAATTAGTTACATATATTTATACTTGACATTTCTTTTATACTTGATATTTCTTTCAAGATCGTTCTTTATCTCTGTGTTGAATTAATTACGACTTCTTTCAAATGACGATAACTTTTTTTTTAATGAACCGATTTTGATGAACTAAACTTCAGTAGTTAAGTTGAGTTAAAACAAAGCAATTGGTGAAAGCAAAAGCAAAAATGTGGACAAAATTATGTCGACAGACAGACAGACAAGAAATTCAAAAAAAATCATTTTGCTTTCTATTATTCTTTTTAAGTGTCCCTCTATCCATTTCAGTCAAAATTACTAAATGTACAGACAATATATTTTTACTGTCTTATTATATATAGAGATTATATATGTACTTTATAGTAAGATAATTACAGTCACACTCTGAGCTGTCAATTAGCGTTTACTCTATAGAATATAATAATAATATGTTGTATATTCGTACCCTTAATGACAAACGCTAAGTGATGTTTCAGAGCGTGGCAGCTTATCTTGCTCTCACCAGTTCGTATCTGTGAACCAATAATTTAGTATTTAACTATTAAATGTGACTCTCGCCAACATATTATGGAACTCAGCTTTGTATAAATCGGAGAAACTTGAAAATGTTTATTTTGGTTAATAAAATTATACCAGTCAATAAAATTAAGTAAAGCTATTTAAAAGAACAACATCAATTTGAATATAATATAAATTTAGACCACACTACTAATCAATAAAATTATTAAACAAGAATAATATTTTTGTTATTATTAAAATATATCTTTATTTATTTTTTAATTTACATTTTATTATTACAAAAATCAAATCAAAATATTTATTATTGTAACTTCATTGAGATTGCAAGCACACAATGTGTTTTCAAGTTTTTCATGAATGATGAAGTGCCTAATCAATTATTTTAGACCTTTTACCTTTCGATATTTACCACATGCGTACTTCTTCACGAATCCGTTTTCTAATATCTTTTGAAATAGCCTCTTCCTGGTATAAAAAATATAAAATTTATTTATAATAAATAGAATTATAATAATAAATGGTGCTTCGAGCGTGCCAGTTGAGCACTAATCACTTCGCCAATGTCACGTTGTATCGAGAACACACGAAGGAGATTGTACGGTAAAAAAGAGACTATATCACACAATAGGAGAATGCGTGTGAAAAAGTAGTCCAGTCAAAGTATTGCCTTCACCTATAAAATATACATAATTAGAGTATATACAGAGTATAAACATGGGTTAGTAATAAATAATATTTTACAAATATGTTAGTTTATAGCTTAATATTGTTGTATCTAATATATTTACATAAAGGACTAAACACAAACATTAACAGACAATGAATATTAAGGGGACAGAGAACTTTATAAGGAAGGACCATATAAGGGATGGGTTAATTTAGGACAGGAGAAAAGGAGATAGGAAGGGGAACCCTCATCCAGTCCACATTCACATAATGGGTGGTCCCTGACCCTGATCTTGGCTAGGTGCACAGGCGTACATGTATGCCCAAGGCGCAAACGACAAATACTTAGTTGATATTACCCTCCGTTCAGTATTTTTTGAAAAAAAAAACCAAGGGCGTCTTGGGATTTTGGGTAGTAAAGTGGCATAACACTTACCTTTCTGAGATTTTGATAATTCCCAGAATTTTGTCCACGACACATCCAAATGAGTTTGTGCAAGAGACAACAGATCCTGACCTAAAATAGAAAAATGATCTAAAGTGCCACACTGGATGGCTAATTTGGCACAAGAGTCTGCAGATTCGTCCCCACTGATTGCACAATGCCCTGGAATCCATGTCAAAGTAACATCCAAACTCTTTAGATACCATGAGTCATGTTGATTTGAGTGATGAGTTGATATATATATATATATATATATATATATATATATATATATATATATATATATATATATATATATATATATATATATATATATATATATATATATATATATATATATATATATATATATATATATATATATATATATATATATAATCTGTCTGTCGATCGAATATTTTTTATCCATAAATGAGGCCAATTCTTACGTATGCTGAATTTTGGTTATGTAAATTATTGATACCAACAGGTTTTATAATAAAAAAAATAACAAAAAAAACCAACGGGTTTGTTATTTAGATCTTTAATTGTTATTTAATCTCAAATTGTATTTGACAAGAGGAAATAAAATAATAACAAAAACTGGATTCTGTGACTGAATTGTTGAAAAAAATTAGATACTTCATCAAATTAAGGCCTATATTTATATACAAATATATTCCAAAATTAATCGAATCGTACGCTTTATGCATATTCATTAGCTCGATAATGTTTCGAATGAAGCAAAGTTCATAAAGTTTCAGGATTAACCACCGCAAACCATAAGTTAGTCAGCTACAAACTAAGGAAGGTCCGACCATTGCCCACAAAATAGTGTTGTGGTGTGTAACGGTGCAAGTTACTTTACACATTAAGGTTGTGTGAAACTTTTATTTACGTTAATAAATTTAACAATATAAAGTGAACTGATATAAACAATGAAAAAAGAAAAAGAGAGAATTTGTATTTTTTCATTATTTTCCACCGCGTATCCATAACCAGACCAGAACTCAAATCAGATCATTTCAGCGTATAAAAGTTGTTCAAACAAAAAGTTGCTTTGATAAGGGTAACAAATAAACTTTGTGAAACTTTGTGTTATTTTTGAATAATTAAAAATATCTAATATATAATCTGAAATATTTCTTTTTAATTTTCAACTAAAATTAATTGAATTATAGTCGATCTGAATTAAAAAATTAGTGTGTATATATATGGCTATAAATATATAGTATGTGGCTATAAGTCTCTGGATATTCCCCGTTTATGTATTCCCCTAACGTATTTTTTCTGAATCGCGTTCCTTCGATCCAATTTTTATTTGAACTGAAACTCAGGGATTATATTTTTTTGAGTTTCGGTTCAATAAAAAATTTGAACCCAAAGTTTGGGCTTGGGCCCAAAACTATGGCGTCCAGCAACATTGTTTTAAGCGCTTCATATAAACAAGGAAGCAGTAATTTGCAATATGAAGTCGCTACGCATAATGTCAACAAAAAACCTCGAAATTGCTTTTCTGTTCTCACAATATTACATACAAAATTAAAATGTTTCACGCTCAATACGAAAAAGCGTAGATAATATGGAGCGAGGTTCTCATTATTAGGTTCTTCAAATGTAAAAGCCTTTGTGTGAGGTCCAAATTTAGCGAAAAAAAGGAAATAAGCTTTATCAAAAGGATAATTAAAAAATATTTTTTAGTAGATATAGTACAGTAATGATTTAATGAATTATATTTTACGTCCTTTTATACTACACGTTCGAGTGGGGACTTGAACAGATTATGTGAAGCTCGTGGACCGGCAGATAGAGACCGGCGTTCTCAGTGACGGCGGGCGCCAGCAAGTCACATTCTGGAGCCAAGGGTGGTGGGTCACTCGTATATCGCTTAGAGTAGCGCGCGGGAACAACCTTTTTATTCGGGCCACGGTAATATATATAAAAAAAATACCAAAACTAACTTTGTCAGTTAATACTACTTCAATACCAATATATCATAATCACAGAAGAGTTTTTATAGGTTTAAATTAGATTTTCTTTATTTGAACTAGTTATCTAGATTACATCTAATATCTTAATAATAGTTTATTTCATAATACTCTATCATTGTAAATAATGTGTTTAATAATTATTTCCATAATATTTTACAAACATAGATGAGCTTTTTCCAGTTTTAGAATCATATATGAACAGTTGTGATTGTGACAGTTGAAAAAAAAAATAATAATAACGACAGTTTTTGTCTATCATTCTATAAACAATAACATTTTTTCATTTATTTTTTTGATATGAATGATATGAAAATGATGACCTTCGATCTTTAGTAATTTTTAGCACACATGTGATCGATGGGGGCTTTTGATATTCATTTATAATAGTGTACCCAATGCCTGCATCAAATTTCAGCTTCGTACGAATTTTATTATTTGATCACTAGTTTTATAGATGAGGCCAGTCGTGGCACAGCGGCACGAAGTGTGACTGTAAAATCGGCTGGTTGGGGGTTCGATCCCCACTCGAGAAGATGAAATATTTACTTAAATTTATATTTCCATTTCTTCGCTTTTTTTTTGTTTTATACATGACTTGACCAGAATATTTGTGTGATTTCTGAAACGATCAATTGTAAAATTTTTATTGTTAATTATTATTAACACGCAATAATTATAACCCCATCTGTTGAATATATTTTGATTTTTTACAAAACCAGCAACGCAATTTTTATAAAAACTACCGCCTTACTAAAATCACAGATGTCAGTGTTCTTGAAGTATCCAATACAGGTAAAAGATACACTGACAGCACAGATGGCGCTGGTCGTCGTTAGTCGTGACGATAAAATCCACCCATAGAGGGCAAAAGTGGATTTCAAAACTGTATAATAACATTTTAAACTGCCAGTGAGGTATTAATTATTTTAAATAATTTTAAAAACATGAATATTTATTTGTTAATTTAATGTAAATAATGAGTATTACAGTATTTTTTTTATTTTATTTTATAATTGAACATTAATTACGGAGGCATATGTAAAGGTTCTTTTTCTGATTACAGTTAGTTATTTTTGTATTTATTTTATTATAACAATATTAGTAAGTTTCTTTCAAAATACAAATTTCAATAATAACATACTTTCTTACTTTACTTTTATTAGGAGTGTATGAACAAATAATAAAAATATATTATTAAGTAACTATTAAAAAAATGCTTTGCCAATAATGTTTAAATATAACTGAAGATTTATTTTTTTTGTATATTTAAACCATCGCTTTATAATTAGGTAAATATATCGTTTTATTTCCCTATTAGCGGTCAGTCTTCCAATTATACATCATGTGAGCCACTTAAGGTAGCAAAAAATGATTGACCGAGACTAGTTTATAAACACCTACTCGCTCTAAGCTTCCAAAGTTGTTTACAACTATTAGGATAATTTATAGCTGTTTAATAACGAATCGAACCCACAGAGATTTTATTATTAATGCATCATTTTTTGTCGAAGGAGCAGTGGATCGCGTGTCGCGTGCTTCTGATGTCTTTTTTTGGTACATGTTTTTGATGGTATATTCCAAAAAAAATGCACCATAACTGGCCATTGACTACTGGAATAATTTTTCGATAATTTCATAAATTATACGGTCTATCATTTAATAATCGGCAGGTAGGTGAGGTTTCGTTATTATTATTATCGTCGCCAGTACGCTTTGGTATGGACTAATAGGATATAAATATTTAGTTTTATTTTTTTTTCTATATGTTTGTTTCAGAGCTCTAAAGAATGGTCCAACTAACACACATTTTGATAGAAATTGATGAACTATATCAATTTAATTGTCAATTGAATTTCACATTTATAATCTGTAAGTTAACTTCACATAAATTAAGTTTTCCACGTTCAACTATATTATTAAATTTGTAAAATATTTCATATAATTTTCTATCAAGATTTCGTTTCCACATTTTTCATGTACTTATATAGTGTTTTACGAAAAGGCCGCCTGTATGTCGTCGGCTAAGAAATTACGCGGTTGCGCGCACCGCGTCTCCACCGCGTAACCTGACTCCGGACCGTCGCGGAGCCGTGTTCAAATTATAGCTCACTCTTACATGTTACGTATAATAAATGCGCAAGCATCTAAAATATTCAATCTTTTTATAATCAGCCGATAGTCATTTAAGGTAAAAATATATATTTTTTTTAATAATTTGTAATATATTGCTATGTTAGATTACAAATTGTGCATATAAGCATAGTAAAATAGTAAATTTGTGATTTCTCTATTTACATTTTTTTATATTCAGTACCATAGGGTTTAGTTTAGTTAAACAAATATAATATTGGAAAAATAAATAAAACATATATGTAAAATATATAAAAAAAAAATCTCAATCTGTAGATTGAATTCAATTTTTTTTTTAATACAGAGATTATCTTAACAAATATCATAGGTATCCTATACATTATATATTATGATCTAAATGTTAATCTTATTTGAAAACGACGGTGATATTAATATTCCGTACTGCTTACCGTATAAATAAAAAAAAAATATTTAAGTTATAACTGTTTCTTCATATATATTTTTGCCAGCTGACTGACCGAATTTTTGGATTAATTTAAAAAAAAAGAAAACAAAATCACTTTTACTTCTGTAGGCACTAAAATAATGGTCATTGAGTGACAGGGCTCTGTATGCTCACGTGGCCACGTCACGAGGCGCCCGTTGCACCGATGCGCCCGGTAGCTATGCCCAACTCGTTTTTTGTCTCTTCTGACAGATTGAATTAAAATAAACGCTTCGATAAGGCGTCCTACAATATTATCATCTCAGTATTTTATTTCGTGAGCGTGTGACGTGCAATGGGAACTCAGTAGGTGGGTAGCTGAAGGTTTTTGATCTGCTCCACTTTTTTTTACTGGTTCCAGTAAAGATCTCTGATTGCCTTTATTTGAGACTAGCGTGTTTTTTTATTATCATGAAAATTATACGTTTGCATGCATAAATAACGATTTGATTTTAAAAAATAAATTATATTTAACAAAATTCTTCTATTGTTCTAATAAGTAGATTCTTTGTTGATACATTTTATTAATATGACAAATTAAATTAACAGGTAAAAAGTTAAACAACAAATTCGTTGATGCGTAACGCTACTGAATTTAGTAAAAAAAAATGTTTCCACTTTTTACGGGAGACCGTTATGCCAGATGGGTTTTGTTTGCTCTAATGCATTTCTTATTTAATTCTTAAATGAAAGAAAAAATTAAGAAAGAACGACAACACTTGTGTCAAATATACAACAATTTTGCAGTCGGATGGATTTAAATTTGTTTTTTTGTTCTTAATTCATGGACATTATAAAACATTATTGTTATTTACTTTGTATAAAATTTTTGTTGTAAGTATTAATGATTTAGAAACTACGTTTTGGATTGAAATAGGTCAAAGATCTAATAACTAAATGATTGAAAGTGAAGACACCTTGTGATTTCATCATACACATAAACATAAAAACCTCTGAGAATTACGGACAAAATATTAAAACAAAAGAAATTTTATTTTAATCGCACCGAATACTCAAGCGGAGGCAGAGCGATATCCAACTTATCAAATTACCTAGGCTACTGGGCATGCTGTTACTATACGACGAACTGACGTATATCTTTTATACCTTTAGGCAAGTAGAACACTAATATACGTCGTTTTAAAGGTTGAAAGTCCAATGTATACAAAGGATTATTTAAAACAAAAATTGACTGTGAAATAATAGTCGCTTCGATGATTTTATGGAAACATGATATCATGTTGGCCTCTCACAAAAAGTAGTAAAGCAAAACCCGACCGAAATTGTTTTAATCGTCGGAAGCCACACGGTACTTGGTGTAGCTTTGTAATTATAAAATGACGATTAGGTAATATATAGATTTTGATAAGATAAGCCACGTTCGTAATTTACGTGGATATGTTTATATTTGACTACCGTATTATAACTATACAGAAATTTAATTAAGAAATTTTATTTATATTTTTCTTTAATAATAAAATTACATTATTTGACTTAAAAATAAGTTAAATAATGTAAAAATTATCAAATTCAATATTAGAATCTCAATAGATGGTAAATTTACGACTACCGAATACCGACCAACTTGTAACAATTTACCAAAGGTGTCAGAACGAATATATTCATATTGTGAATTAAAATAAATGTTCAAAAACTGTTCATGTTGGCCACAAGGCGGCTCGTAGCTCCAACTCGACGAGTCAATCTCAACCATTGACATAATTCAAGAAGACGTCATATGATTTGTTTGAACTAACGCGAGTATATCGGAGTCAGCTACCAATAGTTCCCTGGCTACCTACCGCGCGTAAAAAAAAACTTATAGCTATATAAATATATACCCGAATTCCTTCGAGTCAAATACGTGAGTTTAATCGTATGAAACAATTTATTTTATTTGGGCACAGAAAATATAGTGTTTCCGTCTATTGTTGTGGTACGATCGGTAACTGAAGTGTTAAAAACATCTCGTGTGACGTTTTGATTAAAAAAATATTAAATAGATAATGTTCATATTTTTTAATCTCTCTCTTATCTCTGATATTGACGTTTTGCTACTTTTCTTTTTAACTTCTTATTTAGTAGAACATAAGGTTACGTCAAATAATGCTTACTAGAGAACTAGACTGTCAGGAGACTTCTACCAATATTGCCATTTTTTTTTCAGTTTCACGCTGTATCCTGCATGTAGCAGGGTAAGCAGAGGGAGTCTAATGTTAAGAGACTCCGCTGCCCACTTTCCGCTGAATTCTAGATGCATTGCGTGTTTAGTGGCAGAACTCAACGTTGCGCATAGCCTCAACATCAGAGCGAAAAAATAAAAATATTTAATTTTCTCGAATGTGTATCGAACCCACAACTGTATGTTAAATATTTTATTTTCTCAAGTGTGAATCGAACCCATAAATACTGTAAACGCGACAAGTTAATAGTCACACGCCTGTGTGCCAGCGCCCCGACGAGCCTCATATTTCCATATATTTTCCAAAATTTGAGTTCATACACTGTATACAGCCTAATAGTATAGATATTGATCAGAAAAAGCACATTGAACTGGTGTGTAAATTTCCAAGCAAGAAAATAATTCGTTTATTTTCTATGAACAAAACGGGTCAACTAAAATATGGCTCTATATTAGTACGTTGCTATAATTTACCAGAGAAAAATAAAACCGTAAAATGAAGATATTTTAAAGTTTATAACATTTATTTCTAGTATTTTTAACCTTTAACATTTATAAAATATAAATATAAAACTATTTCGAGAATCAACGTAAATATAGAGCAAAAGAGCAAAAATATTTTTATATCATCCTTCCTAGTAAATACAAAAAAATACCAACTTTAATTATAATAGTTGTGAGTGGATTTTAAAATTATTTCATGTATGACAGGAATTAATGTTGTATATTATTTCACGTTGACGGCGTGCTACCTGAGATTCTTTGAAGAAGCATCGCGTGTAAATACGCGAACAGTCGCGCATTCACCCTATAATCATATATCTAAACTAAACAAAATATTATACATATATGTTACTATTAAAAGATATTTTGTTATAGTTATATTCAATTTATTTTAATATATTGTTTATAAATATGTGGCAATAATCTAAATTTTTCCACGCTAATTTTACGAGGCAAATGCTTAGAATCGAAAGAATAGGCATAACACACATAAAAAATATTTAAATAATTTAGAGGCCGTCGAGGCGCAGTGGAATAGGTCTGGCTCCTCATTAAGAGGAAAGAAATAATGTTAATTCCCCATTTCACGTGAAAAAGGCCTGCGTTGAGTTCCGCTACTCAAAACGTCTCTAATCCGAGCGGAAGGCGGTGGAGTGTCTTAACACTGAGTTCTTGCTGTTTTACCTTGCTATATAATAAGCAGAAAAAAACTAATGAAAAGGTCAAATTTAAGATGGTATAACATTAAATGTAGCTACTTATCAGATTATTAGCTAATATTCTTCTTTTTATCTCTTATTAAATAATAGAAACAGTTGTTTTAGAATATTACAGGATTTTATCAGAGGAAAATGTCTAAGATTGGGATAAAAGTAAATCCTAATTAAATATACAGTTTTTTAGGCCAAACAGTATATAAGAATAACAGTATGAGAAAATTGTAATTATAATAACATTAAAATTGCAGTTAAAAAAAAAACTTGGACTATTTTAAATTATCTTCGATTGATATAAAACCTTGAATCGAAAGTGTTTTCATTTTTAAACGGCAGGTGATTTAAAAACAAAGCCTCTACAGATCGAGTTGACACTAAACGGACGACCAAAAAAAAAAAATGAATTTTTCGCAGTTTTGGAAACCACAAAGCGAAACCACACGTTTAAAGAGATGTCACGTGGCATGTGCCGACAAAAAAAATACGAAACCAGTTATTCTAAATCAACTAAAAGACAGCAACAAAGTGATTTAGAATCTTTAAAATGTTCAAATAATTAGAGAAATACATATTAATGGCGTCTATAAAAGTTTCATTTACACTAGGGCTCTCAGTTAAATGACAATGTAATCTTAAATTACCTGTTAAATTTATATCGACCGTAAAGTAGTCACTTCTTATCTACAATGTGGAGGAATCAACAATTTTTTTCTATGCCAACAGGATTTTATGTAGAGTCATATAGTTTTTTTTTTTGCTGTAAATATCTAGAAATCAATTAGAAATCGCTCGAGGATTGGGAAGATTCATTTATTTAATAATCATTTAGATATGAGATAAAATTCGTTTCTTTGTGATATAATGCGTACTTAATGAAAATATTAAGTTATAGTCTGTATTTATAATGGTAATTCATAAAGAAAATATTTATTATTTCAGATTTTGTAAGTACTAGGTACTGCTTTCTACTTTACTGTACACAATGATTGGTGGGTTCGAGCCATGTTCAGGGGTAAGTTGTGTACCTTTATTGTTTTTCTCATTTATCATCTAGGTTTCAAGGTTTTTAGGTTATTACAAATAAATTAACAATGTGTAGACATGGTCACTGGTGAAAGCGAAAATACGCACGTCTATTTGCCTCGTTACCAGAAGAAATAAAAATACTAAATATTTAATTTCCTCGAGTGGGAATCGAACCTACAACTTGGCACGACACGCTCGTGCCTCTTCGCCACAATGAATGGCTTTCAAGTTTATAATTGTCGGGTAAAATTATAATCGTCGTTGATTTTCTTTTTCTGCCACCTAGTTAAGAAAACTCACTGTAAGTTATCGTTTTAAGTGTGACTTTTCATCTGCTTATATTAATTAAAACTTTGACACGATTGCTAGACTTATTTTTTTATAACAGTATATAGTTACACTTTTACTTTCTTGTATGTAGTCAGTTTAATCTTTAGTTTACTTTCTTGTATATGTGGTAGTTTATAGGGAATTCGACTCAAAATGCCGTTCACACACCTGCATCCGATTGTTATCCACCGTCCACCACCACTGGCCGCAGTAAACGTTTTGATCGATGGGATACGGTAAGCGAGAGCTCCATAAATACGTCAGCGATAAATGTTCGATTTTGCTAAAATATTCTTTATACATCTCACACAAACATTGCAATTCTTTAACTTCATAATTAATTAAAATAAATTAAATAAATTTAAGATTATAAGAGAAGAGGCCGGTCGTGGCGCAGCGGCACGAAGTGTGACTGCAAAACCGACTGGTTGTGGGTTCGATCCCCACTCGAGGAGATGAAATATTTACTTAAATTTATATTTCCATTTTCTTCGCTCTGGTGTCGAGGTTAAGCGCGGCGTTGATTTCTGCCCCTCAACACGCAATGCCTCCAGAATTCGGCAGAAAGTGGGGAACGGAGTGTCTTAACACTAGGTTCCCTCTGCCTACCCTGCTGTGTGCGGGATACAGCGTGAAGCTAGTTTAATTTTTTTTTTTTTAAATAACATTGTAAACGCGACCAGTTGTGGGTTCGATACCTACTCGAGGAAATGTTTTTTTTATATTTTCATGTCTTTGCTCTGGTGTCGAAGCAAAGCGCGGCGTTGAGTTCCGCCACTCAATGAAATGCTTTAGGAATTCAACGGATAATGGGAAACGAAGAACTTAAACAAACGTGAAGCTGAAAAAAAAGATAATGACTGGTCTGTTTTGTATAGGCAAGTTATTATAATAATATTATGAGTCCATTTTTTTTGTAGGTCGTATGTTTTATAATTTATAATTAATTCAAAACAGCGCTTTGATTATAATTATTGTAATCTAATTTGATTATAATAATAATTAGTATTATCGTTGACATATGACAACGTGTTGTCAACAGAATTATTGACTCTAAAACAGTCATTATATTTTATTTAAAATTTCTTAATATGATTTTATCGTAACATGGTTTTGACTGAGTGTATGTAATAGTTGCAATATCCTAAGGACGATGTTAATTTTCAAGGATATTTTATCTTTCATGTTAGTAGTTGTTAGACAAAGTACGGTGTTGGATATTACCACCAAACAAACAAGAAGAAAACTTAGCAAAATTTTTAACTTTTTAAATAGTTTTGCTGCGATTTTTAAGACAAATCCTACTATCTTACTAATATTTTTTATTATAAATCTGAAACTTTGTAAAAATGGACGTTTGTTCCACTTTCAAGCAAAAACTGCTAAAGATTAGATATAACTTTTACAGTAATTTAATAATTTGTGTTAGAATTTTGTATAATTTGGCCATAACACAACAATAACATCAAGCGGGCGAAGCCGCGTTTAAGCAGCTAATAATAAACAATTTGACGATATGCACATAATCTATTTTTATAACAAACAAGAAGTTTGATCGTTGATAATTATCCTCTTATGTCATAAGTAATAAGTGAATAGGCGAGCAGAGCGTCGCTCCCCGGTGATCGGGCGATGCATCAATTGAGCACCGCGGGGGCCGTCGGCCGTCGAGAATGCCCTCCGAGACGTATCGGTGCTGTGTGCGTTGCTTTATACTAATATGCTTGTAATTTTTATATGATCGATTCGAGTTAATTTTTTTACTAATTCGTAGAAGGTGATTCGGGTGGTTCTGTTGATGTTACGCTTTTAAATGAATGGGTAAAACAAAAATTGTTCAATTTTATTGCATAAGCCATTTTTTTTAATTGTCGACAAGTGATATAAATACAGCTTAATAAAATAAAACCTCTTTTTAATAGATTCTTTCAATACACTATGAACCTCGAATCATGTAAAATATAATAGGAAAAGTGTACATTTTTGTTTTTACTGCAGTGACTAGTAAAAGCAAAATTTTTGAAACATTTTTTGATTTTACGTTTACTGTCACGTTGAATGGTTATCGACAATGCAAACGCACGGCCCTCCCTCGTCCTGATTGACGTAGGAAGGATGCGAGGCGCACTTCGAGGAAGCCTGCCTCCCGTCACTATCTTGCCTGCTCCATGCTCCGTGGTGCATGCGAAACGCTGCCGACACCGTGATCAGAGATAACGCTTATGATTTAGATTCAAATATAAAAATACTATAACCGAACAAACCAATAGTCATTATTTGATTATACTTTCTAGATTAATTTTAAGTTTAAAACTTTAATGCGTAAATACTGTTATTTTCTTATCAAAACGCCGATCGGTCTCGAAGATACCGGTAAGAATTCGATGAAATTATAATAATTTTAAAATTTTAAATACCTCCAAATATTATTTGTAACCAAACATGTATAGCAATTATAACGCTAGCAGGCCTACGATCAAGATAAGCGATTATTAATCGCCATTAATTACTGCTGGTGTTAGTTCGACCTTTATCTGGACAAATTTACTTGGTGTTTGGACAAAAAATTGGAAGAAAAAGCGTGAAGAAAGGTTCAGTCGTAGTTAGCACCATCCCTCCGGTGACCGCTCCACCTGTCTCTGTGCCTCGTTCGCTGGCGGCGCATGGCGGATACAGGGTATACAAAAGGGTTCAAATATCACAGCTTTCCGAAGATAATAGCCGACGATGTTATAAATCTTCATCGATAATAACTGCACTTGCTGTTAAAGATATTATATTGTAACGTGTGTTTACTTGTGATTTATTGAGCTGAATTTAGTTGGGGAAATATTGATAAGGTGTTTTACTTATAATAAAAAAAAAATCAGCTTCACGCTGTATCCCGCACACAGTAGGGTAGGCTGAGGGAACTTAGTGTTAAGACATTCCGTTTCCCACTTTCTGCCGGATTCTGCATTGCGTGTTGAGTGACAGAACTCGCCGCTGTTTGCCTCGACACCAGAGCGAAGGAATGGAAATGTAAACTTAAGTAAATATTTCATTCACTTCCTCGAGTGGGAATCGAACCCACAACCAGTCAGTTTTACAGTAAATAATAAAAAAAAAATACTGAATATATATTTTGTCCAAAATAAATAAAAATCAAAATAGACGATATTTTTTTTTCATGTTTTTCAGTTTTAGTATTTTCATATATATAAAAGTTAAAAAGTTAATCTTTAATAATTAATTACTTTTTCTTAATTATTTTTACTATATAAATATATATATAGAATTTTTAAGTAGAAAATAATTAATTTTCAATATGCAACTAACGAGTTTGGATTCACATGATCGCGCGAAACGGATGTAGAGTTTACTGTAAGATGCTAAAGGTATACGAATAAAGGAATTTAGCCTTTATGTCTGTGTATTAAAGTGGTTAATATTTTGTAGCAAGTAGTAAGTATTTTGTTAGATCAGTTTGTGTTCCCGGTGATAAATCCCAAGTTCGCCGTCGGGCCCGCTTTCGGGATCCATCAATCATTATGTTGTAGCAACATCGCTGGAGGTTTCTTTCCATAGACTAATATCATATTTTATATTATATTTTCGATTATTATATTAAAATAGTTACATATTCGGATAAAGAGGATCGTTTTATTATTTTCTTATAACTAAGACCATAGTGGCGTAAAGTCACAAGGGTGTGGTAACAGTAACGCGACGGTTGTGGGTTCAATCCTCACTCGGATTTTCATTTCTTCGCTCTGGCACCTAAGCTGAAGTCTGGTGTTGAGTTCCGCCGCTCAATATGCGATTTTTTGAAAAATTCGACGGAAAGTGGGTAACGGAGTGTCTTAACATTAGGTTCCCTCTGCCTACCTTGCTGTGTGCGGAATAAAACGTGAAGCTTATTTTTGTTATAACTAAACAATTTTTTTTTTTAAATGTAAAGCGAATGTTAGTTAGTGTATTTCATAATATATGTATTATATTTTAACTATTAAATAACTTTTAAAGAGAATGGCAGGTACTAGCGAAGATGCCACGGTGGGAATGAAGGAGAACGTGCTCAGCTGATTTGGGCTCATCGAACGAATGAGTGATGAAAGAATATCAAAAAAGATTTATGATGAAAAAGTGAGCGGTAAGAGAGGTAGGGGGAGACTTCGGTTGACTTTCGAAAACACAGTATTAAAGATACTGGAGGAAGGTCATGTAAAAAGCATGAACAACCCCGGAGGGCAAGTATGAAGAAATTGATGACGAGGCGAAAGAGGTATGTAGAGACCGTAGCGTTTAGCGCGCCGTTCTCTCTGACTATCCCGCTAGGAATACAGCGTGAAGCTAAATTAAGTTCACTTAAGTTAAATAAGTTAAGATACTGTGCTTTAGCCTTTATTTCTTTACGTACATGCTATTAGATATTTATGTGACATCTGCGTCTTACGTTACTCTATGTACAACCCTAACGATTCCTTATTAAAAGCTAAACTGTTTTTAAGTAGGTGGGTACCCGTGATACATGATGACTACCAGCGTTGGGACGGTGCGCTCAATCGGCGGTATTCACTTAATATCACTTAGCCCTCTAAATTGGCGTGCAATGGACCTTTTTTGTTAAATATTGCTGACTTCCTCCCTAAGATAAAATATGATTTCTGTATAATTATAATTTATTATTTAAATTTGCATTGCGTTAAAATTGAGTTTTCTTTTGCAATAATAAGAGTAATGGGTTTATGTGTCTTGTGGCTTATGTGTCTCATAATCATGTGGGCTTCGTTCCGCAATAGCTCAGCGTTTGACTGTACGAGTGACGGTTATATATATGTATAGGTTCGACTCTCGCTCATTCATTTGCTCGCTCATACTCTAACAACACAACATACTCACTCGATAATACGATACTTAACACACGATATCTCGATAGCTAAAACCAACGAATTTTAATATAAAAGACATATGGTTTGCGATTAATTAGACTTGAAGGAGACTATTTTAGTAATTTGATCTTTTTGTTTGAATTATCTATACATATTTTTCAAATTTGATGTTATTTTTAACGTCGCCATTATAATGTAATTCACATAAAGCAGACTATTAGGGTCAAGACAATACACTAAGGAGGTGATTTATAAGCGCCAGTGGGCACAAACACATTTTGGCAAGCTATTTTGATTGATTCCTCCTTAATATGCAATAGGGGATATTTGAAGTTTTGTTCAAATGTGCACCCTATGCCAAAAGAAATAGGCTGACGAAGGCTGACGAAGAAGTTGATTTAGAATTCACCTTTAACTTGAGTAAAACAAAGTATAATTTGGAATTTGGGTTCTTTAAATATGTGTCAGGTGAATGTAACTTATACAAAGAGTTGCAGCTTTGCCCGCAAGCATGCGATTAGAGAAGATTAAGGAATCTATGTCCACAGAGCTAAGTGTCACAGAGGTGACTAATATTATTTAAATGTCTCTATCCACAAAGGTTTTAGTTTATTGACTAAGTAATATACATGAGTGAAACTATTAATGTCTGTTAAACATTACGTAGATTATACACAGTTGCTAAGTTCTTATTAGAATATATTTGTAATATGTAAATAAAAATAAATTAAGCAATCTTCACGCTGTATCCCGGACACAGCAGGGTAGGCAGAGGGAAGCTAGTGTTAAGACACTCTGTTCCCCGCTTTCCATCGAGTTCTGGAGGCATTGCGCACTTTGCCTCGAGACCTGACCGAAGAAATGAAAATATAAATTTAAATAAATATATCCTCGAACGGGGATCTAGCCTACAACCAGTCGATTTTACAGCCACTCTTTGTGCCCCTACGCCATGACTGGCATATATACGTATATATATTATACGGTTCCATTAAGTCGATTAATTTATATACGACTTTAACAATTTGGGTACCAAAACATAAAAGTAAGAATATATAAATTAGAAAAATTATACGGCAATATTTTGACGGCATTGTATTTGATGTTGAGACCGGTGTAGAGCAAATTGCGCTGTTGGCTTTTGAACCCGATGAGTGAGCCTTCATCGCTTTGCTCTACGTGACCTCGACACTATTTTCTGCACTTTGCTATGACGTTTAAAATATAGGCATTACAGTAATGTACGCCGATCATGTATAACTTAAAATTATATAAAATCAATAATTATTATTTACTATTTAGTTAATTTATAACATGGAAGCATCAACTTCAATTTACAAAAAGAAATTTTTTTTACAAATTATAATACGAATATATGGCCCATTAAAAAATACAATTCTTGTAATTACAAGTTGCTGATGCACAACTGTGAATTTCTTATCGCTTATCACTAATAACAAAAATTATGATTACCTAGCATGTCTAGGCTTACATCTGCCGGGTGCATCACATTACGCAAAGGGTAATAAATTCGGTGGAAAGTAAGGAGCGGAGTGCCTTAGCACTAGGTTCCCTTTACCTACCCTGCTGTGTACGGGACGGCTGATCTGACTTGACTTAGTTTTTTTTTAATAACCCTTCTAAGCAAACGGTGATAGACAGTGAGTTCCCGCGAATCGGGCCGCAATCAACTCTTGCCTCATTATATTGTCGATACTCCCTTCGTGCGCACGAACATCGTTGAGCTACACCTCTATTTACTGTCAAACTTAATTCCTAACTCGTGTCGTTCGAAAGTTCATGCCCGTTCAATTTCGCTGTTGCACTCTTGCTGTTGCGGCTCTTTGATAAATTTCCTAAGATACATATAACACGAATGCAGCTGTAGACGGCAGTTGTGAAAGAGGATAAGTGAAGTGTTACCCCGCTAAGACTATTAAGATTTTCGTATATAACAACTTGTCGTTGTATCTTAACTTAGATGTGATAGAGATGTAAGTAGAGTTGTAAAAACCTTATTTTTAATCACTTTCATGCAGTATCCCGCATATAACAAGGTAGGCGGAGGGAACCTAGTGTACATGAAAATATTAATAAATAGCAATCATGGGTATCTAGAGATACATAGATATGTTCGTGTTTTTTATAAAAAAATTTTTGGGCAATATTTTTGTTAGTAAAATTTCTGGGATGGGCATCAGGCTATTCTGTGGTAGGCCTGACACCCCCTCTTGGTACGCCCATGATAATAATTCATTCCCCCGAGCGAGAATCGAACCCACAACGGAATGCTATTGTGACATTATATTATATGATAATTATATATTTTTTCAGTTGCACGTTCTATCCCGTAGATAATATCTATTCAATCTACGTATAATCCCCATACTATTTGTCTTATTGTATTAATTTCATGATGAAAAGGGCAGTCAAACTCAAGTGTTTATTTTTTACACATACGTATGAATAGGTATATACTCGTAGTATCGATGAGCGTAAAAAGCGGCGCGATAGTGAGTGATTACTTAGTGGCCCATAATTTAGGCTAAGCGAAGGAGCGACCTCTTGACTGCTAGTTAGCTTCACTTGTTGTGCGCACGCTCGCATTTGAACAGATTAAGAGGAAATGTATATGGAATGAGATTTTTCTGTTTATGAATTTTTCATAACTTAGCGTCACGCACACATTAGGGTAGGCAGAGGCAACCTATTGTCAAGACACTACGTTGCCTCAAATATTTTTTTATTTTTATGTTGTTAAATAAATGATTTTGTATGACAATAATGTACATACATTACATTAAAACTATTTAATAAATAAATCAGCTTCACGCTGTTCTCCGCTCTCAGTAGGGTAGGTAGAGGGAACCTACTGTTAAGACACTTCGTTTACCACTTTCCGTCGAATTTTGGAGGTATTGCGTGTTGAGGAACTCAACGCCGCCCTTTGACTTGACACCAGGGCAATGAAATGAAATATAAATTTTAAATAAATATTTAATTTCTTCGAATGGGGATCGGACCCACAACCAGTCGCGTTTACAGTCACACTTTGTGCCCCTGCCCCGCTACTGGCCTCAAACTGATTAACTATTTACTAATCACATGCAAATATAAATAGCAATATTTTTTTATGAAGATATATGTTAATAATTATATTTAAAATTATTTTCATTCTCCAGCTCTCGTGAGACAAAGCGCGACAATCAGATGAAACATTTCTTTAAATAGACTGCTAAAAATTCCATCTCCTCAACAACTTAGCATCAGCAGACATTAAAATATCGATGAACATTTATTCATATTAGTATCATTTCTTTATCAGTTTATTGTCGATTGTCTCGTAGAGCTCCATTGACGAATTAAGTACACAAGTATGGAGATAAATGTTCTATAAGTAAATATAAATACGATTACACTTTTTCTACGTCTAACATTCCTCGCATGACTTTGACAGTTAACTAATTGCATGTTGGCAGTAATGACAGCGATAACAATAGACTAACTAGATTAAAATAAAAAAAAAATAGGTATTTTCAGCCAATTAAAAAGCTAATTTCCATAGATATTATTTTTATGATAGAAGAGTATATTGAAATAGAAATATATATAAATTTTCTCAAAAATTATTCAGTCACTATAAATCATAAAGAATAAAAGAATTTTTAATCAGCATTCTTCGCTGACACGAATTTAAAATGTATTACTGGCACGTCATTCAAATATACCACCAACGGCAATGCTTATTGTTAGTTCCTATTAACTGCTTCAGAAGTTCATAGTATTTTTTATGCTCAATCAACACTGTGACATCTTTTGTGGGCATTTTGTACGAGTGGGTCCGCCATTGTAGCGTCTTTGACCCCTTTAGTAACCGCGTTTTTTCAAAGCTCACGACTAACAATATAAGGGTATTTTGACACATTGCCTTTTTATTGTATGCTTTTTTGGAAGCCGTAAATTATTTTTTTTTACTCGCCATGATGACACTATGATGGGGATAATCTTGATGTTATGATTTATGTGAATTCCTTTGTTGAAACTTGTTTTTTTAGTATAAAATATGAACTGTGAGTGTATCAACTGGCTAGCTTTGTTAAGATTATTTTTGATATTTTATACTTAGTATTTTACTCTATTTTCCTTTTATTTTCGAATTTATTTTCATGTTAAATATATACAGATTATTTAAATTTTAGATTAATATCACGAATATAAAAGCCAAGTAAAATACGTTTATTTGTTATTCATAAGAATAGAACATTATCAAAATGTTCTATTCTTTTACAAAGTATTAAGCCTGAACATAGAAAGGTTTAGGACTAACGTAAGCAAATAACTTAAAACTCTATAGACTGTAAATTACTCATAGTTTTTCTTTATTGGCCATAATTATTTAAAGATAATTAATTTGTGGAGTTTGGGTTCGATTTGTATTGTTATTTAGTAATATTGATGAAATTATATTCAGAGGCTAGTCATGGGGCATGGGCGCGAAGTGTGACTGTAAAGGCGACAGGTTGTAGGTTTGATTTCCACTCTAGGAAATGAAATATTTAGTGTAGAGAATGCGGTGGAAAATAAGGGATGGGATATCTTAACATGAGGTTCCCTCTGCCAACCCTGCTGTGTGCAGGATATAGAGTGAAGCTAAAACATGAAATTCTATTTATATTTTGGAAAGTCTTGTGTATCTGAACTAGTATGTACTGTGTAAGCAAGTGACAAAAGCAAGCGGCGTCTTTTGGTTCGTGGACCGCGACGAACAAGTGTGGTAACCAATTCGGGAGTGTTGCAGTCACAATGGAGTCACAGTAGCGGGCTTCCGTGTACGATCTCGTTCAGAATTAAAAATAATTAGACCAGACAATATTGTATTATAATTTTTTTACATTTTTTTCTTTACTATAAGATTTGGGATCTTATAATTTTTCCTTTTAACGTGGTATTGGGGATTTTTTATATATGTATATACATAGGTAAGTAAATTCGATATTTTTTTATGACAAGCTCAAAGAATATAGAAGAAAATTACACTTCCTAGTAGTTAACTGTATTGGACATAATAGTTTAGCATGCTTCATTTATTTTTTCAGCTTTAGACTGTATACAGCATGTAGCAGTGAAGGCAGAGGGGTAGTGTTAAAACACTACGTTTCCCACTTTCTGCCGAATTCTAGAAGCATTGCGTGTTGAATATTTCCAAATATAACAATAATATTTTAAAAAAGTCTACAAATTATGAGGTCTTTTAGTATCATAATTTGTGTCGAGGTGCACATAAATATGCTACGGTAAACAATTAGCATAAATTTAAAATCACCGCTTCTTAAGTTACCGACACTGGAAACGTTTAGACACTTTTGACTATTCAGTTTTGTAGTATTGTATATTAACCCGGATATGCTTGATATGGTGTTTTAAACAGATTTACGTTGTATTTTGCATATACAGGGACCACTAGGTTCCCTCTGCCCACCATAAGGCATTGCATGTTCAGTGTAACTCAACGCTGAGATTTATATTTTTACTATAGAGAGGAAAAGAAAATAATTCATTACACCGTGTAGAAATCAAATCCTAAACTGTCGCGTTTTCAGTCAGATGCTAATTGCCGCTGTACCACGACTGCGTATAAAAATATAAGTATTTTTTTTAAGTACACATAGTACAGTAGACAGAGGAGGGAACCTGGGAACCTAGTGTTAACAGTTAGACAGTTTGTTCCCATTAAGACACTTCCGTTCCTCACGTTCCGCCGACGCTGGACGCACGCTTCTACCCCTGGGTCAAGACTGGCCTTAAACTACTGGCCAAATATAAATATAGTTATATAATATATGTAATATCCAGACTATAAAATATAGATAAAAAAAATCCTTATCTTTTTTATCCACCATTATTTTTATACAAATCAAAAATAATAAATAAGCGATAAGCTTAGAATTAGTAGGTGTTAGTGTGTTTATAAAGTGGTGGTGTAGAAGATCTGCAGGCGGATCGCCTAGCTGGTGGTCTGACGTCGTCAAAAAGAAACCGGGACTCCCCATTACTACGGTAAGTTCACTTTCAGAAAGGTAACCATCAGCAGAACACGCTGAAGGAGGTGTATGTATAAACAACTATATATACATTATAGTACCTACTTACTACTTAACGATATTTATAATTAAATAAATCATCTTCACGCTGTATCCCGCATACAGCAGGGTAGGCAGAGGAAACCTAGTGTTAAGACACCAGTTCCCCACTTTCTGCCGAATTCTGGAGGCATTGCGTGTTGATAGGCAGAACTCAACGCCGCGCTTAACCTCGACACCAGAGCGAAAAGGGAAATATAAATTTTAAGTAAATATTTCATTTCCTCGAGTGGGGATCGAACCCACAACCAGTCGGTTTTACAGTCACACCTCATGACAGAGGTACAAGAGTGTGATAGTAAACGCGACAGGCTACGGGTGCGATTTTCACTCGATGAAATGAAATGTTTAATATTTTCATTTCTTTGCTCTGGAATCAAAGTAAAGCTCGGCGTTGAGAGAATGTAAATAAATATTTCATTTCCTCGAATGGGAATAGGTCCCACCACTGGTCGATTTTACAGTCACACTTTGTGCCCCTGCGCTACGACTGGCTTCAGATATTATTAAATACTGTAACAAAAACATAAATTTTACATATAAAATATAATATTAAACAACTTCTATTCAACAGATTCTATCTCTATATATAATCCTTATATACCTTCTACATACCTAATTATATTGGTTACACACCAGTCCTGTCGTACTTCCGTTATGTACACGGCCCCTAATGCTCACTCATTGGCGAGCATTCCCCTACAATTAGCTTTTTATTGCCACCACTCCTATTGGAGCCCGCACTCGTTAAATAATAAGAAACACAAAATAAATGTTGTTTATATAAGTTTTACTTTATGTATTGATGTTATTGTTGTGAAAATTATGTATATATGTACTTATGTATAGTTTTATTTATAAATATAAGAAGGTTTAATAAAGTTTTACTAAATCATTATTTAGGTTTTTTGTGCTATGAAATATAAATAAAAGTAAAATACAAAAAAAAGCTTTAGTTTGCTTAGACACCGTCGTGCGAGGTGTCAAGTGTGTACGTGACGTTTGTAGATTCGATTCCAAGCGGGAGAACGAATTATTAATTAATAATATTCTCATTTTTTCGCTGTGATGACTAAAAGAATTTCGCCACTCAACACGCAATGTCTCGAAAATTCGACCAAAAGTTGGGGACAGAGTGCCTTGACACTAGGCTGCATTTACCTACTCTATATGCTGAAAAATATCCATATATTTTTTGCAATTTAATATAAATCTTAGATAACTAATATAACCTTAGAACTATAATCTACTTTAGAATTAAAAACAAAATTTTCTAATGCTAATTTCATATATGTACATACCTAAAACGAATTAACTATTTATTAAACTAAATACCCATACCGTTACGTTTTAATCGAGTTGGAAATGGAATAATTTTCACATCATTTTGTAAGACAATGGGGAGATAGTTGCGTTGTAAATTTATCTTGATTACGATCAAACGGCTGTAGGTATTTACATATATATTATGTATGAAGATACCTATTCAATTCTGTTAAATTTTAAGAAATATTTTTTTTAGGTGTAACGATGCCTAATGTTGATTTTATATAATAAATTCGTAAAAAGTAATAGAAAATGTATGTAATAAATGCAGTGAGTGGCTGATTTTGGTTTATATGGAAATTTAAAATTTTATTTAGCTCTTGTTTGACGACTTATTTTATTTAAATTAATAATTTAGATCCTCTAAAAACGAGCTCTCATTCTATAACTGTGAGAAAGTAATCTCTATAAAAATAATAATTAATACCATTCAACATTTAACATAGATGCCGTTGCGTCGTGGTGTAGATGTACATCCGTGCGATTGTAAATTCGACGGTTTTGAGTCCGATTTCCACTCGGGCGAATAAATTATTTATTATTTTCAATTAATTTCTTTTTTTAATGGGATAAAATGCGGTGTTGAGTTCCGCCGTTCCACATGCAATGCCAATGTAACAGTTGGTTCCCCCTGCCTACCCTGTCATGTGCGGTACTCCAAGCAAAAAAAAGTTATCAGTAGCAAAGTTTGCTTTGTTTGTTTGTTTGTATGCTTAACAAACTTTTTTAAATTCCCTGAGACAAGAATTACGCACATGATAATAAAACAATAAACAATATGTATCATCTTTATATTTCAAATATTAAAAAAGGGACGAATTTACAACACATGTCTTAATATATTTTTTTGTCTAATTATTATTAAATATAAGATATGTAGAGATGTAGAGATGGTCACGGCACGCTCGTTCGAGGAGACTCGCTTGATGGGGTTTTAATTGCCGCGACGCGAACAGTCCGCCCTTACGTTTCAGTGAATTTCGTTTAGATGTTATTATTGTTGATAATTCTAAGTATGAATATATTATTTTACTTCGTCACGCTCGATGGTCAGGTATTCGAAGGTAGAATAACCAAATAATATATTTAAGTAAACTCTACTTTGTCGGCGATTGGTACAGAATACGGTTATTAATAAATATTTCAACCGCCAATTGAGTTCAGTTTGTTATTATTGTAATATATAGTATTTTTTTTAATTTTGCAACCTTCTGAGAAATTCATAACTCTCACGTACTTACTGAAACTAACTAAGTTATAACAATTATATATGAAATAGGTTTTCAACAGAAATAGAGTAACAATATGTTATATTTCAAAGGTAGAGACCGTATGACGCCATGAGCGTATCTATAAATATTTTCTAGGGGAAGCCTGCACTTCACTTTCGAACTAATCTGTTCGTGTAAAGGTTTTTTATTTATTTTTCAGAGTATTTTTTTTTTGTAACATTTTTGGGATGGACACGTCTCACCTGGCCTCCTCCATTCGTACACTATAAAAATTGAAACCCTATTTAAAACAACGCTTAATTTGACTCTGTTTGTATTTTAAAACTAAAATGAAGGTAATATTTCGCCAAGTTAAACGTTTACCACGTTTTTATACACTGATGTTAATTACAGTAATAATCAAATCAAATAATGCAGTATGCGCGCACCTGTCACAACGCTACTAACGCCATGGTCTTTTTGTCCATTCTTATAAACGATCCTTCGCTCGAATCCTTCTATTTTAAAATTCCAAGTGCCGGTCATCGTAATATCGCAAGGTGTGCGTTTGAATATGATTAGCAGCTTGTCAAAAGTAAGTTAGGGGTACAATGCATTCAAAAATAATCAAAGGGTTGAACTGATATTTTCATAAATAATTAATAGGGCCGTTTTTGTTCTTTGCTTAAGAATACGGCAGGCTGAATTGTGGTGTTGTTGAATATAGTTTTTTTAGTTTAATGTTTTTTTTTATTATTTTTAATATTTTTTTGTGCGTCTAACTTAAAAGAAAGAAATTTTATATGTTTACTGCCATTTTCTTAAGTTAGGAAATTTCCTAATTATATAACTAAACGTTTTATATTTATAATCGGGAATTATTTTTACTAAAAATAAGTGAATTGTGGTGTTGTTGAATATAGTTTTTTTAGTTTAATGTTTTTTTTATTATTTTAAATATTTTTATGTGCATCTAACTTAAAAGAAGGAAATTTTATATGTTTACTGCCATTTTCTTAAATTAGGAAATTTCTTGATTATATAACCAAAAGTTTTATATTTATAATCGGGAATTATTTTTACTGAAAATAAGTGAAGAAAAGAGAGAACAGGTAAAAGAAACTTTTTGATAGTTTGTTCTAGCAAATGTTCTCATATTTTACAGCAATTCCTTGCTGTAAGCCAATAATAAGTTTAAAAAATCTATGCGATACAATATTGAGCTCAGCGTTGAGTTTCGCCTAATAATAGATTCTCTCTGGCTACTCAGCTATATACCGGATACAGCGTGAAGCGAAAAATAAAATTTAAACAAAGACAAAACAAGCCTCTCTTCAACTTAACTTAAAATATGCAGATTATTTGAGTTTATAACAGATCTTATTAGTTCCTTATATCTTTCGATCTACCTAATTAATACTTTAAACGTTTATTTATTCACCATATATTCAAGTCATTAAGTGTTTTAGTGATGAAAAGAATATCTAAGTGGTATCAATAATATGTAGATGTACGGAGATACGCGACCCTCTGCTAAACTACTTACAAATGTCCACCAATACAGAGGGGTGCTAAATCGTCCAGACGGTGAATTAACATATCGGTTTGTATTCCATAATCATTTATATCCTTATCTTGTTTCGGCTATTGTAATTTTGATATTCTGTTAAGTAAAAGTTGGCGTTGAAAATGTATCATGTAGAAAATTAAATTGTTGCCTTAATAAAGTTAATAAAGTTGTTGGTGTCATTGTATATGGAAATAGAGCAATAGTCAGTAAAATAGTAGTAATAGTTGTCGGTTCTTGGCTTTTTATTTTATTTTTCAAAATAAATTTCTCCATTACACCTTTAAATGTTTTGTGAAATCAAATGCGTTCTTACAATATTACTTAGTACAAATATACAGATTTAGTTTTTTTAATATGACACCGTATTACCTAATAAGAATATAGAGTTTTATTACGTCGACAAACGAAGAGGCAATTCAAAGACAACCAAGTGTTATAGAATGAACATCTATCTACTTTTATCTTTACAAGATCGTTTAAGAGATTGCCCTTACTTTAATCCCATAAACGTCACAGAACATGAAGCTTATTAGGAAAAGAAAGTTACGGTCTTACGAACTAATGCTATAGGTGTAATGGTTTAGTGGTTAGTGGTTTTTGACTTCTAGGTTACAGGTCTCCGATTCGAATCTGTTTCATCATATTTGTGTGGTGCGCCGAGAAAAATATAAATATATCTTTCCTATTGTTACCTATAGTATTAACCTACCTATAGTATTACCCTACCTATACTATTACCTATAGTCTCTATTTAGATGGAAATTATTTTAAAGATTTGTAACTGAAAACTTTAATTTATACTAAAATGGTACTCATGAGTTTTTATGTAGAATTAGGTATCAGTACTAGTCTAATACTAACACTAAAACATGATATCTAAAACCGACTAGGTCGGTTTCCAGGAGGCGCGGGTTCGAGTCCCGCTACGTTCAAATTTTTATACGTTTTCTAAATAAGTATTTTTCTTTCCTAAGTGAGTATTAACACTTTAAAAATATTTAAAAGTACTAGTCTAGTTGAGGCCAGTCGTGAAACAGGGGCGCAACTGTGACTGTAAACGCAACATATTGTGTCTTCGATTCGAATTAAATATTAATATTCTCATTTCTTGAGCAAGGTGGTGGTGGAGGCAAAGTGCGGCGTTAAATTTTATCACTTAACACGCACTGCTACCAGAATTCGGTTGAAACTGGGGAATCCCAGGAACCCTCTGCCTACCCTTCTATATGCGAGATCACAGGGTAAAGTATTGTATATCTATATAATGTAAATAGTTATAATTACAGTCATAGGAAATATAGTGGCGACTATACAAAAATTTTGACAGCGCGATATAATTTAATTGGCTAGTGCACTTGAACGGATTCCATGGCAAGTCCAAATTTAAAAAATATAATGGTTTAAATTTTAATATGTTTTTTATTATTACAATAACAAAATAAAATTGTATGAAATATATAATTTATAAATTTCCTATATTTTAAGTACTTAAAAACGCGGCATTGAGTTCCGCCACTCAACACGCAATACATCGTAACAGAATTGTCTTACCTACCTACCTACCTACCCTGCTGTGTGCGGGATACAGCGTGAAGCTAATTTAATTAATTTTTTTTAGAATTGTCTTAATGGGAATGCAGTGTCTTAACACTAGGTTCCCAGATTTCCTTCTATAAGCGGGATACAGCGTGAAACTAAACAAAAAAAATCAAACCTTTCTACCACATGCCACAGTAGATTGACGTATTATGAGTAGTTCGTGATGCCATCAGATAGTGAAGCAATTGTCCGAAGAGCACATTGTTGTCACAGTGGCATCACAACCAGTAATTATATGTAATACACGCTCGACATACAAGAGATAGCATGATTATTGCTTATCTAGAACATAAATTATTTGCCTGTAGAGTGTCCGACATGACTGACTTCTATAAATAATTTCAGGGTAGTATGTAGCTCGTATCTAGAGGTTAAATATAATTATATATGTATGATATATATAACTATATTTTAAATTATAAGCTGTTTTTATTTTTCAATTCAATTATTATACTTTTATTAATTGCTATTTATTAATTGCTAGTTTTAAATTATAAGCTGTTTTTATTTTTCAATTCAATTACTTTTATTTATTGCTTAGTCAGATGGACACTTAAGCTTATATTTAAAGTTAAATTTCTATATATAGAGAATGTACCATGGAGAAATTAGTAAAAATAAATAAAATAAATTAGCTTCACGCTGTATCCCGCACACAGCAGGGTAGGCAGATGGAACCTAGTGTTAAGACACTCCGTTCCCCACTTTGTGCCGAATTCTGGAGGCATTGCATGTTGAGTGGCAGAATTCAACGCCGCGCTTAACCTCGACACCAGAGCGAAGAAATGGAAATATAAATTTAAGTAAATATTTCATCTCCTTGAGTGGGGATCGAACAAACAACCAGTAGGTTTTGCAGTCACACCTCGTGCCGCTGCGCCACGACCGGCCTCAAATTAGTATGCATGTATAATAATTAAATATTTTTATTTTTCTCTATTCGACTCCACACGAATGCGAAACTAAATTTTATATAGAAGTCTATTAATATATCTCAGTTTTAAATTGTTTCGGTATTAATAAAGTCAACAAGAAGACAACAGGAAAGCGTGTCATAAAAACTGTTTATAAATATATGATTGAGAGTTTCCCCTAGAAAAATATGATTATTGAAATATTATTATTGAAATGTAAATATCGTAACCCTCCAGCACATTTCTAGGCTTAATCATACATCTTAGGGCAATCACAAACTGACTTTACATATTTTAATTACCGTATATGTTTTTTATTTCTTTGTTTCTTATTGTACAGTGGGATTGATGTTATTTTCTTATACTTTATCTATAGAAATTCGTCTATATTATATGAAAGTATAATTTAAGTCTTGTACTTGGTAGAATTTATTTTCGGGGCAAATTTTGTTGCAAGTAAAATTTCTGGTACTATTCTGGACCAGACTATTCTGGACTCTCGTAGAGAATTCTTTGATTTACTTTATTGTGTAGTAAGTACGTAAAAATAATATATATTTTTATATAATTTATCAAGAATAAGAATCTTATTTTGTGAACTTAAATATATATTTTTAAGCACACATGGGGCTTTTGGTTCAATGTCCTATAAAATTTTAACTATGTGCTAATTATTGTAATTTATAATGTTTTATATTGAAGGAACTGACGAAATAAATATACATATATTTTGTTTATTGTTTTCATGTCAATTAGAAAAGAAATACTTACGTGAGACTCGTTTCCAATTTCAATTAGTTCATAGAGTCTCATATTAGATTACATTATCCTGATGTATCCTGCAATGAACAGGATGGGCAGAGGGAACCCAGTATCAGCACACTCCGTTCCCCATTTTACGCCAAATTCTGAATTCAATACGCATTGAATAGCGGAACTTAACACCGAAAAGAAAAGAAAATATTAAAAATTTAATAATTCATAAATAGCGGAACTCAACGCCGAGAAGAAAGGAAAATATTAAAAATTTAATTTCGATTTCACATAGTATGCGTTTAATCTTATATTAAAATTCGCCCTCGACTCGTCACCGACATGCAAATGGCAGGCGACATTCGTATACAAAAAGCTCGGGCGCGGTGGCAGCGAGTACATCAATCGATCAACGCCGGATACGGCCCGGGATACGTCTTCATTGTGTTCATTAGCGTCGGAGTCGCGACCACACCTGCCCTGGAGTGTGTCCGGCGTCTTACGGGAAACATGTATTTTACGAAAACTTTGTTTTGTTTAGGCGTTTATTTGTTGTGTGTATGTGTATTTTAACTTGCAGCTATGGTTTTTTGTTAATCTATTATAGCAATTAGGTATTTTGATATGGTTACAGTGTAGAGGCCAGTCGTAACGCAGGGGCACAAAGTGTGACTGTAAAATCGACTGGTTGAGGATCCGATCCCCGTTCGAGGAAATGTAATATTTATTTAAAATTCTTATTTCCATTTCATCGCTCTAGTGTCGAGGTAAAGCGTGGCGTTGAATTCCGCCACTCAACACGCAATGCCTCCAGAACTCGGCGGAAGGTACAGAGTGTCTTAACAGGTTCCCTCTGCCTTCCCTGCTGTGTGCGGGATACAATGTGAAGCTGGTTTATTTTTATTTATTTATTTACAATGTATGTTATCACCTTTTTAAGGATTCGATATTATTTCATCATTGATATCATTATATTATTTATTTTTTATATAACTTATTGTTCAGTTTATACCGGGAAAGGAAAAGATACCATAAGAAACATGTTAAGTTGAAGTAACTATTTACTATCCTATGACAATCATGATCCTGTCCTATGACAATCATGATTTTTATTTAACAAATACATAAAATAATTATTCATTTAGTCATTTAAGGTCATTATCAGTAAATAGCACAAAAAAAATACTTTTATGTTACGGTTAAGGTTATATATACATATACATTGAATTTACTGCAATGACAAAATAAAATGTTTTTCCAGTTAAAACTAATCACAGCATATGATAGTAGTAATGAGATAAACAAAAGGTATTAGACATATAAAATTATGTTTTTATTACAAAATTATTAACTAAATACAAGTAATATACGTGTAAACCAATTTTTTAAGAAAAATGTCTAAAATGTCTTAAAAAAACACAACAAAATGAATAAAATTAATAATTCAGGAAAACTATTTATATTATTTTTTAAATTATAAGGTTCAAGTGGCAAATAGAATTTCATTTCAATTCGTAATTATATAACTTTGATGCTCTACTAGAAAGCTATTATTGCCTACATAAGTTACCTTTTTAATATTTCGTGATATACAATGTTTTTTGATTGGTATCACCAATTGTATATTAATATTTAATTGGTTAATGTCAATATTAAAAATCTTTTGAAAAATGACATTTGAAGCAGCACTCGTTCACTTCGTTCTTGCAATAAATGTAGGTTTTTTTATCTACTGCTCTGATCTCCATTTTCTGGTGAATTCTGGAGGTATTGCGTGTTCGCTTTGCCAAACACGCAATACCTCCAAAGAAAATCGAACATCCAACGTGTCTCGTTTGCTCTCACACACTTGTGTCTCTGCGCCACGTCTGGCCTCAATGGAGCTTGAATAGCTATAGCTCCCGCTATCACGTGGAAATTAAACATACATTAATATCATCATCATGATAAAATATCATTTAATCCAACCAATTTGAAGGACACGCACACATTTAATTTTCTTTCACGCTTTCACAAAAGCTCTTAAGTGTTTAAATATAAACGCTATCAGATTGAGACCGTTACATCCATTATACTATTAAACACCCTAATTACAGATCAAACGTCGCAACCACAATGCCTTCGTCTCGATACTTTTCAACTTTTGTGTCGTATTCACAGTGTGAGAGCGGTAGTTTAGCGGTTTTGTAAATTACTTCTGGGTCCTTTTAACGCGATGTTATAAAAAGATATGTCTGTTCATAGAAGAGTAATTATTCTTTATGGCGCCGGCTTGTGATCTATTATTAATGGAGATTTTTTTTTCGCTATTATTTTATTAAATATTAACAAGTAGTTATGTGTGTGATCGCTTGTAAGAAATATAGAATCATTGAAATTAAATTGATATATTTTTATTTTTTTGGCTTGGTTTGTGTGTGTTGCTGAAATGAAATTTCTCATGATTATTTTTCATATAGAAATTAATATAAAATAATATTACTCTAATAAAATTGTGAGAAATTATTCTTGTGAAATTATTTGTCTTTAGATATAATCCTACTGAAATTAATGTCGTTTATAAACATATTTTTCTTTTATAAAGTGTAAAACCTCAAAACCGCATTGACTTCCGTATTTTTGTTGTGATTTTATTGTTATTTGTACGTTTCAAGAGAGAAAACATAAATACCTATCAATATTGCCTTTTGTTACGAATGCCGTGTATTGTTGCATTAATACAATTCTTACTATTTAAAAGAGTCTTTCTGGGAACATGTTCTTTTTCCTATTGACAAAAGATACTTTATTAATGTACTCGCTTATTAATAAGCTATATGGACATTGAACTTAATAACATACGGATTTCTGTACTATATAATTACACTTATATTAAAAAAACATGTTTTGCTTTGCCACTTCTGAGAGTTTAAAGATAAAATTGAAGGCTGAGAAGGCTAATTATTATTTCTATGGGCTCATCTTTTAGAAAGAATGATTTTACCTTGACGGATCACTTTATTATTGAAAATTAACATAAAAATAAATATTGTAAATTTTTATATCATCATCTTCTTCAGGCTGTCCTCATCCACTGCTGGATAAGTCTCTCCTACGGCACACGAGAGAGATGAGCTCGATCTTCAGCTCTCCGCAACCAGTCGTCGTCAGGCTCTTTGCTAATGTCGTCACCCCATTTACCTGGAGGACATCCTACATAACGTTTGCCCAACGGTCATCGGTTCTGTGAGAAATGTGACCAGCCCCCTGCCACTTTAGCCTATCAGTTTTGCCTAAGACTTTGGGCAATGTTGATAACAATTTTTTTATGAAAAATTTAAATTTCTCTGTTGCTGTTAAATCTAATTTTAAATTGCAATGTACATAGAACTGATTGTCTTAAGTTTATTTACTTAATATAATTTATATATCGTATTGAAATACGAAATATTCTTGATAAGAGTGTAACGATTATTTTATTAAAATTAGTTAAAATATACAAGGTTATGATTTAATTTAAATATGCAAAATACTAGCTGTCATCTCATCTACTAACGCCCATTATTGGATACAGTTTTCCATTCAACGTGACATTGGCGAAGTGATTAGTGCTGAACTAGCACGCTCGGAACTCCATAGATAATTATATAGACATGTATTCAAAACACAGCCTTTGCTATCTGGTCCACGAAAATGGATACATTACCAAACGATTTTTTGATTTATATTTTTAAAAATTTTCTGATGAAGGTTAATAAATAACAATATACAATTTGATATAGTAATAGGGTTCGATTCCCACTTGAGGATTGATTTTTTTTTCATTTTCTTGCTGTGTGGGGAATGCAAGTGTCTTAATACTGACGGAGTATGTATGTAAGAGAATAATTACAGAAATATAATGGAAACATACCGATACACTACATTTAATTTATTTAATTACTCAACTCGTATGGATATAAAGATATTAAAAGTAAAGAGAAGTTACCTACAACCATTCGTTGGCATGTACGCGCAAAATAAAGTCTATTAAGTTCTTATCGCATATTTGTACACTGCTGGCTAGAGCGCGTACAACGAGGCACCATAAACCCAAGCCGACCCAACCCCAGAGACGCCAGTTCTCAGATATAAATGTAGTCAACCGTCCATTTTCCCGCTATCGCGACTACAGGCAGCGAACACGCAGCTTTGAATATCTTTTAAAACTAATACATTATAAGCGTAAAATAATGATAATTAGAAAATACAATTTATATCAATAGTGTTAGAGTTCGAAACGCAATATCGTAATACGTTCTTACATACAAAATTCTGTATAAAGAAGTTCGTTAGCATAACGATCTAGGCGCAACTTAACGCAACATGCTTGGTCACGCTGCCCCCCGACGTTGGTCGCAATTTCCACAACACCGTGAGGAAAGTGGCGGGAAAATAAACACGAGACACATTTAATTTATTTATCTTTAGATTTAGCAATATTGTATTGTAGGGTAGAAGTGTATATTTGTTATTCATTAAATATTTTTTTTTAGTTACTTAACTTATTTTTAGCTATTAACTTATATTTAGCTTCACGCTGTATCCCGCAAGTAGCAGGATGGCCAGAGGAAACCAGGGAATCAAGTGTTAAGATACTCCATTCCTATAAACGCACATCTTTTCACCATTTTCCCTCCAATTCTGGAAGCATTGCTTATAGAGTAGCGGAACTCAACGCTGCGCGTTCCCTCATTACCATAACGAAGAAATTAAAATACTAATGCGTTTACATTCGCACGCTTTTGCCCCTGCGCCACTACTGGTCTCTGCTTAGTTTACTTAACTAAATAAATCAGCTTCACACTGTATCCCGCACACTGCAGGGTAGGCACCTAGTGTTAAGACACTCCGTTCCCCACTTTCTGCCGAATTTTCGAGGCATTGCGTGTTGAGTGGCAGAACTCAATGCCGCACTTGTCCTCGACACCAGAGCGAAGAAATGGAAATAGAAATATAATAAGTAAATATTTCATCTCCTCGAGTGGAGATCGAACTCACAACCAGTCGGTTTTACAGTCACACTTTGTGCCCCTGCGCCACAACTGGCTTCCTGGCCCTGGAGTTCACTTAACTAAATTTAATATATTATAGATATGTATTTGGTATTCGTCTTGAAGTCGTCCATTGTGATGTAGGTATTGAAAATAACACAGTAGGTACACAACCGTTCTAATTTATTCTCTGAAATATCGTTTTTACTTTAACCATAAAATATATAAATCTATACATTTACCCTATCACGACAGTGGGGTACACATACACCACTAAAGGGAGCTAACGTAAAATTCGTGTCGCACCGACAAAACTCACTTTTCACGTAAACCTAATTTGTGTGGCTCATTCGAAAGGGCGACTCGTGGCTGGCTGTAATTATTCATTTGTTATGACATCTCATTTGCATATAATCGGTGAGCCAGTCCCCATGCGTGAGGTAACGGCGCAGGCCATTCACACGAACCCATCATATCTTGATTGAAGCCAGCCTATGAGAAGCTACTAATTAAAAAACAAACTACCCAAGATGCTTCGTAAATATGCAAGAAATTATATTGTTCTGGCAATTAGAAAAAAAAACTGAATTAGGTTGAAAATTTTGAACATGTACCTACTACATTGTAGGATTATGTAGATTTTTATGGTCGTTGATTACAAATGATATAAGGAGGTACATTAAGTGTTAGTAGGCAAAAGCCATATAAACATATATATAAACAGTAAAATGATATATTTTTCAGTATTTTTTATTTAATGTCATTGAACGATGTAATTAAATTTTTAATACCTACTTTTAATTTTTTCTTAAGGCCTGGATACCTACTGGCGCGCCTCAAATAAATTACCAGTAATAAAGTACATATCCTTCAGTAAACTGGAAAGCGGAATGAGATTAGTGTGCGCGAGCGAGGAATCTGCATATTTGCATGCACTACCCCGTTTGTGCATATCTATGCATATCGCTTTCCGAAACCCATTGTGCCTAGTGCAGACCGCGAAGTGAGCTAAATCGCCACCTTTATTTACAAAGCGAAGCGATAGACAAAAAAGTTATTAATATGTTTGATTTATTTGGTATAAAGAATATAATCCTATTATTATTGTAAATGTGAAAGTTTGTAAGGATGGATGTATGTTCTACTTTCACACAAAAACTATTGAATGGATTTAGATTAAACTTTTCAGTAATATAGCTTATACGTCAGAATCACACATAGGCTACAATTTATGCACACATTTTGTATAGGCTTAAAAAGATTTTTAAAGATATTTTTTAAATTATGAACCTTTTGAGCATAGCTAATCGTAAGCAATAACTGAATGGAATTTGGCAAAAGCTTTCCCTTAGAGTTTCAGTTTCAGTACCTACCCTTTTAATAGTAAAACGGAGTTTATTTCCTATCGCTAATATTAATAATTTAAACATGGTAAAGATCTTTAATACAATGTCCATTCAAAATGATTTCTGCAGACGCTCCTGGACTCTATCTGATCACAACATCTACCCAGTTTACACATAGTCCAAGACGAACGTTCATCAGTGGAAACCGTATGTGAAATGACGATTAAGAACAGTTGTAAGTAGCCTTTGTTCGATCCGTGATAAGCCAGCCATTGTGCGACCAACGGTAGATTGATACACTGCAATGATTATTATGCCACTATGTGAAAATATCAGTTTTTCAGATATCTTTTAATTGGTATTGCTGTTATCATAAAAAAAAATACTTATTCGGATTATTTAGGTGGTCTTTTGATTTTTTTTTGTATCGTGAGGATACCCTTTTACAGTTCACCGAGTGGAATTGAGCTGAATAATTGAGAATCATGGATGGCAAATGGAAGTGGAGACCCATTTCCCACTAATATCTCACGGTGCTCCTTCTCGATCGTCACAAGCTGAGGCTAGGAGCCACGGGATTCTTCCATAACTCCGGAGCCTAGAAGGAGGAGCTATATAATTTTTAATGAAAAACGCTCGTATTATTATACCTAATATTTCGTTCATATATTCAACACTTATAGGTGTATTAGAACTAACTAATAGGCACTAGAACGCTTACTTGTGTGTGTTGCTAATCTACTTTTTTTTATTATAACTATAGTAAAGACTCGACCTACATTCACAATTTACCATAAATGTGAAAACTTGTAACGTTTCAGCCTTGCTTATTTTTATAATGTCATGCAATATTAGCCAAGTCACGGAAATTCTTATACTGGATCAGGTATGTTAATATAGGGTCAACAATAATACGTGTTAAACTTATTTTCTTAATTACCCGACTACCGCGAGGTAAAAAGGAGAGTTATGTTTTTGACTTGTATGTAAGTATGTATGTGGATGATCTGTTCCCTCATAACTTCTGAACTAGTTATCATAATTAGACAAAAGAGGTGTTGTTAGAAGCCTCTTGATCATCTGCTGGTTATATGCTACATGGCGTCACGTTAAATTGACTACAATATAATACCAATAAAACTTTATAGTGTCGTTTGGGGTGTCAAATGAAAAAGCTTTCCTAGCACCTTTATGCATAATAAGTATATCTAAATCGAATTCACATAACTCCTAAATAAATTAAATAAAAAGAAAGTTTAAAAACTAACACCCGACTACTGAAACACGCTTTAAATAATATGAAACAAGAAAATACTCTCCGCTTATATTATTATGTATCAACTGTTAAAAATACGTATTATATTTAAACATATTTTTATACGTCATACTAATAGAGATACCTATTGTAGCAAAATAAAATTTAAAAATCCGACTACTATGTATGCCACATAGTAGTCGGATTTTAGTTTTTATACGTTTTTTCTTTCTTATTTATTCATTTGTTTTAGCAATAGTTATTAGGTATTGTTATTATAAAAAACCTGTATCGAGAAAAAATGGGAAAAAGAGGAGAATATGAATGTTTTTATAATATTCTGGTTTATTTTGGAAAATTTTAGAAAATAATGTATGACATTATTTCTATTTACGTATTACATAAAAAAAGAATGTAGGTAGATACCTAAAATTAAGGTTGTCGTGGCGCCTAGCACAAAAACGCTACTGTAAACGTGGCGGTTGTGGGTGCGATTCCCATTCAAGGAAATAACATATCACGCGGCTAAAGCGGCGTTGAGTTTCGCAACGAACCATCTGAATGGGGAAATTTTTAAACATATTATAAGCATTTTAAACATATATACGTTCAGGCAGTTTGCAACTTTAACTAATTTGAAACTTACTGAAGTTTTGGGTGTGGAAAGAAGTTCGAATATCATTATCCATATTCCATCCACTCATATAATTGTACGTATGTATCTATTGATTAAACAGTCGTTAGTTTTACTCAAAACAAATTAAAAGGCTTTCTTAAATTTACATTTTATACTTACTAATTGACTGTTACACATCAAAGTTTCAGATTCAAATATAACATAATGTGAGCCATTACGTTGGGCTATTGTTAGTTTTCGGTTCTCACCGCCATTTAATTGCCTACAGTTATGTAATAAGGGGCTGGTGAAGGTACCTACTGTGTAAGATGACAGACACTCCGCTCTTTTAATAATAGATTGATACCGTTTAAAATAATAAGGTTTAATTGCTTTTATTTGACAAAACTCTCTCGTTTTTAGAATATACCTACAATTTTTAAAGCATTTATCGGAGAAATCATTAAAAACTACGTTGTATATAGGTTGGTTATGTTCATTTTTGTTTAGAATTCTAAGAAGTCTAGAGTACAATTTAAAAAGAAATAAACGATACCAACATTGAAAATATTATGACAGACTGAAATATAAAAAAAATATACACCGCTAAACATAGAAATTAAAAGCCAACGACAATTGATTTCCGTTATTAAGTTTTATAATTCGGTTTGGTGTAGTCGTTGGGTTGCCGCCCTAATAGTGGTTCGTGAGGCTATGTAAACTCATATTTACATAGTGGGTCGAGCGTCAGTTGTTCGGGTTTTTTTCTGTTAATGTATGTAAATGGGAAACAATTAGGCGAGTTAAAACACGGGGTAGGCAGTCTAGGCAAGTGCGCCTCGCGCCCCATGCCTCTAGACGCCATATGTCAGTGGGCGGGCGGGTCGTGAGTTAAGGATACACGATTAAATTTCCTAGAGAAACTTGTTGTATTAAACCTTATGTATAATCTAAGAGCATTTGTATAGTATAGTAATGAAAAAAAAATAGCTTCACGCTGTATCCCACACACAGCAGAGTAGGCAGAGGGAACCTAGTGTTAAGACACTCCGTTCTCTACTTTTCACCAAATTCTGTAGGCATTGCGTGGTAATGTTAATATTACCAATATTCTATTTACATGTTATAATTTAAATGTGACTGGCAAACTTGTGACAAAGTTATAAAAATTGACAAAGCTATGCAATAACGTCTTCAATTGTTCCTACTGAAAAGTGGATGAACTCGTACGATTCAAATAGTGACATGTGAAACTAATACCTACAAAGATTCGATATTAAGTACTATTGCATATGTATCGTGTGAGTTTGTATTATTGTACTTACTTATACGCACTCTGTAAGGTATGTAGTAGGCAGAGACTCTCCGTTTCTCATTTTCTGCCGAATTCTGTAGGCATTGCGTGGAACTCAACGCTGCCCCGCGATTTGCCTCGAGACCAAAGCGAAGAAAATGAAAATATTCAATATTTTATTTCTTCGAATGGGAATCGAATCCACAACGCGACAGGTTCTCACTTATATTATGCAACTTTTAATAGATACTAATAGCACTATCTTATAGTTTTAATGCCTGCCTAAATTCCTGCCTAAATTCGATAGGGTGAGCAATACTAAAAAGGGTTGGAAGGTTGGTTGGAAGGGTGGTAAAGGGTGAACTGACTGGACTGACTGACATTCTTGTGAACAAAATTCGTTAAAATTGTAGAGTCTCTTCGGTTACAATTTTTTACGGCTTGAGATTGCAATTAAATTACAAATATTTGAGATACGTCCTCTTTTCTTTTTATTAAAATATTCAAAGAAGAATTGTGCATGTAATATATTAGAGACATTTATTAAGGTCTTCAAGGTCTAAATAAATCATCATACTCAAATATTATGAAATATTATTAGAAAGGCTCCAGAATCCGGCGAAAAATAGGGAACGGAAGTGTCTTAATGGAAACGAAGTGTCTTAACACTAGGTTCCTATGTGTCCTATGCCTACGCTGATATGCGAGGGACAAAAAAAGACTGTGTTAAGTTTCGTAGATGTATACAGTGCGTTTATATGTTAATACAAAATTTTACTTAAAATTATGTCATATTTTTTTAGTTAAAACTGTACTTGACTGCTCCATAATAATAGTGCAATTGTCTTGAAAATTTGTTCAAACCTAGGTATCGATAATTGCCTGGTATTAGAATTCAGTTTAATTATTTGATATTACTATTTACTTGTATATATAATATAATTACTACTAAGATGGCACAATTTTTTTCTAATCGCTTGTCTTTCATTTTCAGTTAAAAATTATTATTTAACTGAGGCCAATCATGGCACCTGGTCACATGTGTGCGACTTTAAACGGGACAGGTCGTGACTTATATTCGTACTCAAAACTGGATATTTTTTGTTTTCATTTCTGCAATAGCGAACTTGTACAATATATTTTATACTATAACGAAAAAAAATATATAAATAAAATAAATATATAAATCAGCTTCACGCTGTATCCCGCAAACATCAGGGTAGGCAAAGGGAACCTAGTGTTAAGACACTCCGTTCCCCACTTTCTGCCGAATTCGCGCAGCGGCACGAGGTGTGACTGTAAAACCGTCTGGTGGTGGGTTCGATTCCCACTCGAGGAGATAAAATATTTACTTAAATGTATATTTCCATTTCTTCGCTCTGGTCGAGGTTAAGCGCGGCGTTGAGTTCTGCCACTCAACACGCAAAAAGAATATATAAATTATTATAATTTTTGTATGATGTGTGAGACTAGAAAAAGAAACCAGTTAAGTGTGAGTCGGACTCGCCCACCAAAGTCTATAATTTCAGGATTGTATGCTAACAGGAAGTACAATTGTGACATCGGAAAGTACATTCAGATTTTGTACGAAATGAACTACAAATATAAATTTTGTAATGATTATTTTCTATTAAATACCTATTTTTTAAATTTTCGGATTTTCCTTTATTGGTCCTTTATTGTAGTCCCACGGGAGGTAGGTACCCTATAGGATTTGATTACGCAGCGAATTATATGCAGTGCAGTTTTAATACAATATTTTATAAGTGCAGCAAAATAGTGCATAAATGATTGCGTTGACTTAGAAGCTGGTTTTTTTTTATTTGTTCATGAGTAATCTTTTTTTTACTTAACATTTTTCTTACAACAACTTTCTTACACAAATAAATGTGAATAATAGGTAATATCAATAGATATACCTACATACCTAAATACTAATTCCTATAAAATATATCTTCTATATGTATTATTACTATAAAAAAACATCGTACCCATATATTAATAAGCGTCAATAAAGTAATAAATTAACGTTTCGAGCAGTTCTAAAAATCATTAAATAAAAAAAGAGTAGGTAATAATTAAAAAAAAAAAACACATAAACTGTAATACATATTTTGACAATAACTATAGTTTCGAAACAAAGATTAAAAAGCAATACCTAACCTCCTTGGTGACATAAGATGGCGAAAAATATTTTTTAAATTTTATTTTAAATTTAGAATATCGTGAGCGGGAGGGGCCACCGTGGCGCCGCCCCTCAAGCGCGCGGTGGGCGTCGCTGATAGAGCACGTTACTGATACCGCTCTATGCGCTATGGTTTGCGGTTAAGAATAAATTGCCACTTCGCGCCATCTTAATAGAGTGCCTCTCTTTTATTATACTAGTAAAGCTTAAAACTTTGAGCTGGAGATTAGTTAATAAATTAATTCAACGAACACATTGATATAACTTGAACTTAATACTGTCAAAATGTTGGTGAAATATATTTTTTTCATATTGTTTATCTATTATTAATAAAATATAAAAAAAATATATATTTATAGTAAATAATGTCAAAGTTTTTGACATTATTTAGTAGTAGTTAGCCAATAATTTAAAGGTTTTGATATAATAAATCAAATCTAATTATTAACTAATTTTATTAAGCTATATTAACTAAAATATAAACTTTCCTAATATACGTATGGATAGATAGAAAGAACATGTATTCAAATACCAAAAATATATTATTTAAATAGTAGTACAGTAAGTATAGTATTGAAAAATTTTAAACTTCATGTTATTTCAAAAATATTTTCATTTTAATTTCAGTAGATAATGTATCTACATAAGTATTTATTATTAAAAAAACTACTGCTAAAAATACAGAATACAGATATTAAAATCACTCAAACTTTTCTATTTATACTTTTTTCTATTTCAATATCATTTTTCAGTCTAATATTTAGAAAAAAAATTGCAGGGTATAAAACACAAGTATCAAATAAGATTAACAGATCGCCAAAAGCTAGGGTCTCTACATTCTTCTTTCGATTTATCAACTTTTTTAGAATACATTCTCCGAAGAATATTTTCACACACTTTGGTAAAAGTCCAACATACTTCCATGACTTATACAAAAGTCATATAATTTTAAACCAAATATGCAATTCTCAATAATACTATTTATACGCAATATAAATTGATGTGAGTAGATTTTGTTTAATAATATTTATTTAATGGCATAAAATCTGTACAAGAATTATATTTCATTGCCAAAATAGACAAAAAATATTGTGGAATAACGCTATTTTAATATAATTGTACCTTAAAAGTGGTTGATTTAGTCTACTTTAATAAATATAACTGAAGGTTAAATATTAACTACATATATAATGTTTACAAAGCTTCTTTAGGTTAGCTTTCAATCCATATTATGAAAACGAAGAAGCAAGAACTTTAGGCTAACTAGGTAGGTAGGTACTGTGCTAAAATGCATGAAGATAAAAAAAAACAATACTTATATTTTACTTTTAGTTATTACCGATTGAGAGAGAGACTATAATTACAATACAAAAAGCATTGTAATGCAATTTGATGCAATTTTGCATTTTGAAATCATTTTGCTTAAATAGAAACTGCCTCATAAAATAGATAAGCACTTCTCAGTCGAAAAGACCATTTAAATATTTTCCGTTTAATAAGTAAAAGCCGTTTTAAAATACGTTATATAGTTTATAATAGAAATTGGAGGTAAATAGTGCACCTAAATACAATAAATATATTTATAGTCAATATACAATTGTTAAATCAGTTCATTTGAAATATTTCTATTTCATGACCATGTCTCATAAAATACGAACATTTCAAATAAAAAGATTTAACAATATATTCAAAATAAAACAGCATTATAAAATACAAATTTATTACTGTTTGATACCACGGTTACTGTTATTGATCTAGCCTAAGCAACTTAACAAAAAAAATAAGATATATTTTTTCCTCATATGTATTTAAATATATGTCTTTCGGTTATATTAATCACTAGCGGCCCGCCCACGGCTTCGCCCGCTTAAAATACATGATTATTGATTTAAGCAGAATTGATTGACAACTATAATAAAATAAAATAAATAAATAAATCAGCTTCACGCTGTATCCCGCACACAGCAGGGTAGGCAGAGGGAACCTAGTGTTAAGACACTCCGTTCCCCACTTTCTGCCGAATTCTGGAGGCATTGCGTGTTGAGTGGCAGAACTCAACGCCGCGCTTAACCTCGACATCAGAGCGAAGAAATGGAAATATAAATTTAAGTAAATATTTCATCTCCTCGAGTGGGGATCGAACCCACAACCAGTCGGTTTTGCAGTCACACCTCGTGCCGCTGCGCCACGACTGGCCTCACACCCTATAATAGAATGACAAACAAATATAAAGACAACATACAACAACATATATAATATAAAGACAACTATAATGACTTCTAATATGATTTTTTGTTACTTTAATCTGTAATATTCTATTATGATTTTTTTACGACATTATCGTAACTTCTGTAAGAATTTTTGATTGTTTCGAACTAAAAAATATGACCAATGTCGATATTTGATATTCATAAAATATACATAAAGCTAATTATTTATTATATATATACATATATATATATTTTGTAACATTACGTTCTTTTTACCTATGTTATGTTTTTTAAAGCTCTGTTAAATGTGCTGATGTCATTTAATAATTGTACTGCTTCAGAAACAGTCTTAAATGTAAAATTATTAATTTGGTTAAGGATTCATAATATTCTTTGTAAAATAACTGTAATGTTTGCATATTAACTCCTGTTTGCATATTATTAGATAAATGAATAATTGGTAAATATGTAGTTATTACAGAGTACACGTAGAAAGGATGTTTTTAGGCATTTTTATATAGATTTATTTCAAACGAACGAACGAACCAAAAAATCTATGTATTTACTTGATATTTCTTTGAAGATCAAATCGTTCTTTATCTCTGTGTTGAATTAATTACGATTTAAACTTTACTGTTACGATTTATGAAGGTAATCTCTACTAACAATTCAATTTTGTTTACTTAAAATAAATAAATCAGCTTCACGCTGTATCCCGCACATAGCAGGGTAGGCAGAGGGAACCTAGTGTTAAGACACTCCGTTCCCCACTTTCTGCCGAATCCTGGAGGCATTGCTTGTTGAGTGGCAGAACTCAACGCCGCGCTTAACCTCGCCACCAGAACGAAGAAATGGAAATATAAATTTAAGTTAATATTTCATCTCCTCGAGTGGGGATCGAACCCACAACCAGCTGGTTTTACAGTCACACTTCTTGCCGCTGCGCCACGACTGGCCTTGTTTACTTTATTGTATAAAATATTGTATAATAGTGCTTCAAAAATATATATTTTTATCAACAGTCATATAATCAAGACGTTTCGAATGTCATTCTTTAGCCAGGGTCATACCAGCGCGATTTCTATATAACATTCGCTGGCAAGCTAATGCCTTGAGTTCATTCAAATGACGATAACTTTTTTTTTAATGAACCGATTTTGATGAACCAAACTTTAGAACCTAAATTGAGTTAAAACAAAGCAATTGGTGAAATTTTCAAGTAAATCGGTTCAGTAGTTTCAGAGAAAAATGCGGACAACAATATGTCGACAGACAGACAGACAGACAGACAGACAGACAGACAGACAAGAAATTCAAAAAAAATCTTTTTGCTTTCTATTAGTCTTTTTAAGTGTCCCTCTATCCATTTCAGTCAAAATTACTAAATGTACAGACAAAATATTTTTACTGTCTTATTATATATAGAGATTAATGAAATCAAAAAACAACATAAAAAGTTTCATTATTTTTATATATCTAATTTAAATATTGTCTATAAAATAAATATTTAACACTCAATGTAAGACATAACTGAAATTGTAAATTTACGACGTACATGCAATGTAATATTTCTTTTTCAGCTTCACGCTTTATCCCGCATGTAGCAGGGTAGACATAGGGGGGCCATTTGCCACTGAATTCTAGAGGCATAGCGAAACTTAACGCCACGCTTTGCCTTGACCCCAGAGCGAAGACATTAAAATAATAAATATTTTCGAGGTGAGGATCACCCCTTCGATTCTTCGTGTGAGAATCAAACCTACAACCTGCCGCACTAACAGTCATACGTTTGTGTCTCTGCGCCACGACTAGCCCCAATAAATATTCACGACATAAGCCTCTTCGATATAACAAACACTACAATTTAATACAGAACCACTGTCAACATTCCATGTATGCTACAATTTGAACTATTTTATAGGACAGAACCATTTTTTTTTATTAAAAAAATTCTATAAACATAAGAAAGATACTCTGTCACATGAAAATCTATTTAACAATAGGGATTTAATTATAAAAAAGTAAAATCAAAGGGTCAATTGAGTAGGGTGTAGCGATCTAAATAAGAATATACTGTTTTGTTCTATCAGGTAGCTATCAGATCGTATGTCACAACGTCTTCTGGGTGGTCCGTGATAGATGGAATAAATATTTTGAACGTATTATAATGGAAATTTGTGATGTATGTGTGGCGGTAGCGGCTTTGTCGACGGAGCACGACGAATGTAGAGTATGTCTCTTACTACAAGCGACCAATATCTTATGATACCTGAGGATATTAGTGTTTCTAAGCTGCATCATCGTAAGAGGGATATAAGAGAGGTCAAGTAAAGTTGGTTGTGCAGTTCTGCGCGAGCGACGTGTTGAATCTCGATTGCAATGCATTTGTAGGCACGGCGTCGCATTGTGTTTGTTGGGTGACACCTCGCTCTATTGTTATTACAAAGTATCGGTAGAGTAGGAGGCAGTGTAAACGCCATTAGATTTTGTATATTGCAGATACTATATAAATAAATATTTATGTACATTGGTTTACATTGTAGTGCCTTAAAACAAATTAAATCAGCTTCTACGCTGTATCTCGCACATAGCAGGGTAGGCGGAGAGAACTTAGAGCTAAGACACTCCATTTCCAATGTTCTGCTGAATTCTGCAGGTAGGTAGGATCGTAAAAATAATGCAGAATATAAAATATGCTATAAAATATTTGAAAATATTTCCATAAATATATTTTTGTGTTTAATAATACCATAGCTAACGTTAAACAGATAATTAAATATTCGTCTAAATAAATAATTCATTAGTAAAACGATTAAATTTAGCATTATTGCATAAGCCTTAATTATATTATGATCATCGGACTCCTTTTTATATGTGGCTGAATAGATTAATTGTAAGCCAACCAAATTCAAAATATTAAAATTATTTTTTTTTTTAAATTTTGTGATTTAATTTATTGATTTAAAGAGGCCGGTCGTGGCGCAGCGGTGCGAGGTGTGACTGTGAAACCGACTGGTGTGGGTTCGATCCCCACTCGAGGAGATAAAATATTTACTTAAATTTATATTTCCATTTCTTCGCTCTGGTGTCGAGGTTAAGCGCGGCGTTGAGTTCTGCCACTCAACACGCAATGCTTCCAGAATTCGGCAGAAAGTGAGGAACGGGAGTGTCTTAACACTAGGTTCCCTCTGCCTACCCTGCTGTGTGCGGTATACAGCGTGAAGCCGATTTTTTTTTTTTTTTAATAAAAAAAATATTTATTTAGTTTACCGCTTTTAAGCAACAATTCCAAGCAATAGGGCACCTAACCCGCAGAACTCTAGATACGGCCCTTCAGCTGTTGTCAGATAAAAGTGCCGAGCGGCATCACAAATAAATATATTCATTAGGTGACACCCACGCGCTATCTCGCCAGTAAATCCTGGTGTCGGCGCCTGTCCCGGGGAGCCGGGGCTCGGGCAAAACGACCAAAACTACACCAATAAGAGACCAATATCATTAAATAATAATAGTGAAAATTGTTTTATTTGTATCACGATAAACAAGCTTAATTGGATTCGGGAAAATGGTGGATTTTTGGGTTTTTTTTTTGTGTTTGCTTATAGCTATAATTTTTGGTTTCAATTATAATTTAGATTTTGAGGATTGATTTTTTGCGGCGTTGTGTTCCGCCAGTCAACGAAATGAATTCGGCGGAAAGTAAGCAACGGAGTGTCTTAACACTAGGTTCCCTCTGCCTACTCTGCTGTGTGCGGGATACAGCGTGAATCTGATTTTTATTTTGATTTTTCATACGTAATACGAAGTGGATAAATGGAAAAAATATATATAATTATAAAAAAAAACCTTCAATAATTATTCTCAATAATTATTTTGATTTTTCTGATTAAACGTCAATGTAGTTCTTATAATTTAAATAATTTATTTGTGCTTCTTATTTTACGCTCACAAATAATGCAAAAAAAATAAATAAATGTATTTTTACTTATTATTTTCCATTTTTCCATTTTATCATACATTCTCATGAATAGAATACAAAGAAATCAGTGTATTTATTCGTTTATTTGATGTACAGTCACTATTATTAGTGTCTAATGAGGTCTGGAATAATGGCGGGGTGTGATTGTCACTGGTGTGATACCGGTAAGTGCTCTATTCACTTTCTAAGTGAATAAATTGAAGTGCTATATGACGATTTGTTGATTAAAAATTTAATATAAAGCATTTACTTGTGATATTTTAATGTAATAGTAGCGTTTTTAAGTTAAATTTGTTATAAATGTTTTTTTTTGTGTGAAAAGATTTGTTTTATTTTTAAATAAAATAAGTCTAAATAATAAGTTAATAGCCATATTTCTTATTGTAAGAGATTAATTGTAAAATTTTTATATTAACTGTTTTTTTAATATTTTTAAATGTATTTTTATAACAATTTATAATTATTTTTTTTTCTCTTATGTAATTGCAATATATTCTACATTAAGTATGGCTACTAGAAGAAATCGCTTAAGGCTCTCCATTTTACTTATTGGCCATTTTAGCAACACTGTGTGTTAGCGGCGGTACTTAGAGACACGTTTTGTTTTCACATGGCGGGTGAAAAAAATCATTTAAATATAAATATTTTCTCTAGTTATTATTGAACCTATAACCATCACGATTACAAACAGAGCTGCCACCTGCACCACAAGCGCATTTTTAATATAATAAACTACATAATAAAAAATATTTAACACACTTTGCTATTTTCAAACAAATGTACACATTATGTGTAATTATTTAACTACCGTCCTTACAGAAGCTAAAGAAAAACTGTACAAGGAAACCACAATGTCGATCGAGATTGCTATGAATTAAAGCTTTAATACAAAGAAGCTATATTTACTTACCATCAAAGGAACGGTATAAAAGGTTTAATATTAATACCAGCTGTATATTACACTCTGTCAATCTGTCTCGCTGTATATTCTCTTTTGCCTGTAATTAATCAAAATTGCACTGATATACACTAATAAACTGCCAATAAATGGTTTGAGTACAATTCTTCTAACCACAAGAGGTAATTTTAACTTCCTGCAGAAAACATTCAATATTTTTACTTTGAGAGTTAAAATAATTATGTTAAGTAATAATAAAATTTTAACTATTTTAAATACAACCTAATATATACATAATTTTGTCTATATTGATACATATATGTAAACAAAAAGATCACCAATATTGCTATAAACGATTACTGCCACCGGCGCGTTCCCATATATAACATAAATAATTTATACTCGAATCCTAAAAATGATATTGCACAAAGTATGTAATAAAATTTAATACGAGAACTCTAGGTACTCTTCCATTTAATTAGAATGTAGCGCGCCCGTTACTGTAACTATTAGAATGCTAAGCATGATTAACTAGATCTACTGTTAATTAAGAAGTAATCATTATCATGTTGTTGTCTCTGTCGCCATTGTAAATTTACTATCAGCCAGAACGGGAAAGGTATACATTAACACCTCCGTTATAAAGAAATGGTGAAAGATCACCTGTGCTCACTACTGTAATTCTACTACCGAGCGGTAGAGCACCTGTCCCTTTCATACGGTACAAGCTTAAGCTGAATCGTACGAGAGCGAGTAGGAGTAGTTTTATTCATGTTGAAAACCAAAAGGTCTTAACATTAGATATTTTTTTATAGCATTTTAGTCCGTATTGCAATCTTTATAAACTCTACACTGTTCTATTGGACTCTACCAGCACATCGGACAGGACGGAAGGTTGCAAATAAATCGAGGGCCGCCGTAGTTTTGACGCGTTCGGAAATCGAATTAGTAGCGTTAGAGCGAGAGGTGTATCGCACTAGCTCTACACAGTACACGTCGAGGTAGCGGAGGTAGTTTTTTGTTATTGTTTGTCGGTGATTTTTTCCGAGGCGTGTTAATGGGAGTAGGCGCGAGTGGGCGCGCCGGTGCGGCAAGCGCGCTCTTCAGTGTTCTGACTGAGCTTCGAGCGAGCGTGTGCTGGCACTGTGCTCTCCGTGGCGACTCGGCACCTTGCTAGAACTGATATCGTGAACTGTTGTGTTGATACTGTTGCGTATGCTGGCGACGGTGGCTCGACCATGTTGATATCGGCGGGCAGCGGCCCTACACCTGAGTTCTCGCCCGCCTCGTGCTGCGCCTCTTGGAAGATGGAGCCGGCGCCGCCAGTGCCCGCGTCCATCACCCAGCCACTCAATATTTCACCCAACGGTAAGTCAGTTTTCTTTCGATAAACATAAAAAAAATCTATATGAGTTTTTGTAAAAAAACATGTATGTATGAAAATAATTTGAGTTATTTTTGTTCTGAATTTTTATATATAAAATAATTCATGTTAAGGTTAATAAAATAATTCATAAGGCTTTAAATAAGTTGTATCTATAAATAGTTCTAATAAGGTATCTACTATATTCAATAGTAGGCCTGCAAATGCGTTAAGTCATCTTAGTAAAAAAAATATTAACTATTAAGGTATTTTACCACGAAAATGGACATTTAAAATGTTTATATTTAATTTAAGAACCATATATAAGAACCTATAACGTTTATAAATAGCTCGTTATTGAGAATATTTAGTGTTTATGAATCACTTTAACTATTATTTTTTAGAGTAATGAAAATTCTTATAAGAATCTATTTAGAATCTTTAAATAATAATTATTACATATCTGAACATAATCTGTTAGTTATACCTTAATAGTTCATATGAGCATATATTATATTTAAAAAAATATATATACTTTTAATCACCATACCTAAAATTTTTACTTCCGACGGCATATGTTTTTTGCTACTTTTTTGCGACATTTTTTGACACTATAAATGTTATTTTTTTAAAACAAATATACATATACGTAATTGAATATTGGATATTAAATAGATTATGTTTTTGATCAGCAATAATGCAATTAAAGCTGCTTCCATACTTGTCATTTTTCATATTTGTTTAGGTAGGCCTCGTTGTACCTTGTATGGCATTCTGGGCGTGCCTGTACTTTTTTCTGATAGAGTTACTATCGTTTTATATTATACCAATCCAAGTTATTATCAACCGATCTCTACATTTTTTAGTTTTTTTTTTCATAAAAACAAATTATATTGATCGTACTAGTGATGTGTAAATCATAAACTGTATTCACTGTTTTTTTTTTTTAATTTCATTCGTTTTGTATGTTTGTCATGTATTTATCAGGCAGCTGCGATGAGTGGGCGAAATGCGATCACAGGACATTGCCAGCATTGTATCGATAGACTTAATTAACAGATAGATCGCCTTCTAGATACCGGTAGCGTTTCCGGTGAATGTTGATATTACAGACAGACATACCTACCTCCTTCGTTTCGTCTAAAGCGTTATGATTAATGGATAATAGCAGCACAGATAGAAAATTAAAATTAAATTAGCTTCACGCTGTATCCCGCACACAGCAGGGTAGGCAGAGGGAACCTAGTGCTAAACACTCCGTACCACACTTTCTGCCGAATTTTGGAGGCATTGCGTTTTGAGTGGCGGAACTCAACGCCGTGCTTTGCCTCGACACCAGAGCGAAGAAATGGAAATATAAATTTAAGTAAATATTTCATATCCTTGAGTGGGGATCGAACCCACAACCAGTCGGTTTTACAGTCACACTTTGTGCCACTGCGCCACGACTGGCCTCAACATAGATACTATTACTTTTCAAAGTAGGTATATTATACACTTTTTTTCCATCAACAAAAATACTAAGAATTCCTAGTAACTACTAAAGCATGAAATATCGTGTTTACTTTTTGGATAAAAGTTGCGCTTATTTTCCGGATTTAGCTTTTAAATTATCGGCGTTTGTTCGAAATTAGGTGTCTGGTTTTTGCCTAAATTGATAGATAGGCTATCCGCTTGAAACTTTGCTATGGTTGTTATAGGAAAAGAATAGTTGATAGAAAAAAATATATAACAAAGACCATTATAATACTAAAGAAATAAAGATATTGTTAAAATTCTTTGCGGTTGTTGAGTTTTTGCACGATTTTAGGGGAGACTACCGTAACGTAAATTATTTTAAAACAGGCTCTGGCAATATTTTTTAAAGCTAACATTTTAAATTTCGATAATTGTGCTTTCGGCAAATGGGGAAGGGAGTGTCTCAACACTAGGTTCCCTCTGCCTGATGAAGCTGATGGTATTTTTTTATTTACACCTACATATATAATATTTTTTGTCTACAGTATATATTGTTACACTTTTATATTTGGCATGATTGTCTAAAACGTAATATAAAGAAAACATTGCTTCAAATGATAAAATGAAATCTATATACTAATTAAATTTATTTTTTCTTTTAAAAATATTGATAAATTTATATATGCTCGTGCATGAATGCATGTGCATATCTATGCATATATGTTAACTTAAAAATAAAGAAACAATGTATTAACCGAAAAATTTAGATATTTTGTAGCAGTAGCAGGGTAGGCAGACTCCGCTCACCACTTTTCGCCGATTTTTAGGGGTATTACATTTTGAGTAGCGGAACTTAACGCTGCGCTTTGAATCGACGATAGAGCGAAGAAATGCAAATATTAAATATTTCGTTTCTGCGAGTGAGAACCGAGTTCACAACTGTAAACCAACGGGGTTTACAGTCACACGCTTGTGCCCCTATGCCATGATAGGCCTCAAACACCACCGATGTACCAATTTAATTTCTTCAATCGTTGAAGGCTATTGATAAACATATATAATATGTGCAATATATGTAAACTTTGATAATAAAATGCACAGATAGGAGCACAGTGATTTATTAACAAGTAAATATGAAATAATGTTAGTACATCATAGTCACAGGAGGTAGTTAGTAGTTAATTCAAGTGATGACTTTCTAGTAAATAATGGCTATACATTTTTGTTCATAGATAAAAAATAATAATATGATTTATAAGTAGTAAATATTTTTTTAATATTAGTTAATTGAAGATGTATCTGTGTTCTAATGTCACAATAAATAAAATCTTTATGTATGGATATATTTCCTCTGCACACCTTGCTACGTAGAAAAAGCTTGAAGCTGATAATAAAAACAAATATAAAAAAATAAATAAATGAGCTTCACACTGTATCCCGCACACAGCAGTGTAGGCAGAGGGAACCTAGTGTTAAGACGCTCCGTTCCCCACTTTATGCCGATTGCGTGCTGAGTGACAGAACTCAACGCCGCGTTTAACCTCGATACCAGAGCGAAGAAATGGAAATATAAATTTAAGTAAATATTTCATTTCGTCGAGTGGGGATCGAACCCACAACCAGTCGATTTTACAGTCACACTTCGTGCCGCTGCGCCACGACTGGCCTCAAAACAAAAATAAGCTGTTTAATCTGTTTATTTTATTCTCTAATATGACGCGTTATGTACAGTCATCAACTGTGGAATGTCTTTAAATGTGCAAATGTTTTCCCAACAGAATAAAATATAATAGATGTCTGAAGAGTAGGTAATACTATTTTTAAAATAATATTTTTTTGTTATGTTTTTATAAATAACTTCTGGAATTTTTAAGGAATTACTTCTGAAAATCTTGAATTTTTAAGTGTCATATATACACCTACGCAACTTAGCGTTCATAAATAAAATTTTATGAATTTAAAATGGGCTTTTAATTAAAATTAAACTTTTTTTCTGCGCGATGTATCCCGCATATAGCGGGGTAGGCAGAGAGAATCTAATGTTAAGGCATTCTGTTTACCGTTTTCCATAGAATTTTTGAGGTATTGCATCTTGAGTGGCATGTTCAAATTGCTTTGAATTTGTATTAACAAACTGAGGCCCCGGTAGTCAACACTCAGTAATAGAAACATAATTATTAATTATCGTTTGAAACAGAATATATGAGCGCTAAATACAAATTATCTTGTATTGAAATAAAATAAAATAAATGTATTAAGTGTCTTAATGGGAACAGAGTATCTCAATATTAGGTTCCAAGGTTCCTTCTCCCTACTCTGCTATGTGTGCGATACAGCGTCAAGCTAAAAACATACATTTTAAAATATCTTACATTACATGTCCTTATCACAAAAATAAGCTAACTTCGAATAGTTTCATAACAAAGTCATCTAACAAATATTAGATACTTAAGAATAACATATAAAGTTTATAAATTTCCTAAATTGTAAATACTGAACTAAATGGATAAATAGATATGCTTCCTGATGACATTAAGTACATAATTTTTTTTCTCGCTATATCTACTTGCTAAGTTAGTTTACTAATATTAGAATTCTTATTTTCGATAGTTAATAAAAAATGATCGTTATCGCTACTCGGTCACAGGTGCCATTATCATGTAATATACAGAATATGATAAATTCAGAAAATAAACTTATAATTTCAAGAAAATTGAATTATTTAGCAGGATGCAGGATAAGCTACATTATTAGTTTTGTAGTATATATTTATTTATTTATATATTTATTAATTTATATATTTATTAATTTATATATACTTTTTATTATGTGTATATAAATTAGATACCTTTAAGGTATCCATCCACCTACCTATATACCTGCATTATTAACTACGTAGAATTTACTTATTGTAACAGTGATTGATTTATGTGACCCAAAATCAGTATATTAATTAAAACAACTTTAATGATTATAATACAATACGATAACTGTATATCAATATTTCTATGGATATGTTTTATAAAAAAATATTTCTTTGAAAATTCATAAATATTTTTGTATGTTTATTTTTTTAATTGTCTCAAGTTTCAATTCTAATCAGCCATCGGTGGTGTTTGACCAACGATTTAAACTAGATCAATGCTAAGAACCGACTTATTTATAGGTTAAGGTTATTTTAAGAACCTATAAACGCTAGTCGCAATTATTATACTATTCTTACTGAGCTATACCAATTATATTTAATAGATTTCAATTACAGAAGGAGAGTACGTAGGATTTCAATAATTATGTTAGACAAGAGAAGGGATGCTTCTAGTAGATTTTACAAATCGTAATTATACTTTGGAATAAGTTTTTTATTTGTCAGAGGCCAGTCCTAGCGCAGGGCACAAAGTGTGACTGTAAAATCGACTGGTTGTGGGTTCGATCCCCACTCGAGGAAATGAAATATTTATTTACATTTATATATAACCTGGCGTGGAGTTTCGCCTCTCAACACACGGAAAGTGGGGACCGGAGTGTTTTAACACTAGGTTCCCTCTGCCTACCCAGCAGTGTGCGGGATACAGTGTGAAGCTGACTTGATTTGATTTTATTTGTAGTTTTAATTTACTTTCTAGAAAGAAAAGTTCTAACGTTGTGGTGTGTAACGACTCTTTTAGTAGTCGTTTTTAGTTTTACATAATGGCTAAAAGCTTACATATCGCAAGAATTAATAAAAAAATAAAATAAAATAAAAAGACTTTAGGAACACAATGTAGAATAAAATATGAAAAGTCCTCTTTGATTTCATCTGTGTTAAAAAGTTATACAAGGTCGAAGTATTTTTTTATGCTTTTTGTTGTTTTCCTCGTAAACAGTAAGTCCAATAAAAAAATAGATGAGACGAATAAATAAAAAAATAAAGGGAGAAAAAATACTTAAAAAAAGTAAATATTTTTTAAGAATTTAGATATAAAAAATTTAGGTATTTAAGATACAAAAAAGTTGAAAGAGTGTTGAAAAAGTGAGGAGGGATTTTTTGATATTTAAGCAACGCATTGATTTCTGCCACTGCGCAAACAATAAAAAAAACAAAACAAATCGGAAAACGGAGTGTTTTAACATTAGGCCAGCCTCTACAGCTGTATATATGTGCGATGCAGCGTGAAGCTGACTGAAAGCAATTTCTTATATATTATATGTTGTAATATTACTTATATTAAATTGTCAGGTAAACCAAAGCGGGGCGTTCGGTTCCATCACTTATTTCTATAACTATGGAGTAGGACCTAAGCCAATATTTTGGTTAATATTTGGTTTTTATTTTTTGTATCAATCACTTACACCTTAAAGATTTTTTAAGGATTTTGTCTAACTTTATATATTTAACTGTAATTTGATAATATCAGGATTCAGTTTTATCCCAGTCGTGGCGCAGGGGCACAAAGTGTGACTGTAAAACCGACTGGTTGTGGGTTCGATCCCCACTCGAGGAGATGGAATATTTACTTAAATTTATATTTTCATTTCTTCGCTCTAGTGTCGAGGCAAAGCGCGGCTGTGAGATCTGCCACTCAACACGCAATGCCTTCAGAATTTGGCAGAAAGTGGGGAACGGAGTGTCCTAATACTAGGTTCCCTCTGCCTGTCAGGGTGAAGCTGATACATTTTACCTATACTTTGGGATTTTATATCGTAATTTTGGATCTAACAGTTTAAATAGTATCAGATCGGTTATGTTCGTTGATGTGATATTATATTGTCGTTCTTCACCAGGTCTGATATATTAAACAAGTACAAGAGCTTGTTTAGTATCGTGCACAATGACTTGAGTAATTTTCAGGTCAAACTTCAATGTCAGCAAAATGTGTACGTATAATAATAACTGTAATCTTACCACTCTATATAAATTGCTTTAGAAGTAGGTAAATATAAGGACTCTATATATTCTTACCATAATTATTTATCAATGGTAGTCTTGTGGTAATAAACTTAACCTTTTCGAAAATAACTGTTCTGAATAATCCTTATTTATGCGACATCTTATAATATGTAAATATATCATAAAATATAAGAGGCCATCGTGTCAAAGTGGTCGAGCGTGAGATTGTAAACGCAATGATTGTGGGTTCAATCATCACTCGAGGGAAAGCAGTAGTTTCATTCATCTGCTTTAGAAAGACAAAACGCGCATTTCCGCATTTCAATACGAAATATCTCCTATTTGGCCGTAAAATGTAGAAGGGAGTATCTTAACACTAAGTTCTCCCTGATAACTCTACGATGCGGGAAAACGCGTGAAGCTGGTTTTTTATCTATGTTTTTATATAGCTATGTTTTTTATGTGGCTAGGACTGATTTTAATACTCGCTCTCCGCGTTTTTTAATTTGTAGGGTGACACTAGTGTCCGCTATTCGTAATTTCTCTTTACTAAAGTAAAGTAAAGAATAACTAGTACTTTATTTGATCTACCAATAAAAAATATACATATTGATTAATGAAAAAAGGAATTTTGTTTAAATTTTATCAAATTTTAATTAAAATAATAAAAAAATAAATGTAATAAATATTAAGAAATAAAAATAAATAAATATGGTACATCTTAAATGTTTATTGTAATACTTAATGCTAAGTTATAGGTATATAAAATAAAAATAAGTCGAATGTCCCGCATGGCGCTAGTGTGAAAAATTCTTAAAATGTTTGACAGGTATTTTGTGTAGGTGGCTATGAGCACCATGTGCAACGTATTTAATAATTGGATGCGGGTGCTAGAAGTCATTTATTTATACCTGTAAATAGTAAAATAACGTATTTACAATACAGAATAAAAAAATTTTTGGCATATTCTTTACCAGACAGTTCTTTAAGGGAAAAATCTCAATTGCAACAAAAACTATTCTCATAATATTTATGTTTATTATTATTATCATAATTTCTCACTTTCACGAAGTTTTTCTGTAGAAAAGTATTAGCATACGTGCTTTCACCTGTCATAATCTACGGTGCCGAAACGTGGACACTAATAATTAGCTATTCTTACTCTAAGTTTGCTTAAGAATATAATCAAAAATGAAGTTTTCCGGAAACAAATAGGAGATAACTACATCACTTGCAAAATTAGTACGTTGAAATGGCAGTGAGATGGACACGTATACGTGCTCACCAGTTGGATGAATTGACGACCTGAAGAAGGTTGTGGAAGGTTGTGGATGTGGAAGGCGGAGGGCTCGGAGCTCATGCGCCTCCTAGGGGAAGTCTACAAAGAGTAGTGGACATGAAAATTGATTGATTGCTACTTTGGCTGTTTTCATGGATTTTTTCTTTATAACTATAGAAAAAATTGTAATTGTTATTTTTTTTCTTTCTATTTAATTTAAACATTATTCAAAATAAAAGTCGATCATTAATTAGTCTTTTAGTGGAATATAAAATATAAATATAATTTTAAATGTTGGCAGTTTAAAAAATATGACGATATTAAAATTGCGATCCATACACAGAAGGAATGAAAGTGAATGTATCAGTAATGATTTTGAAAAATATTTTTTTGTGAAATATTTTATTGATTTTATTTACGTATTAAGGTGTGTATTCTTAAAGTGTTTCTTTGGTTAGCTTAGACTTTATTCATCTTTCTCTTACTCTGAGGCATTCAAAGAAAGATTACTTTTAATCTTAATCTTTTACTTTTAATTTACACGAAGCTCGTATAAAAGAACAAAAAAATGATAATATATTATATATACAACTTATAACTTTTGCAATTTATCGCTTGTACAGGAAAAAAATTGTACTATCTATAATTTACAATTCTCAATTTCGAAGTAGGATGAATAAATACTTAGAAAAAAAAACAGCGCTCGCCTTCATAAAAGCAGTTTCGCAGAAGATAAGTAATATCTCTTTTAAACGCTATCAAAATCGATTTAACCGTTGTATAAGGAACGAATGTTTTGAAATTTACGTAGTGAAATTCTAGCGTATTTAATCGTAATTTTCCTACAGTCGACGTTGAATCGCGTAATCTATATATATAAAAGGACTTGTGCTGACTGACTGAGGTAAGATGCACGCAGACCCGTAACCGCTGATGGTAGAAACGTGAAATTTGGGCAGATGTTTATTTTCATATTCTGGACATAGATAATAGATAGGACTAAGAAGGGAATTTGAAAAATTTTAACTCTAAAGCAATGAAATAGGGGTTGAAAGTTTGTATGGAAAAATTTTTTAATCTGTACCGATTTTTATAAAATTTGAAATTCAGACTCTTAAAAATATTTAATTGAACACGTGTTTCATGGTTTTTAAGAATTCACCCCCTAAGGGTTCAAATAAGGGGTTGAAAGTTTATATGGATAAATCTTTAAATTGCCACCGATGTTTATAAAAATTTAAATTCAGACTGTTAAAAATATTTTATTGAACACGTGTTTCGTGGTTTTTTTAGAATTCACTCCTAATAAGCGGGCGAAGCCGCGCGCGCCCTCTAGTATGAGATAAATTTATATTAAACTAGCCCACCAAGCGCGGCTTTGCCTGTTTAAGAACCCGCATAAATTTATTGTTATATTATAGCTAAATAATACAATATTTTTACATAAATTCCAACCTATGTGTTATTCTGATGTATAAGCTATGTAACTGCAAAGTTTCATCTAAATCCGTTTAGTAGTTTTTGTGTGAAAGTGAAAAAAACATCCATCCTCAAAAATTTTATTTTTTGCAGTCGCATCCACAGTTACAGCACGTACAAAGTTATCAATTCGCTTATAAAATAACAAAATAGTGCACTAACCTTCGTAGTAAGTGTCCGAAAATGTCTCCATTTTAATTTATTACATTTTGGGCATTATTGGGGATAGGGCAAAGACAGAAAAATATATTTTCCATTCTTAATTTTCCACTCCATTAATCCAGCTAAATCAAACATCGCTGTGTCATTCATTCTGGTGTTTAATTATGAAGTAATTATTGATTATAACAAATTTATAAGGACTTTATGACTCTTCGTATATTTTTTTATTTGGTACCCAATATTTTTGCGGCGTTCAGTACGTGGAGGTACTCTTCAAAATATTTTAAATACGAGTAATAGCTATATATGTCATAGTTTAGCTTATTCTCTAAATCCATGTAAAATGCTCATTTGGTTTTTGATGTTTAGGTGCCAACGAAAAATGACTATTATCTTGAATAATTTTTGCAATGGCGTGTTTTCTTTATTTCTTATACTTTCTCTATTTCTTATGCTTTAAAATATATTTCAATTTCAGTGATAGAGCATTGTACAATCCAGTGAAACATTTGTTTTCATTATTATTTAAAAAATATTTATTGTAAAACCACAAATTGTATCATAGAATCTATACCTATGTATGCTTAGAAATGTTAGACAAGCACGGATTTGTCAAAATTCAGCCCTTTACAAGGTTAAAAAATATAGAATTTTTATATGAAAATTATTTCAATATTTTGAGTTTTTTTATGTTTTGCTCTGTATTTGTATGCACATAGCAGGGTGGGTAGAGGCAATCTGACACCTAGTGTTAAGACACTTCTGTTTCCCACTTTTCGCCAATTTTTTTAGGCATTGTTTGCGGTAGAATTCAACGCCTACTTTACCTCGTTACCAGACCGAACATATGAAAATACAAAAAAATGCATCCCCCTGAATAGGAATCGAACAAGCAATCGTCACATTTACAGTCGCACACGTTTGTCTTCTTACGCCACGACGGTCATTTATTTATTTAGTCATTTGTTATTTCGCAAACTGTGGAGTAGTCACATAAGTTTCTTATATTTAAACAGATTGTTTTTAATTGGTAATGTTCAAAGCGGAATTTTTTATTAAAATATTTGAATTTCAATCCTAACAACATTTTGGCCATACATATTTGAATTCGTACATTTATTATTATTTCACAAAAATAATAAGTAAATTCTTTGTTATTAATTTATTACTAACAGGTATTAATATATAAAAACTTTTTAAAATGTTCTACATTCTTATGTTATTTATATTTAATTTCTTATGTTATATTATTATATTATATATATTTAAGTAACTGATTACGTCTGTGTTCACTGAGTGCAAATCTAATGGAAACCTTACGTTGACAATGACATCCTAACTAAATTATGTTGAACTAGATGTTTGCTTACGTGTTTCTTTTAAACTTATTTGGGTAAAAATAAATATATACGAATACATATATATATAATTAGTTATCACGCTGTATCCCGCACAGGTGGAGGGAACTTATTGATAATGTTAAGACGTTTCGTTCCCCATTTTCGTTAAGTGGCGGAACTCGACGCCGCGCTTTGCCTTGACATCGTAGCGATGTAGATATAGATATATTTTAATTTCTTCACTCTGGTGTTGGTGTAATTTAAATAAATATTTCATTTTCTCGAGTGGGGTCGAACCCGCAACCAGCCGCGTTTAAAGTCACACACTTGTGCATCTGTGCCACAACTGGACTAACACACTACACATATATCATATTTGAATGATTACGACTAATCACCAAACGAAAGGAATATGACACTTATTTAATAAACGTATAAAAAATTGAAGGAGGCGCGGGTTCGACTCCCGCTGCGTTAAAAATTTTATACGTTTTCTAAATAAGTATTTTTCTTTCTTAAGTGTGGAGTACCACTTTAAAAAATGCTAAAAATATGAAAGTAATATGAGCATAAAACAATTTAGTACTTTGTGTCTATATACCTAAATATTATACTAATAATATTCACAAATAATTCACTCAGATATTTCTAGATATATCTAATGTCAGTTATTAATTTTCGTAGATATTTCAGTTGTGGGCACACTTAGATATATTTCAAAATAATTTGGAGCAGAGTAGAGTACAGTAGTTACTTTTTAGTGAGTCAAAAAAATATAATATTTCCACATTCACAGCTATAACAACACATCGTCGGCTCGCTTTGTACGTCAAGGTTTAACAGAATGAGTTTGATCAGGTGTTACAGTAAATCTAATTAACATTTAAATGGTGAACACGCATAATCAGGTGGCTTTGATAACTGAAATGATGCTGCTTAATTAGTAGGCAAATGCCATAATATATTAATAGGGTGTAAAACCAGCTATAATTCACACACTATATTCTTGAATAAAATGTGATACACTTGTGCACACTTCGAAGGAGGTGGTTGCGCACTACAAACGAATATTTTAAATATTTTAACTCTACAATTTCATTTGCAACCTTGTTGTTCAACGTGTTATATTGAAATTGAATTACTAGCAAATTCTTTTTAGATTGAGAATTATGAACCTTGTCAAAATATTTAAAAAAAAATCAAAATTAAATCAGCTTCACGCGGTCCCCCACCAATTGTCCTTGGTGCCGGAGCGAAAAGACGAAAATATTAATAAATAATAATTAATTCCCTCGATTGGATATCGAACCCACAACCGTTGCGTTACAATCACACTCTTGTGCCACTGCGCCACGACGGCCTCGACGCGTAAACACTGCTCTTAATTTTTATATTTTTCTTTCAATCTTAAGTATATATTAATATTATAATTTAAGTATATAGTATCTTTAAAATTGCCTACAGAGAAAGCAACGATAAAATTAGATTAAGTTTTATATTATATGTACTATAGCGTTAATGTTTGAATGAATTAACTTCATCAGTCGAAATTTTATGAGTATAAATAATTATATAGGTATGGCATGTTTTATTCATATTTAGATAATTATATTATTTTTCCAACGTCTGTATGTATGTACGGACGTTAATGGTGAGAGCAAATTTATTAACATAGATTATCTTTTTAGGTATGAAAAAACAAGTTTAAATTAGTAGGCGGACTGATTCTAATGTAAGCTTTTTAAGTAACGAATGAACAAATTATAACATTTTATCTAATAGATTTGCAATTGGATTTTTTTTTATATTATTTTTTATTTGTGTTTAATATATATATTATTTTAATGTTATATCTCTTAATATGGGTATGTAGGTACATATGGATATATCGAATAACAAAATACTCATCGTATCAATTGCCTATTTATTACTTTTTTAATTGTTTAATTTACATAAAATTCTACTTAACATTATTGGTATTGTTAAATTTAAAATTAATTTTATAAGTCGATTTTGTTTACTCAGTCGGACATTGTGGCCGTGAATAAATTTTGTTAATATTTTAATTTCCTCGCTTCAGTATGACAAAGCGCGGCGTTGAGATACGCCGCTGAATATGTTGTTTGTTTTAAATCGATTGAATCTACATCTGTTTGTCTCTCGATATTTATGTGAACTTATGTGTTAATAATGAAATTTCAAAATGGTTCTAATTAAAAATATAATTGGACATGAGGTAATGCTAGATTACGTTTACGTCAGGAAATATTTTACTTTTCATCTCAAAAATGGCAACGCAGTTAAAGCCACACGACGTCAAAAGAGCATATCATTAATTTCAATTTAATATTTACGTCCATATTAATAGTAATATCAGAACAGTTTTACCACAATTTGACCAGGTCACGAGTCTATTACACACATAGTTCAAGAGGCCGGTTGTGGCGCACAGGCACAAGCGTGTGACTGTAAGCGCCATTAGCTGGAGATTCGATGCCCACTCGAGGAAATGAAATATTTATTTAAATGTATATTTTCATTTCTTCGCTTTGTTCAAGGCAAAGCGCAGCATTTAGTTCCACCACTCAACATGAAATGCTTCTAGAATTCAACGGAAATTGGGAAACGGAGTGTCTTAACACTAGGTGCCCTTTGCTTACCCTGCCGTTTTTAATCATACTTCAACATGTACTCGTATACTATAAATACAAAATATATTCATAAAAAGTAAAACAAAAAGAACAAGGCAGGCTATTATTTATTCGTATCTGACTTGCTTATTTAAAAGCTTACTTCCGCCATTCAGTAACTGAGTTCTCAACTAACTATTAAGGCATGATCGTTATAATTGAATATCTGCATATTCCAGTCCAGTCCAGTCGTGGCGCAGGGGCGCAAGTGTGACTTTAAACGGGACAGGTTGTGAGTTTGATTTCCACGCGAGGAAATAAATATTTAATATTTACATTTCTTCGCTCTGGTGTCGAGGTAGAAATGTGGCGTAGATTTCCACTATTCAACACGCAAAGCCTCCAGAAATCGGTGGAAAATGGGGAACGGAGTATCTTAACACTAGGCCTTCTCTGCCTACTATGCTTCATGCGGGATTTTATTCTACTTTTAAATAAAATAAATAAATCAGGTGGGCAGAGGGAACCTAGTGTAAAGACACTCCGTTCTCCACTATCTGCCGAATTCTGGAGGCATTGCGTGTTGAGTGGCAGAAGTCAACGCCGCGCTTATCCTCGACACCAGAGCACAGAAGTGGAAATATAAATTTAAGTAAATATTTCATCTCCTCGAGTGGGGATCGAACCTACAACCAGTCGGTTTTACAGTCACACTTCGTGCCGCTGCGCCACGACTGGCCTCAAATAAAATAAATACATACACGTAATACGAAAGTCACACTGATATGCTATGAGCATGCATAATAAATGCATTTTTATTATTCTCCATTTATTGAAGCAATTGTACACCTGAGTCGTCGAGCAGTCATTTGTTATTATAAATGTATATTTATGGGCTACACTTTCGATCTTATATTAAAATATACAACAAAAGGTGCTAATTTTCTGGTGCGTGATGACATTAATTGTGGCGGAAATCAGTAAAACAATGTTTTTTCGCATAAACTGTTTTCGTTTGGGTGAACGCGATGTACTTCTCCCCTACATTTTACCTTTAATGTGAGGACACCTGCGTGGTTGCAAGTATTTCAATATATTTATGTTTGTTTATTAAATTATAGTACTAAAATAAAATAAAAACTGACTTTTTATGACTAATAACATCAAGAAAAATGTAAATTATGTATGAGAAATTAATGAATTCTGAAATCGCAAAAATATTTTTTTAAATCTTATACATAGTATTTATATGTAAATTCAGTGCCATTATGATGATACTATAAAAGATTTTAATTTTTTTAAAGTAAAATAGTTATAGATATTAAAATTATTTAAATAAATACAATTACTCATTTTGAGTGCGCCGAAAACTTGTCAATCAACCTTTGATTTCGCATAATTAATGAAACGACCAGCTTGCTTATGACGAATGTGTAAAAGATAAGCAAAAGTAGTCAATTAGGTGAACGACATAACTACACCACATACAGTTTCACTCTGTATCCCGCACACAGCGGGGTAGGCAGAGGGAATCCAGTGTTTAGACACTCCGTTCTCCATTTTCCACAGAATTCTGAAGGCATTATATGTTAAGTGGCGGAACTCAAGGCGCGATACTATAACGAAGAAATGAAAATATAAATTTAAATAAATATTTCATTTCGTGTGGGGAACGAACCGACAATAACACACACCTCTACCCCATGACGGGCCTCATAACTACATTTATTACATTTACAATGATAAAAAATAGACTAAAAAAGTCACAAAAACTCAAAAACTAAAGTCATTAATACACAAGAACGAGAACCGTACACCAGAGTCACAAACAGTCAATACATTCTAATCAGTGATTTATTGGCCCTAATCCTCAGCAGAGCACAAATAAGCTATCTCGTCGACTTAATGTAGTATCAGCTCAGGCGTGAAACTCCCGCGCACCACTAAGTGGTCCTTCCAGTTTCCACTCGAAATATTTTAATAAGACCTCACTACTCACGCATCCAAATAAAAATATACACGCACTCACCGACACGAACGGTCTCTAAGACCTCGCTCGGAACCCAACTCACCTTATTTATAACACTAGCGACACTAAGACTCTACATTTTTGCTCTAAACGGTGTTAATTTATTGACCGTGGGCAGATAATATCACTTTTTTTCTCCCATTATTGAAACGATTACACCAGAAATTATACGTCGAAGTCCAATTCCGAGTGGTCGATCGAATGAGAAAATACAAAGAAAATAAACTCGTATCTTATTTGACATAAAGTTGATTTTTGTGTTTGTATAACATGATCGCGTTTTGCCTTTCTCAAAGAAATCGCCTTATGGGCTCGCTAATAAAAAGTGTAAAGTTATGGACAAGTTATGCCACATGCATTAATTTTGATGCTTAACCCGATAAACAAATTATGGTGTATTAAGTTAATAGCTTAATTTATAATTGAATGTGTTACGACGTGTTCATAAGAAAGCATTGTTACGATCGGCCTTTAGCATATCTGGGCGACAAATTGCACCGGCCGTATTCAATACTTATAACTGTTGTGAAAACGACATTTTATACCGCAGATACGTACTCCGGTTCAATTTTACGGACAAATTTATGGGCAAATTTATGGACAAAGTTTTATTAGCACTGTCTTATTTGGACATGCCAACATAATTGTGTTCTTCAGAAAAAATATTTTGGGTAACTTAGTCAGTTGAAGTTCACTATTGTTTTGATTTTTTTTATGCATATTAGAGGGGATGTAGCTCAATGGTTTGTGATTATGAAAAGGGAACTTTTTCAAGATAGTTCCACGTTCGTACCTATAAAATAATAATATATCTTTTATGTCTTTTAATAATTAATGGAGTCAATAGTCTATAGTCTTTTGAAGCAAAATTAAATGTAAGTAATTTACACAAATATGCACAGTTACCTGAATGGTCCGAGATCGAAAAAGCTATAACCGAAGGCACTCAAATTAAGGAAAGAAGTGTAAAAAATAATTCCACTTTCAACGATGCACGACATCGCCACAAATGACTATTGTTATTAGTTCTCATTTTCTTACCTCATTTTCGAGTAATTTTGTTGGGCGCGCTTTCTTATATAATGTTATCTTTTGGTTCTTTGTCTTCATTTAAGTTGGAAAGGATTTCATATGTTGTTATTCATTTATTTGTGCATTTTTTTTCAACTAAATAATACAATTTTACTTAACTGTACCAAAGTGCTTAGTACTTTACTAAAAACCATACTTTTATTTTAAAAATTGTCCTCATCAGCCTTTTGATGCAAACTGACGTTAATAAAAGATATAGATATGCATAAATTTGCTTATAATAAATTTTAATATGATTAATTTAAGAGTAATTAATAACCTACATGCGTAGGCCCATATTGATAGCATTTGAAAGTACATTCTCTCTTTCTCTCTTTAATTCTGTAAATCAATTAAAATTAGCATTATATTTTAATCCCAATTTTGTTTCCAGTACCAGTATCACCATCGTCCTCCGGTGGTGGGTCAGGCACACCGCTGTACCCTGGCGGAGCGTCTCATCCTCTATCGTCGTTGCTGTCACAGCAGAGGCTACTGGAGCTGTCACGTTTTGGTTTGCGGCACTACGACATCGCTCATCACGTGCTATCTCAGCAAGGTGCTGTTACTAAGCTACTTGGTAAGCTTTAGATATTAGGAAGAACAAATAGTGTTCTATAGGTTAGGCATGTAATCTAATATAGTAGTTTCGCGACTTTTTGTATTGGTTCAAATTATTGATGAAGAAAAATATATCTTGAGGCCAGTCGTGGCGCAGGGGCACAGAGTGTGACTGTAAAATAGACTGGTTGTGGGTTCGATCCCCACTCGAGGAGATAAAATATTTACTTACATTTATATTTTCATTTCTTCGCTCTGGTGTTGAGGCAAAGAGCGGCGTAGAGTTCCGCCACTCAACACGCAATGCCTCCAGAACTGGGCGGAAAGTGGGGAACGGTGTGTCTTAACACTAGGTTCCCTCTGCCTACCCTGCTGTTTGCGGGACACAGCGTGAAGCTGATAAAAAAAAATCTTAACTTAGTATAACCATTGAGACCAGTTGTAGCGCAAGGGCACAAGCATGTAAGTGCAAACGCGACTAGTTGTGGGTTCGATCCCCACTCGAGGAATTATATATTTAATATTTTCTGTTCTTCGCTCTGGTGTCTCGCTCACGCCTCTAGAAATCGGTGGTAAGTGGGCGCGGAGTGTCTTAACCCTAGGCCACCTTTGTCTATCCTGCTATATGCGGCATACATCGTGAAACTGAATAGTGTTCTATAGGCGGATGTATTCTAATACATTGGCATCGTGACTTTTTTAAATTGGTTTAAATTTTGCTTAAGGAAAAATATATCTCAACATAAGTAGAGAACGAATTCAATTTTCATCGATGTACGTTTTGATCTTACAAATTAATCAACGGATTTAAATGCGATTTTCACTAATGAATTTGTGATCTGGGGAAGGTTTATATTAATATTACATGATTATCATATTAGTGTAGTCCAGAACCGTTAGAAGAATTCGAACTTAATAATATTATAAAAATCAAATCAAAATTAAATCAGCTTCACGCTGTATCCCGCACACAGCAGGGTAGGCAGAGGGAAACTAGTGTTAAGACACTCCGTTCCCCACTTTCTGCCGAATTCTGGAGGCATTGCGTGTTGAGCGGCAAAATTCAACGCCGCGCTTAGCCTCGACACCAGAGCGAAGAAAATGGAATGGAATAAATTTAAGTAAATATTTCATCTCCTCGAGTGGGGATCGAACCCACAACCAGTCGGTTTTGTAGTCACACTTCGTGCCTCTCCGCTACGACCGGCCTCAATAATATTATAGTGGAAGATTATCCAGTAATTGTAAAGTTGGGTTACTTAACACTAAATTCTCTATCTCAAAACGCTTTAAACGTAAAACGTGAAGAAAAAAATATTTAATAAAAATAATACTTAGGCAAAGCGCGGCGTAGAGTTTCGCCACTTAACACGCTATGCCTCCACAATTCGGAAGAAAGTGGGGAATGGCAAACGGAGTGTCGTAACTCTAGGTTCCAAGGTTCCCTCTGCCTACCATGCTATGCGGTATACAGCGTGAAGATAAAAAAATAAACAAAAGTATGTAACCAAAGCAACAATTTCGATTTTAACAAAACAAAATTCTTATAATTGAAATGTGATTCAATACAAATAATAAACTTTTATTAACCATTTACTTATATGTGATTATTTTTACCAACACCATAATGTGTACAATAAAGTTTTTAATTGCGGTATTCATATCAGAGTGCTCATAAAAACACCAGCGATATATTTGACTACATTATTATGCAATTTTATTTTTTATATGTTTTCAATAATTTTAATAGGAATAACTCATTATAATTTTTATAGATTTTTGGGAAATAAAATCTAATGATTAAAATTTACATTTTTATTTTAGAAAATACGTGAAACTATGAAGGTCTTGGCTACTTATTTTACATGCCAAAACCGGCCTAATGTGAATCGACTTTTTCTATTTGCTTACTATTACTATTTTCTATAAAAACGGCAAAAAAGCATTTTTTGTATAGGAGCTCCTTTATATATTTATTTTATTCCGCTTTAGTATTTATTGTTATAGCGGTTACAGAAATACTTCATCTGTGAAAATTTTAACTGATTAATTATCACTGTTCATGAGATACAGCCTGGTGACAGACGAACAGACAGACACATGGACGGATACACCTAATAATGGAGTCCCGATTTACTCTTGTGGTTATGGAACCCTAAACACGAACGTAACATCGGTAGTAGAACGGCGTATTAGATATCTCATTTCAAGCAATTAGTATTTGTATTTATTTAAGTAAAATCTTGAGATAAAATGAAATCATATTATGATAGAGATATTAGATATAAGATACAAATATGGTAATATAAGTCTTCCTTCCTTACCTCATTCCTATATTCGTAAACAATATTTCATAAACAAATTGATATTCTTAATATATTTTCTTCTCAGTCACGTCGGAAACGGCAGTGTTAGTATGGTATTTAAATATATCCTAATAACACGGTTGCAATAAAAACCTCATTGATCAACGATAAGCCATCTGAAAAGTTTCCACCGAACTGGTATTGACGAAAGCTTAGATCACAATCGATTCATAAAACTCGCAGAGTGTTAATTATAAGCCACCGGTCTGCGAGCCAATACTGGTAACGACGCCACGAACGCCGCGAGCATTGAAATAATACGGGCTCTGTCAAAACTATCTTAGTATCAATGGTTTCTTGCATTAATAATCCTTTATTCAAACCATAATTACTATCAATGCTTTCAATGCGATTGATATCAGTCGGATGTGGGTGTGATTACGGTTTTAAGAAATGTAAATACTGACGCCGTTCACGGCGCAGGGGCACAAGGGTGTGACGGTTGTGGGTTCGATTCTCACCCGGGGGAATTAATTATTATTTATTAATATTTTCATTTCTTCGCTCTGGTACCAAGGCATAAGCGCGTTCCGCCACTCGACACGCAATATCTCCAGAATCCGCCGGAAAGTGAGGAGCGGATAGTCTTATCGCTAGGCCCTGAATTTATATATTAAAAAAATATGACGATAAAATATGATTTCCAACTATAATGAGAATTTTTATTTCTGGATTCCTAACAAAATAGCTTATAATTGAGGTAAAGAAATTACTGACGTCAATTAGTTTAATACCATGGCTGGTTGCTCGGGCAGCGTAGCAACTTGTCATTAAAGACAACGCAACTATTGAGGAACAACACAAGATTTGTGCTATACCCGCAATTAGGACACATGCTCACTTTGTGTTTGCCCAAGAGTCGTGAAAGAACGATTTGAAAAGCAGCGTTGCGTGTATCAACTAATAATATGGAAACAGGAATAATTGTCTAGTTTTAGAAAACACTTGCTGTTTGAGCGTTTCAGATGTGTCGCTTTATAAATATTTGAGTTTCTAATTACATATTGTGAATAAAATGATAAATGGCCAAGTTAAGCTGTATTTTCGTTTCTTTCCTCTGGTGATGAGGAAAAACGTGGCTTTGATTTCCGCCATTTAACACGCAAAGCTCCTAGAATTCGGCAGAAAACGAGAATTCGAGAACGGAGTGTCTTAACACTAGGTTCCCTCCGCTTGTCCCTCTGCTTACAATGCTACATGCGAGATACAGCGTGAAGCTAATTGTCTCGTTACAATCTAGAAATTAGCACAGAGTACAAACAACCGTTAATAAAATTGCCAGTAATACTAATACTATAAAATATTACGACGCGAGTGTATTGTCAATCAATTTTAGCCTGTGGTTATTTCGTAACGTCACGTGGCGGGTTCCCACGGAAGCCCGGCTGCGATCCGCCCAGGGCCGTCATGTAAAACCACTTACGTATTTAACATAGCCACCTAGCCTTAGCTCAAAATGCTATTATCTAGCTTTGCAATATAGAAATGGGCACACCTAAATAACCTTTCAATCAAAGTATCTATTCATAATGAAAGCTGGATGTTGATTGTTTAAGTAGATATTTTATTTTTCCTAATAATTATACAATTTTGATATTACGTACATATAGAAAATAGATTCTTATGATTTAATTAATGTTTTATATATTTTATAGCTAAAATGCTTATACTAATAATATAATTGTCATCTCTTGAATAAAATAAAATATTTGAAATGACAGCGAGGTCCATTGCTGAGCTTGTAAGGTGTAAATATTAAAGGAGTTTAAGGGTTAGTTTTTTCTATGGTTATTTTTCCTCTCCGACTTAGCTATTAATTTGTAAGACCTCGAATCGAAAAATGTGTTATTTCTTACAATATTGAAATATTTTTCACTATCGAATACATAAATATTTTATTACATATTAAAACTACTTACTACGACTTACTCTAGTGAAAAATAAATATAGACACACACTATGAACATACTGACAATGCCTAAAATAATAGATTAGGCAATTTAATCAAATTTGAACCAGTAAATTTATTTGGATGCCCTAAAACGTTGCAGTTAATGATACCTACTCAAGAAAATTGTCCGCGGATCGCCGCGGCCCGTAATGAAGCCGTATTTAGGCATTGGTCCTATAATCAAAATTGAATTACCAGGGTTGACATTCTTGCTTTACAAACTATGCTTTTTCTTTTTCCGCTCCAATTCTGTAGGCTAATTTGAATATTTAATGATCTTCGTCGTCGATAGCCGGTGAAAATAATTTTAAGTGAGTCACAAAATAACTATACTGTGGAACGTATAGACGGTACGATCCGTGTATTAGAATATTTATTTCTTTTACCCATTTAAAAACATCAATTTAAATTAATTAAACTTTCTAATTTGGTACCATTGGTTGATCAATTTGTTCATGGAATAATTTACATAAACTATACAATAAATAAAGGTGTGTCAATAATATTATTTTAATTAAATGTAGTTCAAAATTATAAAATATTTATAAGTCAAGTAAATTTATAGTATCTTTTTTCTAGTTAATATTATAGGTTCTGTAATATTTTACTTACATTAGTATTTTAATTATATTAATCATTATGTTTATACTTAAACATAAATAAATAAATATTTCTTCTTTATACCTAAACATATTAGGCCTATATTAATGAAATATATTATTATGTAGTTTTTTATACACCATTTTATTTCACTGTTAGTAATTTTAAATATAGAAAAGTAACACATGAAGAAACATGTACGTGTATGTATGTGTGTTTTAATACACGAAATATTTTATGTGTGAATATGTTTTAATTCCCTTTTTGCCTTTATCAATTGCACCATTCAGAATCAGAGCCATTCACGAAAAAATAAATTAAACTGGTTCAAAATTTTATTGCTTGATAACGAACGACGAAAAAAAATTAAATATTGATAAAAATCTACACAATGCTTTTTATATAAGCTTTAAATATTACTTTGAAACACTTCAGCTTAACTTTATATTTTGAAAGCAATAATTCAACAAGAATAGTTTTAATGTAAAATGAGAGGCAATTGATTTAATTTTCTGTAAAGTTTTCTAGTAGGAACAGTTAAGTAATTAATTGTATAATAGGAATTCTATTTTCAAATTAGTACAACAACACACTGAGTTAGTCTTTTCAAACCCAATACGGTTTTGTATGCAAAAACTTAATAGAAAAGAACGATCAGAATCTAGTTTTGAATTTATTAATGGCTTCTGAAGAAGCAAGCTGTCTTGTTAATTCTTTCACAAAAAAAACCATCGATCATGGAATCGTTCGTTAACACACTCCACTCTAAGTTCTATGAGCCAGGGCTTTCCAGAACGCTTTGCTGTTAAAGATTTTGATCTATTAAATGCATGACGTTGCGTTTCCCGCCGGTTAGCGCCAGCCAATACAAAGATTCTCTTTTTAATACAAATTTAATCAAGTGAATTCGGCCCATTCTAAGTCGCTTAAAACATGTTGTCCTTCTTTGTAGACCCACCGTGTAATGACTTTAAGCTCTCATAAATGGCCTGTTGTTTGGAAATTTACTGACGTTTTGGGTACTTATTGTACTGTTTAACCACTCACGTCCTCACTCGTCTTAAATGATTAATTGTTATCCGTTTTGGTTGTTAAATGAATAATAAAAGCTGTAAGTGCCTGTAGGCTCTTGTGTATTATTTATTGAATTATACAAATCATGGTTAATATTTCACTTTTCAATGCATAATTTCGCTTTTGTAAGAGGACTTAACAGGTGATCTAAAGAACATAATATTTATATTTTTTTAGCTTCAAGCTGTATCCCGCATCCAGCAGGGTAGGCAGAGGGAGCGTAGAGTTAAGGTACTACTTTCCCCAATTACCGTCGATTTCTGGAGGCATTGCGTATTGAATGGCAGAAGAACGCCACGCTTTAGCTGGACACCAGACCAGATAATTATCAGTCTAGACAGAATTATATCAAATTACTTTAATAATAAGTACAATAACCGACAATGGAAAGCGCACGCAGCACTTACACTCGCGTTTTACGCAATAATAACTATTTTAGGTATCTTACACGATCCGCCTGCGCCTGCACATAGGCAACGGCAAATAATTGGCTCCGGTCATGCGATTACGTTCCTAGCCGATTTAATTACCGCAAAATGATCGGTGTGCCGGCCTCCCGCAATTTACCTATCAATCAAAAGGAGAGCGGCTGCTTGGCGGGAGTCTCGTAGGCCTATATAGAATATAGCCAAGTTTCAATCGTACTGGTTAAGTATATACTGTACAGTTCAGTGAAAGGTACAGTTGAAAGCTAAATACTTGATACAAATAGATAACAGTTCGAAGAAAATTTGAAATTGCAAATTAGAAATGTTTTGCCTGATTAAAACAGTATATAGTATGTATTTTAAATTGATTTATTTAAAAAAGAGAGATTTCTATAACTATATATTTTTTATATAGGATAGGATTCTTTAACTAGATTTATTTTTATTTTATTATATTATTTTTATTGTTATCCGTTTTCCGATTTTTTAAATTTTAATCTTATTTGAAAGAGTTTTCCCTTGGTTCTGTTAGCACCAAGTCAGGTTCATCTCATGATGAAATCCCATGGATATTCAAAGTAGTAATCATCTGATGACGTTACTGATCTTATGATGTCAATAGAATATCCAATTCTTCACCGATTAGGAATTAGAGGACATTTTTATAAATGTTATAGGGACTAGTTAATAGGGACTATATTGTTGTACGCTATCAAGTTATTTCAGTAAGCTGATGATTGTAGGTAGAATTTCGATTTCTTTTGGTTAAGTTTCTTCTTACTTGTCCATAATGAATGATGATATTATGTAAAGAATAATAAATGAACTGATTAACAATGTAGGTATTACTTGGAGCGATTATAAATTCGTTAATACATTAAATTTTAACGGACTTCAAAGTTCAAATAAAATATAATTAATATATAAAGATGACGTTTTGATTTATTTAAGTTATATTGAGGAAGTTGTATTCTGTTCCTTTTAAAATTGTAAGTAGATGTAGGAGCTATCGTAATTTTTATATACGCCTATTTGAATATATTGATTAAATACATTCAGCAGTGGACATATTCTGAAAATAGCTTTCAAATAACAACAAAATTAATTTAAAATTATAAAGTAAATATATATATATTTATCTATATTAAAATCCACTTCAAAACTATACTTTATATGCACAAACTAAAACAAAAACTTATTTCTATAAAACAATATTGTGATTACTTAAAGTAAAGAAAATTAAAAATAATAAATACAATTACTGATATTACTATATATAATAAGTTATAAATATATATATCTATTAAAAACCCGTAATTTTTTAAGTCAGCGCCAGGCATGCTAAAAAGTTGATTTAGAGACTGCTACTAAATACATTGAACACTGAACAAAAGCTCAAAAGAATAATTTAAACAGATATGACATGTTGGCATCCTTATGTTTCAAAAAAAGTTACACAAAAAAGTAAAAAAAAAAAGTTACACGTTTACTCCCTTTTAGCCTTAATAAAGAGACAGTTTTAAGTAATCCAGTTACAAATCTCATTCAATATATTTATGTGTATACATTACCAAAAAAATGTTAAAATAGGAATTATAAAACTTGCTCAGGTAGACCAAATAATCAAAATCAGCTTCACGCTGTATCTCGCACACAGCAGGGTAGGCAGAGGGAACCTAGTGTTAAAACACTCCGTTCCTCACTTTCTGCCGAATTCTGGAGGCATTGCATATTGAGTGGCAGAACTCAATGCCGCGCTTAAAAGGTAGACCAATATTGCCCAAAACAAGGTGAACCTAGAAATCTGCTGTTATTGCTGTTAAGGAACTTCCCTTCCCCATTTCTATACAGATTAGTGTCGAATTTACTTAAGAAATGTTATTTTGTATATTTTTATTGACAAGCTGTATATTTATATGATTGACTAAATCTTTTACAATATACTCAATCATAACAAGCTTTTATGACTAGTTTTCTAAAGTATATGTTTGTTTGTTGTTAGCTAAAATTGTTCATTAGACGAAAAATTATTTGACTTATAATTTAGTCAAAATAAACATTTTGTAAAAAAAATAAAGCCAAAATCTATTTAATCAATTAAAGTCAATCATATTTTAAATGACAGATGTGACAGCAGATTGACATTGACACCTTGTCTAATGATTTTTGCATTTTTCACTTTGCCCATTTCGTTCGTTTCGATGCGGTTCGAGTGTTTTCCCGTTTATTTAATATTTACATATAAAATAATATTTTATAAAGGTTGATTGTACTGTGAACTTAATCTCTTTTTCACCAAATCTCTAATAACTCAGCTCTCAGATTGCTAAAATTGACAAAATTTTCATGGAGAGAATGATTTATCTGAATCTATTAAATCATACTACTTTCATCTCTTTACAATCTGGACCCAAAATTATATGTGATTTTTATTTAACCTAACTTGATCGGAATATTAACGAAATATTTAAAAAGCTGGATGTAGAAGAGTCTTAATTCATTTGCACTATGCACTACCTTGTAGTAAGCTTGTAATATGATAAAAATTTGAAAGTAATCATTTGATTGTTCAATGGAAATTTAATTGAAAATTAATATAAAATTTAATACTGTAAGAGATAGAGATAAAATAAAATATAAAGTAACAAGTGAATAAGTTATCTCATTTGAATCTTTTTTCAAAATTTATCTAAATTTCAGTTGTGATCAGCCTATGCACCATGCTTACTCAATGAGCTTATCACCAAAATAGAATATAGTAAAAATATTTCTATATTGACTGGAAATTACAAATACATTAACACCTAAAAAGGTGCGCTGGTCTGGATACATGTGAACTTGGGCATGTTTTTGCGTACGTCACCATTTTGGGCCTTAAGCTTTAGTTTTATCAAGACATAAAGACCCGTATGAATTTATCGTGAATGGCGTTGACAAAAATGAGAATATAAATAATGTGATGAATAATTCAGCGTGATCGGTATGGAGGGCCGTTGTCGAAGAGGTAAAAACGTTTCGCGCGGCCGTCTGCCGGAATGCTGCCTCCGATGCCTTTTTGTGTAATTGTCTCGAAGCACGCACTCATCCATTATCTACTAACTGATTTAGGAATAACAGAATCCAACATTTTTTTAGGTCTAGCGTTCATTTAAGTCATGCAAAATAAACAGGTATCTTGATGGTGTGAAGTCATTTTAAGAGTATCAGCTAACTTGGTATGTTGCTTGGTATGCTAACATTCGTTAAAGTTGCCTATATATCACTCTTTATAATTATTGTCAATTTCATTTTAGTCAAAAAATAACTTAGTAGTCTTATTTAAATTATAATAATACGTTTATTATAAATTAAGTAATTAAGTTTTTCGCCCCAAATTTTTATATCATAATATGGCGTCGTCTTTTTTAAAATTTGTATGACAACGTGCAATATTTTTTCTCTTATGAAATATGGTGAACGGAATTCGAAGAATTTGGTCATTGTTAGGTTTTTTATTTTTTCTATCTTTTAACATAACACTGTCGCCGACAATTTTCAGTTTAGACCAGGAACAGCTATCTATTATTACATTTAGTCTTTATACATAAGTTCGAAGTGTCATTTTAGATATCATTTTGAAGAATTTTTTTTGGATGAAGGTTGTATACATTATTGAATTCCACTTTAACAATTAAATTGTGTTTGAATACCTCTCTCTCGATCGATTTTTCCTAAACAATGTTCGTAGTTCTTAAACAATAAAGTAGGTAGTATTTTTTTACATTTTTAGTGTTATTTCACACTTACGAAAGAAAAAAAGAAATGATAGTAATTTAATTTCAATAATAATATTTGAAGAAAGCTGCATAATTGAATTATTATCTGTTTTCAAATTAAAAATACAAGAATCCCGAAATTTCCAGAAAATCTTCAAATATTTCTTCGATGATGTAATATCCATTTTAAAAATCTATGTCGGACACGAATGCTACAAAAACGTCATTCACCAAAAACAATTTGCCTAACCCCAAAACAAGTTAGGAATTCTTGTCTCGCAGCACCGACTTCATTTAAGTCGATGTCATTGTTTCTATAATTAATACTAATTTGCAGTTTTCATTATTATTCTGTACCGCGCCTTTGATTATCGATTTCTTTTAGGAAAGCACGTCCATCTTCCTTTTGAAGGCTGAAGCGGTAACGTATGATACTACTGGCGTCTTAAATTTCAACCTTATTACGTCGGTTTATGTTTTATAGGTATGTGCAGCTGTGAATTAAATTATGACTGCGCACGGTATTGCGGCAGTAGACGCGTTTACTCACGTTTGGCACTCAATGAAATTGCATCAATCGGTACCGTGTCGCTATTATTGGTATTTTTATTATCGATTTAATTTGATTTTATTTTTTTGTTTGAAATCTTCAGGTGTCACTCTTAAAATTTTATTCTTAAGCTTAAATAAAATTTTGAAGGTTCCGTTTACCTACTTAGTTTATTCACTTCTATATATTATTATATATTAAGTATACATAATATATTATTATATTTTTATTCATTAGCGTATCTGGAGATATTTTTGGGAGGGCCTGAACTTTAGCTTTGAATAGATTCATGTAAATGGTGTTTTCCTTTTGTTTTTCGGGGCAAATTTTGTTTACAAAAAGTAGAATTTCTGTGGTTATGCTTTTATAAATTTCTTAATTTGGTTACAGGTACACTTCGACCTCCAGGTCTCATCGGCGGTAGCAAGCCTAAAGTAGCAACTCCAGCAGTTGTTTCCAAGATAGAACTGTATAAACGAGAAAATCCAACTATCTTCGCTTGGGAAATTCGCGAAAGATTAATTTCTGAAGGTGAGTGTAATTACATTAAACGTTTTACCAACATCCAAAAAATCTATCAATGTAGATATTTTACGTAATAGTACTTTAATTAATAATATTAATGCAATAGTAATGAATTTTTATGCAATAGTAATTTGTAATAATAGAAATACGTTATATAAGCAGCGAAATTTAACAAGAGGGCAGAAAGAATAAATTCATTTTCCCCTTTCAGGCTATTTTATAACTTTTTATGTTATAACTAAACGTAAATATTTTATATCGGTTTGTGTTAAGTAGCAGATCGAAACGCAGTGATATTACACTATCTTGTTCGCTCACCAACTGATCCAACCGTAACTAAATCGACAGCCAGTGAACTTAAAATGAAAGCATAAGTTATTAAAAACGTTGAATAAATAAAAAAGACGCAAAAACACGCATTTTACATTCTACATTACTATTTTGGTATATCTCAATCGTATACGATTATTAGTTTCTTAAAATATAACAATAAATTTAACAATGTTCACCACGCTTCATACGAAAACTATTTTATTTAGATCAATCAGTAAAGGCTAGTAGGCTCCACAGCTGTTTTGAAAGATGTTAATAAATATAATCAAGTCTTCGCAGAAAACTGAGTTTTAATTGTTTGACTGGATTGCTTAAACTTTTAGAACAGGATTTCTTAAAATTCCTACAGAGACAAAAGAATGGATATTCCATTTTATTTCCAAAAAAGTTGCGGCCTACGACTAGTTGTGTATAAAATCTCAGTTTGCAAAAAAATTACGACATTATCAGTGACAGCTTCATTTGATTCTTTATTCTTCGTTTCATACAGTGAAAATTATTCAATATTGTCCTGACAATTATTTATTACTGTCGGCCCCGCGCGGCTTCGCCCGCTTGAACTATACAAATATGTATTCATTATTATTTAAGTGTATTTAGGGAGAATTGGTTAATTATCATAGTATGATTGGTATGGTTAGTTTTGGTAAATGTGTAACAGTATAGTGTGGCATCTCTAGTGTTAAATACACTTAACACTTCTATCGTGATTTGAATTAATCTTTTGGTATTTTAATAACTATAAAAATGTTTAGTTATTTCATCATCATCATCTTTCTAAGTAGTCGGTAGGTATGCGCACACAATAAATGCAGTTTTTCTCACATAAATTGCGATCTCGCGGGAATTTCGGAATAAAAAGTAACCTATATGTTGCTCGACAACCCCCTTTATCTTTCACTAAAAGTCAATTTAGCTGTGTAGGATATTAGCCCGAACAACCAAAAATATAGATATACAGACAAATGTTTTAAAATAATTTGTTTATGTTTTTTAGTATAACTGTAGGTATAACTGCAAATAACTGTAGATATGCGCTTGAAAAACGCACTTAGGTTATTTTTAAATCACAGACAATTTTACTTATAAATATAGGTAGAAATATAGATTACCTTACTTTATGCTATTTCGTATTATTATTTTTAATTTAGTGAACTATTAAATTTTATTTAACAAATTAAAATATATAATATTGTGGTATTATTGAATATATTTACTTTTGAATATGTTTGAAAAAAGGCGTATTACTTGAAAAAGTATCTATTGTGATATTATACCTGTATATATATTTACAAAATATATATTCACTTAGAATTATCTATAATTTTAATTAACTATAATCACAGTGTATATTAATTATGATTTTATATTAATACTTTTATGATAATCACGTGTTGCTCGACATGCTTTATAAAATAAAACAAAAAAGGAACAGTTTTTAAAAGTACGTAATTCGTGTTTAAAGACGTTAAAGATGCTGCATTTTATCCATTTTTAAATGTTGTATGAAGCTTAAATTTTATTTTATATTGGCATGACTACCGGTATGCAGTGTGCTTCTCGTGTTACAAAGCTCATGCGTGCGTGCTTTCAGTAACTTTATAATATAAACATTATGTCGATGCTCTTTAATAAAACTTTTCTTCTTCCTATATAGTGCAATCATATTTTATTACATTATTATATAGTAGCCAGTCGTAGCGCGGGGGCACAAAGTGTGTCTGTAAACTGACTGGTTGTTGGTTCGATCCCTACTCGAAGAGATGCAATATTTATTTACATTTATATTTTCATTTCTTCGCTCTGGTGTCGAGGGGAAAGCGCGGCATTGAGTTCCGCCACTCAACACGCAATGCCTCCAGAAATTGGCGGAAAGTGGGGAATGGTGTGTCTTAACACTGGGTTCCCTCTGCCTACCCTGCTGTGTGCGGGGTGCAGCGTGAAGCTGAAAAAAAAAATTGATTATATTATATTTAGCTTCACGTATCCCGCACAAAGCAGAACAGGTAGAGGGAACAGGGGAGGGAAAATCGAACCTGCAACCTGTCACGTTTACAGTCGCACGCTTGACCTATATATATATAAAATAAATCACTTAAATTACTTTATTTGACTGTTATCATATTAAAAAATACTACTAAAAAACTACTTATAAATATTTACAAATCTATTTTATTAATGGCTTATGAAGTTTAAATACCTACTCTTTTCAAAAGCATCCCGGTAAGTTCCAGCAGACAGCGACAGTTCTAAGAGAACTTGTCAACTAAACATCCCAATAAATAGCACACCCGGCACACGCACGTACACCGTGTTGACATATAATTCCTGTATTTAATTCCAGCATTAATGTATCCCAGCACCTAGAATGCAAGATGCTAGCTCATATACTAAGAAGTTTACCTAACTCCGAATACGTAGGTAACTTAATACAAAATTTATAAGATCGAAGCTACTAAAAAAAATAATCAGCTTCACGCTGTATCTCGCGAACAGCAGGGTAGGCAGGGGGAACGTAGTGTTAGGACACTCCGTTATCCACATTTCGCCGAAGTCTTTGCGTGTTGAGTGGCAAAACTCAACGCCTCGCTTTGCCTCGAGACCAAACGGAAAAATGGATATATGACTTTCAATAAATATTCCATTTCCTAGAGTGGGGATCGAAGCTACATCCGCTTCGTTACAGTCACATGCTTGTACCCATGCGCCGCTCGACGCACACGGCTCACCTAATAGGCTACTAAATAGTTAAACATCCAATTAAGGGATTAACCGGCTTGGGTTTTGAACTTTAGGTACTTTATGTCAATACATTTTGGGAGGTCAGGTGGTAAAGCCAACGAAATGCAACCCCGAATATCGCCTATTAGTTACAATGATGGCGGCTAAGTTTGAGGCAACGGATATAATGTAATATGAGATGGTTTTGAAGTTAATAATAGATAGATGGAATTAAGCTACTGGTCTACTGTAAATAGAATATTTAACTTATTTCTTACTAAAACATAATATATAAGAAAAATACCTGTAAATTTATTTAAAAAAAGGCCAGTAATATTCGATAAAATATTTTGAGCTAATTAAAACTTAACGTTATAATAAATAAACGTTAACGTTAAATATCGTTATAATAAATATATAAATATTAAATAATATGCTTCTACAATTGGAAATATTGGAAAAATCATTATAGGAAATTATTTTCGTGATTAGTCATAATAAATATTATAATATTTTTTTCTATATTTAACTTGTATTTTTATTATTATTATTACAAAGTAAATTTAATGTATATTTTTTTATTAAAAATAAATATGAACAGTTTAATAAACCAACATGATGGGCGTTCTTGACTTTGAGGCCAACGAGCCAATTGCGATAATTGCACGAGCGACACCTCTCGTGTCCATGCGTAATACGAAAGTATCAACTAAAACCAGCTCTATTGGTCAAGAATCATGTATTGTAAAATAGTCTATAAATATATTATATTAAGGTATATAATCGCGGAAGGGGAAATGTAATTTTTGCTCTCTTCTATTACAAAACTCTTATGCGTTTGCAGTTTTCTAGCAAACAGTAGGGAGAGCATGCAACAGTCTTTGGAACTGGTTTCGTTCATAAGACGATTCTGGTTTACGATATCATTCTGGACCGGATTAGAAGATGATAATATTCTTATGGTGAGCGCCGCGCAAAACTGAGATGTTAAATGCGTTAGTTATCGTTAAATCTACCTATGGGATATTCCTATCTATAAGAAACTGGGACAATATGCCTAATAAAAATAAAATTCTGATATAATTCATTTGTTATATATGATTTAGGTATATATATTAAAGTTATGAAGATAACATACCAGTATATTATAATAATAATAATTTGAAGTCAATAAGCACTCCACATAATAGACTATACTTATTTTTAATTCAGGTACTTAGAAAAAAACAAAATATTATTCTTAAGGGTTTTTTAAAAATCGGCAATAAAAGAGTTTAAATTAAAGAAAAAGTATTTTATATTTTAAAATGTTGTTTTTTAAAAATAAATTGAAAAAAACACATAGCCATAATAAGGCATAGGAATCAACAGTGGTGTCAAATAATATAAGAATAAAATAAAAAAAAATCTTAAACTGCATGAGAAAAAAAAATATATAATATTAAAAATGCAAGTCGTGCAAGTATTACGCTAATAGCGCTAGAGCTCGGAGCATGATATTTAAAATATGTTCCTTCTTTGAGAAATGAAGTAAGCGAGTAAGTACAGATAATTATTTGGCATTTCATAATGTGAAGTCGATCTTATGATTAGTGGTCGAAGGGATATTGTGGATCGTGTGTCACTGTAGTATTTTCCTTATCTCCATTTCTGGCTGACATTATCGTCATTTGTTGAAATGTGTTTAAAATAATTGGTCGATCGCGGCGCGCTCATGACTATGGTGTATTCGAAAATTGCACGCGACTCCATGTCGGCTGTTCTGCGTAAATGCTCACATATTTATTGTTAAGTACAGTAGTGTTTTGGAAGTTTAAATTCTACAGTTATATTTGCATTTAGTGTCTGAAATTGTAGTAAGCGCGATAGGTTGTGGGTTCCATTCCCTGTCGAGGAATTGAAATATTTAATATTTTCGTTTCTTTGCTCTGGTGTAGAGGCAAATCGCGACGTTGAGTTCCGCTATTCAATATGCATTCCCACCAGAATTCGGAAAATGGGGAACGGAGTGTCTTAACACTAGATTCCCTCTGCCTTCCCTGCTGTGTGCGGTACAGAGTGACGCTAAAAAAGAGAAATTGTACAGGCTTTGTTCGTTTTCATTGCACGAGTTGCTGTCTACAGTCGAGATGTAGTTATGATTGATTCTATTAGATCGGGCGATGGCTTCGGTGTATCAAAGCGTGTTGACCGGAGCAGACCACCTGCTGATGAAGGAGCCGCTATCTACTTGGAATCCAGTGTAATAAGAATTGATTAGAAGTGAATTATTAACGTTATGCTGGTAACATTATACCTTTTACATTAATACGTAGATACGTTTTATTATCGTATAAATCGTTGTAAATATAGACATACTAAATGTCACAATGTTTTTGTATATTAGATATTTGTTTTTTCTAATTTATATTAATAATGAAATCGGTAGGCATCGGTGTATTGTGTGTGTCGGAAGATATATAAGATACAATGTTATTGGTGACATTTAATAATATGATAGAACGAAAAACAATGATTTTCAAAATTTTTATCTACTTGTCTGTCTTCATAGAATCGGCTAAGCGATTTAATTGCAGTTTTCACTATTTCACGTTTGTTTTATTCCAATCGGTTTAGAAATAAAAAAAGTATACCAAGTATCTATACCGTTTTAAAAAATGTTAAATAGTTCAAGCAGGCGAAGTCGTGAGCGGATCGCTAGTGATTTATAAATTTTCATCCTTAAGTATAGCTTACCTAGTGTTAAGAAACTATGTTCCTAGTTGTGCCCCTGCGCAACGACTGGACTCAATTTATCACATGGTAGGTTACCAACGCTTAAATACATTAATTCCTATAAAGGTAATAATGAATATTCACATTGAGCAAAAAGTGGTGCGCAAATGTAAGACTTAAATATGTAATTATATGCTTTTGAGGTAACTCGCTTAAGTTAATGTAAATCAGATATTATCAAGTTAGATCCCTCTACCTATCCTGCTGTGTGCGGGATACAGCGTGAAGCTGTAAAAAAATATATTTCTAAATTAGATTGCTAAGTCTATGGAACATAACTAATAGAATTTTAATCAAATTTGTAACGAAATGATCGCGTACAATGCAGCGGGTTTTTATGAAGAAACGCGTGCTGAGTGGTCAGCTTTAGACGTGCTTATGAAACTGACTAAATTGATTAAATTTCATAACTGAACAGCGGCATACTTTCAATGTACCCACTATCTACTTACTTTATATTAACAGTTTCGTGACTGATTTAATCATGTTTTATGATTATAAAACGTGTTATTTTGGACTTTATTGAATGTGCAAATCTCTGAAATAAACAGTTTTAATGTAAAAAGACTATCTTTGCCAGATATTTTACTTTAAATTTTTAACTTCTTCATTTACATTTTTGTAACATCTTTTCAGTTGAATAGAAATTTAGTCTGGTAAATATTTTTTATGCAGAAAAGAGATCATTATTTGATCATACATAACCTATGGAATAAAAAGTATGTACGGTAAGGTTGCACTTAGGATTAGGAAACTTGAACAATAAGAGAAACATAATTCAAAAAGGAGAATGAAACTTTTGGGCCGTCATGTAAAGAATTGAGATGTGATCTAAAAAATTAATTTTTTTTTTTATTTTTAGAATAGCAAATAATAAATTAATTGACATTCTGGAAGTGGAGAAAAATGAAAAAAATAAGATTTAGATCCTTAATCGATTAAAATCAATCATATTTTAAATCATAGATGTGACAGCTGATTGACAATCACACCTTGTCTAATGATTTTTTGCATTTTTGCTTCTGTTTGTCATCGCAAAATCAGGCCATTAAATAAAAAACATAAAAAAAACATTTGCTTCTGTTATTACGTTCGTGTCATAACGCATCGACATTTTGAATGTTTTCCCGTTTGTTTGATATTTTCAACGACTACTGTTTTGTTTTTCTCGGATTTTGACTCTGCCTACTTTGTACGACCCTCGCTTCCTCACTGGACTCTGAAATCTTTTGGATCTTACGACCGCCACGCTATGGATATGAATCGCTGTGTAAATTGTGGGATAGCCAATGGACACTGCAATACCCTAGTCCGACGACCTTTAGACGATGAAAACCGCCACAACCTGGTTACTTAGAGGTGTGATATAATCCCGACATATAAGCAGGAAAATATATTTCTGTTACATTTTAGTTGACAGCTTTCGTAGAGGAAGGGAAGCTATTGCTATGAAATACTGCAATTGTATTGTAGGAAGACGAATGGTAGGCTGATGTGCTCATGTTATGAGTATTATATATATAAGGTACCATACCTTAGTTGGGCTAGATACCAAAATAATTTAGTTCCACCTGCACTCTTCTTAGATGACATTTTAATAACAGATAATAGAAGAAGAATAAAATATTCATTAAAATGTGTTTTATTTATAAATAATAAACATGAATGCTTAAACAACTCAGTAATGACATATTTTATAGAAGTTGATATTCAAGAAATTGTGCTGCGAAATTAACCTCACTTTTATCAAATCTCTAATAACTCAGCTCTCAGATTGCCAAAATTTATATAGATTTCAGGGAGGGAATGATGTACCTAAATCTATTAAATCATACCATTTTCATATCTTTACATTCTGGGCCCAAAAATGTATGGAATAGTTTCAGTCTCCTTTATTATAATTATTTCCTTAATAAATTTTGATGCAGGATAAAGTTAATCTGAACTGAAAAGTAAAAATAAATTTCGCTGTATTGATTTTCAGTTAATTTTGTAAAATTTGTATTTCCATACATATTATACTTATTTAAAAAACGTATAAAACCTAAGTGTGGTTTAAAAATGTTTAAAAATCTATACATATTTTATTTCTCTCTATCTTCTCTTTCTATTACCTTATTTAATTGTTATTATACTTCCATATATCAAGAAATCTAAAAAAAAATAAGTAGAATATATAATATAGAATGAAACAGTATGATTCGTCGTAACCACTGCCTTCTCTATACGCATTCACGTTAATTGTCGATAGTCTTCGGAAGCGGTTATCAAAACACAGCGATTCATCGAGATCGTCTAAATTTTAATAAGGTGCCCACTACCGCCTTTGTTGGCGATGACGGCGCAGCTTTCGACAATGCCTTACGCAACTTATCGACTAAATCGATATCGGTTTACGAGCCGTTACGGCCGGCTCCAGCTACTGACCAAATTTTGATTAATTGCATTTCCAAACCACCGTAGGTACGTAGGGGCTGCTCCCGCTTTAATTATTTAGTGGCGCCGATCAATTAGCGATGCGAATGACGAGAACTTTTACGAGAGGCTGTTAAAATATTTTGAATTGCTCGATTTTATTTTTTTTATGTCAATGTTTTCAATCAATTATCGATATAGTTGGCGAGATAGTTTGGTTGCCGCTTGAAATATGATTGCAATAATGATTGTAATGAGAAATTCAATTTGAAAGTTTATTTTTTTTGTGTTAAATGAATGATTATTGTATAAATAAAACGTATAAATGCTAAAACTTGGCCCATTATTTATATATTAATTAACATTAATGTAATGATGATGAGGCCAGGCCAGATCGTGGCGCAGGGGCACAACGTGTGACTGTAAAATCGACTGGGATTCGAGCACCACTCGAAGAAATGACATATTTATTTAAATTTATATTTCCATTTCTCCGCTCTGGTGTCGAGGCAAAGGGCGGCGTTGAGTTGCGCCACTCAACACGCAATGCCTTCAGAACTCGGCGGATAGTTGTGAATGGAGTGTTTTAACACTAGGTTCCCTCTGTGTACCCAGCTGTGTGCGGGATACAGCGTGAAGCTGATTTAATTTAATTTAGGTTATGATTAAATATATTTTAGTAAAAATTGTGGCGCAATCTTCACTTTTTTATTATGCGCTTCACGTATATTTTTTGTCTTATTTAAGATAAATAACAAAAAACGCATAAAGTTACCTTAACCGTCAGAATACTCCCTCGTTGTCGTCGAAGAATAGAAAAGTGTTTTTATATAACAAGTTTTTTGACATTTACTAACAAGGTATCGCCTCGTTGGATGATTGGAAATAAATCAAATCGATATCCACATAGGTTCCAATAAACCGATTTATTGATTTGTTACAGTATTAAATTGGTTCCCAGCAAAGTTGCCAGTGTTGCCTGTGATATCAATATTTACGGTCATGATTTTTATATTCAGTATAAAATCTATTGTGATTAAAAAAAATATAGTTCGTTCGAATACTTACTGAAAGTAGAAATTTTTTTGTTGTTTAAATCACAATATTGTGGCTGGTAATATGAAAGTGTGAAGAATTCGCTATCGCACATCGATGGTCATTAATAATATTGGCACATTTGTTAATTTAGCTATTGATTGCTAATTGAAACGGTGGAAGAGGAGCGCACCCGGCCTTGCGTAGGCGTTTAGCGCAGCGGCCGGCAGCGGCCCCCCGCCGGCGCGGACACCTTTTTACTTGGCCCACGCCGCGGGTGCCGCTTGATTGCCTCCGATCTCATCGTTTTATGTTCTCCATAAAGCCAACAATAATTCATTTAGACGACGTGATGCCACTCATTCGTTAACTGGCTCCACTTGTTCGGAGCGGACGTGATTCTGGACCGCGTATCGCGTATAATTCCAATACGTAACAAAACGAAAGTTTACAATTAGTGTCGTTTACCCCCGATCGAGAGAGGGACTGTCCGTGACTTCCCTCAAACGAGCTCTTAATGACTTACCTTTAAATCTTTAATTATGAAACATTTTAAAATCTTGCTATCTATAGTCATGATAATCTTGATGCACAACTTAATGGTCTTTGGAAGACATAAAAATAATCAGGCTTTTTGTATAAATAGTGTACAAGCAATAAAAACAACTAATTATTTTCACTTCGTGGAACCTTCTCCATAATATGATTATTAGCTTTCGTAATCAGTTATGAGGTAACTCGAAAGAGTTCAATTTCCACTTCTCTGTTAATGGGACTAATCAAATTTATCGAGAGCCGGTTCGGGTAAAACAAATAAATTCATTCCAAACCATTAGGCACGAGATCCGATTGTTAATGTCTTAATTTAGAAGCGGACGTAAATCTTCAAAGGCGTGACAATTACTGTTACTTTCCGGCAATACAAACAAAAAGGTTTTCCGTCAATTATCGATAAATTAACCCGATTAAACACTCCATAGCAGACGGCGCCGGATTGTCTTATCTTTGGACATGCCACGCTTTTAGGCAGGTACCAACCTAACACCAGTCCGGAGTGAAAACATTAAGATTTTTAAATCAATTTGCTTTTTATTATGGGTCGTTACAACTGACAACACAAATCATCTCAACTCGTATATAGTATACTCAGTAATTAGACAAATATGACATACCAGTAGTCCAAACAGAGCCACAGTGTACTTAGATACCAAGTGAAACCAGCTTCTTTTTTTTAAATATCTATGTCTTTTAATAAAAGCGGATCCCATTGTGACTAATCATGATTAAACGACCGTAGACAAATTGCATGGCCGTGACTAGGCATTTAGGGCCCGAATCCGATCCCAAATCATTAAAAGAACAATTATAGATATCGCATTCCCACCTGCAACCTGTTGACGGATAATGATCTCTTTCAAAACAAATAGTTAACCAGTGGTCTTTGTCATTACGTCACGGTCGAAGATTAAAAAAAGGACACGAGATGTGAGTTTAATAATCATTTCATTATAGCCACGCCCGAACTGACTGACACTCGCATTTAGGCTTATGCAATTGCGAATTCTAATATTAATAATCAGTCTACGCAACTATATCTTTAGAAAATCTATTAATATAAGTTGAAGTTAACTTTGTGAAACGGTTCATTTAAATTTCCGGAAATTCGATTTTTGCAAAAAGCTACCGTAGTTAAATTGATAATGCTGCCATCTAAATTAAAAAGTGTAGGTACCTACGGCACAGTAAATAGTTGTTTGTGACAAAAACATCTTTTACTGGTCCCATGTACATTTTTTTCACATTATTGATGAGCAAGGAAATAGATTAAAGTGACAACGGTCTGTACTTTCACAAAACCTTACATTTTCAACGGTATTCTTTTTTTTTGTAATACCTATATCGAAATAATTGAAGGTCTCGCCGGTGATGATTTCAATACGTATTTCTCAGCAATATTGTGGTATTAGCTGTGGGTTGGATACAGAATACCTTCTAAGGAGGCATCTTAACGCACCGATTACGAAGCAAACAAATCGTGTTGAGGGCAGCTTTTTATGCTTTTGACGTGTTAACAATAAGCGGAGGTGCGCAACTGATCATTACTATTATACTGTATAAGGCTTTGTGTTTTGAGTAAATTATAACAGGTTGGTTTTATATTGTGTGTGATGTGCCAGTACCGCGCCAAAGTTCTCGGGAGTCTCAATAGAGCTTCATTACTGACCGTGACCATATTAAATATATTTTTATTAAGTAAATAGACGCTGCCACGCTTGAGAAATTTCAAAGTTTATAATTTAAAGACATTAAATATAGTGTAGTCGTAGGGCGGTTTATTTATGTATTGAACTGTATAGGTAATTGTCTATAACAAGGGATCCAGGAAAATGTCTTTGACTATACAGTTAAGTGTCTATTAAGCAATTAGACAAAATTATGCTTCCTTGGTGTAATTGTTCCAATTGGATATGACTTTGTACAATAATAATTGGCAAAGGGAAACACGTACGCAGATATTAATTACTAAGTAGTTATGTACGTGCAAATATAACGCATATTAGCACGTGAACATATCTAAATATTATATGATTTAATAATGACTTACATCTACATATTTATTGAAATTAATGACTCCGATATATTAGAATCTGATGGGTTGTGAAACAATCACTTTACTATGTTTTGATTAAATCTGCGTGTGACTATAAACGCGACAGGTTGTGGATTCGATTCCCACTCGAGGAAATGAAACATTTAATATTTTAATTGCTTCACCGCAGCAAACATCGCGGCAAAGCGTAGGTTGAGCTCCGCCACTTAACACGCAATGAATCGGCGGAATGTGGGGAGTGTCTTAACACTAGGACATATGCGGTATACGATATAGTTTGAAGCGGAAAAAAAATGAAACCTATTTTAGGAAATAAAATAAAAAATATATTAAATAAATCATCAATAAATTTTGCATATTTTCAATGATTAGAACAAAACAACCCAACACTATAAAGATATTTACAATTTAATTGCAACCAAAACAAGATAATTGTATAACATTCTATAAAGCAATTATATAAAATTAGAGTTTTATATCGCACTGGTCCACTCACAGCAACTGCTCAGTAGCTCAACAACGAAATCTACGACAATTACAACTGGACAGGGTATTATTAAATTATACCACTTACCCGGAGTGTTTCCTGAAAATTACATGGGATGGCTCTGCCAAGGTTGAGCCGACACGCGATCCTCAGCACGCATTAAAACATATAATGGCCGCCGATTTGAAACGCGACCAATGACGCATCGGTTTTAACGTGCTGCTGGTCACTAATTTACCGTACGTATTGCAATTACTGCAACGTTGCTCAAGAAGTAGCTAAGAAAACTATAATCATGTAAGAGTTTGTGCGCACGACTACGACCACGGCGCATATAAAAAGGATGTGAAATAGAATATTGCGGTACCATGTCGATGCAGTTAGGTATCTTATCAATCCCGTATAAAACTAATAAATGTTATTTCATAAATAAACTAATAAATTTATTAACACACTGTTTGCAATTATTTTTATTTTGTTAATTTTTTGTTATCAGTAGATAAAGATAAAATATATCTTTATTATAAATAGACAAGCTTACGGGAGCGCGAATGAGCTTTGAAAATAATAAAAGTTAAATTTAAATTTATTTTAATTATTCACTGAACAGAAGTTCTTATACAATAAAACTTAAAATACTGAAACGACCAAGCAGAAGAGCATGCTCTTGTCGACTAAAAATTAAATCAAGAAAATTTTTATATTAAAATACATAAAGAATGTTTACCAAGGATTCACGTTACCATACTCAGATTGCTGATCAAGCGTTTACTTGTACCGTTCTCATGCCATGATCTAACATAACTAAGTATACAATGTTTATTATTAAACACATTGTTACCTCTTTTAAAATAAATGTATATAATATGTACGTATATTTAGTGTGATTGTGGTAGCAATGAATAAATTAACTTATTTTTTTTTTTAAAGGTGTTTGTACAAACGCTACGGCCCCAAGCGTTTCCTCCATCAATCGGATATTACGTAACAGAGCTGCAGAACGTGCTGCTGCAGAATTCGCTCGAGCAGCAGGCTACGGTCTATACGCAGCGCCAGCACCTTATGGTGGGTTCCCATGGGCTGGTGGTGGAGTCTGGCCGCCTGGAAGCCTACCACTTCCACCTGGGGTGTCAGCTCCTAATGTAGGACTGCCCCATCCAGATGCTATGAAACAAGGTTTTTTGGGATCATCAGGACGTGGCCTCATTGGTAAATATATAAAAAATAATATTTTTTCTAAAGTCTACTATTAATATTACTAATTTCTAATACGCCTAGATCCAGAATTCCACCTAATAAGTGGTTAAACCGAATCGAAAATATTTTAAACTTAAACAATGTTTTATCATACTCTTAACCTTTTAACTACGCCATAATAGCAACAAAAATAATAGATACGTGTTTTAAACTCATTTTGTGTAATTGCTATTTTTCCTGTGAAAATCTTAGATTTGTTAGTTTGACTATTTAATGGGTTAATTCAATCTGAATTTTTTTATTTAGATGTGGATGGCGATGATTCCGGATCACTGGATGGAGAACAACCGAAGTTTAGAAGAAATCGTACGACGTTTAGTCCCGATCAACTTGAAGAATTAGAAAAGGAATTCGAGAAATCTCATTACCCTTGTGTTTCAACACGAGAAAGATTAGCTTCTAAGACTTCACTTTCAGAGGCACGAGTTCAGGTAAATATAAATCTAGCATTTTACATTTTACTTCCGATTTAGTTTGATTGGATAATAAAATAAAATATATTTATATCTCTTAAATATGTAATCTAATTAATTCAACATCTCATACGCGTCAACATTGTAATAGATTTAGTCAAATCAAAGCTTTTTTACCACAATCATTTGCATAAATGAATATTTGTTAACAAGACAAGATCGGAATACTAATCAGGTTTACCGTTACTGACAGGTTTGGTTTTCCAACAGACGAGCGAAGTGGAGGCGCCACCAGCGCATGAACCTATTAAAGCGCGGTGGCTCTCCCTCACTCCGTATCCCGAACTCTCCTTCCCCATCTCTCCCGTTAGCTCATTCACCATCCCGTTCCCGTTCCCGTTCCCTTTCCCCAAATCCTGTTTCGTACCACGCCCCTCAGATGGGAGGTGAAAACAGTGCCTTTAAGGCTCTTGGTCATCACGATTCTAGCATTAAATCTCTTTGTCAAGCGAATGCTTTGAAACTGTCTCAATCCACGTTCGATAGCTCATTCAAACCCCACCCCAGCTTAGATAACAGCGCATTTAAAGCGTTAGTGCCCAACGCCGCCGCGCTATTAGCAGCGCAGTCGATTCAATTACGAGGATACGATTCACAATCGGATTCGGATGAAGAAATTAACGTTCACGAAAGTGATGATGAAACAGAAAAAAATAGGATCAGATCCAGATCGCCGAGTCCCAGGCAAAGGATGGCCGGCAATGACTTGCCTTTGCAATTGACTAAACACGATCGTTGATCAAATATTTAATTTATTTTTGTTGATGTAAGAAATATGATTCCTATCGAATGATGTTCCGAATAAATAAATTATGTAAATTATACTAGAGTGCTATTTCACCAATTTGCTTGTAAATTCATGTAAATATATAGGCGTTAAGTTTTGTGAAAGATGGCTATAAATTTAAGTATGCACAAAGAAACTGTTTTATTTATAAATAGTATAATGTGAGATTTAAGGTCCTTAAGAGATGAAAAAATATAGAAAGTGCTGTTTACATTTATAAAGTAGAGCACAGTGAAATTTACTGTTTTTATATTGGCTGTTTACAAAGGAGTTTAATGTGAGGATTTACGAGACAGAATAATATTTTTACTTTAATTTATGTCGCAGGTGCTAAAACTTTGGAATATATCGTAAAATAAATAGAATACCAAAGTGACATATCAATGTTTAGAAGCCGCAGTCTCACCTTATTTATAGTTCCTATTATGGATTGCTGAACAAAGTTTTAATATGAGAATAACATCAAACTTGTTAGGCTTAAGGTATATTCATAAAATTTGTTGTCAACGAACACCTACATAATCTTTGCTACCACATTCCTTTAGTTTGTAAAAGATCGTTGTATATGTGTAGTTTTATAAAAAAGACTAGTTGTGTATATATCTATGTATCGTTAAGCTATCTTAGCCATTGTGGACTATTTATTATAGACAGATATATTAATGTGAAATGAAGTAGGAAATTTACATACGTACCTATGAAATATTAAAATAAAATAAATTTTATTGAAAATATAACATGTATTTTATTTAAAATCTAAAAAAATATCAAAACATAAAATATAACCCAGTAAGTTTATATTTTCTTTATATGATAAATATTAAAAAGTCATAATGTTATTTTAAAAGGATTTATATTAAAAATATATACATATATACTAAAACAAAGTAATATTTGTTACGATACATTTGGTACAGTATAAATCATAAATAAATAATTATGATTTATATAGATATATTTATAAACACATATAATAATACACGCTAAAAGATAATCGAAATGATACTTCAATCAAATTAAATAATTTCATTTACATGAATTATTTCAATATTCCAGTCTTAGATAGGTATTTTATTTGGAACTGAATACAGATTTATGATAATGATTTAAATTTTATTATATTTTGTAGGTTAATAAAAAAATAAACAATAACAGAGTTGCTAGATTTTATTTCGATGAAAAGTGGGATGCTTTAGCATTTTAAGTAAAAAATGAAGATTCAGTAGGACAATATTCTTTAGTCAAAAGCATTAAAATAAACAGTTTTTAAAATATGATTTATACTTTTTAAGTTTTGAATAATTTTAATTTAAAATCATATATCAATACATCTCTTTAAATTATATTGTTTTGGATTACTATTTAAGGCAGTCAAGTCTTCAGAGTAGCTTTATATATAACTTACGAATATACATATCTATTTGTATTTCTATCAATTTTTTTTTCTATGTTTAAAAACTTAAAAAAAAAAAGATTTCTCACAGTACGTGGAACAATCCTTAAAAAGCAGGACTTGTCCCGATCGGGATATTTAATTTTTGGGCTAAAAATGAGGACGTCTGGCATCGCTCCTCATAATATACTAGGTTGTTCTCATTTTGTTGTACTTAATATAAATAATATATGTGTATTATTTAGTCTATCATAGATTGCACCGTCTCAATTTATCGCTGACCTAACCCAACCAAATTAAAACAACTGCAATCAAAGCTTCACCTTTCTTATGAAATTTGAGCTTCTGATCTTTGATGTAGCTAACAACTCACGTTTCGACAACAATGGAAGCGATCCCGAAACGACACACGTCTAAATGATAAAAAAAATTTAAGAAACTCCGTTTGACCCAGCATGTGCGCCTTATAAAAACTGTGTAATTGTATCCTGTAATTATTCTTTTCACTTACCTCTTAACAATAGCCTCATCATTCTTAAGTATAACAATCAGATCATACGTGCAATTATCCCTTTTCCCGAACTCATTAAGTGTTGGATCAATCTTCCCGGATATTGATAATCATGGCAATATTTAATAAAAATGGGGCTTAAACTGTTTTTTTCTTCACATTTATTTGTACTTTAAGGAGTTGTTTGTTAAATATGCTTAATTTTAGGTCAAACAGTTTGACCAAGTGGGATTATATTAAAAATAAAAATATTAATTCAATGTTTGCCTTATGATAAAAGTACAATTTGCAACATTTTGTCTATTTTTGGAGACATTCGCTCAAATATTATATGTCCTATACTAGTATTAGTAATGCTATTTATAATTCAAGAAGATTTATAAAAAATATTTTCACATGCATTTCGTATATTTGATTTTAAAATTTATTTAGATTTAATAATTTAAGTTACATTATTTCCTTGTCCTAATAAAATCTATAAATAGGTTAAGTTAATAAAACGTTAATTGATGATTAGGTGGTATATTATTAAAATTAATGTATTGTGGCCGTTAAAATACTTTCATTTGGTATTAACAGATTCGTTTCGTTTGTCATTGTCGTAATATCTGTTTCTACTTCTTATTTCCTTAAAAACATATAAAAGAGTTTGTATACTACAAGTCTTTATCGTTTCGGGACTTTTATGGCACTTTTTTATGAGGAATATTTGTATCAAAGCTATACATAAATTGGAAAATCTTGATAGTTTTATAATCAAGTAATCTTATTTTCTACTTAAGATATATTTTATCAAGATATTATTCCATTTAACATTATGAGATTCTATTATGTATTTAAAGAATTAAATACATAATAGAATCTCATAATGTTAAATGAAATATGATGAGAACGAATTATTTTCATTTCCAAAGAAAGTTTCGTCACTTAATACGCAATCTCGAATTTGACCGGAAAGTTGAAAACGGAATGTCTCTATTTTACACTAGCTTCTCTGTGACTTTGCAACATCTGGAAAGCGTAAACTGAAAAAAATATATATTTGAAAAAAAAACCCATTCGTTATTTTATTAACCAAGCTTAACGTTACTATTAAATAATAAACATATTTGGGTTCATATAAGTAGAGTATTATTTACATATTTACAAAAACAATTCGCTGCTTGCTCCATATAAATCCACAGTGTTATTCAACAGTCACCTAAATGTCGCATAAAAGTCGAGCGCGACACGTAGAGGGCACTCAGTTTATTCAGAATAGTGCAACAGCGAGATAAAGTTGTACTGTCGTGATAGCCGCGAAGTGTGGATGCATGTACGCGACTCCAACCAATAACAATAAATTTTGTGCGTCGTTTGAAGTGCCGAGTGGACAGCCCCGACCGTCCCGCTTCCCTGCGATAATAGCTCTTACAAGAACTCCAGTAAGGCCCGTGTGAAGACTCAATCGCTACAAATGTATTAAGGCCTTTGCATTCATAAAATGACTATAAAGATATTTATTTAGTTTTCTTTTGTGGTTATTGAAAAAAATATGAGGATTGTTTTTATTAGGTTACAAAAAAATTCTAAATTATAATATGAAAATTTTATCGACGTTGAGTTTCAAGTTGGTGGAAAATGAGGAGCGTAATGTCTTAACACTAAGATCCCTCTATCTACACTTATACACGCGGGATGGAAGCTAAAAAAAAATGAAAATTTCATAATCAATATATAACATAATATATAATATATCAAATATATTTTACATATCCAAAATAAATACTGTATAGTAAAATGGAATACTTACAACTAATTAACAAGTAATGGAGTAAATAAAATTTTCTGTTACCCTCACAATGATAAATTTAAAATTTATTATTATATCCAAAAACAATCAGATAATATCTTAGGTAGTTCCATAAAACCATGAGCAGATCCAAAATGTAAGCACATTAAGTTATCGTCCAAATTATCTCGATGTATGTTCCAATATTTATTTGTTTCTCACTTGGTCGGGTTCGGTGATTGTGGGCAGAGTGTTCTTTCCCAATTAGGTGGTTATTGACGTTTTACTGTTATCAGTTAAATCTTTCAAAGACCCGCCGTATTTGTAGTCCTACCCTAAATAAATTGATTTATATTACAAATTTAAGAATTAAGATTTCTTTAAATGTGTTCATTTTGGGATACATTAAATATATATGATTGTACACGTATTTTTGTATCTATTGTATAAAAAAGTAAATCTATATTGTAGTTCTATTGCAGGAGTATACATATTTTGATGAAATTATATCATAAAAACTTTTGATATAAAAAAAAAATGTTTCTTGTTTAAAATATTATTAAAAATATTAACAATTATTTTTCATACAAAAATACAATAAAAATAACCTAATTCGTACTACACATACAGTAACATAGAGTAAAAGTAAAATTGACATTTATCCCTAAAAGGGAAGCTGTTAATAGAGTCGTTCAACGTTACCGGCCGAATTATCTACAAAGAGAGGAGTCGGCCGTATCGGTCGGAAATATAAATTTATTCGGCGGTTGTCGCTGCGACACGGGCGCCCGCGTCTCTATCTCGCCGCGTAATCTTGAACATTGGCGTTAAAGAATTTAAATTATACACCGGTACAAATGAACAGGCGACCCCGACATATTTATTGCTTTAATCCAAATTATATCGACTAGTCTTTTCGGATTTCGAGAAAATTGTCACCTGATTTGTTCTATTATATTGATATCGATATGTGACTATTAGCACACAATCATTCGAAACGAACGACTGTATTTAGAGATGATATAAACATTTAGTGATATTAGTGTCTGTTTAATATAACTCAATTTGGTTTTATTAACATGATAAAGTGGTGATAGTTTACTATGGTGATATTGGTTATGAAGTACTATAAGGTGTATTGTAATGGCGTTGTAAATTCCATTATCAATATTTCACTTTGCCAGATACTAATTAAGTGTTGCGGTCAATTTGCGCATGCGCATTGATTGGACTCGCCTGAAGACACCATTCGTCTTAACACAACAATTTGCAATAACTTTGCGCGGAATGTTATCAATGGTTTAATGCAAAATATATTATCTTCTTTAATAATTTATATATTGTATATTAGACTTGTTTCCATATATACAGTAGTCGTAGTTTGAATTTAACTTGTATAAATTTTGTAAGAAAAAGTACGACGTGATGTTTTAATAACCGCCACATCCAAATGAATAGTTGTCTCGTGACATTAAGCTTTTCTTATTCTTTCTTTTTTATTCTCTTTATTCCTTTTGCAAAGTTTTTACTTTTTTGTTTTGTTCATTTTATAATTTAATACAGACAGATAAAAAATGTACTATTCTTAACGAAAATAGGTTTTACAAAGAATTTAAATTCTTAATTAGAAAAAAATATTTTAATATGTAGTTATGTTAATTGAATTATCCATGTTACAAATTTGAATTGAATCCTTAATAGATAGCTACATAAATTATTTATTAAGGTTTTTTATGTCCGATATAGAATCTATCTAATGTCAAGCATCTAGCAGAAAAGGCAGAACCTAACACTCCATTCTTCACTTTCCGCCCATTTAGGAAAAATGACATAAGCCGAAAAAAATTTTAGGAGCCTGGGGAAATAAGAATAATTTAAATATTCATCTAAGAGGGAATTGAATTCACTACTATTTTGTCTTCAGTCAGATATTTCTTCTCTGTATGTGAATATCGAGCTTATCACAGTCAGTAAAACAGTTACAATTAGATTAAATCAGCTTCACGCTGTATCCCGTACACAACAAGGTAGGGAGAGGGAACTTAATGTGACGCTCTGTTCCCCATTTTCCGTCGAATTCTGGAGGCATTGCGTATTGACTAGCGGAAATTAACGCCGCGCTTTGTTTCGATAGCAGAGCGAAGAATTAAAAATATAAATTTAAATAAACATTTAATTTCTTCTAAGCCTGTCGCGCTTACAGTCACACTTGTGCCTGTACGCTACGACTAACCTCGTTATATTTAATTAGTCAGTTATGTAATATTAATGTATTTGGGCTGTTTGGGCGAAATTACGTAGGTATATAAGGCAATTAAATTTAGAAATCCGAATCCGAATCCGATTTTTTTTAAAAAGGTACAAGCTAATACTTTTTAAAAAATATACCTTTTTAAAAAAAATCAGATTCTTGTACAGTAGAGTCATTTTACATCCGAATGAAGTCAGATCGGGTGCTAATATTAAATTTATTTATTATTATTTAAGGCTGTGATAGCTAACATATTTATTATCGTCTAGACTTTAAATGAAGCAATCTTCTTTACTAAGCCTCTGGCTTATATATGGGCTTATTTAATAGTGACCAGGATATCCTTATACGAAATATGAAATAATAAATAGAAAAAATAATCATTTATTATAAAACCTGATTGGATCTAAGCAGTCAGATGAATTCGAAATTTTCTCTTTTCATTCAACATCTGTTTTAGGTCATGTATTTCTTTGTTAGATGATATATCAACAGATAATTTCGATTTATTATTTTGTTTTCTCATATCTTCTCTTTCAGTCATATAATTTTTAATATACTGTTTTGAATCTTCAAGGTCACGTTTCGCAGCATAATTTTGTTCCTTTATATATATTTTTTTATTCTCTAGTTCATCTTTTAGATTAATTTTTATAATATTTAATCTTTCTTGTAACTCTGCTATCGACATTTCGCATAATAAACCAACACCAGAAGATTCTGTGAAGTCTATTACTTTTGGTGCTTTAGATTTTTTAGCGATTTCTTCTAATATTTTTATTTCCTTTACCATTTTAATTTTTTGTTCCAATTCTTCATGTTTATCTTTTATTACTCTTTCCATAATTTGTTCAGATTCTTTTTTCAATTCATCTGCAGCCTGCTTCTTTCTTAATAGTAAATTACTTTTTGCATGGAGCATATATAATTCTGTTAACGATAGCTTTTCAACTACTTTTCTATTTTTTTCCATTTCATACCTTTTCCATGATTGAATTTCATCTTCCCATTGTTGTTTTTCTTTTAGAAAATCTGAATATTTTTGTTTATTTCCTTCTAAAAGTTTCTTTTTTGCAATGATGGCCTCCTCATAAGAGATTTGTCCTAGTAAATGTTTCCTTTCTATATCAAGTAACCTTTCTTTTTCTCTTTCTTGACGATCGTTAAGTTCAAGTATTTCAGCTTTCATCGTATTCTGACAGTTATTCATTAAATCTTGAAGCCATTGAATTTCTTCTTGTTCTGCTAGTTCAATTCTTTTATTTGTTCTTTTTACTGTAGTCGATGTTTCTTTTATTAAAGGTTTTTGTATTAATTTAGGAAGACTACTTTTATGAACATTAAGAATATTGATGTCAGATGTATTTTGACAAATGTGAGGGTTGACTAGAGCAAAGTGTAAATTATTTTTCTTTATACTTTTCAAGAGCTGCATGGCTTTTCGTTTGTTATCGTCGTGATTTTTTTTCAGTTTTTTGTCAATAACGTCTTTAGTTAGCATTATTTTCGCTTTCGAATTGAATGAATTTTGAGGAGTAGTTGGTAATATTTCCTTCAGACCAAACTTTTTTTTATTTTTTCTATTTAATACTTTAGGTGATACTGGGATTGTGGGTTGCTTTACGTTTTGTCGTCGTACTTTTTTAACATATTCAGCATAATTATCAGCCATCTCAATGATATAAGGTTGCCAGGAAGACAAAGGGCTTAAAATTTTTTTTGATACAAAATTTGTATCATAATCTGCTTGTGCTACTTGTGAAATAATTGTAAGTAAATCATCACGACATAGAAATGTAGTGATTGCGACTAGCAAAGACTTACTTAGGTTAAATAGAGTTTTATATAAAAGCTGCGTGTACTTTGGCGTTACTTGAAAAATTATTGCATGAAAAAGGATTAAGAAATAATCATAGTCTTCATCAGAAAGTTCTTCAGATACGCTCGAACTTATTGTATTCAGAAAATTTATGTGTCTTTGAATATTTACAAAAGTTTCAATGATCCAGCAGATTTTGTCTTCATCCATAGAGTTTGGACAATTTTCAACAAATTCTTTCAAATACTCATAAGGCGATTTTTCAACAGATTTTCTGTAATCAATAATAAGCTCCCTTAAGGTTTTTACATTTTTTGAGGTGTAATAATAAACCATGGTAAATGTTTATCTGGTTTATTAAATATAATGTTGATTTTCTTAATAAAACTTTTGACATTCTATTTCACTATTTTGACAAGTAAAAGTGAAAATACGTATAAGTTTTTAAATAAATCCTTTAAGAACTTTTTGTTAATAAAAAAGGAAAGGGCGCTTAAGGTAATTATCACATAAATTTTGTAATAATTTTTCCAGTGTCATTTAGTAAATATTAGCGACACAAGCGCGGCGTTTACTAACCCAATTGTTGCTTATGTGTTATTCTGATATAGAAACAATATTACTGTAAAGTTTCATTTAAATCCGTTCAGTATTTTTTACTTGAAAGCGGAACATATATACATCCTCACAATCTTTTATATTTATAATATCATATTTATAATTATAGTAGGATAAATCCTACTAATATTACAAATATAATCTGTACTTGGAATATCTATGAGAAAAATGATTATTTATATTTAGGGCATTTATCAATGTAAAAGCTAATCTCGGACACGGTTTTACTTATTTTGAATGTAGTTTTTTTTATTGTATTATAGCTATCTTCCCTTAAAATTTAGTATTTGATTTTTTAGTCGATGTATAAATAAAAAAATATAAAATATTTTTTCGGCAAAATTGCTATAAAATATTTTTATTGAATTGCCTATAATTTTCGTTTTCAATGTACGGATACTATCTTTAAAGTTATAATGTATAGAATACAAATAGAACACAAATGTAATTCTGATTAGTAAATATATAATTGCTTAAATCTAGCGGGCGAAGCCGCAAGCGGTTCACTAGTAAAGTATAAAAACATTGTATAAAATATTAAAAAAGACAATTAAATTATGTAGGTCTGAAGCCAGTCGTGGTACAAAAGTGTGACTGCGAACGCAACAAGTTGTGGTTTCGATTCCCAGTCGAGGAAATGAAATGTTTAATATTTTCATTTCCTTGCTTTCATGTCCAGGCAAAGTACAAGTATGGCATTGAGTTTCGCCATTTAACACGCAATGCTTCTAGAACTCGGCGAAAAAGAGGCAGCGGAGTGCCTTAACACTAGGTTCCGTCTGCCTACCCTGCTGTGTACGGGATACAGCGTGAAACTAAAAAAAACTATTATATTTCCAACTAGTAAATAGCTGTCAGAACTATTTAATTAGGCGGCTGGTCTGTTTTCGCTGGACCTGTCATTAATCAATCACCTTGACGCAAAGCTATTTATTCGACATATATCGACACCTCATAGATGCGCTGTGTGAACAAAATGCAAGTCACAGAAGGCCTCTTAAAATATAATAATCGTGTTAAAGACAACCATAAAGGCCATATTCGATTAGAAGGAATTTTAAACTGGTTCCTGTCTTGTTATCTCCTCGCTATTGTCGGTGAGGTACGTGTCATGTCCGATCTGTGCGTTTTCATTATCTTTATAATTACTATTGCTTCATTTTGTCGGTAACTACTGATGGGCGCTTTGTGGATGCGTATTATACTTGAAGCAGAGTAGGGGTCAAGTCATAGTCTTTTATGAATGTTGTTTCAAGTGAAGCATTTTGCATTCGTTATAAATGTATACAATATATTCCTCGTATTTAGACAGATATGTTTGTATCTATCTAAACAGAATACTTACAAAAATAAGTCATTGAAAATTAATTTTCAAAATTCTCATTTTGGTTTATAAATAGATAAATAATAATATGTATAATAAATAATATGACAATTATTTCGTTTATATATATAACACCTATATTCATATTTTTATTATTTTTACGGGCAATACTGGTGTAACCTATAGGTTATAAGCTCATACGGTTTTATTTTAAAAAAATACATATATAAAAAAAGAAGCAGGCAATAGATAATGAGGTATATTCATAAAACCAAAATAAAAAAAAAACAGAATAGACTCTTACTGGCTATTATAATTACTGTCATTTCTATAATATACCATGAGAACTCGGTGGCTTATTAATTCTGTCAAAATCAATTCAACTTTGAACACAAATCAATTTGAATATAATATTAGCTGTCAGAGCATGTCAAATTATCACTATTAATTAAAGACGCTCTTCGAGGTTCTTCTTTCTCGTATTTAGCTTTTAGTTTTATATAATAAGAATACGTTTCATCCTTTATAAGCTCCCGTCTTCGGTGTGTGAAACTTGTAGCTTTATATTTGAAATATATAATACTTTCATATGGGATGTCATTACCTAAGTTTTTTTTTTGGGAATACGCTAAATTCAAAACTTGTTGTACTATGAATACTTGGTATTAACTACTTAAATTTATGTTATACTATTCATTAATTATTTGGTATTAACTAGATACCTTCTTGAGACACAATCGCAGCGCTAAGACACCGTTCCCATTAAGACACCTCCGTTTTCCACTCTCCACCGAATTCTGGAGGAATTGTGGGTTGAGTGGTCACCGAAGTTAAGAAATTATGATATTAAATATTTCATATATTTACTTAAATTTATATTTCCATTTCTTCGCTCTGGTGTCGAGGCAAAGCGCGGTGTTGAATTCTGCCACTTAAAACGCAATGCCTCCGGAATTCGGCAGAAAGTGGGGAACGGAGTGTATTTCACTACGTTCCCTCTGCCTATCGCTGTATCCCGCACACAGCAGGATAGGCAGAGGGAACCTAGGGTTAAGACACTCTATTCCCTATTTTCCGCCGAATTTTGGAGGCATTGCGTGTTGAGTGACGGAACTCAACGCCGCTTTTTGCCTCGACACCAGAGCGAAGAAATAGAAATGTAAATTTAAATAAATATTTCATTTCTTCGAGTGGGGTGGTTTTTTGCTTTGTTTTCCTTCGTAACTGCATCGGAGGAAGTCATACAAATGAAATACGTCCAATCATTTCCTTAAGTTTTTAAGGAAACAATTAGCAAGCTGATGCATTTGACCTGATGTTTTTTTTTTAATTTTACAGATAATATTTTATTCAGTCAAAAGAATATTTTTATATTTTCTCCTAACTTGCAATAGATTCTATTGCATATATATTCTATTAGATAATTAAAATACGTATAGTAATAAAAACTATTTATTTTTTAACTTCATTTGTATATCCCATTATAATATAACACACAGGGATTCATATGATAATCAAAGACAATGTTCAAAAAGCAATTGTATGGCTAAATAGCCATCTCTTCCAGATAACCTTTAGGGTGAAAAGAATCATATCTTTAAAAGTAACAGGTAGGTGGTGATGGTATTAGGTAATTATATAAAAGGATAACAATAAACGTTTACAGTGATAGTATTTTTTTTCAGCTTCACGCTGTATCCCGCATATTGCACAGTAGGTAGATAGAACCTGATAACCTAGTGTTAAGACACTCCGTTCCCCACCTTCCGGCCAATTTTGGCCGCGCTGTGCCTTGTAGACTTGTGGAGTGAAGAAATGAAATATTTAATACACCAGGGCGTTTTCATTTCACATACAGCGGCCGCGCTTTGTTAATTTCATTTCCTCGAGTTTATATATAAGTAAGATATGGGAATCGAACCCACAACCTATCGCGGTTTACAGTCACATGCCCTTGCCCCTGCGCCGCAGTCGGCTTCTAACTAAAAGATTTTTTTTGTTACTAAAATAAATTTCGCTTATCAAAAATATCTGAAGGTGTTAAATTAGCTTTGATGCAATAAAATTGGGTAAAGAAGGTGACGTTCTTTATGGAGTGTGGAATACTTATGTATTTATCTTACATTTTTCCTACATATGATAACAATTTAATTTAGATAATGACTTATTTACTTAAATTTAAATATATGTAACAGTGCCCGCTTACTTTTTCACACATATCAACTATCTATCTATCTAATAATAATCATCTCCACGCTGTATCCCGCATACAGCAGAGTAGGCAGAGGGAACCTAGTGTTAAGACACTCCGTTCCTCACTTTTCGCCGAATTCTAAATTGCGTGTTGAGTGGTGGAACTCAACGCCGCGCCTTGCCTCGACACCAGAGGGAAAAAATGAAAATATATATTTAAATAAATATTTCATTTCCTCCCAGTTTACAGTCACATTTTGTGCCCCTGCGCCACGACTGGCATCAAATATTTACGATTACATTTTTTTAAAACAACAATACAATTTAAATTATTTGTGTTATAGTAGTATGCTGGTGGTATATTTGCGAGGCTCTCGTAGCGTAGTGGTTTAGCTTACATTACAATACTGGTATACAAAACACAAAAAAATGTCTCAAAAATTGGTTAAAAGTGGGAAAGAGAGTGTCTTAACACTATGTATACATTACCCATCCTAGAATAGAGTGAAGATGTGACGTTACTTAGGGTAGGGCCCTAAATTTCTTTAACAAAAAGAGACATGTCATATTATATTGCCCGTGATTAGATAAGCACTGGTAGAGTATGAAGCTCATATTTCTGCTACACCAAACTCTACTATGTTTATAAAAAATATGCAAATTATATTACTACTTAATGGCTATTGATACATGGACAGAATGACCATCTAACTAATTAAACCATGTCTGGTTAATATGTAAACGATTTTTTTTTAATTTAATGGTGACTTGTTTTATTTAATATTTAGATTTTTGCTTACATAATAAAATATATTATATGCAATGCATTATTTTGTTATTTAAATATCAAATATTAAAAAAAATATTTAATTTTGCGTTGAACGTGAACGTTGTGGAAGCCATAAAATATTTATTTAATTTTTTTTTTCAACTTCAAACTGCATCCCGGCTGGCCCCAGCGAACCTAAGAACCTAGTGTTAAAACACTCCGCTTTCGTCCCCCGCATTTCATACATTTATACAAAAACATAAATAATTCATACATTTATAAAATAGCGCACAAAACTAACAACAGATTATTCATAAAACACACAAATGTAGAAGTCTATATGTCAAAAACAAGTTTTTATAATTAACAAAAAGTAGGTACAGTTAAGCACTGGCACGATCAGATAAATTGTTTAATTATAAAGACATATTTCCTTTTTATATTTTATTGCCAGCACTTCCATCGTAAACGCGAAACATTGAATTTAAGTCCGTAAGCTTGGCTATAGTGGAATTAACAAACGCTTATTAGCGGGCCACCTAAGGAGAAGCTCCATCAAGTTGGACTACAAAAGAATTTAACAGAGAGTTATGCGTCTTTGTATATGCTCGCTACTATGTAGAGAGTTATTGCTTCGGTTTAATGGTCGTCCAGTGATTAGACGGTACCTTTTCGCGGCTCCTTATATAGCTTTATTACATAAATTTCCGTAAGTACGCAATCACTTGAAACATTCTTAAGTGTTGATTATAAATAGCTAGGTTTATTAATTTTTTTATGTATAAACAAATTCAGAAGTCGTAAACGGAATAAATAAAATGTAATAGTAATTCAATGTAAATGTATATGTTTTAAGTCACTATTTTGTAATCTAGAATGTTTTTAATAACATAACTACTTTTCATAATAAGAAAATTAATTATTTTATGTTTTGAATTATTTCAAATGTTTAAAAACGTTTGTGTATTTTTTAAACAATTACGTTCAAATTAAAGATATATTCGAAAAGCCTGGATAGTCGCCGCAGTGGGATAGTTGCTTCGTTTTTTTGTTAGAGATATTGGTATCGATAATGCTTTACTATATAATTACAAGGACATACACACCTCAGTGCCATAAAAACTATCAACATAGCACAATCCGTCCTTGTGAGCCAAAATAACTAAAAAGAAATCTTCGACGGGCGTTGACAGTATATTGACCAGTAATTTTTATTGAATATTTTATAACTGATCGTGACTACAGTCTATTTTTTTCTTATGTTAAATAGTTTTTATTTATTTTACAAATATAAAGGAGCAAGTAAAAAAAAAGATAATCACCCTAGTTACTTTTGCTTTGGCTACTTTTCTTCAATGCTTTTTCTACCTTACTGTGATCATAAGCTTCCATACCATAGTAAATAGCTTATAGTTATTTTTATTCGATCTTTTCGAGTGGAGATCGAACCCACAGCCACTCTTGATTACAGTCCATTTCGTTTCGTATTCCAGTCGTGGCGCAGGAGCGCAAAGTGTGTAACTTAATGATTATAACGTAGTTGCATAGTTGTTATTTGTTGTGATAATAACAATTTTATTAAATAAAAATCGGATTCGTTTCTATGTACATATGCGTTGGATAATGTTACATAGAACATTTATTTTTTTATAGTTTTAAGATATAAAACCTGATAATATTTTATAATGTTGATTATTAGATACTTAATAAAATATTGCAGTAAATAATAAAAATTGATTAGTTAATTAGATATAACATTGTATTTATATGAAAAAAAATCATTGTGAGAAATCTTTCATCGGGCAACTATCCTCCGGACCATTTTTAGGTGTTATTATATCGTATTTTTAGGTTATCTAAGGCAAAAATTCCTTTTGAATAGACAACAAAATTTGATAATATTCATAAAAATAAACATAATAGATAAAAGGCAGTTTTAAGAAAAAGAAGATACAAGAAAGTTTTCATACATACATATACATATGTGGGTTGTGTTTAATGAATAAGTGCATGTTTTCTAGTTTTTTTTTTTTAATTTATTATCATTTAAAAATTAATACAAGAACAACAATATATGTAACATGTAAAAAAAAAGGTTTGTAATGATGTTAAAAATGTTCTTAAATTACAAAATTTTAATTTACAATAAACTTAAATAATACATAATAGTTAACACTATTATTCACAGTAAATTTATAAAAAAGTTAATTAATAAAATAAATAAATAAAATTAAAATCTATTGACAAAATATTTTTTTAACACTTTTTATATTTTCTTATTATTTTTTTATATATTCTTGTTATACTACTATTTTAAAAAATGCGGCAACTATCCGGCTTCCCCCTATATATTTAATAGTTATAACATTTTACTAGTCGAATTAATCCGTATTTAGACTGACGTAGCGCTGTCTGCTTTCTGAAGATATAAAGTTGATGACCACAAATGTTATTTATTTGTTTAGTAATTTATATAAGGTTAGTTACTGTTTTATTGGCCGTATTAAATCAAGTCCCAATAAGGCAGCCATTCATGTTTATTTTTACGAAGTTTCTGCTCGGTATGCCTAATAAATTATCAACTTGGTCACTTTTATCACAGGCCCATGGTAACGTTTATCCGACGTTAATAGATGTATGGATTGACTCGTAGCCAACTGTATAGGATTTTTAGTTTTTAGGGTTGCCATAAAAATAATTAAAATATATTATTAATTGTCTGTGTATATTTTTTATTTATTATTGCTTTAAAACACAATTGAAAGGATGCTTGTTATTTTTAATTTTTATTTTATATACATTTATATTTAAATTTTCTTCGCTCTGGTGTCGAAGCAAAAGCGCGGCGTTTAGTTCCTCCACTCAACACGCAATGCTTCCAAAACTCGTCGAAAAGTGGGGAATGGAGAGTCTTAACCTTAGGTTCCCTTTGCCTACCCTGTTATGAGCGGGATATGCCGCAAAGCTGAAAAAAAAAGATAATATATATATCAAATACTGTCTTATTTTAAAGAGTATGATTTATTGACAGATTAGGCGAAATATTATTAAAAAACATTCCTGTAAATAAGTGGCATAGCGCGCGAGGCGATACAACGTCAAATTACAAAGCGCATTCGTAAAATAGTGTGTGATTTTGAGTAACTTGTAAATAATTAAAAAAAAAACACAAGTATGTGTTACTATAGATACCTATCTAAGTTATAAAAAATAATTATTAGATTTGATTAATATGTCAGATCCATGCTATGCCCAACTTAACATATCAAAATTGATCTCTTTCAATTTTATTGCTCGACAAATGCAGATTTCGATTCAAACCTCGCATTAGCTGCACACGAGTTTTATAATGACATTTTTACTTTAAAAATACATATTTGTTTTCATTAGTACCGATAGTGAATCAATTAATGTGGAAATAAATCTCCGTCCGTAATCTCATACGTAAATGACGATAAGTATATTATCAGATTTTTCGAACAAAATTTGTATGAGCATGCATCGTTACATCTCAACCACGATAATACTCTTCATTTAGAAAAAAGATAAAATCTTTAAACAATTCTGTTTTATCTATGGAAGAAAATAATATTGCTTTCTGTGCGTGTTATACCTCATTAGTTACTTTAGAATTTATTATCAGGTTGCAACGCTAATAAGATGAATTAGAATATGGTTGTCGGCCTCCTAGCGGGAATAAATCTCCTCGACTTTTTATTGGGGCCCAAAAATCTCTGATCATGACGAACCATTCATGTGTAATTGGGTTCACCGGCTTCACATAAAATATGAGTTCGTGGCTTGAGAACATTTTATAGAGAACATAAATACTTTATTGTGTTTTTGTCCGTATCCCCTCGTACTAAGGCCTGTTTGTATCTTCATTTTATCTAGATTCACTATATTGTTTATTTATTTTGTCAATTTTTATTTGTTTTATTATTTATGTGGCCAGTTCAGATCTGGTGTCCAGGCAAGACGTGGCGTTAAGCTTAACATGCAATGCCTCCAGACTTTGAATTCGGAGTGCGGAAAATGGGGAACGGAGTGTCCTGACACTAGGCTCCCTTTGCCTATCCTGCTTATTACGGATACAGCTTGAAGCTAAAAAAAAGTACATAGAAATTCATGTAATTGTCAAAAAAGCGAAATTAATATATTTCTATGTATATTTTTTATGCTTGGAGATGTTAATTTCTAACACATTCAAAAATTTCAAACTCAAATCACCTTATTCGTTTCAGCGCCAATAACAACTATATTTCGTAATGTGTTCACGAAACTCGCTTTAAAATATCGTTCGGAAGAAGAGATAGTATTGGAAAGTTGTAACGCTTCTGTTGTTATATAAAGCATAACTACAATTTGGGCCAAAGACAAAGTAATATTGCCATTCAAAATTTTCCGAGCAGGTTCCACTTCAAATGAGGCTCGTTTAAGCATAAAATTACATTGTCTTGTCGACATTGTCGGGTGGCAATGAACTACACTTTGACATAAAATCGCCGTGGACGGTATAAATCTATTTCATTGCCTTAATAAAGGATGATTGAGGTATCCGATAGGAGAGCCATCATTTTCTACGCCTCTTCTATCTTTAAACTTGCAGTCGTTAACGGGTTTATGCTTAGCAAGAACATATTAAAAGGTACATTCCGGTGACTATCAAACGTTGTTTTTTTTTTCTCATATTGGCAGTAAATTATTGGAAAGAGTGGGTGAGTACGTGCTAAAATTTAACTCAAAACTGCATATTAGGCAATTTAAAATTTTGACGCTAACAAGGTGAAGTTAATAATGTAAATGATTCATTAAAAGCTTCCTTTACATAAGTCTTTATTCTCCATACCTTTGTCAATCAGAACCAGTTAAGTCTACATTTTGTGGTTGAAATAATAACCCTCGTTAGTCTCAACAAAGAACTGGGAGATATGTAAATTCGTGAAAGGTTCGAGCACAAAAAATTCAGGCTCATACGAACAACAGGTGTGTTCCTGATTTCTAATAGTGGCATTCGTACTGTAATTATTGTTCAGTATATGGTATTAAAATTATTTTTTGTACAACTTTTACCATTTTAACTTTCATTTTTATCAATACACATACCTATATACCTACACGTAGGATGCATATAAAAAGGGTAGTTTTTTTTTAATAAAAAATATAAAGTGATAACAGATGTATGTTGCATTTCTTTTTTATTTCCAAGTTTAATTGTTTATATTTTAAGAATTTAAAAACATAGTTTATAGTTTTTACTATAGAGTAAAACTGATTTGAGATATGTATATTCAGTAGTATATATGTGTTTGTGTCAAAAATCTAATACCTAGACATTTCAGCTTCACGCTGTATCCCGCACACAGCAAGGTAGGCAGAGGGAACTTAGTGTTAAGACACTCCGTTCCCCACTTTCTGCCGAATTCTGGAGGCGTTGCGTGTTGAGAGGCAGAACTCAACGCCGCGTTTTGCCTCGACACCAAAGCGAAGAAATGGAAATATAAATTTAAGTAAATATTTCATCTCTTCATTAGTGGGAATTGAACCCACAACCAGTCGGTTTTACAGTCACACTTTGTGCCCTCTAATATCTAGACATTTGTTATTCTATATATAAAATATAGCCAACCAATATGATGATTCAACATCGGAGCAGTGTTACGCGTGAATATCAACAATGTTTATCAGTGGCTCCTGCGATGCGCGGCGTGGGTGCAGTCCTCACCTCAGATTTACGACTCTACGAGCCCTCACTACTTCGCGCCCGCGCCTCGGACCTTCGGAGAGTTATACCTTATTACACTTTTATTGCTTTTATTACAACCACAAACTTCCCTAAACAACCTTATTAGATTACGCAGATACGAGGCAGTTTTTATCAGTATTGCGTAGGCTTAACAGGTAGGACTCATTTACTAGTATTTAGTTACTATCGTTATTATCCTGACTATCGAAGTTAACAGAATGCCATTAAATTATTTTTAAAATTATACAAATATAATTAACGAAACCTGTTCTTTCGTGTCTGTAAAGTACCTGAATAAATTATAAATATATATATCGATGAAATATTAAGAGAATAAGTTACGAGAGTTAAAGTATTGATTATGAACTATAAATATTCGCCCTAGTTTTACTTTTTTCTATATATTATTTGTATATATTTCTTAGAATATAAAAAAAATAATAATAATATATATATATATATATATATATATATATATATATATATATATATATATATATATATATATATATATATATATATATATATATATATATAAATATATATATATATATTTGCATAAGATAATTTTGTCTTTCGTACATTCTTATAAATTGTACTATGGACGAAGTATATTAAAAAAATAATAATTTTCGTTTCTTTGTGTACATTAATTACATTTATTAGTAGGTAAGCAGCCTCACCTCCTTTTAATCTTTTTTCAAAAATCTATCTTTTTTCAAACATATATTTTTTAGTGAGTACATACGCTGTCCCTTAATAGGCCAAAAGTGGCAAAATGACCTTTTTGTTATTTTTCTATTATTATTTTAAGCGTAGGGGATTTTAAATTTGCATTTCGTAGGTAAAGGGCAATCCGTGTATGGCGAGTTCAAACTCTTACTTTTAAAAATTTCATACGAAAATTCTTCATGATTTGATAAGAAATTTTCGTATTAATTGAAATTTGAATATATCACTTTCGTCCGTAGCAAACATTGGTTAAGAAATAACCATTAACCATTTGTTACGATGATGTTTATCTATCACCAAATTAGTACAAATAAATACTTACTTATACCTACTGTTAATATAGCTTAACCAATACGATACAAATACAATGCAAATAATATCTCTCAAATGGGTGATACATAAGAAAAAAAAAGAAAAAGAATTAAACAAATAATTGACATTACTATTGTGTTGCCCGTATCAAATTGCGATAGCACTTTAGGGAAGTAAGTGGGAGTGCTAAAAAAAAACTTACCTACCGTAGGGTAGATATTGACAGTTCCTAGCCTACTTGAGGCCGGTTGTGGCGCAGCGGCACGAGGTGTGACTGCAAAACCGACTGGCTGTGGGTTCGATCCCCACTCGAGGAGATGAAATATTTACTTAAATTTATATTTCCATTTCTTCGCTCTGGTGTCGAGGTTAAGCGCGGCGTTGAATTCTGCCACTCAACACGCAATGCCTCCAGAATTCGGCAGAAAGTGGGGAACAGAGTGTCTTAACACTAGGTTCTCTCTGCCTACCCTGCTGTGTGCGGGATACAGCGTGAAGCTAATTTAATTTAATTTTATTCTAGCCTACTTGAAAGTTTCGTTAGAGTAAGTGCTATTATAAAAGAATAAAAATAAATCAGCTTCACGCTATATCCCGCACACAGCAGGTTAAGCAGAGGGAACCTAGTGTTAAGACACCCGTTCCCCAGTATCCGCCCAATTCTGGAGGCATTGTGAGGTGAGTGGCGAAACTCAACCAGATCGAAGAAATAGATATATAAATATAACTATATATGGAGAAGAGAAATAAAGAAAGTATAAATTGTCTTATAAGTAGATAAATCTATCTCTTATAAAATATTAGACATATCGCTGATTACCACGTATTGTGTGGAGTTTGCGTACAGCAGTAGCCTGCGCGCGCGCATTATTCGCCAGTGTTGGCGCTATAAGCCGACCGCTAGTTTATGTGATACTAGTGTCGTGATCCCCACAGTAATATCTATGAAAGATATTATGATTTATTTCCATGACTGCAATTACATTACTTGTATTATATCGAATGCTACTCGATTATCTGACGATAGTAAAATATCGAATAGAATTGGATATTTTTGTTACATAATATCTGAATTTACATCAAATTGATGAATTATGTTTTGAGGCAATATATTTATTATTTTGTCTGCAACTAGAATATTTAAAATTATATTAAAATGCAAATATTGCTATATAATTTATTGTATTATTACAATTTGTGTATCTTTTATCGGCAGATAAAATATTACGAGGTATCGTAGAACTTTTTAAATGTAAAGAAATTTTACCTTCGACCGACGTTTAGTGGATTTTAAAGACATCTTGAAAACTTTTATAAAAAAATCTTAACTATCCCTTTATTACATATAGATTCATCAAGGCCTGTCGTGGTGCATGGGCGTAAGGGGCCGTCCAAGTATTACGTAAACAGTTTTTTTGCAGTTATTGACCCACAACTAGCCCCCTCCCCCCTCCTCCCCTATGTTATCAAAAATAAGCAATCCTCTTAAAAATATTTCATAGAATACGTAAAAAAATAACCAAATCCAAGACCCCCCTGCCCCCCTACAGTGCTTACGTAATACTTGAACGACTCCTAAGCGTGCGACTGTAAGCGTGACAGGTTATGAGTTAAATTTTCAGTTGAGAAAATGAAATATTTAATGTTTTCATTCCTTAGCTCTAGTAACGAGGCAAAGCGCTTCTTTGAGTTCCGCCACTCAACACGCAATGCCTCCAGAAATCGGCGGAAATTGGAGAATGTAAGTGGATGTAGTCTTACAGTTAATTGAGTGTCTTAACACTATATTCCCAGGTTCCCGCCATGATAAGTACAGGATACAGCGTGAAGCATGCCACAAATGATGTTTAAATAAGATGAAATTGGACTAGTCCATGTGACAGTCAGGTGACCTTTAGCTAACGATTAGCGAAGGGTGCAGTGTGCGGTCGCAGTGACGAACGGCGATTGATGAATGATTACATCTTTATCCCGGCCCGTTTCGGAGCAAGAGAATCTACTTCTGCGACGGGTACCACGATGAAGTAGTCTTGATAGAATTTTGTGTAGTAATTGTTAGGAAAAACCGTTACAGCAATTAGAAAACACTACACTTTCCATGTTTTAATTTTAAGGAAAAAAAAAGAAATTTTATGATTCTTGACGTCATTAGAACTTGGACACGCACTAACAAACAAGCAATGGTTTCGCCATCAAACACACTTGAGAGCATGACTTTTTAAATATAATAGAATGCCTGTATTTCATTTTGTTCAGGTTTTGTGGTTTGAAATATAAAGGCAATATATTACTTTAAGCAAATATCAAGATCTACTCACCCACTACACGATATACTACCTGTGTCATTCACCAGGTTGTTACAGGTCGCTTCGTTCGACACGAAAAAAAAACCTCTTTTCAAATGTAAATTGGCCTAAACCGACAAAGCAAATTGTCACAAATAAACACAGATACATTTAGTTTTTTTTTTAAAAAAGTCTATAAAAACAGGCGCATCGGTAAAGGGTCAGACTGAACCAATCAATCTAAGATAAAAATTTCTTTTATTGATTTTTTTATACGTCAGTTTTTCAACTGTGCCTTTCAGACGTTGAACCTTGATTGTTATCCGTGAGAATTTTGATTATATACAAAGATATTTCCTGCTCGGAATCTGTCAATTTCAAAATTGCTCGCTACGTAAATTGGAGTTTTAATTTATTAATTTATATATTATCCTATGTATTATTACAGTATTTTCTCCTAGATTATCTTACGTCGTAAAGTCGTCGCGCAGAGGCAGAAAATGTGCCTGTAAAAGCGACTGTTTGTGAGTTCGATCTCCACTCGAGGAATTTAAATATTTATTTAAATTTAAATTTATATTTACATTTCTTCGTTCTGGTGTCGACTGTCGAAGTACAGTGCTTTCAAAGTTATAAGTAGGTAGTCCTATAGTATTCTATATAGTAACTCAAATCTAGATCACCTAAATTATTAACAGTTATTATAAATTTTATATAAAACTTTAACCGAATTAATTGTGTTATTATTACACATTTTACGAAACTTGACGTTTTGAATACTTTGCAGTAGTCAGTGGTCTTAACAATCAACTGAGGTGGCATCCTTCTTTCAATATACAGAACTATTTTATTAATTTTTTCCTTCTTTCTCATTGAGCTAACTGTATCTGACCCTGACTCTGTGGTGTAGTGGATTTAAGACTTTAGATAGTTATCAATGGTTTTTTCTATTAAAGTACAGACTGCTGTTGTGTGAGCATATAGCGGATAAACCCAGCCTCTGCATCAGGTTTGATGAGCCTCACACCCTCCCTAGGGAGAACAGATATATTTCTAAAATGATTTGCTAGGTTATGAAATTAGGAAACCATTGTAGCAAGGCCCACCACACCAGTTATATTTGACAACTTTATTCACCTTCACGTAATTAAAACCTACATAGTATTTCCCGTAGACATACTTACTATGAAAATTCCAAAAATTATAAAATATATTTGTATTAAAGATAAAAACTAATACAGACTTGTAATTGTAGTAAATTACATACAAACTGAGTACGAAACGTATGAAACACACGCCCGCAAATCTTAAGTTTAACCAACCTTTTCATAATATGTGATTCCTGTTGACGTACAATCCTGAAATTGCTATGCAAACTTCGTTCTGCTGGTTCAACTCGCACTTGACCGGTATTATTTTTAAATTGATACAAACAATTAATTCATCGAAATATCAAATTCTTACGAAACCAATAACATGCCAAGCTGGATAAATTCTTTTTTTTAACATATTTTGCTTTTCTTCTTGTGCCTACCCTGCTGTGCACGGGAACAGCGTCACGCTTAATAAAAGAAAAACTTCTATAAAGCTTTTGTAATTAGCACTCATTGTAAGTTAGTTTATTAGGCGGAAATTTCAATGGCAATTTCAATACAACAAAGTAGATAGACAATAGATCGGTCTATTTGTAATACAAACATACCGCCAGTGCTTATACACGTCACAAACACCTAAATACCAATAGCGCCTTGGTACTGTACTATTATCAAATTGCAACAAAATCACCATATGAATGTTAAGAATTTCAAGATATAATATATAGGACACGTGATTAAAATATATACGAAAAGGTAAGTGGATAAATTGATATCAGCTAACTTTAGAAGTTCAAAAAATGAATAATGTAAATCTAAATATTGATTTAACCCCATCAGCGACGGAAGCGCCGAGCAGGTGTCTCCGAGGGAGCACGCGTTTCCCACTCCCAAGTCACAATCAATGAGCGCGGTCTAGCTATGAAATTAAATGATAATCACGACTTTTTATATTTGGATAAGGAGCTTAATAAGTGCATTTCGCCTACGAAGTTAGGGGTGCTCAACCTTTTTGGAAATATAAGTATATTCTACACAATAATTGTCGTCTTTTCAATCCTCAATAATTTGGAAGTAAATAGATTTAATATTTTTTATTTATTTTTTAATATTACCTACATAGCAGAGTAGGCAGAGGGAACCTGGGAACCAAGTGGTAAGGCACTCCGTTCCCATAAAGTCACGTTCCTCATTTTCTTCCGAAATTCTCCAAATTTCATTGCATTGCTTGTTAAGTGCCGAAAATCGACGCATTGCTTTTGCCTCCTTATCATAATGAGAAAATGAATATATTAAATATCTCATTTCTCCGAGTAGAAGTCAAACCTACAACCGCCCGTAGTGTGCCTTGGTGCCAGAGCAAAGAAATGAAAATATTTATAAGCAATATTTCACTCTCCATATCATACATGTACAAGTAAAAAAATGTTTGTGAATCCCTGTTTTTAATTTACTATAATTCATTTTAACGGTTTGCTGGCGAGAGGGTTGAACGTCATGCTTTTCTGATGTTACGGATAGACAAGGACTTTTTTTTGGGCAGATGTGTAAACTTATAATTTGAGCGTATCAAAACATGTAGTCCCTGATGAGATCTATATATATAGTTAGTTGGGCCGGTAACTTGTAAAATAAAAGAGTTAATTTTGATTAATTTTCTTAATGTATTTATGATGTGTTGAGGAATTAAACTGTTATAGGCGTTAGTTGTTTATGATCATTGTTATAAAAAAAGAAAATTAAAAAAAATAATGAAACAGATTCACCTGTACACAACAGGGTAGGTAGGAACCTAGTGTTAATATATTTCGTTCCCCACTTTCTTTCGAATTCCGGAGACATTATATGTTGAGTGGTGGAGGTCAACGCCGCGCTTTGCCTCGACACCAGATTGAAGAAATGAAAATATAAATATTTTATTTCCTCGAGTAGTGATCGAACGTACAACCAGTCGCGTTTACACACTTGTGCCCCTGCGCCACGACTGGCCTCATTATTGTTATTTTTCATTACAATATTTAAATAATTTAAACCGGTTAATTTAACAATTTCGCATTACATAATGCGAAATTGTTAAATTAACTGCGGGTATAGATCCTCTTTTAACGTTGTACCCGTATAAAATACCTCTACGTTTCTCTACGTTTTTGACATTTTTAAAGTGTTGTCCACACTTAGGAAAGAAAAAAAAATATTTAGAAAACGTATAAAAAATTGAACGTAGCGGTATTTGAACCTACGCCTTTTGGAAACCCTATACGTTTTCTAAATAAGCACCTCTACTGTTCAACTACTAATATGTTTCGTGCTACGAATAAAACAACTCAACAGATCCAGCTACTGAGGGGAGTATTATAACTGAACTGTAAGTGACGGGTCTCATAGACCCAACCCCGATGATACCGAATTTAGATTATTTGCCATTAAGCATTTATACTAAATTAAAACACCCCGTACCTTATGGTTAAATAAATTTAAAAGTTAAATAAAATTGTATCATAAAATAAGAATTTAAGTAGCATTTCTATTTTCTTCTAGCATTATCATCCCGGTTTTTCCCAAGGCCTGCCCGTACGCATAATACTAATGTACATATAGTAACTACTTGGAAGATCCGTGGGATTTTAATAAGGTCAATAAATCAACCAAGGATCAACCTTTTTAAAAATGTAATTTGCACCAGCATTGTCTTAGTTCTAACTTAGACGAGATTTTGAGGCCGTCGCGGCGCAAAGCTCTGTAAACGCGACGGTTTTGGGTTCGATTCCAGTCGGGGAAATGAATTATTTACTTATATATAATGTTATTTCTTTGCTCCGGTAAGGCAAAATGCGGCGTAGAGTTCCGCCACTCAACAAACAATGCCTCGAAAATTCGACAGAAAGTTAGGAACGGAGTATCTTAGCACTAGGTTCCCTACCTAACCTGCTACATGCGGAATACAGTGTGAATCTCAAAAAATCCACAACTTAACCGTATTTATCCACAAGACGTTACCAGCTACTTTATAAAGTATTGACATTTTTATCCCTCAATAGAATCGCGCGTTATATTATGCCTACACAATCCTTTAATAAATCGAGTGCAATTTGGCAGCACCGTTGCAAAGCCGCGATAAAGTCAAAATCCCTATCGTTCCACAGATCTTAAAATAATAGGGCAATTTGTCAGAGCAAACATTTTGCATATGAGATCCCGTATTCAGCCAGAGGCAACTGATGAGTCTTGAACACCCGTCTAGAGTTCACGCCGCGACTAACGCACTCATTTAATGTTGGAATAAGAAATAAGTAGGTACCTGTATCTAATGTTATCCATTTAGTTGAGATTTGATTAATATTTTATTTTTGTGTGTATGTGTGTGTGTTGATTGTCATTATTTTGATTATTGTTTTAAATTATTATTTAATATAGAATATTTGTTTTTTGAACTATCTAAATTTACTTGGTATTTTCGACGTGATTATACTAAAGGTGTGTTTGTGAAAAATTATTGTGTGGTAAAATAAGACGAAAGTTGTTCGGTAGTGAAAAAATTTAAAAAAATCAGCTTCACGCTGCATCCCGCACACAGCAGGGTAGGCAGATGGAACTTAGTGTTAAAACACTCTGTTCTCGAGGGATTGCGCGTTGAGTGGCAGAATTCAACGCCACGGTTATCCTCGAGAAAGTAAAACTATACGTATTCACTTCTTTTATCGTGGAACTTTAAAAAAACTTAATCTTAATTAAAGTTCTAAAAGTAAAACAAAAGAAAAAAATATTGGACACTTCTTTTAGTGCCATTATATCAAAAACGAGTGTATCACTTACAATTCGCAAGTAAACTATTGTTACGGCTTTTAATATTTCTACGCGTAACACGTAATTTCGTAGGATAATTAAAATGACCATGGTCCATGGCCAAGAAAAATAAAATACTGATACAACATTGTTTAACGTCTAACATTATTTGATTAAGTTAAATAATGTAGATTTGTTCGAGTTAAAAAAAAATGCTTTTACAAGCGGTGTAGGAATAGAGCTACCTACTCATAACATTTTATTGGACATCAGAGCAATCTCTCAATCAAGCACTAGTATTCTTTTTAGCTTCACGCACCGCACATAGCACGGAAGCAGAGAGTACCTGTAAACCTAGTTTTAAGTTCCGTTTCCCACTGTCTGCTGTTTCTAGGCATTGTGTGTTGAGTGGCTTTTGGGGTTACCAGAGAGAGAAAACTAAAAGTATGAAATATTTCATTTCGTCGAGTGGGAATAGAAGCCATAACCTCTCGAGTTTACAGTCGCACGCCCCCTTGTGCCCCTGCGTCACAACTGGCCTCGGGCAATTAATATAAAAATACACGAGTACCTTAGTTTTCCAATAAATTGTAAAGTATTTTCATTTTTTTTCTTTAAAAATATATATAATAAAATATAATACTTTTTATTATACCTACTCTTAAAACGTACACACAAGACACTACACACGCTGCAACTACACGGCTCGTCAGATGGCGCTACGTTATTCAAAAATACGTTTTGAATATTTAACATGTACTGCCATCTGTCGACGTCACATAATAATAAAATGAATAACTTTGAGCAGATTCCAAGAACTTCTTTATATAACAAATAGATGGCGTGAAGGTGAGACATGTTGCCATCTATCCTAATTTATTAGAACTTACATGAATAATAGTTTTGTATTTTCTTAGTAATATATACCTATTTCCAGAGATGGCACGACTAATATATTTTTATTTAAGCTATTAAAATAAGGCAATCGTGATCCGATGACACAAGGATGTGATTTGTGAAGTTCGCAATGTGAACACGACGGCGTGGATTCAATTCCCGCTGGCGAATCTTTAATATTTTTTTATTTTAATATTTTACACTCCGCCTATCCTGCTATCTGCGGTATACAACATGAAACTAAAAAAAGAAAAAAAAAGAAATAAAAATATTTTTCATTTTCGGAAACTCTAAATATAAAGGAATATAATAGTTACAGTTCTACATATATACATATTAATACAAAACAGGTTACCTAGCACATTTTCAAAATGAACAATACATTTTGTAATTTGAAAAAATCCCTTTCAAGGTGTCGAATACGTATTCGATTAAAATACGTCTTGAATACATAATGCGAGTAAAATGAGTCGAGTGCTCTCTCCATTCAGTGAGCGCATAAATTAGCGGTGCTAACGCAATTCCACAAAAACTCCAATAGTAGGGGAAAGTTTGGCGATTAAGCCGCGAGGCGTGGTGCGGCCAGGTCTGCTCGTGACAGTTAGTGCTGCCACTTGTTATAATCCGCTAAACTTTCGACCCTCGTCAAGGTACCCTGAATTAATGGAAACCACCTTCTCAAATTTATTACACTTATTTTTTGATTTCTAAGTCCGCAAACGTTATTGATAGGGTAATCGGAAAAATGATTGTGCTTCGATAGGATTAACGTGGATGGTATAGCTGGTTAACAGTTGTGGCTAAGGTGAGTCGTGGCGTAGGGGTGTAAGCGTGCGACTGTAAGCGTGACAGGTAGTGGATTCGATTAACACTCAAGGAAATGAAATATTAGGCATGGACCTAGAAAGAGTGGGGATTGGTCCATGACCACCCTAGAATATTTTAATAGGTCACCAAATATTTCAGAGAAAAAAATAAAAAAAGAACAACAGGCGCCCGCAGAAAATATATTTAAATACGTTCATGTCAGTAGGTACATAATGTTACAGCTTACTAATAATAGGTTATTGTACAATAGACCTAAATGTTCAATCTCGTCTTTTAATGTTTACTTGTTCAATTAACAACTATTAGTCGCTCCGTTTTATTTTCAAAAAAATATGTGGAAAATTTAATTTTAAAAATTAAAAACCTGTGTGTGAGCACACTGTGTATAAACATTAGGTTTGATAAGCCCCAAATCCTCGCTAAGCAAAACAGATACATTCCTAGAAAGATCCGCGAGGCTATTAAAATATAAAAACATCCTAATTTCAATAGAGAGGTTGGCTGGAAACTTTCTACCACCTGGGATCTACTCAAAAAAAATGTTTAAATCTAAAACCCACCATACCAGAGGGCAAGATACAAACAGCTCATTCTGCAGGAATCCAGGGCAGTACACGAGGCAATTAAAAAATCGTTGGCGGTAGTTTGATATAATAATTACGTCAACTGACAGACGAATGCCACTTAAGTGTACTCATGTACTACTCGTCGGCTTTCCAAAAATGAATAATCCTAAATATACGAGATTAATCTTGTTAAAATAATTTAATTTAAAAATATTTAATTTCCTCGATTATATGTAGAGTTCAGAAATGGTAAGTTGTACAATTTTGAAATTATTCTAAATATTTTTCTTTTTTTTTCAGGCTCATGCTATGCCCCGCCGGTAGCAGGGTAGCATAGCCTATATTGTAATTCAAGAAACTTACATATATCTACGTTTTAATATTTTGAAGATTTTTTTTTCAGCTTCACGCTGTATCCCGCACACAACAGGGTAGGCAAAGGAAACCTAGTGTTAAAACACTCCGTTTCCCACTTTCCGCCAATTTCTGGAGGCATTGCGTATTGAGCGGCGGAACTCAACGCCGCGATTTCCCCTCGACACGACTTGCCTCAATAATCTTTGAAGAAATTAGAGATTATAATTAATTATAATATTTTATATCTAACTGATAGTATTATCAAGGTTGTCGCCATTTTCCATAATGATTTTAATCCTTATGGAAAATGTTGAAATAAATTATATGAATAGCAAAAAAATATATAGTAATTAATAAATTTTCAGAATTAATTTAAATATTCAAGTGTATTTTAAAATAATATCAGAAAGACATTGCTTATTTATCTACTTTAATCTAGATTTCTTTGACAACGCTTCGTTTTCCAAGCTGCGCGGCGCTCCGCTCGTATTATATAATTATGTAAGCGCATACAACGCTCATCTTAATAAAATTAATTTGCATCCTCTTTTATGATAAACCTCCTTAACAAGTTTGCATATAATTTGGCTGTTTTAAAATATTGTTATACTTATTCATTAACGTTGTTTATTTTTAAAAGGAATTGATATAGTATTTCATGATTTATAAACAACAGAAAAAAAAGAGGGGAGGTTAGAGGCCAATCGTGGCAGAGGGGCACAAGCATGTAACTGTAAACGTGATAGGTTTTGATTTAGATTTTCATGTATAATAATTTCATTTCTACACTCTGGCGTTGAGTTCCGCAATGCTTCCTCTGGCTTCTCTGCTTTACGTGGGATACAGCGTGAAACTGAAAAAAAAGAAAAATCAATGACTACAACAACATTAAACTCCTAGCGCCGATTTTCTAACTTTGTTATTGCATTGAAATTCTGCAAAATATTTTCTCTAAATAATCGAAAGTACTTTTTAGAATAAATTCTTTGAATTCTGTGCCGAATTCCTCACGTAAATACCAAAATCAAATACCTGAAGTGATTCGCGATCAGAATTTTGCAATACGAAATTAATTATTATTAATTACCATTTCTAACGAAGCGAAAACGAAATCCTAAACGTTAATTACTTAATATAATTAAAATGTATGGAAAATGGTATATTTAGCAGAAAGCAATATGTACTAATAATTCGAATAAAAAAAATATATTATGAAAAATAATTCGAATCTGTCCTTTAGGCTAGGCTAGAATCTAATAAGTTTATTGATCATATAGGTTCTGAAAATAAATTAAATGGTTTTACCATTTTTACTATCATAAGCCAAATATTTATTAAAGTTGTAATATTTTCTGTGTATTCAGAAATATGTGTTATAAAATTATATTTCAAGTTACTAGCATTTCCCGTAAATACGAAGGAGCTTTTTAAAAAAAAACTCTAACAGAGGTTCTAGTTTATTTGGTTAGAGCCTTTGACCTAATACCTGCATGCGGGTTCATATTCTGCTATATAGCTATACCTTTGTCCATTTTCCACGAAATTTCTATGAGACATTTCAGCTAACCCATCACAAAAAGTACAATTTACATTAAGTAATCAATTAAATATTATTAATATATGGTTAGATAACCTATAACAATGTATGAAAAAAAATAAATCAGCTTTACACTGTATCCCGCCTACAGCAGGGTAGGCAGACAGAACCTAGTGTTAAGACACTCCGTTCGCCACTTTCTGCCGTGTTCTGGAGGCATTGCGTGTTGAGTGGCGGAATTCAATACCGCACTTAGCCTCGACACCAGAGCGAAGAAAATGAAAATATAATGTAAGTAAATATTTCATTTCCTCGAGTTCGGATCGAACCCACAACCAGTCGATTTTACAGTATCACCTGCACCACGACTGGCCACTATGCACGTAAAATATTGTGTAAAAATCTACACAATATTTTTCTCAAAGTCTAACTGTATTTAAGCACACAGGTTAAGCGTTTTAGCCAATCACTAAGTATCTAAATATAAACTTTATTTTTTATACATAGATATTAGAAATAACAGATTAGAAAGACAAAATAATATATTAAACATTTAACGATAAAAGTAGATCTGATTTTATCAGCACCAATCATTCAGGAACTTGTAAGTAAATTAAACAAACTACAACCCACATAATAACTAACAATAATCTAATAAGCTTCGACATCCTCCAACCCCAAGAAATCAGGAAACAGTTTGAAAACATTAAGATATTATCATAATCACATGTTCGAACCAATCACAATACAATTGGATATAGGATCGAATGGAGAATTTTCAAAGCTCGTGCGTGATATAGCGAGAAAAAAGCTTAGAAACCAGAGGCAACGAAGACAGGCAACAATTTATTTATATAACGCTATAGGGAGAACTTATCTGGAGATCCAGGAGGGGAGGAATGAGGTAAAATCAAGTCGATGCGTGCTGGAATAGGATTGAGCGGGTAATAACATGTTCTCATGTACGATACAATTACTATATTATATTTTGAAGAGATGTGATGAGTTAGTTTATATATATATATATATATATATATATATATATATATATATATATATATATATATATATATATATAATATATATATATATATATATATATATATATATATATATATATATATATATATATATATATATATATATATATATATATTAGTGAGGATAAAAAATAATAAATAGTTTCCTTATTAATTAAAAAAAAAATAATAATAATTGATTATAATCATCTGAGTTCACAGCAAAGCCACAACCATCTTGTTTACAGTTGCTGTACCACTGTACCATGACGGCCTCGAAATCATTTTTTTCCAAAAAAATAATTTATTTGAAAATTAAACTATCACTAATAGTAATAAAAACTCTATACATCTGTTCAAGTGTAAATTTGCCTCACACATACACACATATGATACGTAATAATCCGTTGTTTGTACACGACTACAAGAATAAAATCCGTACACACGAGTCGATGGAACGCACCACAGCGGGGATTAAACAGTCAAACTGGAAATTCCGCAAGCTTTGCCACCATCCACCGGCGTGGATAGACATCAACATCTGTCAGCGTTAACATTCGGATTTGCGGGGATCGGATGGATATTAAACCAGCTGCACTCCACGGAACCAACTAAAACGACCAGAGCAAATGAAACCGTTGGGATTGCTTTTAAAATCTTTCTTTCAATAGGCCAGTTGTATTTTATAACGTTGTGTTTATTGATTTGTTGACCTCATCCGATGGATGTTCGTGGCTCTTGAAATCTCTAATTAGATTAACTATGACTTATGTTGTTCTAGTTTAATTTTGTTACTTTATTATATTGCCGTGTATACTGAAATTTGAGCTTATGCAAGTGTTTTTGGTATTTTTTTTAATGAATGAAATAATTAAAATGTTTATTTAAATACATATATGTATTTCAATATTAGTAGGTATTTGATGTTGAAGGAATATGTAATATTCTTTTACTACCGTTAAATGCAATACTTTCCTACCCGATTCTTTGATGAAAATATACCTAAAGATAGATATATATTTCCCCATAGATAGAAACCTGTATCAGGTATAATATTGCATAACAAAACAGCGAGAGTACGGGGGCGGTAGACAGGAAACAAATAGGGTCCATTTGAGTTAAGATATCGGCCAGAGCACACGTTGCGTTACATGAGACTGATTGAAATAACCACTCAATCCCAGCTCCATAGATATTTATACTGACATAAATTGTACTGACATACGCTGCATCTGATACGCCTAGTTACGAGTTCTCCTTCAACAATGGATCGTCGATCATTTTGCTTTATGTTTTACGTGTAATATTTTTATTGTGTATTATATTTAGTGACATAACTAAATTGTTTAGTATTGTTTGGTTTTAAAAAGTAAATTTCGATAAATTAATTAATTTGTGTCAAAATTCCAAACAGGAATGTCGTGAGTTCAACAATAATATATTAACACTTATAATGGCCTAAGATCCCATCGTTTAAAACTGTAGGGATTAGATTTTCTAATGAAACTTATATTTAAGAATGATACATGATAGTAGAATAGATTACACTAGGGTTACCCAAAAAAATCCTGCCGCAATCACCTTTAATTAATGTTTTTCGTAACTCGTTTTTGGAGAAAATTGCACTCATATGTTTTTTATGTGAATCGCACATCATTTGAAAGAAAATCGCATAAGGAATTGGAAAAACAATGGTTGCCAGCTCTCAGTCTGCCGCAAGTCCAAGGTTGCCTGGTTTAAAGAGGTTACTTAATGTGAATATTTGCACTCATGTGTTTTTTTAATGAATTATATATCAAATTAAAGCTTATTTTTTTGTCATCACTAAAACACATGGTTGCCTAGAAAATGGCTGCCGCAAGCAAAGGTTGCCATCATTCGAAATATTTTATTCTGATTCCGTTTGACTGAGAATAGACGATGAAATACGCGATTTGCCTTATGTTTTAAAGTAAAATATTATAAAATAGAAGGTCAATCTTAAAATTAATATTTATTCTAACTTTTCACCTGTTAAATGATGATTTTAATCATATTAAGTACATACAAAAAACTATTTAAACATGAAATCATCCTTATTTTTCCATTGAAATAATGAGTCTATGATATTAAGTCTTTGTTAAATCTGTTTTCTAGATATTAATACTCGTTTAAATCGTTATTTTAAAAAGACTAAATTATCATCTATATATATAAAACAAGTACCTGACTGACTGAGGTAAGACGCACGCACAGCCGCTGATGGTAGAAACGTGAAATTTGGACAGATGTTTTTTTTTCGTAATCTGGACATCCACTAATAAGGGATTTTAAGAAAATTGAACCCTAAAGGGATAAAATAGGGGCTGAAAGTTTGTATGGGTTTTTTTTTAATCGGCACCGATTTTTATAATATTTGAAATTCAGACTCCTAAAAATATTTCATTGAACACATGTTTCATGGTTTTTTAGAATTCACCCCGTAAGGGTTCAAATAAGCGGGCGAAGCTGCGCGCGCCCACTAGTATTAAATAAACGTTTATTATTCGGCATTACTGTCAAAATTTCTTAGAATTTTTTTGTGATAAATTAATTTTGTTTATTATAATTCTATCATATATATTTCTTTCAATGCAAATTCTTAAAAGTTGCGTGAGAAACAAAAGATTGCGGCAACCGTTATCAAAAAAAAACGAGAAAAAAAAATCATACGAGCAGAGGACAAAGAGAGAGAGAGAGAGTATATTGAAATATTATTTTCCATATTTTCTTAATTAATAAAAAAACTTACGCAATAATTGTCGCCCTTCATTATCTTAAGGAAACATGATGTAATTAATACCTTATAATAGATTGATATTTGTAAGCATTTATTTAATTAGATAATTTAGTCGTTTTAAAATGATAATTTAAATTAGTATTAGTATTTAGAAAACAGATTTCGCAAAGACTTAATATCATGGGTTCATTATTTCACTTGAAAAATAAGGATGATTTCATATTTAAATAGTTTTTTGTATGTTCTTAATATGATTATAATCATCATTTAACAGGTAAATATCTAGAATAAACATTAATTTTAAGATTGACCTTCTATTATATAATATTTTAATTTAAAACATAAGGCAAATCGCGTATTTCATCGTCTATTCTCAGTCAAACGGAATCAGAATAAAATATTTCGAATGATGGCAACCTTTGCTTGCGGCAGCCATTTTCCAGGCAACCATGTGTTTTAGTGATGACAAAAAAATAAGCTTTAATTTGATATATAATTCATTAAAAAAACACATGAGTGCAAATATTCACATTAAGTAACCTCTTTAAACCAGGCAACCTTGGACTTGCGGCAGACTGAGAGCTGGCAACCATTGTTTTTCCAATTCCTTATGCGATTTTCTTTCAAATGATGTGCGATTCACATAAAAAACATATGAGTGCAATTTTCTCCAAAAACGAGTTACGAAAAACATTAATTAAAGGTGATTGCGGCAGGATTTTTTTGGGCAACCCTAGTGTAATCTATTCTACTATCATGTATCATTCTTAAATATAAGTTTCATTAGAAAATCTAATCCCTACAGTTTTAAACGATGGGATCTCCACCTAAAAAAGTGAAGCCAGTCGTGGCGCAGCGGCACGAAGTATGACTGTAAAACCGACTGGTTGTGGGTTCGATCCCCACTCGAGGAGATGAAATATTTACTTAAATTTATATTTTCATTTCTTCGCTCTGGTGTCGAGGATAAGCGCGGCGTTGAGTTCTACCACTTAACACGCAATGCCTCTAGAATTCGGCAGAAAGTGGGGAACGGAGTGTCTTAACACTACGTTCCCTCTGCCTACCCTACTGTGCCCGCACACAGTAGGGTGACACATACAGCGTGAAGCTGTTTTTTTTTTATAAAAAACGACTGCTATTTACTATTTATTCGTCGTTATGATCACATTTTCTTTTGAAAAAATTATCGATTCTATGGAAATAATCCAATTTCAATAAATTAAAGAACGGAAACGTCTTAATGGGAACGGAGTGTTGTAACACTACGTCCTCAGGTTCCCTTTGTGCGGGACGCAAAAAAAGCAACAGATGAATAAACTTTCTTTCTATAATAAATATTTCTTCACCATTTATTAACGATAAATCTGGTGGATATAATATAAAAATAATATTTTTAATTACAGTCACTTCGCAATGATCATATAGACGTGCGGCTCATTTGAGATAAAGTTAATTATAAGGATGGGTACGGCAAGCATTCCATTTATGGGCTTCGATTTCCCACGTGGAAATATACTATTTTCCGCTGATAGCAAATCGGTGATATTAATATAACCCAAAAAATATGATCCTAATTATTATATGAAGATAATTAATATAATTGTGTGGGACTGCTGATGTGGTATTATTTGATTTAGATAAAAGACTATAGTGGCGCAGTGAGAACATATCTGGCCGAAATCGCGGTGGTTGAAGGTTCGATGTGCAGGCGGAGGATTGTGTCGTTGCACTAGGCACTGCCATGCTATTAAGCATATTATAGGATAAATCGTAAATATTAAAAAAATAAAACAAGCGAAATCGATATTATTAGGAACTAGGAGAATTAAAGTGTTAAAAACGATGAATTTTATCAAAATACATATTGTACCGTTTCATTATGATACATAATAGACATATTTTGTACGTAATATAAGAAATATAAGAAGATATTTAAATATATTTTTATTCATAATTAATTATATTTAAACTCAATAAACACAAAAAGTAAACAAGGCGAATAAACGATACACAAATAATTAAATTTGGAAACTAATATTTCATATTATATAACTACATCGCCAGTTACGTTACGTTAAGTTAATATGATGGCGATGTTAATGTTGTCTGTGTGTACTTTAAGGTTTAAGCGGTCGTCCGTTCTTATTATAAAACCACTTTATTTTGCCGGTCAGGTATTATACAAAATAATATAATTTTGTAGTTTAACGTTCTTATCTACGTATATTAAGTAATGGCGTGTCTTTGTTAGAATAATAGACTTGGATTTAGTATATTAACATTTTTTTAAATGTTACGTAGGTGAATCAAAGAAGAAAAAATGCGAAAATTCCGTGAAAATCTTCCTAAAGAGACGCTAACTACAAAAATTGGCTCTGCAAACGATCTGCTTGGACGACTTTGTAACTGATATCCCAAACACCTTTTAAAATATAATTTAATAAATAATGCCTTGGCTCGTGATGTGTCTAGTGGTTAGAACTGTTTATAGTTGTGATCGTGAAGAACCCAAAATGTTTTAGAGATTCAGAGGTAACAGTGTTAAGAATTTTATATTATGCCATTAGAAGGTATCGCTTTAATAAGATACATGCCATCAGAAGTTGTTCTTGTGTCAGTTATTTAGATAACTGTAGACTCGACAATATAACATTGTCATAACTCGAAGCTCGTCCGAAGATAAGCCAAGAGTGCGTCCTATCTTCCTCTCCACTATAACTGCGAACTAGTTATAATAAAAGGAAGAAAGAGTACGGGGCCCTCCCCGCCCTACACCGTGAGTTCCGACCAGACTGTGGCTTTACAGTCATCGTTGAACCCTCCGGGACGTTTGTGTGTGATCTTTCCGAAGGTACTTGTTACGCTTGTTTATATTAAGATTGTATTAGAATAGTGATTCGTGATGTTGATTGATTTGTGAGATCAATATAAGTCGTTGGAACGAACGCACTACCGCAAGGCGGCCGATATGTTAAATAAACGCACGGCACACACCCTACAGTCGTGTCTCGAACCGAAGGCGGACACTACTACATACACCAGAGTTCCAGGACATAAAATAGCACCACACACCCGTACGAGACAGGCGGACACTACTATATACACCGGAGCTGGGACATAAAATAGCACCACACACCTACTACTCGTATACCAAGCCTTAGAAGTGGTATATAAAATATCAATGACCAACGCCATACAAGCATAGCTTACGTATCGCGAGCGTACTGCGAGACGGCATCAGCCACGACATAGTTAATGTCGCTATAACAGTTCGCATAAGCCCATCACGTCAGCCTTCGCGACGTCAAGCAACATTCAATATTATAATATGGATCAAAGATCCACAATATGTGTCGCTCCTACACATATATTGCCTTTATAAGAAATTCGATCCTAAAAGATCGTGCCATGATAGACTTCAAATTATCACATACGGTACGAGTCTTTATGTGCGCATATTCATTTGTACCGTAGTACTTAATAGTTCGACTCGACCGCTGCCTTCCGAGCATCACCACCACCTATATATACGGAACGACGGTCGCGACACTCGGGACGAGAATACACGAACGCGTCTCGATTAATATGATATTTAAAATATATCGTTTTTATTATTCATATTTAACTATGTTATTTATGTATATTGCCATGCATATTTTATTTTATTTATTTATTTATTTTTAACTTATACCATAGGTACATACTGTTACAACTTCCAAGATGCGCGAATTCGAACCCAACTACTTTCATATTGTTACACGTTTCCAAACAGTAAACACCATACTATGTTAATTCACGCTGTATCCCGCACACAGCAGGGTAGCCAGAGGGAACCTAGTATTAAGACACTCCGTTCCCCACTTTCTGCCGAATTCTGGAGGCATTGCGTGTTGAGTGGCAGAACTCAACGCAGCGCTTAACATCGACACCAGAGCGAAGAAATGGAAATATAAATTTAAGTAAATATTTCATCTCCTCGAGTGGGGATCGAACCCACAACCAGTCGGTTTTGCAGTCACACCTCGTGCCGCTGCGCTACGACTGGCCTCATGTTAATTCCTTGTAGAAATATAAATCTACGAACCAACGTAATAATATTAAACGGAAACAAACGTACAACCAAATGAATTCTTTATAAGGTTTTTCGAGACAAACAACATTATAAAAATAGCAGTGTAAATTCGAAGTTGGCTGTCAGTTGAGTCGGACACGCAAGCCGAAACGGCCCGCGAGTCCCCCAGGGGCTGCGACTACGCGGTCACGTATAAATTACTCTTGGGGGACTGGCCTCTCTTTGTTGTCCTGGTAAACTTACTTTTTCTAAGGTGAAATCCTGACTTGAATTACGAGGGCTTCGCTTTAAAAATTCTGTAATAAAGAATGGTTAGTTTTTTTTTGTTAGTTGTTTTACCTATTTATGTAGGTGTATGTGTTATAAAATTATGGTAAACTAGTATAATTTACGAAATATTAACAAATAAGGCCTACTTTAGTAATAAGTATTAAATTTTAAATCTATTTAACTAACATATTCAATGTCATAAAGATGTTAATGAATCTGGATACTATACTATTATACTGACAGTCGTTTCGATTATATTTTATGTATATGTATATAGGGTCAAAAGAATCTTATTAATATATTGTAATAATAAATGAGAACGTGGTACACCGAATAGGCTTCAAATGCGACGATAGTTGCTTTGACTCCCACTTGGGGAATTAATTATCTTCATTTCTTTGCTGTGACAAAGCACGACCTTATTTCTGCAACTAAACGAATTCCGTTGGAAAAGCAAAGTACAGAATGTCTCGACACTAGATTCTCTCCGCTTACTCTTAGCTGCGTCTCATTAAAAATATATAATGCTTATTGTAAATAATATAATTTTAAGAGGCTAGTCGTAGCGCAGGGCCACAAAGTGTGACTGTAAAATCGACTGGTTGTGGGTTCGATCCCCACTCGAGGAAATAGAATATTTATTTATATTTATTATATAATATTCATTTCTTCGCGGTGAAAGTGGGGAACGGAGTGTCTTAACACTAGGTTCTCTCTACCTACTCTTCTGTGTGCGGGATGCAGCGTGAAGTTGATTTATTTTATTTTTCTATCTAAATTTAATATATTATAATGAAAAACAAAAACCTAAATAGAGCTAAACATGCTTTCAACACTAATTAACTTACGGCCCGGATGCGATACATCAAGTGAGGCGGCTACGTTACCGCTATTACAATATGCGGACCTGTAATCATCTATTTGCTTTGTATTATTTATCTGAAATTCAGGAACCGTATTCGAGAAATTTAAACTAAACTTTAACTTTCATGGAAAAATCAATATATTATATTTTTAAATGAGAACTAGTTTCTTTTACATGTTAAAACGAATTTATAAACATTGGATGCGTTTCTCCAAATTGTTAATAATATAATGAAAAATTAACAATTTTATGAATTGAACATGCTCTTGATTTTTTTGCGCATAGTAGGGTAGACAGACAGAACCTGGGAACCTAGTGTTAAGACTCTCCATTCCTATTAAAACCATCCCATAAGTTCCGTTACCCACCTTCCTCCGATTTCTGGGGGTATTGCGTGTTGAGTGGCTGAACTCAACTCTCGTCTCGACTCGTCGCCAGAGCGACGATATGAAAATATTAAATATTTATTTTCATCGAATGGGAATGGAACTCACAGCCACACAACACACACAACTACGCTTGTACCCCTGCACCACGACTGTCCTCGCCTGACTTAAACATAAGTTTCCCTTTTTCTCTCAATCGTCATTCTGAGTACGGCGACACTCCACATAAGTGTCGCAAAAATTATCTATCGCAACAAATATCAATATTTACTCTATACAAAATGGAAATACGTGACCACCGACTGCACAAGCAACCTTAATTAAGTATCAACACAGCCAAATATGATGGCAGAAGCTATATTAAGGGTTCAAACACGAACGGTAGCTGCTGGCACCACATTCATCAGAGTAGTTAATATGTGAACACATGAGTCTTATATCATCACTCATCTCGTAAGTTTCTAAACGTAAGTCGAGAGCAAATGGTGCCAAGGATCGCCTAAGAACCGCATCGGATCAATATAATATGATGAATTCTTTGATAGCGTGATTATTAGTTATATTTTACTCTATACTGAAAAATATTTAACTACTTTACAATACGAAAAATATCCTTAAAAATCCAATAGAAATAAGTTTTATTAATTAAATCTATAGACATATATAAAATTGATAGGTCACTCACTCACTCATTAGGAAATCTCATAAATTACAAGTGCTAGGAATCTTAAATTTGGTATGGATGTTATTTATAGGATGCTCACTAATACCGGAATTTGCAATATTCGACTACTGAGCGGTTATTTTTGGGGTTGATAATTTGTATGAAACTTCGTTACTACAAGTGCTAGGAGTCTCAAATTTTGCATATGGAATTTTAGTAGGTAGGCAGGTGTAGATTTAGTTAGTAGGTACTGTAGATGGGATTTTGTCATGGATTCTAAAATAGGATTTTTTTAAGTAATAAGTTATAACGTCTATTTACTATATTATATAATTTATTTCATATTTTACACATATAGTAAAAGGATAGGTCAGTTAATGTATCGATACCAAAGGCTAAAACCCACTCAGCAGAATTTTTGTCTGACCGTCTGTCTTTCTGTCTGTGAGAATGTCTGTTTGACTTTGTTCGTGAATCATGAAAACTGCTGATCAGAAATGAATTAATTTTGGTATAATAATGGCTCAGTTAAAGCCAAAGTGTCAGCCTAGGATATTCTTTTACAGATTATTGGATCCCCAGCGAATCTTCTTTGTATGCAAACCCCAGCTGTACTGGGGTGCACCAGCCTCGAGATGAGAATAGTATTCCATATAAGGCCCAACCTGGGTGGTGTTTTGGCGTAATGTCGATGCCGATGACCCCTGGTTTCTTTGATACCAACTTACTCTTGCTTTCCAGATGATCGCGATACTGATAGACATTCCAAATGTTAAGACTCAATATACTGATACTGGGTGCAGCTTTAAGAGGAATGTTCTCAAAAACTGATAACACGATAAATGGGGTATTCTTAGTGGTTAAAGCGCAACCAAATTGGGCTAGGTTTCTTTCACCATATAGAGAAACATTTCCGATAATTATAAAAGCTGGATTTTGTGTCTGATGTATTGATTTGTCTGACAATAGTAATGTTTGCTAGGATCCTCTAACATATCATTGATATGCAGAAGAAACAACGTACGTAGGGACCACACGTCCGTATGCTCGAAGATTTGCAAGAAGCGCCCCGTGCCACACTCGAACGAAAGCCTTCGATCGAAACTAACATGGCCAGGCCATCCCCTTTACTTTAAATAGGCTGGGGAGCCCAGCGTAGGTTAGGTGTACCAGATGATCATCGGTGAAGCGACCATGGTGGAAGCTATAATGACGGCCATTGATCAATCAATGATCCTTATATAAACAAGGAGGTGATTATTTTTATTTCGTCGGTCTCACACACAATACTCTCAGAATTACGCGCAAAATAACCTGCAATTGACGAAAGTAACTTAATATAAGGATCCCAGATTCCTACCCTGTTATGGTAAAATTAAAACCGAAGCTATTTTTTTAGTTATTATAACAATTATGTAAACACAAATATATTTTGTTCAAATTATTACTTAGAGGCTGTCGTGGCCCAGGGGCACAAGGGTGTGATTGTATCGCGACGGTTGTGGGTTCGAGCCGCATTCGAGGAAATGAAATATTTGTTATTATGTGGAGAACAGAGTGTCATAACACTAGGTACCTTCTGCCTACCCTGCTGAGTGCGGGATACAGCATGAAGCTGATTTATAACAGAGAAATCATAAAAAAAGCGATCAAAACCCTATCAGGAATTAATAAAAATCAACAATTATAAATTGCTTTAATATTTCAAATTAGTAAAAAAATAAATAAATAAATAAATCAGCTTAACGCACACAGTAGGCAGAGGGAACCTAGTGTTAAGACACCCCGTAATAATTAATATATACTAGCTAGTTAAATAATAAAAAATACTACAAAATATATGAAGAACAACTGTTTTTTACTTGTTGACGATACCTATACAATTAGTAATTAATGTAATAAAAAATATGAATTCTGTGAAACAAACATATATGTATACATACACACGTTTTATAAGAAATATTACAGCAATAAATATATTTAGTGTGCACTAAATTTATAAATAACAAACACAAAACATTACGAAGTGCAAGATCGGTGCCATCGTAAACATTACTAAAGTTTTACGACGTCGGGCACCGTCGCCGTCTAACCTTTGCCTTCAGATTTATATTTTATTTTTCAGGTTAGAGGAGAAAAAAAAGAGGATTTTATTCATTATTTGTACTACAAGTTCTCACTTTTCGCTAAGTTTCATTATTGCAGACCTACAAATACAACATAAGTATGGGGAATATCATATAATAGATTTGGATTATACTTATAAGTTTTAAATTATTATTTTTTTCTATAAGATACTATACTAATATTTCTATGTATACATTTAAAAAAAATCATTTAATAATTTTACTGAATTTATGTTTATGTAACTTATAAAAAGTATTTACTTAATACATGAAATATAAATTTCGGGTGAATAGTATTTTTTTTTCTCACATTAAATTATTTTTCAATGTGAATTACATTTTTTTATTTAAAAATAAGCCATTATTACCTTCATAAAGTCGAGATAATTATTTATTTTTTATTCAAAATTCTATAATTTATTTCCTATTTACTGTAACATTTTTTTACATTGTTTATATAAATATTATGTATTTCCTATATTTGTTTAAAGGTTTAGTTTCTTTTTCGTCAACATTAAACAAGAAAACAGACGAACTCCAGCCTACACAATTCATAATCACAAACAATAAAGTTAACAACAAAATGAAGATTAGCCCCGCGGCTGACGAAGTTTGATGTTTAACGTCGGGTTAGGTCGGGAGCAGAAAGGTCAAATATTTATTGACATGTTTACATAGAAATAACTATAGAGTTAACATAGTAGTTCTTGTATTTTACGAAAGATATTGTTAATAACGTTCTTTTTTATATTAATTAGTACATTAATACATTTGATATAAAATAATATACAGCTTCACGCTGTATTCCGCATATACCAGGGTGGACAGAGAGAAACCTAGACACTCAGCACAAATTTCGAAGCTTTGCCATGTTATGTGTTATGTGAAATGGCGAAACTTAACACAGCGTTTTGCCTTGATCCCCACAACATCTACATGCCGTCATTGGCAAAAACAAGCAATGTGAAGAAAGTAACGTTTCCCGCATAACACAGAAACTACATTATTATAATAATACTACATTTTTGCGTTTACAAATAAATTGATGCTTTAATATATTAAAGCATCAATTTTTTTGTAAACGCAAAAATGTTTAACATTATTATAATAAAAAAACTATTGGTACATTTAAATTTTTAACTGGAACATTGTAGACTCAAAACTAACATATACTTTTGGTGAAGCATTATGTTCTCATTAATTTTCACTAACGTGTTTTACAACAGCCTTCGAGCCCCAACATAAATTTCCACATAACTTGGGCGAGCAAGTAGAAGTCGCAATAAGTACTGCCCTCAGAATGCGTCCCTTGTGACACGCTCGTTTGGTACTCGCCATAAATCAGTGAACGAAACATGTAAATGGAAATTTTCATTTCAGAACATTATTAACAAATAACAGAAGATAATTATTGAGTTAAATTGAAGGATTTGGTTTTTTTTTGGCAAGTTAAGCATATTATTTTATTTTTAACAAACGTCTAATTTCTGATTTTATTCTATTATTTACTAAAATGGCCTCATAGGCCTGTAGTGTTTTGTCTGTAAGTCATTCAGAAAGAGTTTTATATATATGTATGTATATGGACATTTAGTTGATAATATTTCTGTATATTTTATTATTATCACTTTTAACTTTCTATATGACTACTAGTACTTAAATAACAAATATTAAACTTAGTTCACCTCAGAAACGTTCAATGAACAATGAAAGGCGACAATCTCGTAGCGCCAACGACCACTGGATCTCAAATCGCAATATAACTGTATACAATGCTCTGTGCTGTCTTCTTACTCTACAATATTTTTAAAAGTGTTTATTTCCTTATACCATTGGAAATATTATTAAATCTTAATAAACCAATATATACATTTAGTTTTAGTTTTTTTAATATTTCTGAGAATTATTTATTAATTCTTATCAATATATGAACTCCGTACGTGTGGATCAATATTTATGGCCCCTTATAAGACTTTAGGATGGACCAATTTCAAAATTTTAAACATTAGAGAGTTACGACAGTGGATGGGGATGACAGCTCTCCGAACGAAGGCTGATATTGTTCCAGCAATATTAAAGATTTCAGTTCAATGCCCATCTTACATATGTGTCAGTTTTTTGTTTGAGAGCCAAGTTAAACCTGGTCATATCTGTAAAATTGATTTTGTGTAGAGATCCCTTGACATACACAACTAAATACTAGACAAAATATAAAAAAAATCCGTTACAACATCTTATAACTGAGGACAGTCGTGGCGCAACGGCACGAAGTGTGACTGTAAAACCGTCTGGTTGTGGGTTCGATTCTACTCGAGGAGATGAAATATTTACTTAAATTCATATTTCCATTTCTTCGCTCTGGTGTAGAGGTTAAGCGCAGCGTTGAGTTCTGCCACTCAACACGCAATGCCTCCAGAATTCGGCAGAAAGTGGGGAACGGAGTGTCTTAACACTAGGTTCCCTCTGCCTACCCTGCTGTGTGCGGGATACAGCTTAAAGTTGATTTATTTATTTATAAATCTTATGAGTGGAATTTAACCATACATGTAGAGTAGTAAGACATGTTTATTTTGAAAGCTATGTAAAAATGACATAACTAGACCTAATTCATTCAATATCATCTAAACAAAAAGGGATCCAACCACTATTTACGTAAATAAACTCATTTCGTGAAGGCGATCTACATCAGCGCAGTTTCGTTTAAAGTTTTAATCGCTTTCGAGCCGTGATAAACAAATTTTAATTAAGTTTTAATATCACCGCGTAATTGCTGGGGCGAAAGACTATCACAATATCTTTGTTTTATGAATATTTTATCTTGTCCTGTTATTTTATTCGCCTGAATTAACAGATAACAATATATATTTTTTAATTATAAAAAAAATATCGATGATTTTACAATATTAATTTTGATTTATGGTTTACTTTTAAGTAACATCCTTAAATTCTTAACATACTGCTATACAGCAATGTACCTCCATAAAACATAGTTATTTCAATAAAACTGTTCAAATAACACGAACAAACCGAGCCTTGGAAAAACTATCCTTATGTTGGTTGACAAGTGGAATCGGGATAATACTACCATTTTTCATTCTTCGTTCAGACCGTGGACGATGCGCCTTTATTCTGAACGAACGGTACCTCGGGGCATGAATTTAATCTCAGATTTCGGAGTGTCAGACTCATAAGAAATGTCACTTGAATTACAAGAGTATGACGTCACGTCTTTTATTTTATGGGCACGCGAGATTTCACAATTGCTCCGCATTTTTTTCCGCCATTTTGTTACCATTACAGTATCTTTTATATGTTGTACACATATACTGACGTCTATTTTTTTGATATCTGGCATGAAAAATATGAAATGTAAATATTAAGTTTTTAATTTTTAGCAATTGTCACTAGAGGACAGGCGCAGGGACACCTGTAAACCCGATAGGTTGAGGGTTCGGTTTAAGCGCGGCGTTGAGTTCCACCATTCAATATGCAATGCCTTCAGAATTCAGCGAATACAGCGAAAAAAAATATAGGCAATTTTTTTTTACCTATCTATCAAATTGTTCTATACAATTTACTAAAATAATTAAGAAGAACTGTAGGTACTTAGTATATGACAAAGCAGCGGGAGACAAAGTTTTATACCAGGTAAAAGGCGTTAAACTCACTGCTGTTGCTAGCATCTGACGTAATAAATCATAAATGCATTATAAAGAGGCGCCCTGAGACGCTTCGTTAAGGAGAACAAATCTTTGCGTTAAGGCTGTTTCACGCCGGGCTATAGAAGAAATAATTTGGTGAATTAATTTTCTTTGTTGTTTGTTTTTTTAAAGATTTCTTCTTATAATATAATTATTTTTTAAAGATAATTTCTTAAATTTAATTATGAGGCTCAATTAATATCTGGTGAAATGTAAGTTAAGTTAGAGGCCAGTCGTGGCGCAGGGGCACAAGCGTGTGTCTGTAAACGTGATAAGTTGTGGTATTTAATTTTCTCACTCGAGGAAATAAAATATTTAATATTTTCATTACTTCCCTTTGGTGGTCTTCGTCTGGCTAAGCGTGGCGTTGAGTTTCGTTACTTTTTTAGGGTTCCGTCAATTTTAAAGACAAAAGGAACCCTTATACGATCACTTTGTTGATTTGTTTATTTGTCTATCTGTCTGTCAAGAATCTTTATCTCAGGAATGGAGATATCGAGTTGAAATTCAAACTAAATACTCAGATCTATGGCCCCATGATTTACTGAAATAAAAATAATTTTTACATTTACTTAAAAACATGTATGGTTGTTTATATCACAAAAAATATATATTTCAACACTATTAAGGGCATCAATATTAACCTAGAGTTAACCTAGAATTATAAAATTTGGCACCTAGCATCTACAGGTAGTACTTGTTTAAAAAAATATGTATATATAATTTGTGGTCAAATCCTACAAAATAATAGCTTTAAAAGGGGGACTGGCTAAGCTAAGACTGCATTTCAGAAAAAGCTACCTACAATCCTCCTCCTACAATTTTTGTACGGATACCTCAGTTGACGAGCTGGACTCGCGCTTGTCCGGTTTTTTTACTGACGGAGTGTCTTAATATTAGGTTCCCTCTACCTACCCTGCTGTATGATTTGCGGGATACAGCGAGAGCTAAAAAAATGTTGTTTCTGACACTATATTACCTCAATGTGATATACTCTATACTCTATATATATTTAACATGAGCTATGTGAGCATATATGTATCATCGGTTCGTCGACAGAGGATTATGAGTAGTAGTTAGAATGGAACTAATGAATGCGAGAGGATTTAACTGTTCAGACACAGACAAATTTTATAAAAGTTGCTAAATGTTACACATTTTGTATAATTAGATAATATATTTAAGTCAATAAACATCATAAATTGTTCTAATTGTATAGTGTTTATTGATTGAAGCGAGCACACTATTACTAAGTTTCAAATTCATCTTTATGAATAATATCCAATCTATTGATAATATGATAATATATAATGATTGAGTTCCGCCACTCAACACGCAATGCTTTTTGCAACTTGGCGGAAAGTGGGAAACGGAATGTCTTAACACTAGGTTCCCTCTGCCTACACTGCTGTGTGCGGGATACAGCGTGAAGCTGCTCTATTTTATCCAATCTATGAAGCAATAACAAGCAAATGTATATATTTTTAAAATTCATATAATGCTTATAATATAGAAGATAATTTTTTGATGACAAATTTGCGGTGATACAAGTATGTACATCTAAAGCCTCCTCTGCTTACCAGCGCGGGGAAATAAAAATAATTCAGAACCATTGCTTGGAGTCAGATGCTGCCACGATGTCTGAATTTACTACAATTTTTATAACTAAAAATTGTAGTAAATTCAATTTTCCTACCCAATAATATATATTAAATATTAGAATAAATAGGGTAAGACTTATCTTCGCTTTATCTGTATAAAGCACTAAAATATTATAACTTTTATAGGATGATATATTTTGTTTATATGTAGATTACATTTACAAAGAATATGTGTGTATTTAAACGCTGCAGCAAATATTATACCCAACCTGATAGCACATGTACGGCTGCTTACAGTTCCCAGTAGAAATAACCGGCAGTAAAAGCTTTTTCCAACGACATTTTTATATTACACACATCCGGAGAGCCCTGTATCCAATAAGTTGTACAAAATAAATGTCTAAAGTTATTTTTAAAAAAGTAACAATTATTTAAAAAAAAAACATTTTTTTTTTGCATTGTAGTAGGTTGAGGTACACTCGGCTCGTCACTTTCCGCCGAATTCTGTGGCGGAACTCAACTTCGTATTTTGTCGCGACACCCGAGCGTAGAAATGAAAATGTTAAATACGTCTTTTTCTCGAGTTGGAATCGAACGTACACCCACCTGTCGCGTTTACTGCCACACGCATGTGCCCCTGTTGGACGATTAGCAAAAGCTTAATAAATATAATATTGTTGTTTTGAAATAAATAGAATGAAACGATATCGTTCTTACCATAATCAAATTTTTGAAATATTTAATGTCAAATTATGTTTACAAAAACAATAAAACGCAATACAAAAATATATTTTATACTGAAATATTAAAAAAAGAAAAAAAAAATTTAATCATTCACTATGGAATCTTTTAGTTTCTCGACACTTGAAATTTATGGCGGTTGCTTTTACACAATAGAGATGAAAAGTAGTGAAGCGAGAAATATCTGAAATCCCGCGTTAACAAAAGTAAAACAAGCATTTGTGCTAAACTGTAAGAATAAAAGTGTAATTAAAAAGTTTTCATTTTAATTCCTATTTTCTAATATTTTTTTTAGATTTATGCTTTATCTTAGATTTGTGATGTATCTTTAGCCTTGCAAATGAGGGAAGGTAAAGGCTAAGACTCTAGTGTTAAGATACTCCTTTCTCCACTTTCCACTCCAGCGGTGGAACTCAACGCCTCGCACCGTGCTTTGTTAAGCGAATCGAACCCACAACCAAAATATTTAGAGTTCTAGCTTTTTATATTACCTTAATTGCTTAATTTCAATGTAATCCACACTTTATGCTAAATTAGGCCTAAATCATAATATATGTTTATTAAAACAATTCATACTGTATGGTATACTGTGGAATGTACTAAGTTTTATATCTAACAAATCCCTACTACGTGCTTTCGTATAATCGCACGGATAAGCGGCATGCTCATCTCGTTCTCGACAAGTTTACTTACTAAAAATTCATAAAATACGGATAAATTTATAACGACTATATAGAGACTGGCCGTGTTTATAATTTCATAGTTCACTTCTCTACAATGCTTTTGTGTATAGATTTGTTATTTTATCCATACCTCCATACTTATATTATAAATTCGAAAGTAACTCTGTCTGCCTGTTTGTGACGCGATCAAAGCCAAACCGCTGATCCGATTGTGATAAAATATCATACAATAATGACTTGAGGGTCTTGTGATGGTCATAGGTTACATTTTTTCTCATATTTGTAATATTCGCGATATATATACTAATATATTAAAATATCTTTCAATTTGTGGGGAACGGAGTGTCTTAGCACTAGGTTCCCTTTGTCTACCCTGCTGTGTGCGGGATACAGCGTGAACCTGATCTTTCAAATTGACATGCAATTTATTCTGCCATGTTTATAACAACCGTCGCTAAGCAACCGCTGCTAAATAATAAGGAATTTGTTACTGTTAAGGTATTTTCTATAATTTGGTATTCATCCTTATCAAAATAAATAAAATAGTCATCTTTAGCATTTCATCTAGATTGAAATTATACTATTCTGTACATCATTATAAATAATAAATACCTAAGAAGATATCACTGATTCAAAATAAGCTAGCCTACGAGCCGCACCGTAGGGTATGACCGACTCGGACGAGTAGACGACGTTGAAGGTTTTGTAAATTTTCGATTTTTGATTTTTGATCTACTGTAATTTTTTATTTGTGGCTATTTGCTGTTTATTAAATCAGCTTCAATCTAATATCTAAGAGAATCAAAGAAAAATATATATTAATAAAAAATAGGGAACGGAGTGTCTTAACACTAGGTTCCCTCTCCCTACCCTACTGTGTGCGGGATACAGCGTGAAGCTGGTTTGATTTGATTGCAATTTTTCGTATAGCTCAAGCGATTGAAGCTGCTCGGGTTCGCTAGGAAAAAGATACCGGGAAATTAATAACATTTACAAAGTAAAAAAATATATCCTGTATTATAAAATAAATTAAACGAATATTTTCATGTGAACAATAAGAATAAAGGGGCCAGTATGATCTCTATACTCAGTTTCCACCCCAGGAAAAGAAATACTTAATATTTTCATTAGTTGAGGTAAAATTGCGGAGTTGAGTTCCGCCCTACAAGATGCAATGCCTTCAGAAATCAGCGGAACATGACGAACTGAGTGTCTCAACACTAGGTTTCCTCTGCTTACCCTGCTGTGTGTGGGTTACAGTGTGAATCTGAAAAAAAAAGATAAAATAATATAAAGTATTAGCATAAATACACTTGCTTGAACTTCTCATAGATAATCTTTTAATATAAACACTAACCAAGTTTATTTTAAAGAGTAACATTTTTTTATAGAGATGAAATAAAGATAAAATCAAAAGGTATGGTGCAGGGCAATAGTTCGGTAAGGCCCTAGCCGTTTCAATTTCACGGGACGTTTGTTGGGGCTCCGAAGACGCCCTTAGGTGTCATTTCACGAGAGCCGCTATAAACTTGTAGTACCTATATTCGTGTTTTAAAAAACTCAAACAAAGGAAAAAGCGGAATATAAGTGAGTTGTCTCAAGACATGAATCACATTTTATTAAAGTAAAAGGAGGATTATTCTACATTAAATTGAATTGTCTTTTCCTATATAAAATAATGATAAAATATTTCCTTTTTGTTTTTGTGAGGACAGTCGTGTGACTGTAAACGCGACAGGAAATGAAATATTGAATATTATCACTCCTTTGTTCTAGTGTCGATGGAAAGCGCGGCGTTGAGTTCCGCCACTCTACACGCAACTCCTCCAGATTTCGGTTGGGAAAAAACTTTTTTATATATTAACGTGATTTTGTAAATAATTTCTATTTAACCTAATTTAAAGAGATATATTGATGGAGATACTGAAAGTTACCAAATATGTTTTCCTCAACCATAATTTCCTTTTGATAAACTTATTAATATTACTGTTTGTTACTTGTTGTTGTTATCATAATTTAAATGAAATGTGAATTATATTACACTGTATATATTACAAATAAAAGAATGAAAGAGTATATGCTTACAAGAAACCATTACGTAGTTTAGAAAGAATTTTTAATCCCGTGAAAAATCTCTCTCCCGACACGTCATTTTCCTAGACGGTTAAAATATTTTCATCATACATTTTACAGCGCTACCTTAAGTACTTAAGTGTACTGTGTGTGTACTTATGTTGTACTTAAAATCGCCTTGCACTAAAACTTAACGATAGTTTAGATAGGACGTGTTACAGTTTGTTATATATATATTTCACATTCCTACTTTAATATAATTGTGGCGCAGTAAAATCGACGGGTTGTGGGTTTGATCCCCACGCGAGGAAATGAAATATTTATTAAAATGTATATTTCTATTTCTTTGCTCTGGTGTCGAAGCAAAGCGCAGCGTTGAGTTCCGCTACTCAACACGCAATGCCTCCAGAGTTCGGCGGAAATTGGAGTACGGAAGTGTCTTAACACACTTAACCTCTGCTTACCCTGCTGTGTGCAGGATACAGCGTGAAGCTGATTTTTTTTTTTTTTTTATCAAATTATAAATGAGGATATCCGTAGGAGAACAAAATTTAGCTAAAGTGCTCGAAGAATTGCTCATCTAAATTGGAAGTGGACCTGACATACATATAGCAAGTAGAACAGATGGCCATTGGGACGGAGAGATTCTCGAGTAGCAGCCGTGAACCATATGACGTTCGGTAGACGTACCCTCCGCCAGATACATGGAAGATCAAGGTCGTGTGAACCCGCTGGATTTCCTCCAATATCCATCATCCGTCATACCTTATTTGTCAGCGCTGGTTTCAAATTCTGCTAATTTAGTGTATATCTTTAACGAAAAAAAATCTAATACATTGATTATACATACATTTTACCTGGTTTGTACTCATTTAGTAAAAATTTAACAACGAGGTGATATATTATCACTTTATATTACAAACAAAAGTTGTGAACAACACTCATATAAACAAAACATTTCTATTCCATTTCACTATCTCTAGCTGTTCCATTTCTCCAGTATAAACAAGCATTTTCCTATTTCTATTACATTCTATCTGGCCTATAAGAGCCTCTTATAACGTGTTGAAAACTTCACCTTTCGCATCTTAAAGTAAAATCTATGTGATATATCAGTATTGAGCCAGTGGGGTACACAATTCCACTTCATCCTTCCAAGTGTCTGAGTGCAAAGGCGTGTCGATTTGCCGGACGGACCGGGCCTCTGTGAAAATTTAGCCGGAAAATTCAGCGCCCGCCGGAAAATATAGCCGTTGATGGAACCTTAATGTTTCCGACTTGGCCGGCTACTTGCGGTCAGCCGCGACAGCCTTCGAAGTGTTGCCCATAAAACTTGCTTGCCGTTTTGTCTACAAAATTCTTTTAAAACGTTCTAGATAGTGTTTATATGTACGTACATACATGGTTTAGCTTGTTCTAGTTAGGAAATGACATAGTGACATTGTTGTTTACGTTTTAAAGCCCTAGAGGTATTTAACATTTTTATGTTATGATATAAAAATGTTAAATATCATATATGCATACGTCTGAAACACAGAAGCACAAGTGTGTTACTGTAAGCAAGACTGGTCGTGGGTTCGATCTAAACTCGAGGAAGTGAAATATTTATTTAAATGTGTATATTTTCATTTCTGCACTCTGGTGTCGAGGCAAATCGAGGCTTTGAGCTCCGCCACTCAACATGCAATGTCTCCAGAATTCCGAGGAAAACGAGGAACGGAGTGTAAGACACTCCGTTCCTCGTTTCCACACACTAGATTCTCTCTGCCTAACCCGCTGTACTCCGCATGTGATGCTGATTTATTTATTTGTGATATATACGTCTATGTGTCTATACAGTACTATCTACGTACATACTTGAAAACGTTCGGGAACTCATTAGCTGGGTGGGGTACAACCGGTCAACTCAGACTGGTGATTGACATGACGGAAATTATTTCGCTTGGCATTCGCGCTATCTCTAAAAGACATTCATTACTGAAAATATTTGATATTTCACACGATAGCGTCGAACAATACTTACATTCTGTAAGTACAAAATAATTTTGGTGTGTAACATGTTAGAAATAATTACCTACGTAGGATTATTTCTGTATTTTTAGGTTCCGTTTCTTAAAAAAATATAACACTTTTATAGTATAACTTGGTTCTTCGTCTAAATGTCTGTCTGTGCGTATGTCTATCAAGACTACTTATCTCAAGATCAGGTAGAGATATCAAGCTGAAATGAATCCTACTAATATTATAAATGCGAAAGTTTGTGAGTATGTATGGATGTTTGTTACTCTTTCACGCAAATACTACTGAACTGATTACGATGAAATTTGGTATGTAGGTAGCTGAAGACCCAGAATAACATATAGGCTACTTTTTATTCCGGAGTTCCCACGGGATTGATTCCTAATTGAAAATAGATACATTTATTGCTTCTGAAAACTGAATGCTCTCAGAGTCAAACCTTGAAGGTACCAGACCTACATTTGGACATGCTTTTCTCATGGGCAGCTCTATGTGGCTTGCTCACATGTTTCCAAAGCGAAAAATCTACATGTTTATGCTGAAGGAAAAAAATCGTTAAATATAGTTTATAGGTGCATACTGCAGGAGCTACCAATAGACCTATGATTAGAGCTTTGCAATACTTAGTTACCATATTTCTTTTGTTGATAATATTGTTACGTTATCATAGGGTTTCCACGCGGATGAAGTCGCGGGAGGCCTCTAGTATCAAATACCTACGTCGTCGTCGTATACTAGTCTACGATCCATTGCAAGTTATACTTAAGTTTTAGATATAGGAGCTCGTGCATCGTTTATTGCTGTATTTCAGTATTATTATTATTATTTATATACTGTAATCAAGAGCATACATTACAAATAAAGGTAAAATAAACATCCAAACATATACATGTATAGGTATTAGTAGCTATATTTTTATATTATTTCATACAAAATGTGTCATCAATTTCATACAAAGTATGCACTATACTTTCGGAAACTTAAACTTCTCAAGTTGCATAACTAGTACTTTCTGTTCATCTACGATTTTCTGATCATGAAATTGTTACGAAATCCTCAATGAGTGAGACCTACTCGCTCTTGATCCATTTTTTTGTTACATTTAATCATGCCAATAGATCAACTTTACGTACAGAGTATTATAATGATGTTACAAAAATAAACCGATTGTCCCTAGTTAAAATATTGAAGCAGAAATATTTTCTATGTTTTTATTGATCTTTTAAAGTATGAAAAAGTGTGTAATATATTTTTTTCAAAATTTCATAAAGTATTTATTTATGTATTAGTAACAACAATAAAAGATACTTTTAATTGTTCGCTTTCGATATTTTAACTAGGGACCATCAAAATGTATTTTATAAATTAAATTAGGCACAACAAAATCCTACAAAACATATATAGGGGAGAGGGGGGTAGCTTTGAACAGGGGCACCTTTGAAAATATGTGTTAACAGAGCTATTTTAAAAAGAAATTTTGGTAGATTTTTTTGATTAGTGGCAGCACTAACCTGCACACGTGTCACTTGTAACCGCTGATATATGAGAGCCAGTTGTTGAGTTACGAGGAGTGTTTGATTTTGAGTAAAATTTTATACATTTTTAAATAAGCGCGTAAGGATCGCAGGGATCCAATTTAAGGTATATAATTTTATTTTTTCCTCTTTTAGTTAGAATGTTTCATATATCATGCAATAAACTAGAAATCACTACAATTTTTAAACATTTACTTGAAAAACAAACGTTTGTAATTTTTTAATTACCACTGAGGCAGCTTTGAACAAAATAAAGTAAACTATAATTAACTTTTCTTCACAAGAAACTGACTCAAAAATGCATTTGGAATCAGAAGAAAAAGTGACAATTTACTGTGAAGAGAATGAAGATACTGAAATCTGTGCGTATGAAGACTACGAAGTGGAATTAGACTACAACTTAATAAATATTGGAGACTTCGTTTTAGCGAATGTCTCATCATCTGTGAATAGTAAAAAAGTAGCTTGTATTTTTTTTTCTTTCTTGAGAAAGAGGACAAGTGCTACGTTAGTTTTTCAAAAGTCTTACGAAGACTAGACTTGAGGCCAGTCACGACGCAGCGGCACGAAGTGTGACTGTACAACCGACTGATTGTGGGTTCGATCTCCACTCGGGGAGATGAAATATTTACTTAAATTTATTCTATATTCATATTTATTTAGTTGAGTTCTGCCAATGAATGTCTTAACACTAGGTTCCCTCTGCATACCGTGCTGTGTGCGGTATAAAACGTGAAGCTGATTTTTATTTCTTACGTAGACTACTTCCCCCAATTTCAGTTGTTGGTTACGTCACATACTACATCTATGTTTTCCTTTAAATTTAATTTTTCTAAGTTCAAATTAGGCTAGTAAGCTGTTTATTTAAAAAATATTTTGTTTTATTTTCATAATATTAGATTTATTCTATGATTGATCCCATAATGTTCATTACTTCTAGGAAGCCAAAGCTACCTTTTTGTTTGTACGTTTTTTAAAGTCTATTAATAATATTAAAGTTATTTAACACTAGTACTAGTACAATCGCAATATTAAAAAAAAATAGCTTCACGCTGTATCCCGCACACAGCAAGGTAAGCAGAGGGAACCTAGTGTTAAGACACTCCGTTCCCCACTTTCTGCCGAATTCTGGAGGCATTGCGTGTTGAGCGGCAGAACTCAACGCCGCGCTTAATCTCGACACCAGAGCGAAGAAATGGAAATATAAATTTAAGTAAATATTTCATCTCCTCGAGTGGAGATCGAACCCACAACCAGTCGGTTTTGCAGTCACACCTCGTGCCGCTGCGCCACGACCGGCCGCAATATTAAAATAGGTATATTATTTTTTTAAGTTAACATGGTACTGATATTTGATCTCCATCGCTTCTAATGTTAAGTTTATTAATAAAGTTACTTAAAAGTTTGATAAGCCTTTTTTAATTTCATTGAATTCTATGATAGTTCAAAACTGCCCCGTGTATGTTCAAAGCTACCCCGCAAGGGGGGCAGCTTTGAACATTTGTCTACTGCTACTGAAGTTGATATTGCACCTTTATCTTATATTTTTTTTTTATTATGATGCTACGATTGTGTGGCACAATAGTTGGACTAAGCATTGTGAAATAGTAAAGAAGTTAAAAACTGTAGAATTTTTAGATATGACACAAAGTTTAAAAATCGTTCGAATGTGCCCCCCTCTCCCCTACGTATTAGTTACTCTATAGACAAACGGGTAAGCTTAATAAAATTAACCTGGCAACTAAAAGATTGACAGTGGCCATTAGAATTAGCAATAATGCGATGGTTTTACTGTCTATTTTATTAGAGAGCATATATGTTTACGATTTCATTAACAATAAAAGTAAGCGTACCAACGAGAATTGGATTTGCGGCTGGAGGGCTGTCGAATTCATCATAACATTCGTTTTATGTTGTTACTCCATACGGCACATGTATATTTATATAACAGATACAGATAAATATATTGTTTTAGTGATTTTTTAAATTATATATTCAATATTTTTAATTGTGAAATATTTAGGTTAGAATAATATGGTTTTGTTTAGTTATTATTTAAGTACTGAGACAATAAGCAAAATTTATTTAATTGATAAATTGGAATAGATTTCTAAAAACAAAAATCAATAAATAAACAACTAATTAAAAACACAGTAACGTGTCAAAAGATATTTCCTAATTACTCTCACAATTCGGACAAAAAATAAAAAAGAAAAGAAAAAATATCAATTAAAATTTTAAAATCCAAACAAAATAGCGTGCGGTGTATAGTATTGCATACAAAAAATGGCAGCTACTAAGCAAAGTTGCCTCGCAAAAAACATTTTCATAAAGTACAATAGGAACAGCAGCAAAAATTACCCTCGGAGCCTCTTAAATATTGAAATCGACATAAAACAATGCTGGAGGTATACCAACGTACGGATTGGCAATTCACTGCTTCTTTTTTTTCAGCACACGAAAAATTCCGGGAAACAATTTCCTAGAGATGATACCGTCGGGTAAAATAAACCGTAACAGAAAGTGAGAAAACCGTAAAAACGATTCCGTCGAAATTAACTCAATCGAGTTTATTTTACGACGCAAAATAAGTAAAATATATCATGATGGACTTTATAAATCTATCAGTTTAATTTAAAATGCTTCAATGTTTAGGAATAGTGGAAATAATTTAAATGTACTTGAACCTATGTGAACTAAAAATTTCATTTACAGTACTATCACTCAGGAAATATTTAAAAGTATGTTCTTATTTTTACTTCACTTCACTTTTTTGTCTATGTATAAAATAATTAAAAAATAAAAAAAAAATATAGGAAAATACTGTGTCGAAATTTGATTTCGTTAATATGTTGTTGTACCTATTATTTGACTTTCCAAATTCCTTTATAAAAGAAACGTAATAATTAAATTAATGACGTATATACATAAATAAAAAAAAAACAGCTTTAATCACATAAAAAAAAGACAAACAGGTGAAAATATTAAAACCTTTACATATTAGAGAGAATGATACAACATTAGAAAAACAACACAAAGGTGAATTGTAAAAAGTTATAAAAACTTAAAAGTCGAAAATTCATCTAGTTAGAGCACAGCGAAATGAGATTCGCGAGACCACAGTGAGGCGAGCATCAACACTTATTAAAAGAGGATTAAGTCGTTTAAAGTACGATTGAACTTGGGCTCAGGACTTCGACCGAGTAGCAACCGCGCGGCAACTTTGAAACATCTAAAGATATTAACTTCGCCGCGATATTCTTTAAAGCTATTAAAAATTAATCATTGCAGTCGAGTGATTTTTGAAGTTTGCTTTAACTATTTTTACTGAATTATCTGTTGTGTTTCTCATGTTTCATTATTTAGTTTTATATTTAATTTGTTTATAACACAATTCATCAAGAGGCCAGTCGTGGCGCAGGGGCACAAAGTGTGCATGTAAATCGACTGGTTGTGGGTTCGATCCCCACTCGAGGAGATGAAATATTTATTTACATTTATATTTTCATTTCTTCGCTCTGGTGTCGAGGGGAAAGCGCGGCGTTGAGTTCCGCCACTCAACACGCAATGCCTCCAGAAATTGGCGGAAAGTGGGGAACGGAGTGTCTTAACACTAGGTTCCCTCTGCCTACCCTGTTGTGTGCGGGATACAGCGTGAAGCTGAAAAAAATAAATTAAAAAAAACACAATTCATTCAAGACATTTAATGTTCTAAAACTTTAAACTTTTTAACATGAGATTGTAAAAATTTAACCAAATAACAGTTTAGACTGACATTTTTGAAGATTCACACACATTGTCCATTTATTTAGTGTTGATTTAATAGTTATATATGGTACAAACTAATGGCAGTGCTTATTTAGTTAAGAAAATGAAACTACATCGTTGATTTGATAGTGACGAGTGTCAAGCCAGAACTTATGCATATTAAATTACTTAGTTCACTTTCTTTGTCACCAAAGCGATGATATCGAATTTAATAATAGGATAGCGCCGCCGTCGAAAGAGCAAATCAAAACCGAAATCCAAAACCAAAACCTAAAGAACACACCCTAATAAAAAGTGCTTATTTATTATAAAAAATATTCCTTAAAAACCAAGAAATCTTTTCAAGTTTAAGAAATTCTTGATTTAAACACTAATATATTTATTTAGTTCGTACTTCTGTTGAGGAGCACAATATTTCTTTCGTCGAACAAATTGCGGTCGGGCGTCAGTTTGATTGGAGGTTATTTGTTGCCTTTACAATGAACATTAGCGGAGCCCGAGCGCTCACCACCAAACCTTGCGTAATACCACTCATATACTGCTAGTATAGCTATCCGTATACAGAAGTTTACATTTCATAGAATATGGTCGACATTATGGAGCTTAAGTAAAAGGAATAGCGGTGGCTTTCCAATGCCAACTGGACAGCGTCCATACCTGCAGAGCTCATTCGCCCTAATGAATAGTAATGTGGGTGAGTTATAGAGTGATTTAAAGAAGCAAGAACTTACTTCACTAGTCGTCGGTTTTTTCACATCACTATCTGTTATCGTTAATTGGATCTCGTTATAATTTGTTTTCCTTTTTTTTTTTGGAGGGTATGTTTGTAGCAGCGTAGGTAGTGGGAATATAGTGTCTAGACACTCTGTTTCTCACTTTCCGCCTAATTTTCATCGAAGGAATCAAAGCGAGTCGGATTGTACTTACTGAGAGGTAATATGACAGTTCTATTAGGTATAATTTACAGGTGTTTTGTTAACAAATAATAAATATTAATTTTTAGCTGTCTCTGTATATGCAAAGCGATCGAATGGATAGATATTTTTATATTAGGTAATATGCAATATGAACAATTTATTTGATAATACTTGGAAGTAACGTATATAAAGGTGGCATACAATTTTATAATTTAATTATATGAAGTGATCGATTGACTTATGTTTCGTAGTTATAAAATATTTAGTAAAATTTTAAAATATATTGATATTAGTAGTTTACTTTTGTGCTTTAGAATTTTTCAATTTCATGAGATTATGTTTGTTTTTTATCTTTTGATACATTATTTTTGTTGTTAAACGAAGCTAAAAGAGAAACAGGCTAGTTATCTATAATTAAATAATTCGAAGTGGACATTCTAGTTCAAGGAATTTTCATTGTTTTATTAGAATAGACGAACTATAAAATGTCTCCGTTGTCACAGTTCCATTTAAAGCTTTGTATTTTGTTTTGATGAGGGTGTGTAGCTGATGTTCCATCTTATTACGTGACGGTATAACAAATATATTTGACGTCATAATCGTTACTTTTAATAAATTAGCGTTTGACTTTTATAAATGATAATAATTTGTGTAAATTTATTTTTATTTATATTTTTTAAAGTATCTATTATATTCTGTAATTTTTTTGATAGGTAAAGAGAGAGAGAGAGAGAGAGAGAGATATTTTTTTGTATAAAAATAATGTGTATGGTTACACATTATTTTTATACAAATATTTTATCTATGCGAAATAATAATCAAATCACATGCTGGCTTGTCAAATCAACGGGTTGTCACGTTTTGTATGAACAAATCGCAAATATGAATATAGAATCACTTTCACGCTGTATACCGTACACAACAGGGTAGACAGACCTAGTGTTAAGTCACTGAGTTCCCCTATACGGACATATTTTAAATATAAACATTTCACCTTCTAGGAATGGAACTTACAACTACCGTGTATGTTTAGACATTTTCCTTCTATATTATATTACAATGACGTTCCCACAAAATCTTAAAAAATAACATACCTATATTTAATAAGAGAAGAAGACAGAATTTATTTCATCAGTATAGCGGCTATGAATGCAGCTATTAGTGTCAATACACCCCATAGACACAGATAGACATCTACATTTGAGCGAAATCGATAATAAAGCAACAGTTGCCGGTGTCTGATCGAATTGAGACGAAATACGGCAATTTCCTTCACGCAAACTGATACGCCGACATCGCGTGAACGTAACATAATATTATAATATTCACAATATACTCGTACTCGGTTAAATATTAACTATTATAAAGAAAATGTGTTAAGTTTTTAGATAAATTTAAAGTATTCAAAAATTTATTACGTGTATATTTAAAAATGTCTTTTTTTAGATTCACGCTGTATCCCGCATATAGCAGGGTAGGTGTAGGGAACCTGGGAACTTAGTGTTAAGACATTCCGCTCCCACTGAGGCACTCCCCACTTTCTGCCGAATTCTGGAGGCTTTGCATGTTGAGTGGCAGAACGCCGCGCTTTGCTTTCTTATTATATTGATAAAATGAAAATATTAAGTATTTCATTTTAAATTTAAATTGTAGAAATGTTAAATTTACGTTACATCAACAGCGTCTCATCGTTAGCGCGATGGTTGTAGATTCAATTCCTATTCGGAGAAATGATTTTGTTTTAAATTGATTTTAATTTTCCGTTCTTGTAAGATAAAACGTTGCATACAGTAGACACAAGACGCTCTGTAAGAATTTAGCGGAAAGTGGAGAATAGAGTGTATTAATATCATGCTCTTTTTGTATACTATCCTAGTCCAGGCTTCAAGTTGGAAAAAAGAAACAAAATTTTACTGGTGCAATGTTTATTGTTAAGTAACGTTTAAAATAAAAACTAAGAATGAAATACATTTTCTTTTAATTATTAAAAAAATATGTTATTATACCATGGCATAAGAGAAGCGTTACCTACGCCTTAGACTTCATGTTACATAACAAAATATAACTAATTTAAAAACAGATCACAATAACTATATAATAATAACTATATTATTTAAAGAAAATACTAGTAAAACTAAACGAAACAAAACGTAATTAACCGTTAGCGTGTGCACATTAAACAAATTGAGGGGTCGTATGTAATAAATATGTGCGATCTATCAGAATTAGAAGACCTCTCCACCGTCGTCGGCCATATGATCGATGTGCGGAAATGAAGAAGATATTTTTCTAAGAGCAATATGATGCAAGAATCGACACTTCATCACGTCGTGTCAGGGTGATGTAGATATAATTTATTGTGATGGCGTACAATGATGGCAGTTGTGTTTTTATCTAATAATCTTTATATGAAAATTATTAGAACTAACGGTAACTGTAACGTGACTGATGTGGGTTCGATCCCTATTCGAGGGAATTAATTATTATTTATTATTATTTTCATTTCTTTGCTCTGCTGTTGAAGCAAAAGCGCGGTGTTGAGTTCCGCCACTCAACATGCAATGACTTGAAAATATCGGCGAAAAGTGAGAAATGGAGTGTCTTAATACTAGGTTCCCTCTGCCTACCCTGCTGTGTGCGGGATACAGCGTGAAGCTGATTTGTTTTTTTTTTATTAGAACTAATGTGTTATTGCACAAAACTTTAAAATTCACAATATACCCGGTTAAACATTAACTATCTTACATAAAATGTGAAAGTAAAGTTGTCGAATTAAGGTTTTTAGATTAAATAAAATAATTACGTGTACTTTATTTTCTTTTTAGATTCAGGCCGTATCCCGTATATAGCAGAGTAGGTAGAGGTAACTTGAGAACCTAGTGTTAAAACACTCCGTTCCTCACTTTACATCTAAGTTTATATTGTATTACATTCCTTTTTTTATATTAAAAACAAAAACAAAAAATATATTTTATATTATTCATTTCTTACTTTATGTTGGTTAAAACACATTAGGCCAGATGTAAATAATACGAGATAATGCCTTTTTTTTTCTCATGCACTCAACCGTATAGAATAATTTATTAGGGCGAGGATTTAAAAAACACGCGTTGGGTGAGCGCTCCGTCTTAAGCGAGTAAGCCTTTAAGAATGTGTGAAAATTATTTCTATGATTTTGCTGCCTCATTCTTGAATATTCTCTAGTTATCATTATAAAAATTGGTTTTTAAATATAGTTTTTTTTTTCAGCTTTACGCTGTATCGTACACAGCAGTGTAGGCAGAGGTTAGGTACCCAGTGTTATGGCACTCCGTTTCCCATTTTCCACCGAATTTTGGAGACATTGAGTGTTAAGAGGTGAAACTCAACGTCATATCTTGCCTCGACACCAGAGAGAAATTAAATTACTAAAATATTTTATTTCCGCGAGTGGGGATCGAACCAAGAACCAGTCGCTTTTACAGTCACACACATGTGCTTCTGCGCCACGCCTGGCCTAATTAGTTCTTCATATAATTATAAAATTATTTAATTTTAACAATCTTTTCAAGAAACACCAATAATAAAATAATATTAAAAAAAAACACAAAACCACACAGCGTACATTTTCATTATTCTTGAAACTACTTATAAACGAGTATTGAAACTGGGGCCATGTGTTATTATTTACGGAGCTCTCATCTTCAGCCGCGGTTCAGTCGGTTTCATCGGGGCCCAGTGCATGTATTGTGTTTACCGAAGGCTCTGATGCTCATGTCGATTGGCAATCGGAAGGAATGCGAGCGCCAGCCGTTAGCCAGGAATGAATGTTAGATAGAGGCTAATCAGGCCGCGGTTCGCGGTTCGATTGAAAATAACTCTTTTGTGTGGATGGTGAATCCTATTGTTTTTTTCTTACTTTCTTTGCCTATTATTATATACATACATGATGCCTGTGTCTATAGTATAATATTTAAGATTTGTGAATTCATATTACTATTTCTTTTTCATTTATTTAGGCCAGTCGTGGCGCAGTGGCACAAAGTGTGACCGTAAAATCGACTGGTTGTGGGTTCGATCCCCACTCGAGGAGATGAAATATTTATTTAAATTTATATTTCCATTTCTTCGCTCTGGTGTCGAGGACAAGCGCAGCGTTGAGTTCTGCCACTCAACACGCAAATGTCTCCAGAATTCGGCAGAAAGCGGGGAACGGAGTGTCTTAACACTAGGTTCCCTCTGCCTACCCTGCAGTGTGCGGGATACAGTATGAAGCTGATTTATTTATTTTTATGCTATCGTTACTTTGTTATTCAATAAAATTTACTAGTGATAAAATCTACAGTATTATTTTCTATGCTATATTGACTATATACTTATAACTACTGGGGAAAGGAAATGTTTTAACGAGAACTGAATTTATCAACTTTATGTATGGGATACAGCGTGAAGCTAAAAAAGCCTTTGTAACAAGTAAAATTCTTATTTAATATCAGTTAATATAGTAATGTATTAAGTAACAAAAGACGTGCTAAATACCTAATTCTTACTTATGTGATAGAACACCATCGATTTTTAAAAATTTCAATATACTCTTTTAAAATATTGTAATGTTTTTTTAATATTATAATTTTACTAACCTTAATAACATTGTATTTTAAAATAAATATATGGTCGGCAATAGATATTAATTTAAAAAGTACAAGTAGTAAGTGTAGTCTTTGAAAACGGGGAGCGGTCAGAGCAGCTTCCACGTCGTGTAACATTTTGCGAGTTCGTCGTTTTAATTAGCCAGTTTGTGACCTAAAAGTTGGCAGTTGCATACAGAGTTGGAGCACCGAGTCACCTTGACTTTACTAGTCATAAATGTATGATATCATACATTTATGTTTTTGATTTTATATATGAATTTTCTGTGCTCTTTAAATATTTACATATATTATATTTTTATTTACACGTATACATATAAATTATCTCTAAAAATATCCCGCACACAGCAGGGTAGGCAGAGGGAACCTAGTGTTATGACGCTCGCTCCCCACTTTCTACCAAATTCTAGAGGCATTGAGTGTTGAGTGGCAGAATTCAACGCCGCGCTTTGCCTTGACACCAAAGCGAAGAAATGGAGGATGAAATTTAAGTAAATATTTCATCTTCTCGAGTGGGGCTCGAACCCACAACCAGTCGGTTTTACAGTCACACATTGTGCCCCTGCGCCACGACTGGCCTCTTTATAATCTATATAATCATCTAAATTATCTCTATTGATGTATATAAAAGTTTACTAAGTAAATAGAAACTTGGTGACATACGATAAAGATAGATAAAAAATTACGACTACTGATACAGTATAATAATAGTTATAATAATATAGTAAAAAATATTTCATTGTTCAAAATATTAAAAAAATCAGCTTCACGCTGTATCCCGCACACAGCAGAGTAGACAGAGGGAACCTAGTGTTAAGACACTCCCGTTCCCCACTTTCTGCCGAATTCTGGAGGCATTGCGGGTTGAGTGGCAGAACTCAACGCCGCGCTTAACCTCGACACCAGAGCGAAGAAATGGAAATATAAATTAAGGTAATTATTTCATCTCCTCGAGTGGGGATCGAACCCACAACCAGTCAGTCTCACAGTCACACCTCGTGCCGCGACTGGCCTCTAAAATATTACGTCACTTCATACATAGATATATTCCAATGTCAGTGCATCGATTCCATTTTTCCGCGACGACCACATGAAATTGAATTCTGCTATGAGCAAGGGACTTTTTTTGTGAAAATAATAAAAAATTCAACGGTTTCTAGGTAAAATATGGAAAGTGAAAAATTGTAAATTTATTTTAGTGCTGTTTTAAACTAGTAATAAGGGTAATTTTCGATTATACTGGAAGAGGCAGCGCTCCATTTACGGAAACAGCTAGGATAAAATATTTCAAACCTATACCTAAAGAAATTAATCAAGATGCATCAACAGTTTGGACGTAGGATTTTTTTTCATTTCACGATTTTTATTCTTACCTGTATTTCGTGTGACGCGATTACGTATAGATCCCAATAAACACTTCCTACTACACAAATACTACTAAAGGTTAAACAACTTTGAACTTTATCGCCAATGCTTACGACTCGATTTCGGAACGATCTGTGTGCGGCGGTGTTCCTTTGATAGATTTATGTGTGCGTGCGTCGTCCTTACAAATGGCGTTTTATTTTAAAATGACAATTTTACTATTTATTTTGTTAGAAAAAATAACTTTTCATTTTTGGAAATTAATTTTTTTCTGATTTATATTAGGCTCTTATAGAGTAGTTAAAACTGTGGTTTCATTTAATGTGGTGCTTACACTTCCACCCTGTATACACGTATAAAAAAATCATAAACTACTATTATTTGAAATTTTAGAAAAAACTTATTTAAAATACTCGTTTTTGTACTTCAAAAGAGCAGTAAAACCATTTGTGATTTTTCACTTTCGATACTTTATCTAGAGATTATCGAATTGTTAGTAACTTTTCGATAGGTGGTTATAATTTAGGTTGTAGTTACCCATGACATTGAATATAAATAAAAAACTTTCTTATAGAGTCATCTTTCCATCTTCAATTTTAACAAGTTAAGACTAAAATAGAGAAATATTTAGCAATATTTATTTTGCCATATTTTTATATTTAAACTTAAATTTAATTTATAATAAAAAAATATGGGACTTCTCTATTAAATTTGTGATTTAGCAAAATTTTTATCGCACCACATTCGAAAAATCTACATGGTTGCTGTAATTTATATTATTTTAAACGTTTGACGTTCAAATCCTACCTTATTTCTATTGAAATGTTGGTTTAGTTTAAGTATAAAGTTTTTAGCTTTAAGATAAAACATTCGTTATAGTAGGTATTTCTTTTATAGTTGCGCGACTGTTGCACCTACTCTCTTTGTTTCAGTTTAATATTTTTATAATGGACAGTGTTACGATTTATGTCTATTATTTTCTTTTTACTACGTTACGTACTTTGCGCTCATTTTTTTGGAGATTTCATCTTGCATGTCGGAATTTAATCTAGAGCGAAGGAATTAAGTAATATAATTCATTCCCCCGAGAGGGAATCAAACCCACATTCGTCGCGCTTACAGTCTGGCACTGTGCCGCTGCACCACGACTGCCTTAGTATGATTTTATTATAATTATTTGAAAAGACTCCAACAATTTATTTATACGATAAACTAACCCTAAAATATTATTTTAGTTATTTTATTTTATTTTTCTACATACAAAATATGCATGAAGGACTCTGTTGATACAATTTTGAAACATGATATTGTCAATAAAGAAAATGTAGACTAATCAATTAAATGTTGACGGTCGCGGCGCAGTGGCGTAGCTTGTGACTGTTAACGCGACCGCTGTCTATTAGATTCCCATTCAGGAAAATTAACTGTTTATTTTGCCTTGTTTCCCTTTTCGTAACAAGACAAAGCGCGGCGTTAAGTTCCACCAATCAACATGTAACGTCTCAAAAATGCAGGGAAAATTTGGGAACAATTGTCTTAACACTAGGTTCCCTATGCCCACCCTACCAATAGTAGCCAAATAAAACTAAACTGATCAATTCACCAATCAAACTCAAAATAATATATAGAAGCTAATTGGAAATAGTATTCTGTACCAATATAACTTTAGCCTGTGCAGCACTGAACATAAGCCTCGCTTTACGTATGTACGTTGTACGAGAATGTTCGAGAAGCGTTCCACATCCAGGTTCACTTTCGCGTTGCACATAAATCTCTTCTACTGCCCTCTGCGGTACTCGGCTAACTAACCTAGTGTGTTTGCATCGCTTCTGATTACATAGTAGATAATTATACTACTCAGTTATTGGGGAACCGAATTAGTTAAGTTAAAGGTTATTTAAATCAGAAATTATTATTATTTTCAATTTATTACGGGTATAGAAAGAATATTAGGATAAAATTAATAAAATATATTATTTGTTATATGTGATGAACTATATGAGATGAGATAAATGAATCACTTTCAAACAATTTTTAAGATATAATACAGATAGTAAGTAAGTATGCTTTCACGGAACATAACTTGGTATTTTATCACAAAAATAGATTTTTGACGAAGAAATCGAGAAAATTTGACTTAAGTTAATTTATATATAATGACTATAGATAATGTAATCCTCGAATGAAATTTGGGACCCACAATCCTCACAATACGCGTTCAGATTCCAAAAGCGCCATGACTGTGGCATCAATGTTCTTAATAATTTTAAGCATTTATATGTTGTTATTTGGATTTGATAAACATCTGTTACAATATAGATAATTGCACGTATAATATTTAAAAGATCATACATCGTATTTAATATGAATAAAAAAAATATAAATAAAAATCATTCACGCTGTATCCCTATATCAGAGGGAACCTAGTGTTAAGACACTACGTTCTCTACTTTTTGCCGAATTCTGGAGGCATTGCGTGTTGAGTGGCAGAACTCAACGACGCGCTTGTCTTCCACACCAGAGCGAAGAAATGGAAATATAAATTTAAGTAAATATTTCATCTCCTCGAGTGGGGATCGAACCCACAACCAGTCGGTTTTACAGTCACACTTTGTGCCCTTGCGCCACGACTGGCCTCGTCGCCAAAAATATAAATACTTATATAAAAAATATAAATACCACTAGAAACTTATACAAGTTCCTAGTGGTATTTTCTACTATCCTATTAAATATTCGTCAAACATATAATTATTTTTTTTATTATTATTAGTCTAACTATTTAAAAATACCCTCACAATGGATTTGTACTAAAAGCCCGATAGATAAATTGGAATGTCTGTGAACGCAAAGTTGACCTTTCAGATTCATACCGTGCAAATAGGGAGCGGCGGCTGGTTGACTCAGCTCTTGATACGCCGTGTTTTGAATGTGCGCCGCCCTCGTTCGCCGTCTGTTGTCCCACCACGAGAGCACCGACGATGTAACTAATTAAGAAAATTAAAAAGACCAAAGGAATTGTCTTTTTAATATACAAATGCATATGAGGTTGTTTGTAGCGGGGCACAAAGTGTGTACTGTAAATGCTACAGGTTGTGAGATAGATTCCCATTCGAGGTAATTAAATATTTCATATTTTTATTTCTTCGCTCTGGTGTCGACGAAAAGCTCGGCATTGAGTTCTGTCACTCAACGCGCAATGCATCCAGAAGTTGGTGGAAAGTGGAGAGCAGAGTCTCTTTACACTAGACTCCCTCTGCCTATCCTGCTACATATGGAATACAGGGTAAATGTGGGATTAAATTACATACAAATAATAGCAATAAGCAAATCGTCAAATTCTTTATGAAAATGTCAGAAAACGGAATATTTGAAGTTAAATTATGTATTCGTTGTAAGATTCGACCTTTAAAAAATTCAATTTAGCTGACGACAATCGAACGTCCTTTATCTATGCATAGAAGGTATCTTATTTGATGGCCTCCTTGGGATATTGTTACCCCTGTAAAATGAGCGGAATAATATTAGCAGAAGTGTGGATAAGAATTTATTTAAAATATTAAATTATTTTATAAGTGATTGGAAACCATTTATATATTGTTAGAAGATTAAATTAGGGTTTATTGTGTTAATATATTATTAATTTATTTAATAAATTAATTTTATATGATACAGTTTGTGCTGAAGTTTTGTTATGTGAATGCTGGTCTTATACTGAACTCTGATCTACTAAAGATCTTTGATTTCAACAATCTAATAAAATTAAGAGATGGCTATTATTGGGGGAAGTGTAAAATCGAATAATATAGCAGTAACAACAAAACATAGAGGCTGTCATGGTGCACGATGGCCTCTATAAGCGTGCGACGGTTGTGAGTTTGAATCTTATTTAATATTTTTATTTTCTCGCTTTCGTAACGTAGCAAAGAGCAGTATTTAATATTCAACTTAACACGCATTGCCTTAAAAATTCGGCGGAAAGTGAGAAACGGTGTGACACTAGGTTCCCAGGGTCACTCTCCCTACCGTGCTATGTAAGGGATACAGTGTGAAGCGTGAAGTAAAACGTAGGAAAATTATTTCTTTATTTAAAAAAAAATGACCTGTTTACCCTTAGAATGATACAAATATATTAAAAATATGAAATGTAATTAAAAATAATTCCTGTCACGTTACAATAAATACAGATTTAACATATACATTTGAAATATAAATGATAGACACAAATCAATTAATAGAATATCAACAACGTTTCAACGCATCTATCTAAAACCAACGCGTTGAATATTCATCACATTTAGATAGACGGATAGCGATAGACCCACATCAGAAAAACATCAAAAATGCATCAAGCGGAAACATCCGTCTATATTGTAGGAGCAATATTGTGTCTCGGTTCCTCACCCGGCTCCTCACCCGGCTCCTCGCCCGGCTCTCGGCCGTGCTTAGCCAATGATCTGCGCTCCCGACCACTCAACATCTGGCAACAATGGAACGGCTACAATAAAAATTATTTTCTAACAATAACAACCTCCTTTCTGATAATAAAATCTTTTTTTTTTGATGCTAAAGGAATTATCAAAGTTTTTATTCGTTTCTCAGTAAGTGTAGTAGGAAATGAAAGTTTGGTTAAATCGGTATACTGTAGAGAAGATATTCGATTTACAACAGATAATTTTTATTAAGCTGATACCTAGGTCAATATTTATTAAATAAATTATGATAATTATGAGGTTAGTTGTGGCTCAGGGGTACAAGTGTGTGACTGTTATCGCGACTGGTTGTGGGTTCGACCCCCACTCGAGGAGATGGAATACCTATTTAAATTTATATTTACATTTATTTGCTCCGGTGTAAAGGTAAAGCGCAGTGTTGAGTTCCGCCGCTCAACATGCTAAGCCTCCAGAATTCGGCGTGAAACGAAGTGTTTTAACACTAGGTTCCCTCTGCCTATCCCGCCGTGTGCAGGATACGGCGTGAAGCTGATTTATTAGGTATATAACTAAAGAACAATTTTCACCTTTAAATTAGTGTATTTCTGTAAAACCTTATTCCATTTTCATAATTCTAATACCACACCACAAAGCAATTGTAAGCGAAGCGCCTTCGTCTAATTTACATAGTAAGAGAACAATGCGAAATAAAATTAATTTATGAAACACATTACTTGGTGAATTCGTTAGGGGCTGGACAAATTGAGGGGGCGACCCACGACGTGACAACTGACTCTTACTCACTGTTAATGAGAGATCACCGCCTTGCATATTTTTTCTTGCTCGACCACAAATTTTAGCAGATTTTTAGACTGTTTTAAAATTTAAATTTAGATAAGCGCACAAAGTATTACGTAGTAACTATTTTAAAATATATGTTTAGGTTATTCGTTACTATATTTTTAGTTTAGTATACGTCGTGATAAAATTGGGATTTGTTATGTCTAACGAAATGGGTTCGAATATTAGTTGATAAGTATTTATAATATCAATTTTATTATATGGTTCTGTTATGCTCAAACAAAAGAGTCCCTTCAGGAAATCAAGCGTGGCGCAGAGGCACGAGAGTGTGACACGAAATGAACGAGACAGGTTGTAGATTCGATTCTCACTCTAGAAAATGAAATATTTAATATTTTTATTTTTTCGCAAGGCCACTCGTGGCGCAGAGGCACAAAGTGTGACTCTAAAACTGACTGGTTATAGGTCCAATCCCCACTCGAGGAGATGAAATATTTACTTAAAAGCGGGGAACGGAGTGTATTAACACTAGGTTTCCTCTGCCTACCCTGCTGTGTCGGGATACAGCGAGAAGCTGATTTATTTATTTTTTCGCTCAACTGTCGACCCAAAGCGCGGCGTTGAGTTCTTTTACTCAACACGCAATGCCTCCAGAATTCTTCAGTTTCGCACTCGGCTCCCTCTGCCTACTCTGTTACATGCGTGATACAGCGAAAAAATAAATTATTCTGTTGCACCTAGAACATAACATTTATTAATAGGCTATATACAGAAAATATGGACGTAGATTCAATCTGCCTGTTCTTTTAAAAACTACCCGAAATGCATACATATTTATAAGTATTCAAGCGGAAATATCACAATGCATACCAATATAATACCGAGATATTTTTTGCTTGTTTCAATAAATATACACTCCTTTCAATATTGTCTTGCGGGCTACGATACACAAAATAATCTCGGAGTTTTCATTCGGTATATTCAAAATATTCTTTCGAGACCACGTGTGCATGCTCCGCCGATTATTACTACAACTGAAAGTGAACACAACGGAAATATAAAAAAACCAAATTGAAACTACAGGTTGTTGTTAAAAATGTATGTTTTATTATTATTATTATATAAATTAATTGGAAAAGATTGAGATGAGATATGTCGTGGCGAAGGGTCGTGTAAAGGCGACAGGTTGTGGGTTCGATTTCCACTAGAGGAAATGAAATATTGTCTATTTTCACTTCTTATTTACTTAATGAGGAATGGAAAGGTCCTAATGGGAACGGAGTATGTTAACACTAAGATCCCAGGCTCCCTTTACATACAGCAGCAGCAGCAGCTACTAGCAGGATACAGCGTGAAGCAAAAAAAAAATCGGATAAAAATTTTCAATTATCTCCATTAGCGAAGACATAAATCCTCCAAAAATATCATCGATTCAAATCCCTAAACATCGAAACTTGCTACTCCGCTATACAAAACCAATAAAGATAATTCAGTAAAAGCTAGCTAGCTAAGCTAGCCTTAGTATAACACAAACTCATAACGAAATCAGTTTAAGGTGATTAAGTACCTGCGCCGATAAGATTCTAGTACACAATGCGGTAAGAGGGTTATAAACTAATATTAACAAGCCAGTATCACAAACCGCAAGATCATGAAAATGTACCCGATCCCTCTCGGCATGCAGGATAACTTCCATGTTTGCCCTCCATACATTATTTATCACATTAGTTGTATATACTTTGTTTACGTTACTAGCTTTGGTAAACGACCCTTCGACTGCTGTTGTATGGGGCAGTGCTGTTTTTAGTTGTAATTCATAGATGAAATATATTTCTTGTTAAAATTGTTAGAAATATTTTGTTATTATCTTTTATAAAATATTTTGCTTACATTTATTTTATTATTTGGAACAAATAAAGTCTACTTATTTTTTGCTATGTATAATTTTTAAATAAACCATTTTGGATTCTTCATCTTTAAGAAAGTGAATGTATAGAGAAAGAAGCTTTAATAATTATTATGCATAAATGACCTGCTTGGTCTGCTTGCTAATCTTTATCAAATGTTGATTAAATTATTATTTATATAAGAATAAACAAACTCCATAAATAATAATCATTAGTAAATCAAATTCTGGTATCCGAGGCCTTAATAGACAAATAGAAATGGGAGCGTCGTATAAAGTGATTAAAGACACATTACATAGGATCTGTTCTCAATTTGAGAGAAATATAACACTATTATCAGTCACCGCAACTTTCCTTTACAATAACGATAAATAATAAACTTTGTTAAAAGTTTATCGTTTCTCCGGTCGTAGGTAAATTTACTTTCAAATTAAGATTTGTCTTGATATGACTCAAAATTCAAATAAACATGTTGTATTTAACATAAATACTTGTATAATATATGTGTGACTTAATTAAGACGAGCCTAAATGGCGGACGCTATAGAGCAATTAGAAAAAAAAACTTATAAAAAAGTGACAAATCCGTTACTTTCGGTATGTAAGTAACTTTTCTTATGGTGCATGGTGGAGATAAATTTAGTTTAGTAATACTTATTTAGAAAACGTATAAAAAATTTGAACGTAGCGGGACTCGAACCCGCGCCTCCTGAAAACTGACCAGGAGGCGCGGGAATCCTGCTACATTCAAATTTTTATACGTTTTCTAAATAAGTATTTTTCTTTCCAAAGTGTGGATTAACACTTTAAAAATGTTTAAAATATTTAGTTTAGTAATTTTACCATATTATAGTAATGTTTTAATGTAAAAGTGAAAATAAATATTACAAATATTAAATCCACAAATTTCAAAGAAGACTGTGCGTGTGTGAGAACTGTGCCTCAGAACGTACAGTTGAAAACATTTAGATTGTAGAGGTACATGCCATGATTGTAATAATGACCCCACTTTTTTAGCTTCACGCTGTATCCCGCAAATAGCACTGCAGTGTTGAGACTCGGTTCCCATTAAGACACTACCGTTACTTACTTATGATTTTCCTGCTGATTGATAAAAAATGTCCCATTACAATATTATTATCACCAAAGTAACTTTTAAAAGCAAGAATATTTCCAGACATACCTATATAGACATGCATTGAGGACACAGAAAAGTAGAGTAGAACTCGTAAAAATGACTCGTACGTCAATACCTTTTGAAATACGGTAATGGAAATACGAAATAAAACAGAAAGCAAAGTATGATTAGTGTGTTCCATACATCCCATTGTCAAGTTTTACGGCTCCCGCTTCGCAATAATCATTTAAACCCGAAATATATATTTCAAATATATTTTGTAACTGAATGTCTGATTTCGATGTCTCAAAATATATATCTATTAATTATGTTAAAATTAATCGATTTATCTTTTTACATTTTTAAAGTGTTATATTACCACACTTAGGATAGAAAAATAATTATTTAGAAAACATATGAAAAATTTAACGTAGCGGGACTCGAACCTGTGCCTACTGGAAATAGACCTGGTTGGTCAAAAATGTTAATTTATTTAATAAAATTTACTCTAAATACTCTAAATCAATATAACATATAATTATCTTGTTTTCATTTTATAGTCTCAATACATTTGGGAGGTATGTTAATATACTAATATTTATCATATAATATGTTTCATTTGGTATTTTTTTCGCCATTTAAAAAAATATCATTATACGCCTATATAACGAGTAATAAAATTAAATCAAATCAGCTTCACGCTGTATCCCGCACACAGCAGGGTAAGCAGAGGGAACCTAGTGTTAAGACACTCCATTCCCCACTTTCCGCCGAAGTCTGGATGCATTGCGTGTTGAGTGGCAGCACTCTGTGCCGCGTTTTGCCTCGACACCAGAGAGAAGAAATGAAAATATAAATTTCAAAAAATACTTCATGTCCTCGAGTGGGGATCGAACCCACAACCAGTCGGTTTTACAGTCACACTTCATACCTCTGCGCCACGACTGGCCTCATAACGAGTAATAAGTCTATATAATTTTATGCTTTACCTTTTTCAACGATAGATCCATATCCTTAATTAACTAACGTCACAGTACTGAAGCAAGATACAAAGTGGAGCTCTGCAGACAGCAAAACAGCCACAAATGCAATCAGACGGGAAATAGGAAATGTCTGTTTAGCCAATTGACATTTTATATTCACTGCAATTCGAATGAGCATAGATACTACGAAACCTGAATCAAGTTTAAGGAAAAAAAATTTATAAAAACAAAAACTCGGAATGCATAAAAAAAATTAAACCTCTTTATATTATGCGGAGTTTCTGGTAAAGATTTTATTGTTGAAGAATTACTTATAGGTCCCGACTGTTAATCCTAATAAATTATTGGGCGTGTTTATTTTCTTTTTAGTTATATGCAGTCGGGGTTTTTGTTTTTATATATAGTTTTATTTTTCACTTTTTTGTTAGGATTCATTATAGTAATGATAATCATGATATATCTTTTTGATATCCTCATATTGAGCTCTAGAAATTGATATTGATATTTAAGAACACTTGGGCTGCTAATACGAATATAACGATACCTCAATTATGTAAATCCGTTCGGCGGTTCTGGAGATATGAGGTAATAAACATACATACATACAAGATACGCGAGAAAAACATAACACTTCCTTAGCAGTCGGGAAAAATAAAAATTTAATTCGTTATAAATGAGAAACGTTCAACATATTTGTAGTGGAAAATATCAAAATTTGTAGTTTAATTTCAAATTAGAGAGAACTAGCTGCAAATATACTGATACTAATTAGATAGCTAGCTCGAGTCCAATTTTATATATACACAGGGGATGCTTAGAGCCATTATCTTCAACAAATGTATGCCCACAAACGAATACCAGGCGGTAATTTTAGCTAAAAACACATCTAAACACAACATTTTCTCAATGAAAATAGATAGTAAAACTCATCAGATATAACAAAACCGAGTGATCAGTTGATGTTGTGGAAATCTCCCCAATAGGTGCTCGTGAAATTAAAAGTCCAGTACCTAGTCTAGTAGTAGACGACAGTTGTTTGTGGTGGCGCTTGTACCTAGTGCCGTCTGTACACATGCACTCGCTACAGTGACGCCGCCTCCCTTCGTTATGATTAATGCAGCCGTGTTTACCTACAAATAAAATATATCGCGCTGGGGATGGATTGCGCCGTAATTTCAGTTTTCATATCCATTTGTCTATTTTGCATGAGATCAAAGCGCGGAAAGGCTTTTACGGCTATCGTGCGTTGCGATGGCTTTTACAATGTTTTGTTTTAAGCCGTAATGAACTTTTATTGGAGAATAGAATGTATAAATAAATTGAATTCAACAAAATATTTTACAGATCATGTTAATATTTTAATGTATAAAAACTAGGTCTGTGTTGAAATATTTTAACAGATTTTTCTTTAATATTTTTTTCGTTTTTTTAATTGTGACTGTAAAACCGACTAGTTTGTGGGTTCGATCTCCACTCGAGGAGATGAAATATTAATTTAAATGTATATTTCCATTTCTTCGCTCTAGTGTAGAGGCAAAGCGCGGCGTTGAGTTCTGCCACTTAACACGCAATGCCTCCAGAATTCGGCAGAAAGTGGGGAAATGGAAATGGGGAAAGGTTCCCTCTGCCTACCCTGCTGTGTGCGGGATACAGCGTGAAGCTGATTTATTTTGATTTTTTTGTTTAAGAACCAATAGCATAAAATGAACAGGATGAAATAACAATGAATGTACATAATGTTTAGCAAACCGATCAGGCAATTGTTTTATGGCTACGTCCTCAAGGCGGCACTAAGATTTATTGTAGTCGGTGCCGACCACTAACGACGGCCGGCCCACCCTGACTGATGCTCTACATTTGTTTCAACTGATTTACTTCACCACACGCGCAGGGCCTTCCGCCGCCTGTCTTCTGCAAATGTACCAAAATTATGATATTTTTAAAAATTAAATGAACTGTATGTGTGTTTTATATAATTGTATGAATGTTCTTAATTTGAAAATAATTTACTATGTTTTTTCATAGACCGTAAATACAGATATTATAGTGTTTGTAAACGTTATTTTTGATAAATAATAACTGGAATATTTTGTTTTATTTTAAAACACATTTAAATTGTAAAAACACATTTATTAATGCTGCGTTACACTTGGAAAAGGTGTGCAGGGTGCACGTGATGGTTCGATTCCTATTCCGTGCATTTTTTGGTATTTTTTTCTGGTTTTTAATACAAGCTTGTAATATTCTTTAGCTAATAATTTGACACTCCACATCTGTAAATAGGTGAAAAGTTACGTTGTATTTACTAATGCAGAAGATACGTAAAAGTAAAATAAATATTTAATATCATGAACGGTGAATGACTGAATGAAAACGATGTGAAATGAAAGGGCAAACGGCAAAGTCACATATTATTCTTACTTGCTATACAAATAAATAAAAATGCAACGTGACAGTTCTATGTTATATGTGTTTATCAGACACATGGACCTATAAAGAATTTAAAAATCGAGCGAAGAAATGGAAATATAAATTTAAGTAAATATTACATCTCCTCGAGTGGGGATCGAACCCACAACCAGTCGGTCTTACAGTCATACTTTGTGCCCCTGTGCCACGACTGGCCTCATAAAGCATTTTAGTAGTTATTACTTTTTCTGATTTGGTAATTAATAGTGTGCGTGTAAATAACTTATGGATAATTATTGGCGAAATATAGCACTTTTACTATAAGCAATTGGGAGAAAGTGTAGTGTATCTTCGTGAATGTCACGATCTAAACATACATTTTAAATTTAATCAGCCTCTACCATATAAAAAAAATATTCTTTTTCTATTAACTGTATTATTTTTCGATTGAAATCCAAAAATAGCTCGTTCACCTCAAAGTTTCCATTAGACGCGACTAAGTTTGTGGTGAATGCGAGCGGGAAGGGAACGTTTGGCACAACGCTGATAACACAACAAACAACTTGTTACAAACGTGTTTAGTTTTAGTTATTGCTTCGAGTTCGACGCTCAACTCATTGGTCTAATAATGAAGTGGGTGCCGCCGCAGTCATTACGCTCTGGTTTCTCTTTAAGCAATTTCGGTACGTCGTTTTTGTGCAATAAATGTAGATGAAAGTATCCTTTAAAGTTATTAATTTTTAAGTTACTTATTTTTTTTTTTGTTTTGCGCATTTCTACTTTGTAAAATGTTGCCATGTGCTTGATTAATAAATGCCCCTTTAACCCTTTTAACTTTTGTAAAAATAGTAAATTATTTTCTTGCTTTCACAATGTTACATTAATATTTTATTATTTTAAAATAATAACAATATAATACTTTATTACACAAATAAGAACAAGATAAAACACAGTACATTATAACAACGATTAATAAGTGTGCAATGGCAGCCTTATCACTAAAAGCGATCTCTTACAGGCAACCAAAAGAAAAATGTAAGGATTAAATTTATAGAAAAAAGTAGAAAGAAGCAAAAAGTACTAAGAAACACATAAACCAATATATAAGAAATATAAAATATTTTTTTATTTAATTTTTACATAAATAGAATTAAATTGTTATAAGCGATAACATTTTTATACGTGGCATAGCCAAAGTAATGCAAGATTAAACAACGTACGGGCGCGCGGACGCTGTCCTGACCGACTAACAATATTTTTTTTTATTTTTTCCTCCATTCGTTTGCTGGATGTCAAACAGATCTGTAAACCGAACGTAAATTGGGAATTTACGTGGATTGAAATCCGTGTCTGCTAAAAGGTATCCATGTATACATGCCATACATGCTGTACGGCCGCCCGTAAGCTTAATTTACCACCAGTTCACTAAAGTTAATGCCTCAGACCTGAGAAGAACCGGCGCAAGAAACTCAGCGGGATCTATTTTTTTTAAATCAATTTTAATTAATATTCATTTATTTTTATTTCAGCTTCACGCTGTATCCCGCACACAACAGGGTAGGCAAAAGGAACCTAGTGTTAAGACACTCCGTTCCCCACTTTACGCCAATTTCTAAATGCGGAACTCAACGCCGCGCTTTCCCCTCAACACCAGAGCGAAGAAATGAAAATATTTTTTAAATATAATTTAAAAATATATGGTTTAGTTAAAATAATGAAAGTACTAAACTTGATGATATTTTTGATAGTTGATAGGAATTGATGGGGTTGATGATTAGGTTACTTACTACACTTAGAAAAAGGTAACAATAAAAAAATTAAATGAATAATAAGTTCTTTGATTTTCGCGATTATTAGACATTTTAAATGAAACTATTTTAACCGCATTAATCGCGTATATTTTGTATTTTTATACATTTTTGGAAAAGTTTATACATTTTTGGAAAATTTTTATACATTTTTTTTAAAGTGTTCCAAACGTCGGGTTTCCAAAAATGTATAAAAATACAAAATATACGCGATTAATCCGGTTAAAATAGTTTCATTTAAAAATTAAATTAATTTTTTGCACTTAAAAGAACAAACCACAAAACAATTCTACATTCTCTCATAGAAGTAAAGTGGAAAGTAGGTAAAATGACTCAACAGACACTTTGTCTTTTGTCCGTTACACGATGTTAGGCAAGGGGCAGGAAGGGGAAGCGGTTTATCTGCCCTCCGGAACACAGGAAGACGTACGCTCCGTCCTGCGCCGGTGGATTCCTTTAGGCTTCACATTCGTTCCGAATTCTAATTGTAATGGTGTATGTTGTCATATTTATGCAAAGTGAGCTAGTGTTACATCCCTATCTGTATTTGTATTAAGGTTGAGATAGTGTTAAGTGATTCTTTACCACTGGTCGCGATCCTAAATATTTCTTATGGAAACATTTATATAGAAAAACGTGTTATGTGAGAGTTCGCCTTGCTAATCGAAGGTTCCGTACTAATTATAGAATTGTATGTGAACGGAAAGTACCATTTATAAAAGTTGACAAACTTAAATTTGCGGACATACATATGTACCCATTTTGTATGAAATAAATGATTTTTTTCTGAGAAATATCTATAAATTGTCACTTTTCTGATTGTTTTCTTAATCTGTATTGTAATTTTTCACTTTATGCCAAATGATACCTCCAAGCAATATTGAAATAAATTGTCTTAACAAACCATGGCCCGTCACGTGGCGCAGGACACAAGTATGCGTTTGTAAACGTAAAACATGTGGTGAATTCGATTTTCACTTGAGGAAATGAAATGTTTCATATTTTTATATTTCTGTTGTGTCTCGAGGCAAAGGGCGGTGTTGAGTTCCGCCACACAACACGCAATGCCTCCAGAATTCGGCGGGAAAGTAGGGAACAGAGTGTCTTAAGACTAGGTTCCCTCTGCCCACCTTCCTGTGTGCGGGATACTAGTGTTGCCGATCGATAGTGGACTATCGATCGGATTTCGATATTCTATCGATAGTAGTCCGATAGAAGGGCTATCGATATTAAAATCGATAGTATCGATTAAAGAGATAGCATCGAAACTATCGATAGTTCTAATGGGTACAATACTATCGGACAAATGCAATACTGTCGATATTATCGATAGTATCGTATCTCCAAATCAGAAAGACATCGATACTATCGATAGTATCGATACTATTGAATTTCTAGGAAACGATAATATCGACAGTATCGATAGTATCGATACTATCGATTATTGTGAACTATCGATTGCTTGCTAATTTGCGATAGTATTGCTTATTATTTTCATGTGTAGTAACCAATCATTATGATATTAGAAACATCTTAGTTGAAGTACGTAACTAATTGCTTATTCATACGTAATTATAAATATAATAAAAACGTATTTTGTTCTTTTCATTTCATCTTGTAATTAAGCTTAAGAATCATACTCAATACTATCGTAAATTAGCATATAATCGATAGTGCAAAATAATCGATGGTATCGATACTATAGATTTTATCGATACTATTGTATCCTAGACATTTAATAGTATCGATACTATCGATTGTATTGATTATTTTCCGATTAGGAGATACGATACTACAGATAGTATCGATAGTACTGCACTTAGCCGTTTGTATTGCATTCTTCTAAGCTATCGATAGAATCGATAGTATCGATAAGATCGATACTATCGATTGTTGTATCGATCGCATAGGCTTTTTTAGATTAAAACTATCGATGGCGAAACTATCGATAGTTTGGCAACACTACGGGATACAGAGTGCAGCTGATTGATTTTATTTTATTTCGTTTTCTCACTGTAGTAACAAGGCAAAGCGCGGCGTTGAGTTCCTAGAGGCTATTATAATTAAAATGTACGCTTAATTACTACATTCTTAATTTGATACCACGACAATATCAACAAAAATAAATCAAAAAGTAATAAGAAATTTTACTTTTGAAATCTGTTATAGGTATATATGAAATACGAGTAGGTGAGTGAACTTTGGTATGAAAGAGACTCTCGGTTCCAGTTCGCCTCTCAGGAACCATCCAAGAATGTTATGTTGATAAAATTATTTGTCTCCCGCCGCGTTTTATTCTTATCATGGATCGTTCGGTTGGTCCGCTTTGCACTATGAAGTGCGCTTTACAGACGATGCTCGGTCTTGTGGTACTGTACAAAAGAAAGTATTTTTCTATTATATTTAGTATATTTTAATATGGTTTATATAAAAATAAAAATGTTGACACTCATTCGTAGTTTTGAAGTGGTTGTGTTATGCATAGGAATTATTTTTGTTAAGCTTTTTTTTTTCAAAAAGTCCCCAAGTTCCATTGCCATCAAGTCTAGATCTGTTAAAGGAATCCATGGAAATCGATAGCTACCCCCGAATTTTTAAGGGAAGAAGAAAAGAAGAGAGTTCCATAACATTTTTGATAATAGATTGTTTTTTTGTAGTTATTATCAGATAACATTGATTATAAAAGATCTCATTTGAAGATTCTAAAATAACGTTTTTAAATAGTAAATAGATATCTAGTATTAATAATATCACTTATTAATATTTACTTATTAATATCTTTACTTATCTATATAATTATAGTTTTGAAGTCGGTTTCATATATTTTTTTATTATTTTTGATTATTACTTTGCCAAAAACATACACGATGCTTAACTTTGATAGTTAGATAGCTCTTAAAAATTTCAATATGTTAAGTTAAATTACAATGTCTTCTTGAAATGATCTCATATAGGGTTCTTGAAATGATCTCATACAGAGTTTCTTAGATTTTATCTTGATTAACAACTTACTAATTGTGTATACTATAATAATATATGATTTTTTTTTCTTTACGCTGTGTCCTCCTTATAGCAGGGTAGGCAGTAGGACTATAGTGTTAAGACACTCCGTTCCCAACTTTCCGCCAATTTTTTTGAGGCATTGCGCGTTGAGTTGTTTGCAGCTCTTTTTGTTTTGGTACTGAAGCGAAGAAATGAAAATATTAATAAATAATACTTGATTGCTCCGAGTGGAAATCGAACATACAAGCGTCACGTTGCAGTTACATGCTTGTGCCCGTTACCGTCGTATATTTTTCATGAGTAAGAGTTTAATAGAAGTAGATCCTCAAGAAATACTATCGCTTTGTATGTTAGTTAAGAAGGCGTGCCTTATATCCTGATGTACATAATAGACTTTAAAGAAATATTCCTTTTTATATTATTATATAAAATAAATAAATCAGCTTCACGCTGTATCCCGCACACTGCAGGGTAAGCAGAGGGAACCTAGCGTTTAGACACTCCGTTCCCCACTTTCTGCCGAATTCTGGAGGCATTGCGTGTTGAGTGGCAGAACTCAACGCCGCGCTTGCCCTCAACACCAGAGCGAAGAAATGAAAATATAAATTTAAGTAAATGTTTCATCTCCTCGAGTGGAGATCCAACCCACAACCAGTTGGTTTAACAGTCACACCTTGTGCCCCTGCGCCACGACTGACCTATATTATTTTATTGCAGTAGGTCAAATAAGTAATATTTCCAATATTCAGAGATCATTATTTCAAGCTTTCACGTAGGTTCTGCTACGTGTTAAAGTTTTCCAATGAAATTCTTTTATAGTTAGTTCTAAGTGAGCATAAAATGCAGGGTCAAACAGAGGAAAAACTACGGGGAAATCGCTTAAGCAAATACACCGAGCGCGACGCGTACTAGGGTTCTGTTTAATACATTAAGGTATTTTTTTGTTCACATTTTTTGTATATGTTTTTTAATAAAATAAATTACTGTAATATTCAGGTAACATAGTAGGTACATAAAAAATTAAAATATCAGAAAAGATTTAATAACAATGTTAATCTTTTTAGCTTCATGCTGTATAGGCGGAGGGAAGCCATTTCTAAGACACACTGTTCATTTTTCACCGAATTTTCAACTGGCGTAACTCAACGCCGCGCTTCGCCTTATTACCAGTGCATGGACATAAAAAAACATTTATTAAAACGAACCCTAACAAAGTAAAAATAGTGTATTGCAGCAACTCTTTTAAGGTACGCGCTAATGTCTGCCCACAAGAAATACGAGAAAAGCTAATGACGCCATTTCCTTTAACCCAACTAACCTAGCCGCACTGCAGTTACTCCAAATATAATATCCAAAGGTGTTCACTAACTATAGGTAACACATAAATTTAAAGTGCGATAGTAATAGGCTACTGGCTCTCGGGTTTTGATTTAAGGTTCGGGCGAGCTAAAATGCAGACGATAATAATAACAGTTTGTTATTTAATATATATTGTGTGGATGATGAATATATAGGGTAAATGTGTTTAATTATTTTTAAATTATTATTGTTTTTTTTTTAGTTTCACGCTGTATCTCGTATGGTGTAGAGTGTAGGCAGAGAGAACCTAGAAACTCAGTGTTAAGTCACTCCATTTCCATTAAGACATTTCCGTTTCCAACTTACTGCCGAATTATCGTTGCTTTGTGTATTGAGTGCAACACACACGTTACCACTCGTTACCAGAGCTTCACGCTGTATCCCGCACACAGCAGGGTAGGCAGAGGGAACCTAGTGTTAAGTCACTCCGTTCCCCACTTTCTGCCGAATTCTAGACGCATTGCGTGTTGAGTGGAAGAACTCAACGCCGCGCTTAACCTCGACACCAGAGCGAAGAAATGGAAATATAAATTTAAGTAAATATTTCATCTCCTCGAGTGGGGATCGAACCCACAACCAGTCGATTTTGCAGTCACACCTCGTGCCGCTGCGCCACGACCGGCCTCAAGACCTTACCAGAGCGAGAAAAACATTTCATTCTTCGGAGTGGGAATCGAATACACAACCGTATTTATAGTCTAATACATTTGTGCCCATGCGCTACGACGGCATTATTGATTTATTTAAATAGTTTTATGTAACTACATTTTAAAATACAGGGAATACCCTAAAAAGACGTCATTGATCGTAAGAAGCTAAGGACGTAAATGGCGTTTAGTTGCAGACAAATAGTAGGTAAAATTAACTACGCTGCGTCCGGACCGGCTCGGACGCTTTGCGAACATCTTACGGCGTTAGAATATCTAGAAGTGAATATGGATTGTATTTTTTTTTATTTAATATTATATTTTATTGTTCTATTTTTTTTTTATTTTTGTAGCAATGAGCTTTTTTATATTGTTTTATTTCATTTAAAATATTTCTTAAATATATTATTTCCTTTAGAGGTCGTAGCACAGCGTCTGGCTGTATACCTGACGGTTGTAAATATCGTATATGGATTCCAACCCGTTGAAACAAATTATTTGTTTTATAATAATAAAAATATTTTATTAGTAGTGGCTTTAGTAACAAGAAAAATCTTGGCGTATAGTTCCGCCAATAGTTCGATGTGCAATGTCTCAAAAATTGGAAAATGGGACTTTTACCTTGTTTTAACTCTTTATCTTAATAATACAAAAAGCCATTATTATAAGCTCTGTAGGCACAAAGTAGGTCTAAAAAAAATAAAAAAGCCAATACAAAAAATAACTATATTGTTTATATTAAGTCAAATAAAACCTTATTAGCTAATAAAAAATATTTAATGTTACATCTAGGCCTATTATATCTATGTGAATTTGGCAAAATTATGTATAGAAGGAGTTAGTAGAGTGTATGTAACAAGTCGAGAGGGAACAAAGGAAACTAATAGTGGAGCCGTGCTGCTTAAGAATAGTTTACTAACATGCTACTTAATCTTGTTTGTTATTTTAACTATGGCTGCACCACCTAATCTCGGCACTTTTTTTTCAGCTTCACGCTGTATCCCGCACACAGGGTAGACAGAGCGGACCTATTGTTAAGATATTCCGTTCCCTATTTTCCGCAAAATTATTCGGGGCATTGCGTATTGAGTGGTGGAACTCAACGCCGGGCTTTTGCCTTGGAGCCACAGCCAATAAATGAAAATGTTAATAAATAATAATTCACTTCCTCGTTTGGGGATCGAACCCACAACCGTCGCGTTACAGTCACATCCTTATGCACATGCGCCACTACGACTCTAATCTCAGTACTTTTATTTAGGAATTTAATAATTTGTACGGCAAATTTAAGTTTTAAGTAACTTTAGTCTCGTTACTTCAAATAAATAAACACAAACAGTATTAATCTTTATTAAGTGTGGAATAACATTTTAAAAATGTACAAGCAGCTGTAATAGATAATTGAGATTCGCTGTAAATGTAATCTTCTAGTGGTAGTAAGTTTGGCTGTAAAAGGTAAGGGTTCCATTCTCACTCGGGATAATATATTACTTTTCTCGCTCTGGTAATAAGACAATACCCGGTGTTGAATACTGCCAAATATCAATGTCTCGAAATTTGTGCGGAAAGTGGGGGACTTCCCACCTTGGGGCCGTTCAAGTATTACGTAAGCACTGTAGGGGGGGGGGGGGGGGGTCTTAGGTTTACTTATTTTTGACGTTTTCAAGGAAATATTTGTAAGAGGATTGCTTATTTTTGATGACATAGGGGAGGGGGGGGGGGTCAATAATTGCTTACGTAATACTTGAACGGCCCCCTTGCTATATGTAGAACTAGACGTTCAAGTAAAAAAAAAACCATGATAAGTAATTGTACCACTTACATAAGCATAAGAGCTAAATATCTCATCCCAATAGAGATAAGATTTTTTTAGAAAAATATATTTTAACTTCTAACAAAATATCGGCGAACTAAGGTAAGTTTGCTTATAAAATTCATTAGGTTTAAGTAACAATACGAGAAAAATGAACAACGCAATAAATTAAACCACCCTGGGACTAAGCCGTCTACGGCTTTAATTAACTTTTAACCAGTTATTTTCAAATGGAAAAAGTAAGATACGAATAAGTTTATCGTTCGTGCATTCTATATATACTATTTTTCACTATGCACACAACAGTGTAGGCAGAGGTAGTGTTAAGACACTCCGTTCTTCACTTTCTGCCGAAATCAAAGCATTGCGTGTTGAGAGGAGGAATTCAAGAGCAAAGAAAAGAAAATGTACATTTAAATAACTATTTTATTTCCTCGAGTGGGAAATAGAACCCACAACCCACAACCACCCACCCATTTGCTGGTAGAACCCACAACCAGTCGTTTTTACAGTCAGACTTTGTGCTCCTGCGCCACGACTGGCTTCACACTATTATTTTTATTTTAAAGTAAATTGCTTATTATCTTTGTCGCATATGACCCTTGTAATTTTTCAGCTTGATTCGAGTGGACCGAGGCAAATTGGGCAATATAGCAAAAATGATGGTAATATTGCACCTGTCCGTTAATGTTGACATGGGACGCCTTGTGTATATCATCTTGACAACGTGAGTAAATTTCAGTCGTTTGAATAAATAATCAGGATTGCTTGTTATATAAATTTAATCTTTATATGTATGTTAAGTTTAAATAATTTTAGATTTTATCCTGTAGTGAATATTATCTTTTAACAAAATTAATTAATAATAATAATAATACATGTAAATTCCTATTTCATTCGATATTAATATTATATTCTTACACTACATTCTATTTTCAAATTTACTTAAAACTAAATTGTTAATATTTATATTTATTATAATTCATCCGCACGCAGCGCATTCGCATGACAAACTTGTTTCGAGTTTTTTTGCTGTGCGTGACGTAGCCTGCTTGCTAGCTACGAGTAAAGAGTCGGCTACTATCGCTTGCGACGTTCACTTGTTTTAAATATTGTACTCATTGCTTGTATTCAATTTTAAGCCTTATCTTCTTGCTAATACGTATCTGTTTCGCTTATCTATTTCTTTTACTATTTCTTTAAATTTCTTTATTTCCTTCTGTGAGTGTGTAAAATTATTTTCTTTGTATATCTTCTTAAGTGTAAATAAATTTGGACAATTATTCCACAAAATTTTGGAAATTTAATTTCACTTCATAATTAAAAATATAAAATATTATTAAAATAGCGTAAATCACAAAAACCGCTATATTGGTGACCCCGAAATTAGTGAACACTACATTAAATATCTACGTTTTCTGCTGGCAAGAAGATTAAAAACGGCAAGAGGCCATTTTGACGACCTTTGCAAGGTGACCTCTAGTACACGATGGAGGACGCGACTACATCTAACGTTTGTAGGATTGGCGTGCGTATTCCACCATTCTGGCCGGAAGAACCAGCCCTTTGGTTTTCTCAAATTGAAGGTCAGTTTGCTTTATCTAATATAACAAGTGATGCTACAAAATTTTATTACGTTGCCGCTCAGTTGGACAATCAATTTGCTGTCGAGGTGAAGGATATAATAATTTCTCCTCCCGAGACGGATAAATACGTCACTCTTAAAACGCAGCTAATTAAAAGATTATCTGCGTCTCAAGAAAAGAAGGTGATGCAGTTGCTGAGGCATGAGCAACTAGGTGATCGCAAGCCATCGCAGTTTCTGCGATACATACAAGATCTTGCGGGTTTGTCTGTCCCCAAAGATTTTTTAAAAACATTATGGTCTAGTAGATTACCACAAAACATTCAAACTGTTATAGCTTCGCAGCCTGATCTACCTATTGAAAAATTAGCTGACCTGGCAGACAAGGTGCACGAAATAGCACCCTCATCACCACAAGTCGCAAGCACGTCTGCGATAGCCACATCCCCTGCACCCTCCATGTTGGAAGAAATGGCCAAGCAGATCCAACAACTGACCAAGCAGGTATCTGAACTCTCCACCCAGGTACGTCACAATTCGGTACCATTCAAGTTCAGAGAGCGTTCCCGGAGCCATTCCAGGCATCGTCGGAAGTTAACTTCCCACCAAAAATGTTGGTACCATTTTAAATTTGGTTCCAACGCAAAAAAATGTGTACAGCCATGTACTTACGGAGAGTCGGAAAACTCTCTGGGCAGCCGGAAGTAGCGGCCAACGTCTGCCCTTTACCTACAGGCCGTCTTTTCATTACCGACCGTATTTCAAAAATGCTTTTCCTCATAGATACTGGTTCTGATCTCTGCGTTTTTCCACGGTTGGCTACCAAGGCGCCCTGTACCAAGACGAAGTATGAACTTATGGCAGCCAACGGTACAGTCATTCACACTTATGGTCCTACATTATTACACTTGGACCTAGGACTGCGACGTACTTTCACCTGGAAATTTACCATCGCTGATGTTTCGAAACCGATTATCGGCGTAGATTTTCTGATATTTTACAATCTTCTTGTAGATTGCAGATATCAGCGCCTCGTCGATGGAACAACTACACTATCAGTGCAAGCACTGAAAGAAAATATCTCCGATGACCTTGCGTCAGTCAAAGCCATCTCGGGAGAATCAAAATACCATCAGCTGCTTCATGAGTTCCCAGAGGTAACGAGACCATCAGGTACGTCTTCCCTACCTAAGCATAATACTGTGCATTACATCAAAACCATACCCGGACCACCAGTTACCAGTAGACCTCGTCGTTTAGACCCAGTTAGACTGAAAGCGGCCAAAAAAGAATTTGATGATATGCTCTCACAGGGAACTGCCCGCTCGTCTAACAGTTCGTGGTCTTCCGCTCTGCACTTGGTTAAAAAGAAGGACGACGGATGGAGACCATGTGGTGATTATAGAGCACTCAATGCTCGCACAGTACCTGACAAGTATCCTATACGCCACATCCAAGATTTTTCCTACCAACTCTCTGGTTGTTCAGTATTTTCAACTATCGACTTGGTTAAGGCGTATAATCAGATACCGGTACACGTCGATGATATCCACAAAACAGCCATTACAACTCCTTTTGGACTTTTTGAGTTCCCGTACATGACCTTCGGACTGCGCAATGCAGCACAAACCTTTCAAAGGTTCATGGACGAAGTACTACGTGACTTTGATGAGTTTTGTTTTGGTTACTTAGACGACATTTTGGTATTTTCCAGTTCTGAAGAGCAACATCAGCGCCATCTCAGACTACTCTTCACCAGGCTCAAGGAGTATGGTGTTTTGATAAACACATCCAAATGTGTCTTCGGGCAGCGACAGGTAAAATTTCTTGGTTACCTAGTATCAGGTTCTGGGACTCAACCTTTAGAAACGAACGTAAAGAGCATACAGGAGTGCAGCGTGCCTAAAACTGCTAAGGAATTAAGACGTTTCCTTGGTATGTTTAACTTTTATCGTCGTTTTATTCCCGGCGCCGCAAACATTCAAGCACCATTAGACTCTGCGCTTTTAGGACCCAAGATGAAAGGAGCTAGGCCGATCACAATGACACCTGAGATGATGGAAGCTTTTGATAAATGTAAGACTTGTTTATCTCAAGCCACGTTATTGGCTCATCCAGATTCATCTGCAGAGCTAGCTATTGCCACTGATGCATCTGATGTCGGTATTGGAGCAGTACTTCGACAACGTGTCAACAACGTATGGCAACCTCTTGGTTTCTTTTCTAAGAAACTAACATCTGCACAAAAGAAATATAGTCCTTACGACCGAGAGCTTTTAGCTATTTATGAAGCCATTAAATATTTTCGACACATGGTTGAGGCTAGAAACTTTGTGATTCACACTGATCATAAACCTCTCACCTATGCATTCAACATTAATAGGGAGAAATGCTCACCGCGCCAATATCGGTACTTTGACTATATTTCACAGTTTACAACCATTATTCAATACTTACCAGGACGTTTGAACGTAGTGGCTGATACACTGTCACGACTGGAGGAGGTGAGTCATTTCATTGATTACCAGGCTCTGGCATTTGCTCAAGATACTGATCCTGAACTGCTAGGTCTGCTTCAAAAAGGCTCATCGTTAAAACTGGTTAAGGTAGATTTGCCAGACTCTAACCAGAAGATCTACTGTGACGTATCAATGTCTTCTCCACGCCCGTTCATTACTGAGAAATTTCGCCGACAAGTTTTTGAAGCGTTACACAGCTTGAGCCATCCTGGTAAGACAGCTACAGTGCGGCTGGTAACACAAAGATTCGTATGGCCAGGGATTCGCAAGGACTGTAGAGAGTGGACACAAGAGTGTATACTTTGTCAAAAGAGCAAAGTTCACCGTCATACCCTTGCTCCCTTATCCTCAATCCCAACTTCTACGTCGAGGTTTGCACACATCCACCTCGACATCGTCGGACCTTTAACAATTTCGTCTGATTTCAGGTATTGCCTTACAGTCATCGATCGTTTCACACGATGGCCTGAGGCATACCCACTCAAAGACATCACAGCTGATTCCTGTGCTGCCGCCCTTCTCTCTGGTTGGATAGCAAGATTTGGTTGCCCTCTTCGAATTACAACCGATAGGGGACGTCAATTCGAGTCGCATCTCTTCAGGGCACTATCAGCCATGATTGGTGCACATCATTTTAGAACCACTTCATATCACCCAGCTTCCAACGGCTTGATCGAGAGACTCCATCGGCAGCTAAAAGCAGCTATCATGTGCCATCCCTCTTCAACCTGGACGGAAGCACTGCCGTTAGTGCTGCTGGGCATCCGTAGCGCCTGGAAGGACGACATTCAGGCTTCAGCAGCTGAGCTGGTTTACGGGGAGCCCCTTCGTCTTCCAGGGCAATTTCTTGCACCCTCTGAGGATTACAAGACAGGTGATATCACAAATCTGGTTACTCGTCTTCGTGCTGGTATGGCACGACTCTCGCCGAAGCCCACGTCATGGCATAGGACAGGTCCTTTTCATATGCCGGCCGACCTTGCAGACTCGACACATGTTTTTTTACGGCAGGACCACGTCCGCAAACCACTGGAACCACCATATGCAGGCCCGTACAAGGTTCTTAAAAGGACGCCTAAATATTTTCAGATAGACATATCTGGTAAGCCTAACAACGTGAGTGTGGACAGGCTCAAGCCCGCATATGTTACGCGAGAGGCCGTTCCTGTATTAAACCGACCAGTTACTGCACCAAAGGCAATCTCTCAGTCTCAGTCTGATGTGGAGCAGAAACTTGAAAAGCGGACACGAAGCGGAAGAAGAGTTAGATTTCCAGACTACTATCGCCCTTAACCAGGTCTCTGGGGGGGAGTACTGTAGTGAATATTATCTTTTAACAAAATTAATTAATAATAATAATAATACATGTAAATTCCTATTTCATTCGATATTAATATTATATTCTTACACTACATTCTATTTTCAAATTTACTTAAAACTAAATTGTTAATATTTATATTTATTATAATTCATCCGCACGCAGCGCATTCGCATGACAAACTTGTTTCGAGTTTTTTTGCTGTGCGTGACGTAGCCTGCTTGCTAGCTACGAGTAAAGAGTCGGCTACTATCGCTTGCGACGTTCACTTGTTTTAAATATTGTACTCATTGCTTGTATTCAATTTTAAGCCTTATCTTCTTGCTAATACGTATCTGTTTCGCTTATCTATTTCTTTTACTATTTCTTTAAATTTCTTTATTTCCTTCTGTGAGTGTGTAAAATTATTTTCTTTGTATATCTTCTTAAGTGTAAATAAATTTGGACAATTATTCCACAAAATTTTGGAAATTTAATTTCACTTCATAATTAAAAATATAAAATATTATTAAAATAGCGTAAATCACAAAAACCGCTATAATCCACATGTAATTACACACATATTAAAACTTTTTTTTATATGCTTAAAGTGTTATCCCACACTTAGGAAAGAAAAATATTTATTTAGAAAACGTATAAAAAAATTAAGGTAGCGGGATGCCTGGTCGGTTTCCAGGAGGTGCGGGTTCGTGCCCCGCTACGTTTAATTTTTTATACGTTTTCTAAATAAGTATATTAAAACTTTTAAAAACGGATCTAGGAAATCAACAATATTCGGATAGTTAAATTTGTTAACTAACTGTTTTAAAAAATGTATACAAAATAAACGGAATATATGTTTATACGCTTTCTAAAAAAAGCATTTTTCTTTCATTCTAACTATATACTACAGATTAAATAACTTTTATTTGTACTAAGGAAAACAACGTTTTCTTAAAGAAAAAAAATCGATTGCCTTTGGCTGCACTGTAATAGGTACTATAACATAAATGTGTGGCGACTACTTTACATATTTTCAGATATCATCTCAAGCTTCACGGTATTATAATCGCAGGGTCGCGACCCCTTCGTGTATAATTCTCCTTAAGTAGAGCGTTACTAACGCGTAAAAATGTTCAGAGCACGGTCGAGATAGCTTAGTATATTTTATATCTGAAAATATATATGTACTTATATTTACATTGTAGGTATTACACAAGCAGGTACTATTAATTCAGTTTTAAATAAAATAAGTATCCATTTCAAATTAACTAAGATATTTTTTGAATTCTAAAAGTATAGTGTATAAAAGGCAATTAATAATCTCTGTGTGTGATTTATTCTTCACGTTAAAGAAAACGTTCTTGTAAACACTATTTTTTAGAAATATAAAATAAATTTAATTACTCAAAAATAAAGAAAAATATATAAAATATTTAACTGGGTCAGTCGTCGCGCAGCGGCACGAGGTGTGACTGTAAAATCAACTGGTTGTGGGTTCGATCCCCACTCGAGGAGATGAAATATTTACTTCAATTTATATTTCCATTTCTTAACTCTGGTGTTGAGGTTATGCGTGGCGTTGAGTTCTGCCACTCAACACGCAATGCCTCCAGAATTCGGCAGAGAGTGGGGAAAGGAGTGTCTTAACACTAGGTTCCCTCTGCCTACCCTGCTGTGTGCGGGATACAGCGTGAAGCTTATTTTGATTTAAAATACTTAACTCTGTCAGACATTTTTTGATATTTACATATTTTCTGAAGTGAAACTAAAACAAGCTGTCAGCTCTTTCCCAGAATACAACGGAAGTATGTTGCGATGACTTGCGCCCTCGGGACGCGCGTTTTCCACGTCTCTCCGCCTACGACGTTTATATCAGTTTAAAAGGCGACTCCAGCGATCACAGCGTTTCCTTTGCGACGGTATAAAAGAATTTCGAAGAAATACCGGCCGTTGTGAATATAAGTATCACATATTTGGAAAGCTTTTCCGTACTTTAGATATATTTATTATTTTAGTACTGAATATCATTTTTAAAGTATATTAATGAAAATAATGTACCTACAAGTCCAATCGTGGCGCTAACATTTGACTGTAAACGCGACAGATTATGGGTTTGATTCCCATTCATTTGTTCTGGAGTCGAGGCAGAGCGCGGCGTTGTGTTCCGCCACTTAACACGTAATGCCTTCAGAATTGGGCGAAAAGTAAAGAGTGGAGTTTCTTAACACAAAGTTCCTTCTGCTTACCCTGCTACATGCGGGATACAGCGTGAAGCTGTGCGTGAACAAATTATGCATAAAATCTATTCTCAGCGCAACAAAGGATTTTACAAAACTCCAGACGCTTTCACATCTTTCCGTTCAATGAAATGGAGAGTTGTAAATCTCTTGAGAAAAATTATTGCTTTTGTTTGCTGCGCTCGGATTATTAAAGTTGTTAATGGAGTAAACTATATACAATGAAAAACTAAAGTTGCAACATTACCATCGAGATTTTTCTATGGTAGAATATATTTATATTATATAGTATACTTCTGAGGTCAGTCGTGGCGCAGGGGCACAAATTGTGACAGTAAACGCGACTAGTTGTGGGTTCGATCCCCACTCAAGGAAATGAAATATTTAATTAAATTTATATTTCCATTTCTTCGCTCTGGTGTCGAGGAAAGTGCGGCGTTGAGTTCCGTCACCTAACACGCAATGCCTCCAGAATACAGCGAAAAGTGGGAAACGGAATGTGTTAACACTAGGTTCCCTCTGCCTACCCTGCTGTGTGCAGGATATAACGTGAAGTTGTACACTTCTGTAGAATACTTAGGGGAGAGGGGGGTAGCTTTGAACAGGGGCACCTTTGAAAATATGTGTTAACAGAGCTATTTTAAAAAGAAATTTTGGTAATTTTTTTTTGAGTAGTGACAGCACTAATCTGCACACGTGTCACTTGTCACCGCTGATATATGAGAACCAGTTGTTGAGTTACGAGGAGTGTTTGATTTTGAGTAAAATTTTATGCATTTTTAAATAAACGCGTAAGGATCGCAGGGATCCAATTCAAGGTAAATGGTTTTATTTTTTCCTCTTTTAGTTAGAATGTTTCATATATCATGCAATAAACTAGAAATCACTACAATTTTTAAACATTTACTTGAAAAACAAACGTTTGTAATTTTTTAATTACCACTGAGGCAGCTTTGAACAAAATAAAGGGGGCACTTTTGAATATTATTATATGTAAAAAAATACCGCGAAAGAAAAATAAAACTATAATTAACTTTTCTTCACAAGAAACTGACTCAAAAATGCATTTGGAATCAGAAGAAAAAGTGACAATTTACTGTGAAGAGAATGAACATACTGAAATCTGTGCGTATGAAGACTACGAAGTGGAATTAGACTACAACTTAATAAATATTGGAGACTTCGTTTTAGCGAATGTCTCATCATCTGTGAATAGTAAAAAAGTAGCTTGTATTTTTTTTCTTTCTTGAGAAAGAGGACAAGTGCTACGTTAGTTTTTCAAAAATCTTACGAAGACTAGACTTGAGGCCAGTCACGACGCAGCGGCAAGAAGTGTGACTGTACAACCGACTGGTTGTGGGTTCGATCTCCACTCGAGGAGATGAAATATTTACTTAAATTTATTATATATTTATATTTATTTAGTTGAGTTCTGCCACTCAACACGCAATGCCTCCAGAATTCAGCAGAAAGTGGGAAACGGAGTGTCTTAACACTAGGTTCCCTCTGCATACCGTGCTGTGTGCGGTATAAAACATGAAGCTGATTTTTATTTCTTACGTAGACTACTTCCCCCAATTTCAGTTGTTGGTTACGTCACATACTACATCCATGTTTTCCTTTAAATTTAGTTTTTCTAAGTTCAAATTAGGGTAGTAAGCTGTTTATTTAAAAAATATTTTGTTTTATTTTCATAATATTAGATTTATTCTATGATTGATCCCATAATATTCATTACTTCTAGGAAGCAAAAGCTACCTTTTTGTTTGTTCGTTTTTCAAAGTCTATAAATAATATTAAAGTTATTTAACACTAGTACTAGTACAGAGTAGAGGCCGGTCGTGGCGCAGCGGCAGGAGGTGTGACTGCAAACTGACTGGTTGTGGGTTCGATCCCCACTCGAGGAGATGAAATATTTACTTAAATTTATATTTCCATTTCTTTGCTCTGGTGTCGAGGTCCAGCGCGGCGTTGAGTTCTGCCACTCAACACGCAATGCCTCCAGAATTCGGAAGAAAGTGGAGAACGGAGTGTCTTAACACTAGGTTCCCTCTGCCTACCCTGCTGTGTGCGGGATACAGCGTGAAGCTAATTCATTATTTTTTTTAAAGTACTAGTACAATCGCAATATTAAATTCATTGAATTCGATGATAGTTTAAAACTGCCCCATATATGTTCAAAGCTACCCCGCAAGGGGGGCAGCTTTGAACATTTGACTACTGCTACTAAAGTTGATATTGCACCTTTACCTTATATATTTTTCTACATATGATGCTACGATTGTGTGGCACAATAGTTGGACTAAGCATTGTGAAATAGCAAAGAAGTTAAAAACTGTAGAATTTTTAGATATGACACAAAGTTTAAAAATTGTTCGAATGTGCCCCCCTCTCCCCTACATAGATTGGTTGTCATGAAGAACGCGAATTAAAATTTTGCAATAATTAAAACTTTTACTCTTTTAGTTGTGTTATAAAAAGCCAATTATTATTGGTAAATAACGAAAATATCGAAACCACTCAGAATAAACTTTGAAGTATTTGCTTATTAATTTTAATGATATAGCCGAAATAGCTGAGTTTGCCTCTTATCTTAAGTACGCTTCTTAAAAAGGTCTAGAGTGTACAAAGTTCACCTCTTACAATAATACCTCTGTAGACCCCACTTCAAATCTGACGTTAGATAAACGTTGCTCATATTTTTATGAAGATTCCGGCATAACTATTAATACATGCGAGGCCTGAGGCTGTCGTGGCCCAGTGTCACAACGCGGTGTTACTGATTCGATTCCCGGGAAATGAATTGATCATTTGAATTCAAATTCAAATTCAAATACATATGCATTTCATATTTTCATTTAATCATCCAGTACAAGACAAATCGCGGCTGTAAGTTCAAGCACTCAACGCGTAATGTCTTAAAAATTAGGCTGAAAATGGGGATCGAAGTGTCTGAACACTTGGTTCTCTCTACCTATCTTACTATATGCGGCTGAAGCTAAAAAATTAACATATATATAGGTACTCTTTAAATTTTGTTAGACTATGCTACAAGTAACGTAGCAATCTAATTAGTTGTTTTCTGTAAAAGCTTAAATAGCTTCTTTTTATTCACCGCAAGCGTCTAATACGTTCAGAGTGCTCCCGACCAGTAGCAAACATATATCTTTTACTTAATTTAAATTAATATATAATTAAATATGAACAAAATTCTTAATGATTCATATAAGCGTTACAAAGATTTGGTGCATGAAGCGAAAAGACACTTGTGAAATTTATCTTTTTCTCCTTAAATATATATTTTTTAAAATAATCTGTTATACATATATTTTTTTTAAACTCCAAAGAAAATATGTTCCATATACATTTTAAGCACAATTTACGGTAAATGTTATTCATGCAGGTGTTATATAGATAGGTCAATTTCTTATTTTTACTTTATGTCGAATACAGTATCAAAATAATAGGCTTTGAAGGAGGTTGAATTTGATTGTTAGGGTTCTGTAGTTAAAAAAACCACAAAGTGCTTCCGCTCATCAAAATTATTACGGAACCCTCGGTCAGAGAATCCGACTCGCACTTGACCTTTTTTCTATTATAAATAAATTCTCCATCTTCATAGAAGAATAAATATTAATATAAAAATGATAATATACCATATTATATTTTATACTCAACAGAACAACAATATAAGGAATTTGACGTTGAATTATTTATGACCGGAGCATTGAGAGCTATTATTGAATCATAAGCAGTCGTATTGAATAGCAGAACTGTTTTGACACCAGCTATTGACTGCACCGACTTGTGAGCGATGGTCTGTATTGTGGACTTTTATTATTCTTTATGCTTTTATCATTTCTCATTCTTGAACCTTCAACATCGCTGACTTTCTTATTGATTACACAATTTATAGATATTTCCATTTAATACAATCATTCTTCTAAAATTATATGTGAAATTATATGTAAGTTTAATTATGGTTTGAGCACAAATCTTAAATACTTATCCAATAATGTTACATAATTATTATATCTATAATTAAAATTAAAGCATCTGTCTTTGATTTTAAAATAACCTAGTTTTTAGGGTTCCCTACCTTTTAAAGATAAGATCACTTTGTTGTCCGTCTGTCTGTCTCTCTGTCACTCTGTCAAAAGCCTTTATCTCAGAAACGCTTGGATATATTGCATGAATTTTCTGTTCCAGGCCAGTCGTGACTGTAAAGCATATTCATTTAAATTTTTATTTCCAATTGTTTGCTCTGGTGTCAAAGCTCGGCGTTCAGTTCCGCCACTTAACACAGAGTGCCTCTAGAATTCGGCCGCCAAAATTCGGGAGTAGAGTGGGGAAAGGATTGTCTTAACACTAGGTTCCCTCTGCCTACCTGTCTGCTGTATGCTGGATACAGAGTGAAGCTAATTTAATTTTGATTTTTTTTCTTTTATTTATTTTGTTTGTTCATTTTAATTACTCAGATATTTTTTCTAATATTAAGAATTTTATTTTATTTCCCTTTTTTCTCAGCTTATTTTGATAATTTCGCCTTATACTTTCTTACTAATAAGATCAGTGAGATTTTCCCACTAAACTCACTTTCTAAATAAACCAAAAAACTAAAAACTGAAAATAATTTCAAACATATGTTTAATTAATATTTGTGTAGTTTTACCAGACAAAGCCGCGTGGAGGACGCTAGCTTAATACATTTCTTCAGCTTCAGCTTTGTGATACTAAATAAATAAATGATTATTTATTATATATGATAGATGAATATGGTAAGTTTTTCAATATCACATTTTACTAATTATGTTTTTGTTTCCAATTGCTCTTTCTCTTATCAAATGATATCCAGAATTAAAATTGGAAAAAATATCACTTTAAAACATTTTTTCAGTACAAAAACGATAGACAAATATATAATAATTTTAAAGAACTTTATAGGTTCATATGAAATATTTATGAGACTAACCCTTATATAAAATACAAAATCTTTTTGAAACGAAAAACGAATGGATTAGAATACGAAAGTTATCTGGCGGGTCCGTGTGAATGGAGCAGGTGTGGACTTGCACTTTTTATTTTAGTTCCCGATGCCCGCGGGCTATACTTGTATTGCATGTTAGGCAATAGTAGTTCAAACGTTTGAATATATGTTCGTTTCTGAATATTTTCACTCGAAGGTAAAACTGGACTAAACTTCTTATTGACTGCTGGAGTTCAACTACTGCATTTACAATTTACATCTAATAAAGCCTTGTATGTTGTTGTAAGTGTAACGAAATACAAGTAAAATGTGTTTTAAAATATTGTAAATTTTAAATATTTTACATGTATTTATTCACAGTACAATGAAATGAAAAAAAATAAGAGTTTTTTGTTAAATGTTAAATTAAGGACATTTTTGGCTTAAATGCTTTCTTAATTGTTTTCATTGTTACAGCATACATTTTTATTTAACAGCAAGTAGAAAAACATGTGTTAATTTTTTTTTAATTATGAAATATATTGATTATCAACTTATTAGTAGTAGTTTGAGGCCGTCGTAGAGCATGGGCATAAGCTTGTGACTGTAACGCGACGGTTATGGGTTCGATTTCCACTCGGGGGACTGAATTATTATATATTAATATGTTTATGTCTTCGCTCTGGTACCAAATAAAAGATTAAACCAGAACATATTTAAAACTTCGCAGCAATATAAATCAGTGGAGTAAAATATATGAATTTACAATACAACCATCAAATGAAAACATTTGCATGCCGCATTCAAATACATTTCTGTAAACAAACAGTGCAGGGTCGGTCTATGATCGAACGAACCACAAAATTCAATTACATGGCAGACGAAATAAAAACGTCCCAGACTATACTGTATCGTTGATTCGTTTCCGCTTTGTTGTATCGTGTGATATTTGTGAGTGATTTAACTAGAATTTTTACATATATATGACAAATGAAAAGATTTATTTATATGCATGGAGGTTACAATATATCGATGTTGTAGTTTTTGAGTTTATCGATGCAACATGTACTGGACTGGAGGTAGAGGGAAGTAAGTTGTAGAATACTTTACTAAACTTTTAATATCGTATTTTAAAATAGTTCTTCCTTTTTGATTTGCACCCATTATCAACTTATCGCATGTTAAATAAACGATATATACGTATATTGAATAATTTCAAGTATAAGTATACTTCATTTAGAAAATGAGTATCCCAATAAACTTTTTAAATAGGCAACAGCACATGAAATTATACTTTATGTATATAGCAAATCGTAACTGAAAAAAAAAATATAGCTCTCCATACATAAGAAGGTAGGCAGATGGAATCTTGTGTACTACTTTTAATTTTTTTCCCAATTTTCGAGACATTGCGTATCCAGTGCCAGTAAATGATGCCGAGTAGAATTCGAACCTCGCAACTACGTTTACATTAGGCAGAATGCTGCTGCGCCACAACGGCCTCAATTTAAAACATAATTAAAATACTTTTAATGAGGAAAACTTCGATGTCACAGATATTATTCGGCGAATTCATGAATTTGCTGTATTTGATTGACTCGAGGAAATTAAGCCCCTTTCAGCTGTCTCAAAACAATAATTTTCTGTAGGTTTTTGAACGCTTCGTAGCACGATCAGCGTGCATCATGTTGTAGTGTAAACCATCAAGGTCAAAGTTTTCTTGAAGATATTAAAAAAAATAATAATACGGTCGAAATATAACGGGACTCTATCTTAATTTAACTTTATATTATTAACTATTACTTAACTTAATTTTATTGCTGTATATTTTTTTATTTCAACTGATTTTTAATAATATTTTATATTTCTTTAAAAATAATTATTATTGACAATTATTTGAAAGCTATTAAAATACTATAAACATTGATTTAAATTATAAATAATTTGAACATTGTACGTACCAAATTAAAAAAAATAAACTGTATAATACATATATGCTAGAAATTATGTAGTGAACAAATTATGTCATTAGTTAGCCATTTTTTTATCTGTAATATAAATATCCATTTTTTTTATTTATACTGCAAGTTTCCAATTCTTGGGTAGTTTCGTAATTGTAGGAAATACCCTCTATAGATTTTGATTACCTTTTACGATGACAAATAAAATTAACAAACTTAAGTTTGCCCAGGTTTGTAGGTGAAGGCCCACCTATTTTGTATTAGAAGAACTACTAATGTAAGTTAGTAATAATGTTTTTCTGTGAAATACCCAATAAATATTAACATTTTGGATTTTTTCTTTATTTGTATTGTAAGTTCTCACTTTGTGTTAAATTTCATAACTATAAATACACTTGAAGTATCTTATCGGTTTTGATAGCGCGACGATTTTCATAAAAATGCAGCAAAAACGATGTATGTTCTCGTATCTTTTGATTTCACTGACTTAGAAGCTTCATTTTTTTTATGCTCAAAGGGATCGTAGATCTCAATATTCTATATTAATTTCAGCGTGATACCTCCACAAAATTTCGGGATAAATGACCTTGACTGACGGAAACACGAACAACAAGGTGATCCTATAAGGTTTCCATTTTTCTTTTTGAGGTACGGAACCATAAAAATATAAACTCTTAAAATATCCCGATTTGAAAATGGATAAAATGTTGCAACGAAATATGTCAAGAATATAATGGTATATGAGCGTTGGCTCACGAGATAATATCTTCGTGAAATTGTTTGGTTACACAACGGACGTTTTGTACTGTGGCGTCGTTTGATGATCAACTCCTGTTTGGCCATTGCTACATTAAAACAAAAATAACGAAAGCATTTTCTTTTTCTACAGTTTATCTAAGAACTTTTGCATGTAAATATAATTTTATATTTCATTATGTTAAATTATATTAATTTACTTTTGGAAATCGGAAGCCGTTAACCTTTTTTAAAAAAACCCTATATAAACACACATCGTCTATATGTTTCTAAGCTATTTAGAAAGAGATACTGTGTAATAGCAATAAGTGATATGTATCACCTAATAACAATACTTCGAGTTTCCTTCCAATAAAGACCGTTGCCTACAAACAACTTTTTTTAACTAAAAAGTGGGGAACGGAGTGTCTTAACACTAGGTTCCATCTGCCTACCATGTTGCGTGCGGGATACAACGTGATAAACACTAATAGTAATATAAGGTCATTATAGCAGTTAGTCAATTTTTTTGCGATCATTGTAAGTAGTTTTTTTTATATAACGAGAATATTAGATGCCCTAATTAAAATTTAAAAAGAGGGAAAAAAAACTATTTTTGTATAATTCTATAGTAGCCACGTAACAAATAACAAATGCAACCTTAATTGGCTTTTAGCCGTTTGTCTCTTGTACCTGAAGTGACCAGAAGTTAATTTCACGGGATATTTCTCTCAGTGGAGAATGGCCCCGCCTTATTTTAAAGCACTCCTGTGTAGAGCACAATTCATTTATTTAATTCTATTTCTTGCAATTATTGTTGTGTATTAAAAAACGTAATCAAATTTAAATTTCAATACCAAATTATAAAAATAGTAGTGTAGTTTGAATGTAATTTACATTTAAATTCTCAGGCAGTCGTGGCGCAGGGGCACAAAGTGTGTAAAATCGACTGGTTGTGGATTAGATCCCCACTCTAAATACTATTAGTTTAAAACATTGTAAACTATATTTACCGATAATAATATGCTGTGTATCAAAGCGCATTGTTGAGTTTCGCCACCAGAGCTTGGCGGAATGTAGACAACGGAGTGTCTTAACACTAGGGTCCCTCTGCATACCATGATCTAACCATCCATACATACCATGACCAATCTTCTTTGATAGATAGCTGATGCTTGTTAGAAATATATAAAAGACGGTATTAATTGAATGAATTAAATTAATACCGTCTGACATTTGCTATTTTGAGCTCGAGCAGAGAAGTGTTCACATCTACACGTATAGTGGCAAATCCCAGGCACTGTTCCGAGTTCAAAAGTAAAAGTAAATTTATAATATACTCATCGATGTTCATTTTCTGTATCAGGTAATTTAAATATAGAAGAAAACAATACATGTATTTAGCTTAACGTTTTATCTCTAAAGGAGTAGCCAGAAAGAACGGAGTGCCAAACGCTACTGTCACTGCATACCTCTTTCGCCGCGTCCACTGTCATCAACCCGCACATACTTGCCCTCTGGAAGATCCACACACTTTTTACGTGACCTTTCTCCAGAACCTTCGATGTGTGTTCTCAAAGGTACTCTTCCTTTTTTAAAGTTACTCTTGATTATAAGCAAGTGAGTAATATTATTTTTAGCTTCATCTTGTTACTGACACAAAGCGGGGCAGACGAACCTAGCGTTAACACACCCCCGCTATCTGATAAATTCTAGAGGCATTGCGTCATGGAACTCAATGACTTTGCCTTATTTCCAGAGCAAAGAAATGAAAATATTAAATGTTTCATATCCTCGAGCGGGATCGAACTCACACGCAGAGTCACGCCTAGCGTCTAATATGTATATAATCATCATAATTCCGTAATTTAATATTATTATATTTTTCATTAACTCAGAAAAAAATCCACTAGTTGGAACCAGTAAGTTACTTTTGAAATTAAATATTAGTTTTCAGTTATCCATTATGGCACGAGGTTAAATCTCAAATAAAAAAGTCATTTAAGTAAAAGAGGAAAGCGATCAGTCGTAAGTGTCCTCCTGTTCCTCACGTTACGTTCCTTGGCGGGGCGTTCATAAAAAAGACAATTTGCCTTATTGCCGCAATCTGTTACACATGTTCAGCACGGTTATGTCTACAGCAGCCCTCATAAACGACAAAGTAAACCATAATTTATTGCGCGATTTTAGGGTCAAACATTGGGCTCGTATATATTTTTAGTTGGTATATTATTGCAGTCTTTTACTTACTAAAAGTATGAGAATTTTATGAAAACATAAGAAACAAGTAATAGATGATCTACTGTAAAACTGGAATTACAAACGCATATAAATAGATGATTATAATGACATAAACATAATATAATCAGGAAAAAAAATATTAATAATAAATAAATTCAACAATTTAATATATTTTTATTTTATTGTACGAATTTATGATTAAAGACCATCTGTTAAAAATTTTTAATTAAATTTATGAGAAGAGTTTCTATATAGGCGTCAAAACCAAACCATTTTTTCGTAGAAAATTTGCATATTTTTTTTAATGATGACATTCCATTGAGTTTTGGATGAACAAACAAATGACAAACTGTATGTATATATAATATCGTAATTATACGTATTTGTATGTGTATGTAAGTTCAGTAATAAAAGTAGATAGTCTCTACCTCTTCTTAGTAATACTTTCGAAATAATAAATGCATTTGGGACGTTTAACAAAGTTTCGTTTTATTTTTTTATTAATATTAGAGCTCAACCCTATTGAGCATTATTTATAAATAGAATTTGAAAAATGTTAGTATTATTTCGCCAGTAATGAAAGATTTTTTTTTAAGCTTTTTATGTAAAATATAATTTCCACCTCATCACAAACTTTAAAATGACTGACGTAAACTCCATTGAAGTTGAAGTTACTGTAACAACTGACATGCAACATGAGAAATGTAAGTACCTCTGAAAAATACTAGCCAAGTTCTGAAAGTCTGAAACATAGCTCTTCTTTTATTCATGCTCTGACATGTGGCGCTTTCTCCGTTGTATACAAGCTTTCTTTCCTAACAAAATAAATAACATTTTTCTTTGAGCTATATCCTTTGAAAGCGTCCTCCACATGTTTTATGAACGACGTCCTATTTTGCCTTGCTATTATTAATGTTATTATATTTAAAACTTGGTAGTATTTACTATTGAGTCATTTATAGCGCTGCTAGGCTTAAACATAATGTAATATGTATTAATCTTCGCACATCTAAGAAAATTTCAAGATCATCCCCTCCACTTGAATTGTGTAGGCCGTTCCCTTTTGTCACTAAAAACTCTACCCATCTCTTTCCTTCATGGAAAAATTCGACATTTTCCAGCATTCCGCATCACGTTCGCTTTTAGATTACTTAATAATATTAAACTCAATACCCTTGTCTTAGAGCTTATGTTAGCTTTGTTCGTGACAATATTTCAGACCTTTCAATTCTGAAATACATATGGCGTTATTTGATTCAATGGAATAAGGACGTAAGAATGAATACAACACAAGCGATTCTGTGTATTGTGTTATTTAACTATAGGTTATTTTTCTGTGTTGATTAGATTATTTATAACGTTTTATCACATAAGTTTCAGGAGAAAACTTGAAAGGTAGGCCAGCGGGATCGTGTTGACTGTGGTTCCCAGAGAAACATGCTTTCAGTCGTGCCGCGTCCGCTGCGCCGTACAGATTTGAAATCGGTTGTACTCAAAATGGCGGGAACTTTACGATAATTTAAAAACTTTTTTCGATATCACATTAAAAATTGTCAATTAATGCGGTCAATGAGAGTTTTTTTGTAAAATTATATTTTAAGATTACTGATGGTGACGCCATAGAAATATCGAAACAATTTAGAAAAGGCGTATTTTCTTCGTAAGTACAAAAAGATTTATCTGAATAAAATATTTTATCCTTTCATTTTTAATATTTGATACTTTATTTAATCTCCAGTGCAATTAATAATTGATGCATCTACAACTTTAAAATTTATTTTGTTAATACGCTTTCTTGTACTGTTCAATTACATCAATATAATTTTTAAAGACAAAATAATAATATTTACAATATTTAAAGGTAAAATGCTATGCATTTAACCTGTAACCTAGAGAAAAAATGCAAGTAATTATTGTGACGATTTTTTATTATATTCTATACTGACAATCATATTCATTATTTTCACTATTTTTATGGAAAATTTGTAAGAACATTTTAAAAAAATCTTTTACAATTTTGCACACTACCTTGTTGCATGTTTAACTAACAAAATTTTCTTGTTAACGTTAACTTATTTAAGTATTTCTTGAAATTGATACAACTTTTATTAATATAACACTAACGTATAACGTATCACAAGCAATGATACAAGAAAAAAATATTTCATAAAGTATCCAATCAATTCCAAAAGAAAAAACCAAAACAAACAATTTAACTAACTAAAACAAATAAACTAATCGAAAATTTATCAATAGCCATCATAATTATAAACGGCCGAAAGCCGAATTCCCCCAGAATTAATATTCGAATGAGAATACCGGGCCGATGCATTTGGTATCGTGAGCGGCGCTCGGAGGATTTAATTCCCTAGACTGTTGCGAATCGGCGCATGTTTTTTCATTAAAACGCATTCAATACGACGACAACGTGGCTTTGGAAAAGCAAAGCCCTTTCAAAAATATTCCCCTGACATTCGCTTCGCCTCGCTTCGCTCTGCTCCCATTCCATTCATCGCTTTTAGCATAATGTTATTGACATTTTTTGTAACTCCACCTCGTTTAGTTCTAATGAATACTGTAAAGCGATAGTGCTTGGAATCTATTTCTTGTTATGGGAATGGCGGATGTTTAGTGAAATAAAGTAATGGTTCATTTTTAATTGTCAGATGAATTGAGAGTATTATTTATAGTAAAGATTTCTGAAGTGATGCCTAAGGAACATTAAATTTGTATATGTAAATATTATTATATAGATATATAAAATAAATTTAAATTACATAAAAATATTAATAGACTCGAGAAAAATGAAAAACAATCTTTTTTGAATTTCAGCTTTATTATAAAACATTAAAAAATAAAACATTCCGTATAATAATATCAAACTGCAAAGCTCCGTATAATATTTTACATAACGGTTTAAATAAATTTCATCAAAACATAACTGAAGACTAGTCACGCAAATTCAGCTAATCTGTAATATTTTATTTCATATTAAAAGTAGGATATTGAGGTCCGGTCGTGCGCAGGGGCATAAGTGTGTAACTATAAACGCGTCAGGTTATGGGTTCGATTCCCACTCGAGAAATAAAATATATAACATTTTCTTTTCTTCACTCTAAAAACGCGGCGTTGAGTTCTACCACTCAACACGCAATACCTGTAAAATTTATCGAAGATGAGAAGAGTCTTAACACAAAGTTCCCTCTGTCTACCCTGCTGTATGCGAGATGCAGCGTGAAGCTAAAAAAAAACAATAAAAAATATACCGCCGTTGACTGCCCGTATAGACAGACATTGATATAATACAAAAAATATATACGTATATTTGTATAAAAAGTTATTGGTACACCTTCTTCATCGTGTTCTACTCAAAGAAAAAAAAATATACATACATATATACAAACAACTACCAATTTGCTACAATAAAGTTCAACTGCAATTTTGTATCGTAAATGCACGGCATTAAGTTTACGTATATTATACAGTAGGTAGTAGGTCGGTATTCATATTACATACTATCTTGCATCCAATTACGCGTAATTACGAATAAATGCGACAGCCGCGATAAACTTTTATGTGCACATAGAACTGAGCAATGTGCATTCATTGCTATCCCACCAGCCATCGCTTTTACCGTCAATAAAATCATTAACACCACAAATTAATTACTTTTTAATGAGTTTATTTAATGGGTTCACCGGATTTTATTTAATGGGTAATATTTGTAAGTATGGGTATAGTTTATAGTAATAGATTAATAATGTAAAAATAAATTTAATTATATTAAACTTTATAAGTACAACAACACAAAAATTTAAGTACGGTAAAAAATATAATTATAAATTCCACAGTATTTGAAATACTCTCGTGTCGGTGAAAATATATATTCGTTTTATACGAGACGATTCTTGGTAAAAATTTTAAACATTTATAAGTACATACGCCGCCACTCAACACGCAATGCCTCCAGAACTCGGCGGAAAGTGGGAAACGGAGTGTCTCAACACTGGCTTTCCTCTGCCTACCCTGCTGATTTCGGGATACAGCGTGAAGCTGATTTATTTAATTTATTTTTTTATTATTCTTTTACTTGTCATATATACATAGTTTATCGTACATTAATTGTGTGATAAATTGGTACGTACATACTTTAAAAGTTACAAAATGTTTTTTTACATATTAAACGCGTAAAGTATTTTAAAATTAACACAATTTAATCTCGTACGCCGGGTGCCGTGGGTTGAAAAATATTCGAAATTTTTGCGTCGGATAAATGAAATTAAAACACGTCTAACGTAAAAATATATATAATTTGTTATAAGGATTAACAGTGCTGGTAGACCATTTTATAAACATGTTAGTACATCAATTGATTTATGCTACCAATATCCTAATTTAGGCAGTATAATAATATATATTTTTGTTTATTTGTTTATATAATGGTATGATAAAAAAATGTTAAAGTAAATAATATGAAAATTTCAAGTATACATTTTTTTTTAAATTTTACTAAACATATAGAAAGCAAAACAACTGCAAAATATTGTAAGAACGAAAATCTTTATTATTCATTATGACAGAAAAATTCTGACAAAACATTATAGGTCTTTAAACTAAAATTTACCGGTTGTAATAGCATTAGTTATTCTATTTTGAGGGAATTTAAAAAAAAATACTAAAAGACTATAACTAATATAAAGACTATTATTTTACACCTTTGTGATGCCATGGGGCCTTTTGCTAAAAATAAGGTATGTGTTAATTCTATTATATAAGGCAAAGTGAGGGGATTAAATGAGTAAAAGCGGAAAAAAACATTTTTTTGAAGCCAAACTTAAATTTATGTGAATTATTTTTCACTTTAAAGTTCATAAAAATCACATAAACTTCAAATTGAAACATTTTTTTTAATCCAACCAAATTTAAAGTTAAAAAATAAAGACCATCTCTTGGATGGTTTTTAATTTTTTTACTTTAACGTTGCGTTACAGTTACACGCTTGTTTCACTGTGCCACGACGGCCTTTACACATAAATTATTGTTCTCTTATAAATGTAACTTTTAAATGAGAAAATTTTGAACCGTTTATACTTTTGGGGTTCCGTACCTTTTAAAGGAAAAAAGGAACCCTTATAAGATCACTGGGTTGTCCGTATGTCTGTCTATCAAGAGCCTTTATCTCAGGAACGCTTAGAGATATCAAGTTGAAATTCAAACGTAATACTTAAATCTAAGGTCCAATGATTTCCTGAAAAAAAAAAACGTATTACATACATTTACTTAAAAAAAGATATAGCATAGCAGTTTATATCGCAAAAAACACGTATTTCGACACTATAAAGAGAATCTAAATTAATAGAATACTTTTGGTTGACCTAGAATTCCTCATATTTTTGTACTCTCGGAGGGTGAGCCCGACTCGCGCTTATCCAGTTTTTTTTACAACTTTATAACTAGTAACAAAATTTTATAGATGCATACGTGTAATTTCCATTATATTAAAGAGATTTTACATATTTTAATTCTACTTTATTACAAGCATTTGTGCTAAGCATTTATTTAGTCCAATATAAAAAAATATATGGTTAAACAATTTTTAACTATATACTTATTAATTAAATAGCTAGTTGGAGGTTCGATCCTCCGTCTGGGGAAAACAAAGCGTGGCGTTGAGTTCTGCTACTTAACATATAGTGTTTCGGACGGAAAATAGAGAGCTCCTCCTCCTGTAACTTAATTCTCATTGCCGACTCTGTTATGCTGAATTAAAAATATTTAAATTTATTCTTAACTAGGCAAAATGTATTTAATAATAACGAGTAGTAGACATTGTACTAGTCTACTTATTACAAAATTCAAAATATATACGACATGGTATGGTTCTTTGTTTATGGCGTTCAGAACGTGCCAGTTGAGCACATAACACTTCGCCAATGTTAAGTTAAGTTGAGAAAACACAAACGTGGTTGTACGGTAAATCTTCCTTATTCCATTTCTTCATACCTATTTTGACCCTAACTCCACTGGCAACACTTATACTAATCACCCTAATATTTATTTAGAGTGACGATGGAACGAGTAGTAGACATTGTACTAGCCTACTTAAATTTAAAATATATACGACTTGGTATGGTTCTTTGTTTATGGCGTTCCGAACGTGCCAGTTGAGCACATAACACTTCGCCAATGTCAAGTTAAGTTGTGAAGACACAAACGTAGTTTTACGTTAAATCTTCGTTAGGCCATTACTTCATACCTGATTTGGCCCTAACTCCACTGGCAACACTTATGCTAATCACTCCAATATTTATTTAGGATGACGACGGAACCCACGACCTCCGAATCATTTGCCAGATCCACTAACTACTAGACAAAGAGTCCCGGCAAAAACATTTACAGCATATATCACCACCAAGAAACTTCGCAAGATAAGAATCCTTATCAATATACCTATGTGTAGAGTGAATTATAATCGCAGCCGCGCAAGCAGTTTTAGGTGGCGGTTTCGTTGCGGTCGTTTTGACACCCTCAGCTCACATTAGTATACCGTGAAGCAGGGTTAACGACCGGTTCGCGTGATACCGCTCTACTTCACGCTTATTTATACGGTGTAGCGGACCGTAGGACCTTGCATCCAAGTTACAATGCCGCCACCTATCAAATTTCCATTATCAAGTTTTGAGCTTGTAACTTAAGTGGACACAAATCTGCTGTTATATATTTGATACGCTCCACTCGAGTTAGTAATTATTTACGAATTTTATACAATATGCTCGTTATCGTCTCTGTTTCTTTTTGTGTACTGAATGTGGTTTTATTTAAGCTTCATGCTATCCATCTCGTACATGGCAGCGTAGGCAGATTGAACCTGGGAACATAGATAATCCGTTCCCATTAAGACACTTTCGTTCACCACTTTAATGGATATTCATAGATACCGAGATAATAAACTTTAAAGTTAAAAAAAAATATTAAAAATCAATGCTGCTTTCCCATCCTTATCCGGCTAAATGCTTTATGAAACAAGATTGAGTGATACTCTTTTCACTTTTTGTGCTTCGAGAAAACAGTATCAACTTATCATACTGTAGGAAGGTCACGTTAAAGTATGCGGATCAATCCGAAGCCATGAATGAAGAAGTTCTATGACAGTGGATGAGGCGAGAGAGATGTATGTAGAGACCGTAGCGTCAGGCGCACTGTTGGTTGCAGCACCGCGCGGATAAGGCATGCAGTTAAAAAAAGCGGTCAAATGCGAGATACCTGTACCAATTGCAGGATTGTATGCCAACGAGATATCAATTTATAAAAGTTGACAAATTTGTGGTCTATTGTATTGCATCGCAATCCTCTATTTGCATTGCAAGATTTCAAATTTCAAAATTTTTAGTCCCATGGGAAGTACCCCATAGATTTTGATCATGCGACAAATTTCACACAAAATGCATTAATAACTTTTGATCCCATTGATTAAGACTAAGCTTAATTTTTTCTATACTGTTAACGACCGTGGACCAAAATATTTGATATTAATTTCTGATTGATTCACATTTTATACAGAAAGAGAGACAGACGAACAGCAAAGTATTCCAGGCTTCCTTTGTTCCGTTTTGAGGAACGGAACCCTAATAAATACTTGCACTTCTATATTTCTACCTACGCTATGAATCCTCCGCGTTTGCTCATTTTTAAGCGTTTGAATACTATAGTGTTAGAAATCGGAAGCTGTTAACGTTTTAAAAATACACGATAAAAACACATATCATCTATCAGCTTCACGCTGTATCCCGCACATTGCAGAGTAGGCAGAGGGAACCTAGTGTTAAGACACTCCTTTCCCCACTTTCTGCCGAAATCTGGAGGCATTTCGTGTTGAGTTGCACTCAATGCCGCGCTTGTCCTCAACACCAGAGCGAAGAAATGAAAATATAAATTTAAGTAAATATTTCATCTCCTCGAGTGGGGATCGAACCCACAACCAGTCGGTTTTACAGTACTTTTAGCCCCTGCGCCATGATTGGCCTCACATATCATCTAAATGTTTCTAAATTATTTGGAAAGAGATTCTATGTAGTTGCAATAAGTGATATGTTTCACCTAATAACAGTACCTCACACGAGTTTTCTTCCGTTTCCGATAACGGCCGATGCATACAAACAACCCCTGATTGACACAATTCTACTGAGTTTATAGTTTTTTTCATATACTACCCTCTTTTATACGAATTCACTTACAATAGTTTATCCTCTAATCTATTAGTTGATACTTTATTTTATAACTGAAGACCAAAAAGTGGCTTAGTAATTAAAATCTATTAATTTTATTTTTTAACTTATATTTCTAAAGTATGTTTTACTACATTTACTTACACTTTTTTCTCACACAATATCCCGCACAAAGCAGGGTTGGCAAAGCACCAAGTGTCCACACAATCCGTTCCCCACATTCCGGTCCAATTTTCGAGAGATTCGGTGTTGAGTGGCGTATTTCTACGATGCTTTTTGTCTTTTACCAGAGCGATGGAAAAAAGAAACATTTCCCTGAATGGTAATTGAACCCACAGCTGTCGATATTCCACTGCGACAGCATTACTTATACTAATAGTTAAAAAACCGGTAAAGTGCGTATCGGACTCGCCCACTAAATGTTCAATACCAATTTCAGGATTGTAGGACATATAACTTGTAAAAATTGATAAACTTTGCGAGAGAATGCATTTTTTATGAAATTAATTACAATAGTAGTAGGGATTGGTGCGTTCTGGCTCATTAAATTGATCGCCTTATCAATCAAAATTTTCCGCGGATTTTCTCGCGGGTCGCGGTTTAGATTAATTAATTGACCGCGGATTAAATTGATTACCCCGGATCCGCGGATTTTTTCGCGGTTAGTACCCGCCATTATTTTGTGTCTTTTCATAGAGTAGTAGGGATTGGTGCGTTCTGGCTCATTAAATTGATCGCCTTATCAATCAAAATTTTCCGCGGATTTTCTCGCGGGTCGCGGTTTAGATTAATTAATTGACCGCGGATTAAATTGATTACCCCGGATCCGCGGATTTTTTCGCGGTTAGTACCCGCCATTATTTTGTGTCTTTTCATAGAGTAGTATAGATTGGTGCGTTCTGGCTCATTAAATTGATCGCCTTATCAATCAAAATTTTCCGCGGATTTTCTCGCGGGTCGCGGTTTCTTTAACATAAGAATATCTAACCTAACCTAACCTACTCATCATAGAACCGTTTCATATTTGTGTTGGTGGCGCACCATTTTGATTAATTAATTAATTTACCGCGGATTTCGTTTTATTTTTTTTGCATAACAATACTAACCTAACCTAACCTAGTTCGCAGTAAAATTGTTTTCGTATAATACCTACTCATCATAGAGCCGTCTCATATTTGTATCGGTTGGTTATCACATAGTTATTTTGTTGTAATCATCTCTGACTCAGGGTTAAATATTTAATACAATCAACGCTGATTTGAAAGGCTACGTAAGCTGATGTACAAAACTTGTTGATACATGTCTCACCGGAAGACGAATTGTACCTGCCTTTGAAAGAGGAAAGATTTATATCCCTTAAGTATTTCTTTTGCAATTATCTCTGAGTCAGTGTCCGTTTCAATATTACATTCATGTCCCTACAAGTTTCATAGGGTGGAGGGGTGCTTTCATACCGTATATAAGCTGCACTGGAAGCTGTTCTGATATGAAATAATTGTTGTTCGTGATACGTGAAAGTGCTCTTCCGATACGAAACAATGGCGGTGAGTATTATTTTTAAGTCATTTACTAATTTATTTATGTTGTTGCCCAGTAAATATATTGTGTACTTTTTCATTATTGCAGCTGTCAAGTAACAACTCGTTTGATTGTACATTTAAAAACTATTACTATTCTAATCTAAGCGGAGATGAGGCTGAAGAGGTCGCCCCTATGAAAATACAGAAACCCGAACAAAAGAGAGCCTGCAATGATATTAGTGATTTCTTTGAGAAGCCAAAGAAGCAAAAGAAAATAATATTATCATCATGTGTTGCTCAATCGAATCCTGAGGGAACATCGTATATTTCTACAAACTCGGACGATGGTTCGCAGGCAAGCCATTTCATAAAAATCGAACTATTTGACACAAAGAAACTAAACGGATTGCCTGCCACCGAGTACTGGAAGAATGCAGAAGTACGCCTTAAATACTATGTGCAATCTGAGCGTAATGAACTTTATGAAAGCTTGCGTGATATTATATACAACATTACCAAAGAAATCGCAGGAAGTAGTCAGTGTAAAAAGTCTTACTTTGCAGCTACGAAGCGATAATCTTATTACCATCAATCTATCGTCCATCATGTTATGAGCCATCGTTATAAAATATTATCCTAATAAATTAAATATGTCATGAATTCGTTTGTTTTATTTTGTATTTAATAGTTTATTCACTATTACTCAAATCAAACACATTTGTACAATAAAAAAAAATTTTATTTAGAAAATAGTTTTAAACATTACATCCACAATTAAATCATTATACAAAGTATTATTAGAAAAAATGTTAAGAAAATCAGACATTTTCATATTTCTATATCTAAAATATAAATACATTAAACAATATTCACCACATACAGTAGTAAAATAATTTTGAACTTGTTTATTATTATAAGACCATAATTTTGAATTTCTTTTTATAAATTTTTCATGCATCTTAATTGGTTTACGGCCATAAGAATCGAAGTATTCACCTACACCATCAGCATCAATGTGAATGGCAACCCAATGTGACCCAGGTTTCGTATCAGGATCCATGTTGCTAATAACGTATATAGGTAAACTAGAGTATATTGGTAATCTGTTTGCAGCAAAAACATTATACTCGATTTGCGGGTTTATCTTTCTCATAAATTTTTGCAGCTCATATGTATCCATTTTTACATGTATTTATGATAAAACATGTTGATGCTAACAATGCTTACAAATTAATGATGCTATACAAATAATTAATACATTATTATACTTAACTACTATAATCAACGTTAACATCGCGATTTTTATTTACCTCAATAACGTTATCGAATTCTGCATAAACAAGACAATTAATGGTTTTTGTGAGAGCTGTCTCAAACCGAACCTCTAACCTAACGCTACCATGACGAATCAAGTTCCAATGAGATGAGGAATTTGCCGATAGATCCGGGGTTAGATCAAAGGCCATTAGACAATTTCCTCGTGCATAGTTTTCAATTGATATTGAATTACCTTCATTTAAAAAGTGAATACCGGTTCCCGAGAATAGTGTCTGATACGTTGTGGTGTAGACATTGTTATTAAAGGATGGTTGTAAAGTTTTCGTTGGAACTTGTTGGCCATCCACATACAAACTAAAAGAGCTTATTTTAAAATTATCAAAGTTAAAAGGATTGCTAGTCAAATTTCCATTAAAAGCTGAATTGTTAACAAATCCGACAATACATCTTTTAGGCACTTGACCGAGGAAAATGTTATCAAGAGTTTTGCCCTGTACATCACATGGGATCGTTAAAACTTTAACTTCAGCTCGTGTTATAGGATACTTTGCTGTAGTAGAAGCCAACACCTTTTCGTGAGCAAGTAGTACAGTTGGATTTATTCGAGCTCTACGAATGATAAGAGATGCATCATTAATAGTTACTTTAAATTTCGCATCAGCTTTAGTCGCCATAAGATTGAAAGCCTCACGTGAGCGAACCAACTTCACTCCTAATGTAACACCATTAATTAAAAATTTTTCTTGATTAAAAATATCACTATGTAAATGTCCAATCATTTCAATTTCGTTTATAGCCAAATTTTTTCGTTTACGAAAACCTTCATTTGTATCATCGGTTGATTCCATTTTCCCTGGGGTATCTTCATACCACAATCCACAGGTGAGATGTGATTGTTTTGCTGCTGGGCCATAATTAAGCAAGTTTTCTATGTAAGCACGATATGCATAAGTATTATTGGGCGGGGACACGAGTTTTTGATTTAAATATACGTCTAATTGACTGAATAGTGAATGCAACCAATTGTTTACTGGTGCTACATCAACAGCTTCACCACCATCTGTTTGCGTAATTTTAGCTTTGATACTGATTAATGTGTGAGATAAATCAATGTAATCGTCTCCAGTACCGGGCACTTGAAACTCAATAGGGCCATCATCAGACAAAGATGATATAGGTTTATAATGAACCCATTGTCCACTTTCTATACTTGTTTGCGTTGATGGTAGAGCGAATAAATCTAATTCTGACTTAACACACTCGCAAGAATGATTATGTAAAAACGACATTTTTCACTTCGAAAAAATATCCTTAATTTTATTTACTCTACGTGTTTTTCTTTCACCCTTCCTACGCGACGATCTCGATGAACTGGTCAAACGTTTAATTCGTTTCACACTTTTATACCCAGAACCAACCAAGCTATCAACTTTTTGATCTGCCTTTCTTTTTAAATTTGAACTAGCTTCTTTTAAACGAGTTTTTATAGATTCATTCATAGGTCGAGAATTAATCATATCCGTTAAGAGACCAACGCCTGTGTTCAAAGCTTCTTTTCCAATAGCCTTGGCACCGCTTTTAAAAATATTAAATACAGATCTAAATAATCCACCTAAAAAACTTCCAATGCCATGTCCACGTTGATATGGAGCACCTTTGTAAATTACACCTACTCCCGAACCTGCTTGATGTGAGTAGTAATGTTCATATGGACAATCGGTTTTGTAGTGATTATGGGTCATTGTAAACGTTTAAAATGAAGTTTAACACATGAGATCCCAAACTGAAATGGTATCTTTTCACCTGTGTTTGTTCTTATATCTATTTCAATTGTATCAAATTCTCTACGCATTACGGGTATATAGTGAGCTGGTGAGAAAATGTGCATTTTGTATGAGCCATAAATATATTTAGTTGGGTCTAATGGTATTATTCTCAATAGAGATGACATTACATCCCCTACAATTTGAGGGGAGATTATATCTGAATACACAAAAAGTTGAGACGGTAAACCTAAATGCAAATTAACCGGATACTTTCCAAAGGCAGTGGTAACAAAATTTGTTTTTGGCGCGAAACCTAACTGCAGTGCCAGTGTTGGTGATAATGTTATTCTAGTAACATTGTTATTCAAAATTTTCCTTAATACCAATTTTGATACATCATCGTAACGAAAGTTAATAGTATCCATTAACATTGGATTTTTATTTAAAGCGCTCAAAATTTGATTGGTGTTCTCATAGTTGGTTGCAGGAATGCGTGTTTTATACAACACTGATGAAGGTGATTCATTTTCGATGCCTACAATTTTTGTTGTCTTTGCAATATGTACAACATTTTGGCTCTCTTGAACAGTGTACATTGAACATGGATACTGAAATTCTACCACCCCCACTACCCACGCTCCATCTAGTTTAATAGTTTTCGGTAACTTAGTAGAAAAATTTGTAGTTGTGTTTTCTGAGAAATATGTCATTGAGCTGTTGCTGAGCAACGTTAAATAAAAACTTTCTTCACTCATATTTTTTTTAAGCTTGCCGCTTTTATCCAACTATTAAATTTATCTGGATATCCTCTCCACTTTACTAACAACTCTTTTCTATGACCCGAATACCGTGAACGTATTATTTTATCAATTTTATATTCTAGGGTGGGGGTATATTCTACTTTCTGTAACTCTCTTTCATAGAAAGTCCCAACGATTGGTTCATTTTGCAAGTCTTTAATGCTATATACAACGAAAGGGGATCTGTAAATTATCGATGAAATTACAAAAATTTCATCACTCCAGTTGGTTTCGTAACCTTTTTGAAATATATGTTTATACTTGGTTATTCTTACATAATCTCCAATGCGAAATCTTGCTCTTATTTCAGTTGTATACTTCGAATTGGTTTGTTTATCATACAAATTGCACCAAACAGTCATAATATTGCTAGAGTTTACATCACATGGACACATTTTTATGCTTCTATGATAGCTGTGATTATAGGAATATAATAAATCTTGTAATATATCAATAAATTTATACGTGTTGTTATGGGTGAAGTAACGCCACATTTTCATTTTTAAAGTCCTTTGAAACCTTTCCACTATACTTGCTTTTATATCAGGATTATTAGTAGTATAATAATTATGTCTCTACTTTTGAAATACGTTCTAACATCTTTGGAAACAAATTCAGTTCCTTTGTCTGATTGTATATGTCTAGGAGTACTGTTAGCTTCACTAAAAATACTTTCAAATATGTTTTCACAGTTTGAGAATCTTTCTTTTTCATGGCTCTCGCAACGCATATTTACTAAATACATCTATAACACAAAGTATATAATTAAACCATCATTATAGTTACTATACGTCCTCATATCACTCAAATCAGCCTGCCAAAGCTCGTTAAAGTTTGATAATATGTATTTATTCCGAGGGAATCGTCTCTGTACGGGTTTATGCAGTGTGTAAGTTCTTGAGATTGTAACCATTTTTTTACATCTGTCTTCGTCATCGTCCCCCTCATTGCCTTTGATAAGCTCGCTATACTACTATAACCAGCTGGATGAGATACATCATAGTATATACTACTTATATCTAGTACGGGGTCCATCTTTCCAATCAATTTTTTTATTAAGTTTCCTAGATTCAGAGGAGGATCTACTTCTTCTATTCTGAGATGCAGGAGATGGCATAATTTGCAATGGTTCTTTGGAAGGAGTAGTTTCTCTAAATTCTGATAAATAGAGATTGTTCATATATTCAAGCGTTTTAGGATTACCTATACAATATAGAGGTACTTTTATATCTTTCAATGCTACAACAAATTTTTCCCACCCTCTCGGTCGAGGACGTTTCAGTCGTCTCAAAGCGTCATTAATTAAATCAGCAATATTGCTACCAGGAATCAATTCGTTATTAACAACAATAGTACCATCATCATCCAATATATTTTATCTCTATGTTTATTTATTGTATCCATCAACAATTCACCTTTTTTTCTTAAATGTCTTTGGTAGCAATCTGCTTATGTAGTCTGAGGTATAATGGCTAAAGACCCAGATACACTCGGAAGTGCGTGCGTGCGTGCGTGCTCTTGTTTTGTGACCTGTTCTACGAGTGTTGATTCATTATTTTTGCTATGACTTTTATGGGATTTTAGTACTTTATTGGTCCCCGATGGAAATAGATTTTTTATTGAATGGTCTGTTTCTTCCGTTATGATGGGTAATTTGAAAGATTTTCGATCTTGCTCGGTGAAATGTAAATATCTTTGTAATGTTTGCATGTACAAAGACCATTTTTCACGATCTTCGACATTACGTTTTAAGATTTTATGCATTTCCGTGTCAAGGCGAGATAAAACATTGTCGCTGGCGTGCTCCTGTTTTAATTTGTCTATTAGTTCGGGTTCTATCAAGATCATCTTTTTCACGTTTTCCATTGTGCTTAAATTATACTACTAAATAATCCACATAAAATAGATCCCAAAATTATAGGTAAAAATGCACCACCTTTTTGAACAATAATACGTTTTCGCCACTTATTTTTCCCTTTTAAGATTAATTTTCTGAGGATTGTTTTATATTTACTCAACTTTGATTTATCTTTATCATTAAGGGAAATTTTACCGTTCAAAATGTTAAATATACACTCACATATACAGTGTATTTCTTCATCACCACAAGATTTTAATAATGCCTTGCGATATTTTGGTTTTAGTGTATGTAATGCCGTCAATAAACTGCGATGCGTATTTACTCGAGCAGGCATTATTAAGTACTGATAAAAATTTCCTCATGTTTGTTATATTTAAACCCATTCTTTTAGGAACATATACCGTACAATTTGCATCAACGGGAATATTTTAGTTTTAAAGCGGCACATGTCATTAGTATTTTGTTTAAGGTCTATCATCAGGTATCCATGTGCCTCCTTGGTTGCGTCTTTGTAAGCCTCTTCAACAAATTTTGAATTTTCAGGGTAAACTTGTCGTGCTAAGTAGCGAATTTGTGTCTTATCACGAGGATTTTTAAAGTATACAATGTAACTTGAATTCAAAGATATGTCTCGTTGTCCTTTACCCTGATGGAACCAAATTTGTGAAATGTAAAACACACTCAAATTTCTGTGATGGCTACCTTTTGTAAAAATATCAACGATGCGCCCATCGGATTCCCTCATTAGATCATCGATTATGAGCAATTGAGGCTGCTTACCATCGAACATACTTAAATCGGGAATACCCTGACTATAGTTTACATTCGGTAAATTGTACAAGGGTTGCATTTCATCGTAACACCAAGTTATTTCATTAAATTGTGTATTGCATATATCCTCAACATAATTCAGAAAATGCGTAACAAAATTAGATTTTCCACATCCGCTAGGACCCGCAACTATAGCGGTGAATGGATGAATAAAATGATGCATTTTTCTAGTCTGCGACCTCCCTGCTAAACGTTATTAATACAAATGGGGTGGTTATGAAATAATACATGGGTTTTTATTATAATTTATTTATTTTATTTATATATATATATATATATATATATATATATTATATATATATATATATATTTGTACAAATTAAAGAAGTCTTATGGCTAACTTATACTAACATAACAATACTATGCCGAGTTTAGAGTGTATATTACAAATTAGAGAAATATTATAACTATCTTACTCTAACGGTATGATTCATATATTCAAGATACATACCTCATATTTTACAATAAATGATTATACAAAACAAAATACCTAATCACTGTAATTTATAATGACCCCATGCAAGTGTGTCTGTAGAGTTTTCTATTAAATAACGTTTACTATCATTGTGCGATAAAGAAACTTTGTTATTTTTTTGGGTGTAAATTATGTGTTTAATTGATTTAAACCGTATCATTGAATCCATTTTAATTCTCTTTTTGAACAAACAATCCTTATAGTCCTTTATTTGAAAAGATTTTGTTACACTTTTATTTACCCCCTTGGCTTTGGCATTGAATTTATCACCTACATCCATTGCATACATTTTAGATCGCAGGCCTACAAATTCTTTAAAAATCATTCCATTGTTTTCATCTTTAAAAAGTCCTATTTTCTTTTTATTAATGAGGGGGAACCCATATGGATTATTGGGAGGATAATCGGATGTATCAAAATATCTATCCAAATCAATTTTAATGTCATTATAAAAATCTTCTGTGAAAATTTGATATATCAAACTATCTGTATCTGTATAAAGTAATTTTAAATTTTCTTTAAACTTGTTTTTCATGAATGAATAATGAAAATCATATATAAGTGTTTTAGATATATCTAATATACAGAACCCTAAGTAAATCGGTTTATTGTAGTAGAGTTTGGTTTTATTCAATTGAACCGCAACCAAGTTTTCAGAAAATATCGATAGACTATGAAATTCAGGTTTGGATATCAAACTCTGCGCACCTTCCATACCACCATTGTTTGACCAATGGGTGAGTAACTTAACATTGACTCGTTTTTCAATATTCTCCATAGTTTTTCCAAACACTGAATTATTCATCAACTTGTAAAAATCTTTATCGAATTCAGTACACGCCGTGGACCGCATTTTGGTATTTAAATCGATATATTTAGACAACCACGCCCTCTGTTTGAATTTTAGAACTCTGTGAATTTTATGTAAATGCAAACCGTTGTCTATACATTGTTTTAAGTTCCTGTAATGAATAATATATTTTTTTATCTTTCAAGTTGGGTACTAGTTTTTTTTCTCTACTACCACCGATGGATATATTTTCAGAGCAAAAAGGTAAGTCCGAGTGACTATCGTGTATATCAACAGGATATTGCAAATCGACTTCTAATATGTATCCATATTCAGCATCGTTTGCTATGTTGAAATCAACATTTACATCGACCCATTCAAAGTCACCGATTGGAAGGGGTTGTGACATAGCCCACCCATATAAATTATTTGCATCGAGGTAAACTAGATATGAGGATTGCAATTTGCTATCGTAATCCTCCATAAATTTGTTATTTGCTTTCGCATATCTGTTACTGCATTGCGATATACCACCTCTAATACCCTTTTTTATGAAAGCTATTTTATCAAAATCTGTTAATAATTCTAATTCTATCATTGTGGACTTTAACATGGCATCCCAACTCAAACCTGGTGCGGTATAGTAATGAGCAGGGTCCAAATCATAAGTTTTCATACATATATTGCGAAAGTTTTCAAATACATCGGTCAGCAACAAAACGTCTGTTTTCAAATATAAACTAGTGTAATCATCCATGGTTCCACATTTGAAATGATTCCAAACATCTTGGGCATGTCTATAATCATCATTTGATACATTTGTATTTACCAACGAATTAAAAAATTGATTTTGTGTTGGCAATGATGATATTTTCAAACTTTCGAACGAAGTCATTATTTCGTATGGATATACACCCTTCCTAATTAATCTTTTAAAGTCTTCATCTCGCGGGTAATTTTTTTTGAGCTCAACAAATTGATGTGTTTTTATATTATGTGCTAATCTATCAAGACTGCTTGACATAAATTTAAATGAGTCTAAAAATCTTAACGAGATATTATTATTCTTAATTTTTAAATATTTTGAAAAAGAAATATATTTTTCTTTATTTTGAGGGATTATATCAATTTTACCCTCTTCAAAACCTAGAGCGTGCACAATAAAATGGGCATCGTAATTAGCTAAATTGTGCAAGAATACCGGGACAAATCGTGGGGCTTTGTACTTTTTCTTGCAGCACGTATGAGCAACACCTGCGTATTTACCACTGTACCAATCATAACATATAACATTATTATTATTATCTAAATCATTATTGCAAATATAACAAACTTTACTTTGTAAAACATGCAAATTATCACTTTCCGATAGCGGTAATGGAGGTTTAGGAAAAGAGTTTTCTTTACAAATTAATTCTAAATCCCCTTTCAAATGCTTCATAAATTGTTCGGCGCAACGTTCGCCCGTATACGTTCTATAAATGGAGAGACTGTCATTATATGAACACTTTAAATAATAACCGAAACTAAACACCGCATGTTTTTGTATGTTATTGGTGTACGATTTCGTAGCCTCGTTTTGACATGTTTGAATGGGGGTTAAAAATGCCTCGAAATCTGCGTATATTACAAATGGTAGTTTAAGCTTTCGCTCGTAATTATTAAACGCTAATTTGTTGCTAGCCGTTTCTACATTAAACCAGTTCTTTTTTGTTTTCATTGGATCTGGTAAATCAGTACAAATGTGGACACAATCAAAATGTTGGTGTTGATCTAAACATTTTTTAGATGGATAGTGCATCAAACAACCATCGCAAATGTGAATAGCGCGATGTGTCCGATTTATCTGTTTGTGAAGTAATTTAGAAAGACATTTTATGTAACAATAGTGCCCACGCGATCCGCTGTTTATATACAATAGATTAATATGAGTAAGTTTTCGACGTTTTGTAAAGTATAGCGGACCTATAAGTCTATTACATCGAGATTCAGCATTATATTCGAGACCAAAGACATTTATGCTTAAGTTATTGAATTCTTCAAACTTGTGAATATCTTTGAGTTTTACAGGAAAAGATATTTTTCCAAATTTAAGTTTATTTTGATTATGAATATATGAACTCACTCTATCTGAATTTTTTGTAACTGGATATAAAGCAGAGAGTACCGCCCATTTGAAACACTGCACATCATTATTTTTGACGTTTATAATTGCCTTTTTATGTTTTATGTCAATTGGTAAGTCAATATACGAAGACCCCCTCAAAGGATTAAATTTATTAACATTCAAATCAATATTTCTTATTTTTTTAAGACTCCATCCACTATCTTTTTTCTCAAACTCACTTATTTTATTACAAATGTCATTCATTATTATTTGGTAAGTTGCTTCATAATCATCACCGATACATATAGAATTATTGACGGTTTGAAAATCGAATGAATTTTCTAAGCTTTTACTTTCCTGGACAAAATCAGCGTGCAAGATAAAATTAATTTTTATTAATGTTAAAGTTTTTATGCAATCATCTATTAAGTTTAAGACAGTGCTTTTAATATCATTAAGAAAACTTTCAGGGGTTTGAAATTCCACTCCTAATGATGAGGGGTGTGTTATTCGATAAGTCACCACTCTTTGTCCAAACGCACTATCAATCAAATACACATTTGATAACTCATCATGTAATCGCAAGATATTGCTTTTATGAAGGCTGCTTTTTAAATGGCTGGCATAATACCTTTTTGAAACGAGCAATTTACAACTCGAACATTCGATGACGTCTTTTCCAGGTTCAAATGTAGACGGTACAGCTGTAGAGGATTCTTGCAAGCCCGATCCACTCTGTGCTACTTCGTGGGGTAGTAGCGAAGCATCTCTTTGTTTCCGTATTTTTTCTATGACACTGTAACAAAAACATAAAAAATTTTTGAAACGAATATCACCTATATTTATTTTTTGTTCACACATTTAAAAATACGTACTTCTATTTATTTCTCTACACATAGCACAATACGCTTGCATCGTGAAAGGACCGTCTATTGTGTCACCAGAACTATTGATATTGCCATGTCCAGGACACGGTGTAAAATAAGGCACTATACACGGATCTATCTTCAGAGATTCTGGCAGTTTCCCGCTAATGTACCAAATGCGCACATATCGGTGTAGTTTGGTCACAATGAGTGATTTACTCAAAGATGCTATTTCGACGGAACTTAGAGAAAACATAATGATGCCGATAATCACTACAAACACAATGCTTCTATTCCCAGTGCAAACATCTTTTAAATACAGTACACAGCAACCTCCCACCACGCAGATGATTAAAAAAACCAAAAGAGGTAAAACTCACCCTTCTAAGCGGTGCTTTTGTTCAATTTTTTCACACATATTGTAATCAAACGTGTTGTTACTTGACAGCTGCAATAATGAAAAAGTACACAATATATTTACTGGGCAACAGCATAAATAAATTAGTAAATGACTTAAAAATAATACTCACCGCCATTGTTTCGTATCGGAAGAGCACTTTCACGTATCACGAACAACAATTATTTCATATCAGAACAGCTTCCAGTGCAGCTTATATACGGTATGAAAGCACCCCTCCACCCTATGAAACTTGTAGGGACATGAATGTAATATTGAAACGGACACTGACTCAGAGATAATTGCAAAAGAAATACTTAAGGGATATAAATCTTTCCTCTTTCAAAGGCAGGTACAATTCGTCTTCCGGTGAGACATGTATCAACAAGTTTTGTACATCAGCTTACGTAGCCTTTCAAATCAGCGTTGATTGTATTAAATATTTAACCCTGAGTCAGAGATGATTACAACAAAATAACTATGTGATAACCAACCGATACAAATATGAGACGGCTCTATGATGAGTAGGTATTATACGAAAACAATTTTACTGCGAACTAGGTTAGGTTAGGTTAGTATTGTTATGCAAAAAAAAAATAAAACGAAATCCGCGGTAAATTAATTAATTAATCAAAATGGTGCGCCACCAACACAAATATGAAACGGTTCTATGATGAGTAGGTTAGGTTAGGTTAGATATTCTTATGTTAAAGAAACCGCGACCCGCGAGAAAATCCGCGGAAAATTTTGATTGATAAGGCGATCAATTTAATGAGCCAGAACACACCAATCCCTACTACTCTATGAAAAGACACAAAATAATGGCGGGTACTAACCGCGAAAAAATCCGCGGATCCGGGGTAATCAATTTAATCCGCGATCAATTAATTAATCTAAACCGCGACCCGCGAGAAAATCCGCGGAAAATTTTGATTGATAAGGCGATCAATTTAATGAGCCAGAACGCACCAATCCCTACTACTCTATGAAAAGACACAAAATAATGGCGGGTACTAACCGCGAAAAAATCCGCGGATCCGGGGTAATCAATTTAATCCGCGGTCAATTAATTAATCTAAACCGCGACCCGCGAGAAAATCCGCGGAAAATTTTGATTGATAAGGCGATCAATTTAATGAGCCAGAACGCACCAATCCCTACTACTTACAATTATAAAATTAATTATATGTATTGTATAATATTGTAATAGTTGTTATCAATACTTATAATAAAATCGTAACTGATCGTTGTCACCATATGGAACATATATCAGAAATACTAATAATGAGGGCATTTATAAATATATGACCCAAAACAATGATTTTTAGGGTTCCTTGGTTCTAAAGGTAAAAATGAAATCCTAACAAAATAATTTAATTATTCGTCTGTCAGTCCGTCAAAACCATTTATCTTGAGACAGTTCGATCGAGCGTAAATGTATCAAATAATCAAATCGAGGTCTCATCATCAATCGAGGTCACATCAGTCATCAATCAAAAAGGTGTGAGAGTCCGACTCGCACTTAACTGGTTATTAGGGTTCTGTACTTTTTAAGGAAAAACAGAGCCCTTTAAGATTACTTTGTTGTCCGTGTGTATGTTTGTTAAGAGCCTTTATCTCAGGAATACTTGGAAATATCAAGTGTGAATTTAAACCATAAACTCAGATCTACGGCCCCATGGTTTACTAAAAAAAAATATTTCTACATTTACTTAAAAAATATATATGGTCGTTAATATCCTTAAACTTTCCATAACATTTAGTGTTGCGTAGTTTTGTTTTATTAAAAATAATTGGTTCATAAATAAAAAAACGATATCAATTTAAAGTATTTTTTTCGATGAACATTGCTAATTACTAAAACAATTATTTTTCCACAAAGTGATTATCATTCCACAACGCAGTATTTACTATCACATCGTAGGAAGTTGTATTATTCTTTTTAGATGTAATATTTTGCAACTGCCTATACTTGTACATATAAATAAAATTTAAGAATCCAGCTTTTCCAAGTGCATATAGTTATTTAAACGATATCAAGATACAAAGAAATAATTTAAAATTCTTAGTCTGTCTGTTATTCTGTTTGTCCGAGCTAACCTCTGGACTATTACAACATAAAGGTTGTTTTTAATCCCGTTTTTTTTAAATCGGAATTTAGGCGGAAAAACTTGCGTTTACTGGGCGCGCATATTTATCGTCTACCTAGATCAGGGGTTCCTAACCTTTTCTTGATCAAAGTCAGCTTTCATATCATTCTTGGTACATACTTGGTGGAGGGACCACTATGTAGGTATAATAAAATTTTACTGTGACAATCAATCAGAAACTTTAACGTGTAATAATTAATAATTTTGAATAAATCTTACAAGTTTAAAGAACGTAAAGACATTGTGAGCCTCTCTGTTGAGCAAACTATTGAAATGGCCTGTACTGAGCTTGAGCATTTCATTATTGTAAGTGTATACAGACCTCCCTCTGGGTTATATGAACAATTTGAAATAATTTTAGAACAGGTACTTGTAAAATTATCTGGATCTAAGAAATTAATAGTTGTATGTGGTGACTTTAATATTAATTTAATAGATAATTCCACCACTAGTATCAGATTCAGGTCATTACTCAATTCATATAACCTAGATAATTTATTTCTAGAGCCAACAAGAATCACTCATTCTACCGCTACTTGCATTGATAATATTTTTACAAACTCTGTGCCATGTAAAAAATCAATAATTAATATGTTAAGCTCAGATCATTGCGGACAGTTGGCTTCCTTTCACTTTGGTAAAAATATAATTAACAAAAATAAAAAAAATGTTTGTATACCGATGACAACTGGTCGTGTAGAAAAATTTAGAAGTAATATAATAGCAAAACTTAAAGACTTAAAATATAAAAATAAACTCAAGTTATTATATGGAAAATTTTTCAATATTATTAAAAGTGAGTTCAATGCTATATTTACTTCTAAAACTGTCAATTCCAGGAATTTCTTGTCATTTAATGATTCGGCGACTGTGGGGATTCATAAAAATAGACAAAGGTTATATGAACTTTATAGTGAGAAAACATATAACCATAGTGAATCATTTAATAATTATGTTATATTCTAAATTGTTTAAGAAAGCATGTGCCATGGCAAAATCTTTACACATTAAAAATAAAATTAAAAATTCTTTTGATAAAATTAAAATGACATGGGACATAATAAATTGTGAAACTGGAAAAACTAAGAATTATAACTTTGAATTTAAATTAAAAATTGACAATGGTTTAACCAGCTCAGATCAAGAAGTTGCATGTGTATTTGAAAAATTCTTTGCTGATATTCCAGTTTCAACAACCGATAAACTTATATCCTCCACAACCGTCGCTGAATCATTACTTAAGGAGAGCGTACACAAATGTTATGTAGACTTTATATTTGAACCAGTCAATTCAAGAGACATAATTAAGACATTTAAGTCCCTAGATATCAAGAAAACGTCGGATCTATGGGGTATTTCTGTCAAATTGATTAGTCACGTAATAGACGCTGTTGCTCCTTACCTCGCAACTATATTTAATAATTGTATAGAGTATGGTGTGTTTCCTGACCTAATGAAATTTAGTAAAGTCATACCTATATTTAAATCGGGTAGTACATCTGATCCCAATAATTTTCGACCTGTTTCCATACTACCCTCGTTCAGTAAGATTTTTGAAAAAATTATTCTGAATCAAATATTACTGCATTTTGATTCACACAATCTCATGCACGATAAACAGTATGGTTTTACTAAAGGTCGTTCAACTACGGATGCTGGTATAGGCCTTATAAAGAACATATATGAGGCTTGGGAGGGATCGCAGGATGCTCTTGGCATGTTTTGTGATTTGTCCAAAGCCTTTGATTGTGTACAACATTCAACATTGGTCATGAAGCTACACTACTACGGCATAAGAGGACGTGCACTCAATCTTCTGACCTCTTATTTAGCTGACAGAGTTCAGAGGATTGATGTGAATGGCAAGAAATCTCCTAGTTCGGTAATCAGTATGGGGGTCCCACAAGGGTCTATTCTTGGTCCTTTTCTCTTTTTAATATATATAAATGATCTACCATATCTAGTTGAAAAGAACCATGAGATAGTATTGTTTGCTGATGACACCTCATTGATTTTCAAAATAAAAAGACGACAAATCGTATATGACGATGTAAACAATGCTCTCTCGAAAGTAGTACATTGGTTCAGTGCTAATAACTTACTATTGAATAGTAAAAAAACTAAATGTATTATTTTTAGAACACCTAACACGAAAGTTGTTAAAGCCGATGTACTCTTGAATGGTGAACCCGTAGATCCTGTCGATTGTACGGTATTTCTCGGTATCACCATAGACTCCAAATTACAGTGGGGACCCCATATTGATGGATTGGCGAATAGACTTAGCTCTGCAGCTTTCGCGGTCAAAAAAATTAGATCATTAACTGACATAGAAACGGCTCGACTTGTTTACTTCAGCTACTTCCATAGTATTATGTCCTATGGGATTTTACTTTGGGGTAATGCAGCCGGTATTCAACCGATATTTGTCCTGCAGAAGCGAGCTATTCGTTCAATCTATAACTTAGGACCTAAAGACTCCTTAAGGCAAAAGTTTAAAGAAATTAATATATTGACAGTTGCATCACATATATTTTTGAAAATGTTATGTATGTTAAGAAAAACATTAATAAACCAAAATTGGTGATTTTCATAATATTAACACTAGAAATAAGCATAATCTTGGTGCACCTGTAACTCGGGTGCATCGAATCCGTAATTCTTTTATGGGACAATGTGTACGCTTTTACAATAGGATCCCAGAAAACGTCAGAGAATTTTCTATATCACGATTTAAAAAAATTGTGAAAAGATGTTTGTGTGTTAAAGGTTATTACCAAATTAATGATTTTGTAAATGATAACACGCCTTGGGAATGAAATGCTCGCTCCAGTCTGTTTCAAAAGTATCATTGTCACAGATATTTAAATATGTATTTGTATAAATTTATTTAAAAAAAACAGGTCCCGCTGAGTTTCTTGCGCCGGTTCTTCTCAGGTCTGAGGTATTAACTTTAGTGAACTGGTGGTAAATTATTTGACGTTCAAAAAATGAAGCATGTAACTTCTTATTTTGAATAAAATTATTTGAATTTGAATTTTGAATTTGTGTAATGTAATATGTATTACATATTCTCCTCGCTGTACGTTCTCTACTGCATATATCATGGGCAGTGTTTCATTAAAGTATTTGTACTGTCACCGGCTGCTTAATTTTCCCATAGCACATCCCAAATTTCAATACCATCCTCACCATCTACATACCTGGCACTCCACTATCGTGCGGTTTTGTAGAAACTTTCTTTCATGTATTTATGGAATGGCTTGCCTGTGGCAGTGTTTCCAGGTCGATACCACATCGGTACCAAAAACGTGCCTATTTCCATCTCAAAGGCAGGCACCTGTAGCTCCTCTGGTATTACACAAGGTTGTGAGTGGAGGTGATGGTGAGGTAAATAGATGCAGTGAAAATTATCATTTAATGACAAACGAAAGATTTATCAACACAAATAAAAATCACTTGCCTATTATTTACGGTTTTTATTATGTACAGACAAATTTAAAAAAATATAATTGAATTGATGAAACAGTCAGGAAAACGATTCACATCCTCACGTAGTTCAGTAAAAGTAAATACCATATTGACACTCATTTATAACAAATGACAGTGCAGTATAACAAATGACAGTGCGTAAGTAAATGATTGCACATATTTTACTTACGATAAACGTTCAATAGGATGGTTGACAACTAGTCAAATCCAATAGGTACTTCGAATTTAAAATAAATTTTGCGAATTATCCAAATACCATACGTTGCATCGTCATAACTTCCTTGCGTGAACTGGCATACTTATTCCATAAATCAATGAATTAATGTGTAATTATTTTAATTAATTTTTACGCCAAAATAATTTATATTTGAAACCAGAGCATACTCTTCTCACTCACTGTGCATTGCACACCAACGCCAATCCCCTAAAATTAAAATCGTTCGCGGCCCATATTTAGGCACTGGTTGGGAACCACTGACCTAGATAGACGTGAAATAACTCAACTTTTTGCAAGCAATATGAAAAACACTTAATTGATGATTATTTAGATTATGAATAATCATACAAAAAAATAATAATATTTCTAAGATATACTTAAATAAATAATCGTATAGTTAATAATAATAATATAAATATAAATTCTAAATAATATAAATATAAGTTTTTTGTTTTTGTAAATTTTATAAATATGGTAAGTTTTGTATTCACTTCATGTTTAATGTAAAAGTGGAAACTTTATTGGCTAACGTATGTGTGTTTTATAAGTTTATTAGAAATACCCTATAGATTTTGATTGCGAGGCGAATCAAATTGACATTGAAATATTTTTCTAAAAACCTATAAATGTTACTTTTTGCTTAATTTTATATTGTAAGTTTTTACTGCATATCCAATTTCACATTTGTAGGTCCACAGGCAGCACCCTACAAGTTTTGATTACGCGACCAATTTCATACAAAATCCTTATTTGTGTCTTGAGATAACTGCTCTTGATGGAAAGAAAGTTCCGTTTTCGTCTTTTGAAGTACGGAATCCTCAAAAGTACACTTTATGATAAAAATCCCTAGAAAACATATATAAAATACATGAATATTTATTTTACAAACATTTCAGTTAAATTATAAAATTATTTTCTCACAAAGAGCGCTCTTCCAGTGGAATAAATATAATATAGTTACAAGTACTACGTGCAAACTCTATGCCAAATGTCCTAACCATACCCCAATATATTAATATAAAAGTATTTAAACAGATATATTATTAATTAAAATATTTTAACTATAATATTTTGTATACTGTAATGTTTTCAACGAGTACAAACAAAACGTTTGATTAAATTAGTCAAAAGTTATTTGATACTAAACATATATGTTTGTTATCTGTTTTTAATTTTCTTTTTTTTATTTTGTTTGATTTAGCTTACAGCTTTATCTCCCATGTAATGGTGTAAGCCGAGAAAACCTAGTGTCAAGATACTTATTTAGAAAACGTATAAAAATTTGAACGTAGCGGGACTCGAACCCGCGCCTCCTGGAAACGGACCAGGACGGAATTTTTTATACGTTTTCTAAATAAATATTTTTCTTTCCTAAGTGTGGAATAACACTTTAAAAATGTTTAAAAAAAACTAGTGTCAAGATATTCCTTTCCGCTTTTCACCCGAGCTTGCTTACCAAACCAAGACAATAGAAATTTCCAGAAAGTTTCCAGAATAAAATAAAACACACAACCATCGCGTTAACAGTCACATGCTGTCCCACTCCGTCATATCAGTGAATTGCTGAGTTTTATTATAGGTAATTTAATAATAATATATATACATACAGTATCAAAATAATCAAATAGCTCTGATTGACGTCAGCCACACTGGTAATATAACAGAAATAAAAAATGCACAATTGTATATTAATCCCATAAAGCAACTCTTCGAATAGTAACGTAACGCGTTGGAATCGTGCCTGCATTAATTTATAAAGGCTATGAAGGATTTATGTTCGCTGCACCAATTTCGCAGACAGATGTACGAGTGCAAAACACGGTTCTATTTAATGCAAAAATAATATTTACAAAGAAAAATTATATTTAGATGTTGAGATGTAACTTTCGTAAATAATATGTTAACTACCTACTTTGTATATCTATACTAATATCTATATTATATATTCTATATACTATAATAATATTAGTTAATAATTATAATTATTGTTATTATTATTAATATTATAAAGAGGAAACATTTTGTATCTTTGCATTTATGTTTGTATTGTTTTCACACAAAAATTACTGGACCGATTTTTAAATTCTTTAATTATTAGAAACCTGCATCTTCACTGACCAATATAGGCTATATATATTACATTTTCAAAAAAGTAGGGATCCCTCATAAAAATGCAATAATGCAACCCAAGGTGTGAAAAAATTGATCTTAAAAAGAAAACTAGTGATAATAGAATAAAACAATGTTCTACAGTATATTAGAACGCGTCAATACCTATACAAAAGTCCGCGATACCATATGTGTAGTTCTGCCAATATACCTACTTTGATATATTTTATAAGTTGATGAAAATGGCGATAATATTTAAACCATATTTTTCATAACTACGTATCAATCCGTATTCCATTAAACGATATTTTATTAAAGATAATTTCAATATGTGTAAAATACTTTTTAAAATAATAAAATTGACATTCCATTCAAAAGATATAACGAATTTAAAAATATCAATCTTGAGAAAATCATGTAATAATAAAAAATGCGGAATGTGGCCTCGCACACCGGTATCACTGTGCATTGATATCACTAAAATTATGAAGACAATCGATTACATTTTATGTTTCTTTATTTGAATTGAATAGGCCCCAAAACTACGGGGTCGATTTGGAAAATTCTTTTACAATAAGACGATTAACGTGTAAAAAATAACAAAAAATAAAACCTTATATCGCGTACACAGTGGAAATTATTGACAATGAAGCAAAGTGATGTACTCAAAGTTTATAGAAAACTTCAATATCTACAAAAAGTTCACGATATCATGTGTAACTGTTAAAATTATGCCTCAATAACTAATTTTCAAAGGAAAATGTGCAAACTAACTAGAACAGAGCCGTCACCGTAGTACAGATGGACATCTAAAAATATATGTATTACTAGCGGCCCGCCCACGGCTTCGTCCGCTTAAAATACATGATTATTGATTTAATAAGCAGAATTGATTGACAACTATAATGACTTCTAATATGATTTTGTGAGTCAACCATAAAAGGTAGACATATGCTGTCTTGGGATATTTTTTTTATAATTTTATGTAGAATATTTCCGTGATACATGGTTTCGCTGTAGCTTTAACCATTAAGGCTGCACACGCGACGGAAGCTTAAAAAATCAAGTAACTTTTCCCGTTTTCCCAATATTTCCTTTTACTGCTCTGCTCTTAGTGATTGTAGCGTGATGAAAAGTATACTATGACCTGCCCAGGAGAATGAAGAATAACTGTACCAAGTTTCGTTAAAATCCGTCAAGTAGTTTTTGTTTCTATAAAGAATATACAGACAGACAGACAGACAAACAAAAATTTTGCTGATTGCATTTTTGGCATCTCTATAGATATAGTGCTTTATATTCTGTCATAATGAACAGCTTTAAACTAAATATAAAGGTATCCCGTAGTACGTATATCTATTTATTTCAATCATTATTACCAGTACAGTATCGATACTAATCAGCTTCACGCTGTATAGCGTGTAAACTATTGTGGTATCTATATGTTTATATATATTTAATATTTTTTCGCCTTTTAATGCCTTTCAGGTAGAAAACATAGACATTTTTTTTAATTTGGGAAAATTATTTTATTAACTACTAGAGGGCGCGCGCGGCTTCGCCCGCTTATTAGGAGTGAATTCTAAAAAAACCATGAAACACGTGTTCTATAAAATATTTTTAACAGTCTGAATTTAAATTTTTATAAAAATCGGTGGCAATTCAAAGATTTTTCCATATAAACTTTCAACCCCTTATTTGAACCCTTAGGGAGTGAATTCTTAAAAACCATGAAACACGTGTTCAATGAAATATTTTTAAGAGTCTGAATTTCAAATTTTATAAAAATCGGTACAGATTTTTTTTTTTTCCATACAAACTTTCAACACCTATTTCATCCCTTTAGAGTTAAAATTTTTCAAATTCCCTTCTTAGTGGATGTCCAGAATATGAAAATAAACATCTGCCCAAATTTCACGTTTCTACTATCAGCGGTTACGGCTCTGCGTGCGTCTTACCTCAGTCAGTCAGCACAAGTCCTTTTATATATATAGATAAAAATGTTGGTAGTTTTTATAATTCTAATAGAATTAAACAACTTTCTAAAATGTTCTTTCCTTACATGCGTTGTAATAACTATTGGGAGCTATTAAACAAAAAAATACATTCTCATTTATATAAATATATTTTGTGTTATTATAATATAATATATAAGATATTACATGTTATTTAATTTTTTAATCTTAAAATAAATAAATGTAATTTAATCTAATTTATTTTCTTAAAAAATATAAATAAATAGATAGTTATAAAGGTCAGTTATTTAATCATTACACCATTCATACAGGACGAATGTTAAAATATTAAGTAAATAAAAACAATTAAACCGATTTTACCCCCCCGCAAGGCGCTCGCATCTTCGCTCCTTAAATCGGTTAAGCCGTTTCTGAGATAAGTGTCGACAATATTCATGGACAGACACTGATGCGTTACGATTTTATTATAATAAAACAAAAATTTCATATAAAATAAGTGCCTACGGGCGTCATGCGAACTTAAGTTTGTCAACTTTTATAAGTTGCATATAATTGTATATTAATAATTGTTGCTTAATGTTGACATATAATCCTGGAATTGGTACAGAATCCTCGGTGGGCGAGTCCGACTCGCACTTGATCAATTTTTTATATGTAATATATTTTATCTTGTTTCAGATTATAATAATGAAGAGAAATAACGAGCTAAGGAGTTATAACAATAATCTTATATTAATGTAACAAATTATGAAAAAAATAAAAGTGTGCAAATGTACGAGTATTATGGAATCATATATCATTTGAATGACGTGCTTGAGAGATATGTCATAGACGATGTACAATCTTCTTGGAACGGCTACAGCGTCGGCGTTACTGCAAATACTACTATCCTATACAGGTAATAATATGTTAACATTCTAATAATATTTTAAAACCAACAATTTCCTTTGAAAAATGAAAAAGAACTTCATAGGAAAAATAATAAGTTAATAAAAAAGTTAGTAAAATAATAAGTTAAACCATTTCTTGTTATAAATATTTATAATAATATATTTCTCTCTTCTGAGCAAGTTTAAAATAATCAAAATATAAACAATAAAGTTAAATTTTTATTCGATCTCAATGAATAGTTTTGCAACAAATAAATAAAATTCATTTGGTAGAACTGATCCAAATAACCGACCGTTAGATAAACAGCGTCTATTGTTATGATTTCTACTACAGCTGTTGAGATATAAAATGTATTATTTTTAAGTACATCAGGCAGTATGCGTTATAAAACTGTGCGTCTTTGATTTTTTAAAATAAATTCTACGTTTTTCAGCTTAAGCTGTATCACACATCAGGGTAGGCAGAGGGAAAAAAGTTTTAAGACACTCTGTTTCCGATTTTCCAATTTGACACTAGAGCGAAGAAATGAAATAATATTTAATTTCCTCAAGTGGGAATCGAACCCATAGTGTCGCGTTTACGTCACACTTTGTACCTCACTTTGCGTCACGACTGGCCTCATAAGTGATCGTTGATTATTTTATAATGCAATGCATTATTTTCATATGTATGTGTTGGTCTAAGCTGCCAAACTATTGAAATAATTAATGTTAATGTGTAAATTGTAAATTTTTGTATACTTATTTTTTTATAGATTTCAAAATTTAAATTTCAATTTATAGTGAAAAATGAGAAAAATGTATTTTAACATACAAAAAGTTATAAATTTTGAACAAAAAATATTGGTAAATCCAGATTATAAACTATCAGCGTGCCAAATTTCATTAAATTTTTCAGCTATTTTGGCGATACTTTGAAATAAAAATTCCAATATCATAAACAACAATGTGTATAGACATTTTCTTTACTATTAATATATCATTACGATTAAATCTTAATTGTAATTAACAACATTTTTAAGGTTCTTAAATAACGATTTTAACGGTACTTTTAATCTAACTTAGTAGTCTCTGTGTATTGTTTTTAGTAAGTTTGAACGTGAGCTACGAGGATAGGCGTAAGGTTGAACCAGGAAGCAGTTGTGTCGTTTGCGTGATCTTTACCTATTTATCACTAACCTGATTATATACAGGCTCGTCGGTGTGATGTGTTTTATGACCTTCTTTGAGCCCTCCTTCTTGTTTAATTGTTGGTCATAACAATCTCATAGGTTGGATTCCTTGTACATATAAATTATGAAGAATAACAGGGAGAATTATGATGTCTTAATTTCTTATTTTCACAAATAGTGGTGTATCTGAACAACTTTTCTTGTCAATTTAATTTCCATTCTTCCATTTCTAAGTTCTGATCAAAGCACGAAATTTAGCTTGTATAAAATAAACGAACTACTCATTTTATAAATCCGAAGTCAACTTATATTGGAGAATCCTAGATCTTGAAATCCCGGTCAATCATGTAAATAATTATTTTACAAACAATATCAAACAGTTGTCAAACAAAATATTTAAATTGATATAGCTTTTTTTTATTGTAAACCGATTATATTAAAACATATACTAAACGTTAACGGAAGTTAACGTTCCAAAATCCAATAGTAAAATACTGCATTTAATCGGTTCAGCCCTTTCTGAGATGAGTGTTGAAATTGATGAAATTTTATGGTTTCGATTATATTTATCTATAAATGCCTCCAATAATCATTTTTTTGTGCTATATCTTCTATGTACGTTGTTTGTACACCGATCAATTACAATTTTATTATAACTACAGATAACAATTTTAAAACAAAGCTTTTCTTAACTAAATTATCCAAAACTCTAAAACACAGCTTAGTACGTATAACAAAAAAATATTACAATGAAACTTTCCAAAAAGAAAAAGCCCACATTCGAAAGTACTCTCGTTTTTGCAAAAGTCGTCGTTATCCAAATAAAACGGCAAAAAGAAACAGCAACAAGTGTAGGTTTAGAGGAACACGAACACCGGCGAGCATCTGGCGAATTAGAGGAAACCCTGGATGAATGCTCCTGCACCAGAAACATACATAAACAGGAAAAATAAATTGCATAAAAGTAAACAGGAGGTCACAAAAGGCGCACCGCAAATTGTGTTTTCAATGGTGGGTCGAGAGCAGGGCGCAGGTGCCTCGCCTTAAGCTGAGGCGGACCGACGCCAAATCCGTATACGACTTTAATTTAAGTTTGCTTCACTGAATATTGTTCTTATGCTAAAATTTATAATAATTTAAAGTTATTAAAACACTAGCTGGCACGTCGTGGCCTAAATTGCTGTTTTAATTTGAATTTGTAGTGTGTTGCTTAATAAATATTTAAGTGAGGTTTGAAAATATTTAGTGAACATTTGATGGAAATATAAATTGGACATTGCAACAGTTATGGAGTGGATTGCGTTTAACGAACTTTTAAGTGTGTTAGATTAATAAACTGGCCCATATATGGTCTCTTTTAATTAATGTGAATGAAATCTAAAAAGTAGCGTTTACAAAGAAATTATATGTTAAGATGTAATTTATATTATTAATATTTATTATTGAGGCCGTCGTGGTGCAGTGATATAAGTGGATCGATCCCCACTAGAAGGAATGAATTATTATTTATTAATGTTTTCATTTCTTTGCCCTAGTAAGAAGGCAAAGCGTGGTTTTGAGTTCCGCCGCTCAACATCTCAAAAATTTGGCCATCTGCCTATCCCTTTTTATGCGGGATACAGAGTGAAACTAGAAAAAACTAAAACGATATTTTTTACCTTCTTAGCTTAACTAAATTTAAACGTTCCCTATTTATTTAAATATGTTATTTGTTTTATATTGTATACAAAAGAGAATCATTTTAAGGCGATCTCCGCTACAGATATTGGGAGCACAAATGCAATAACGTGGAATTTGCATAGCCAAAGGTTGCTCATGACTCGGTTTGAATATGTGATAAGGGTAATACTAAGTAAATCGATTTTTTTGTATAATTAATTAAACTACTCGCTTTAGGTTCACAAAATTATTATTATTAAAAACATTGTATTTGAATCTTTTCATACCTATTGTCCATTTATTTTATTTATATAATATATTATTTCCAATAATATATTATATAAATAAAATGAAATTCAAACATTTTTGCTAAAAAGAAATCTTCGTAATGCAGGCGTCAACAACGCTGGTTCAACGTAAGCTGCACTTGCCACGCACACTTCACTCAATGCACCGTGAAATAGGCTATTTTCCACATGATTTTATTTATTTATTTCATACGTCGATGAAATTTTCCCTTTCAACGACTCACTGTAGGGGAAAATTGACGTAAACGTAACTATAACATTCCAAGCGTTTTGAGAAACGCTTTAATATGCACCCCACGACACAAAAAGCGAGTGCAAAACTAAATTGAATTACTTTTAATTCTTGAACATTCACGAACTTACACTATGAATTTAAAATGTACGAATAAGTAAGTTCGATGTGTCCCCACCGGAGGTCTTGTTTCAACTTACTAAAACTTACTATTTTAAACATTTTTGCCTATAATTTAGAGTCCATATTGAATTGCGTTTTGTTTGTGACATATATCACTTGCGTTACTCAAAACGGAAACTGATTCATTTCCGATGCATGGTTGAAGCTCTTTGTGAAGTTCGTCGGTTGCGAATTGCTCACGTTTCCAACATTTGATTGCGACATCAATACCATTGAAATATTATGGCCCGCTGTTGCTTACGTTTCGATATAAATTTATTTCTATTTAAATTTCAATGATATAATGTAGTAACTCAAAGTAGTTAAATCTAAACCTGGAAAATGTTTTAGTATTTCATGAAGCAGGAGCGGCGCGCTATCTTCCAGACTCGACTGAGACTGAGACTACAACACAGACGCTGACTGGTATCTCCCAGGCGGGGACCTCCCTCCGTCACGTAGCAATCGCGTCTGCAAAATGCAACAATGCATAAGAATTCAATCTTATGTTTGTTTCAGAACAGAACGTTTGCAGTGCTAAACGAGTCAAAATACAGAATAATTTATAAGCTCCTTTTGTATTCACAGAGGTAATATTAGTAGAAGATTAAATAATTCAATATTTTTTTTCAAAATTGATGAAAACGGGGCCAACCCGTTTTAATTTAAGCGTTTCATAGATTTGGTACAGCGTACCGTCCGTCCCAGGTGTTGTTTTCGACGGTAAAGTTGGTTTAAGCCGCCGTGAGCTGTATTCACTGGGTTCGTAGGCTCGTAAGCTTAGTTAATGCTATCCATCCATACTAGTAGGTATAACGTGGCAATAAAAAAGTCATTAGAGGTTGTAATCAAGCTTCTTAACATAACAATGACATCATCACTGCCGTAAAAAGGTGGACGTTATTTCCAAAATCGTTCCAATCACAAACTTTAATACACTGCGAAACCGTTACTCGAAACATATTATTAACTGAAATAAACGTGAACGTATTCCGTGAGGCAAAAGTTTGTAGAGTAGCATTAAAAGATTAAAAGTCGACAGTTCGCTCTGGCTGTATCGAATCGAAACTGGAAACGATCTCTAGAGTCGACTGCGACATATATTTGCAATGCAGGCGGCGCGTCCGTGGCCAACTTCGCCTGGCGAATGCAAAAATTTAAATTAAAAGCATAAATCAGGCGTGTATCGAGTAACTTCGAGATTGGTATACATTTCAACTACACGCTTTAGGATATATATTTAACGATATCGTTTAAGTTTTTCATTGTAAAGTTTCTCGCAATGGCGGATTTAAAGCGGGTAGCTTAATTAATTATGCCTAGTAGGTTTTATACTCGAGGCCGGCGTGGCGCAGTGACTGAGCTGCTGCTGCAGTGACTACTGCCTAAGCGTGACTGTAGACGTGACGGTTGTTGGTTCGATTCCCACTCGTAAAAATGAAATATTTAATATTTTCGTTTTTTCGCTCTGGTGACAAGGCAGACGACGTGGCGTTAACTTCCGTCTCTCGAGACGCTTCGAGCTACGAAAGTGGGGAACGGAGTCTATTAGCATTAGGTTCCCTCTGCCTTCCTTGCAATTTGCGGGATACAGCGTGAAGCTGAAAAAAAAAGTTCTATACTACGCTTGTAACTTAAAGCTTTTTTAATTATGTAACATCCCTTAAGTGAAAGCATCTTGTTACAAGAAAAGCTACTTCTTAGATAATTTTAGATAATTATGGCATAAGAATTTCACTTTAAGTATTTTTGAATTAATTGCTTCGAAATATTATGAGTATCATAATTCTATAATCTTAATTAAGAGAACTCCAGAACACTCAAATTAGAAATTTTAATCTCCTGAAAATCCGTCTCTCGTGAGTTGCTGGAGTCCGTCGAGTTGAAATATTTTCATTTTTAAGGTAAAAATTACTCGTGGCATAAAATTATTTCTGTGAAGTGGTAAGCCGCGGAAAGTTGGCACAATCACAATAAAATAAAATGATATAAAATCATTATAAGCGCTGCGTTAAAACGTTATATCAATATTTTGAAAAATTACGAGCGAAAGGAACGCTACAATTAGTTAAAATTTTTAAATTATTTCATTTTGAGAACTTGTTACTATGCCAGAAATGAAAAAAAATATATAAAAAATCTGAGAAATTGTCGCCATAACAAAGATTTGTGAACAACTGAAGTGTAGCACAAAAAACGTTTTGTTTCAAAAGGAGACCGCTTTTCCCCCTCATTGGCTTATTTATTTCATTTCATTATGATTGATTCGCGAAAGTAAAAGTGAAATAAAAATGGCACATTGATAAAATGTTCTTTTACGATAGATTGCTGTTGTGAACTGCGTGATTTTGGGGAAAAAAGATTTATATAATTGAATATAATATAATGTATAGTATCAACCTTAGGTGTGCTGTTTATGAAAAACAATTTGGTAATTTACTATTATTTTCACATTTTATCAATAAAAGATCGTCATGTTACACCAGTACAGCCTCTGACCGTAGATGTCGATTTCCATGCGAGAGAATGAAAATATTACAAAAAAAGAACTGAAATTTAAATTACATTCAATCTAATACATTTTTTACAAGAAAAGACTTTTTAGAGTTTTTAAATGTATAAAAAACTTAATTTGAAATTTAAGAATATTATCGCTGGATTCATCTACATAATATAATAAGCCAAATAAAGCCTCAAAATATTATCATAAATATTTTCTTATTTTTTTTCTTCCATTTGTTTAGTGTTTACAAAAACCCCAGTAGTAATGTTGTAATATAATTCTCACTTCTCAAAGTACATAAATTATAAAAAATAGAAAGGTTGTACAAGAAATGTAAAGAATGAGAAATGTTGATAACGAGAGTGCAGACTTAATTAGAGTCGGTTTGATTGTAGCCGTGAGCGGCGTCAGCTGGGAGGAATGGTGGACCTACGACGGCATTTCAGGTGAGCACAACATTTTCATATTAATGTAGAATAATTTGTTTGTTATTTATATGATTTTGCATTAGTTATATTTATTTACTTTATTTAATTATTAAATAAATTTGACAGTTTTACAATATGGAGCAAATAAACAACAATATACATATACAATACAATATATAATATAGAACAATATATAATATAGAACGCGGGTCTATTTTTTATAACATTTTTTTTATTTCCTCGTGATAAAATATTTGGTATTGATTTTTTTTTAATTTCTCTCTGACTTCCCCGCTAGGGATAGTGTGAAGTTAAGTTAAGTTTAATTATCATAATGATATTGTATTTGTTTTTTTCAATACGCAATATCAAAGCAATTTAAAAATTAAAATATCATCTTTAACCTTAAACGTACCTCTTGAAGTTCCCGTTTATTTGTTATTATTCGACGATTCATATGTTAACAAATAATATTTTGAATATGATTTAATAATCAGGCATATTATGTTACTGACTAAGACATACGGCTTAGTTGGTAAGAGCGCTTGGACGGTTTCCAAAGAGGCGCGAGTTCAAACCCCGCTACGTTCAAATTTTTATACGTTACTTTAATAAGTATTTTATACGTTTTCTTATTAAATATTATTAAATATTATAGTTTAATATTACAATGCTTTGCAGACGCAAATTATCATGAAAATAATTATGTACTATAAACAAAATTATTCTTTTAAATCTTGAAACCACTTTTAGATCTCAAATACTTTACGATTATTTTACAACTGTCAAACCACCACTACTCTAATCGGACCACACTCCGCGGTTCAATCATACGTAAACATAAACTGGTCCCTTTTACCATTTGAGTAAACTTCCAGACCAAAGGTAAACGTGCGGAAACACCTCACATTATACAGATTCTGATACAGCGTGAATGCGACCTGCCCCAAGCCCACAAATATTTCGCTTTTGAACCATATCGGTTTCTCTGTAACGATAACAGATTTTTGCCAGTTTACGTGACATGAAATTTATACGGGCGATTTATCTTGCATTCATATTGCGTTACTCGCAAAATTGTGAGGTGTGCTATCGTATCATTTCGAATACAGATATTTTATGTGATCTTATTTAAAATAAAAAATAAATCAGATTCACGCTTTATTTCGAACACAGCAGGGGAATGGGGGAACCTAGTGTTAAGATACTCCGTTACTTATTTTCCACTGAATTCTGGAGGCATTCAGTGTTGAGTAAAGAATATAAATTAAAATAAGTATTTCCTTGAGTGGGGCTCGAACCTACAACTAGTAACGTCTACAGTAACTCACATGTGCCTCTGCGCCACGACTAGTCTCAGACGATCTTATGATATAATTAAATTTTGCAATAAAATAACATATCTAGGATTTAGAAAATTAAATTTCCTTATACTAATAAAATCGTCTTAATATAAAATAATCAGATAAATGTTTATATTAGTTAAATTCTTTTCTCAGTATGTCACATACTAAAAGTCTTTTAAATAATAATATCTCAAAAAAAAATGTATGTATATGTAATCTCTCCACTTATTTACTGCTTTTTCAATAAAGATATAGATATTAAAAATGAATTGAGAAAATTACCAATGACCCACCAGCCGATACTAAAGTAACGAGGCGAGCCCCATCCCTTCTAATATTCAAGCCCATTAGTAATCGTTCTTATGATACTTGCCTTTTCCTTTTTCGATAACCGTAGATATTTAATGAAGATTATTTTTGTTTCTTACGATATCTTAATTACTTTAATAATATTTAAAAGTCCAGTCCAGACCAGTGGTGGCACAAAGTGAACTCTAAACGCGGCTGGTTGTGGGTTCGATTAACACTCGAGGAAATAAACAATTTAATAATTTTATTTTCACCGTTCTGGTTTCGAGGCGTTGAGTTCCGGCACGCTATGCCTCCGGAATTCAGCGGAAAATGAGAAACGGAGTGTTAGGTTCAACATTAGGTTCCTTCTGTCTACTGCTGTGTGCCGTATACAGCGTGACGCCAAAAAGAAAAAAAAAGATATTTCATGTATTGTTCAACTGTAACAAACGAAAAAAGTCAAGCTATTATCTGGATAGCAGTCGTATTACATGTCGCAATTAGCACTTAAAAAGAGATTAAGAACATAGTAAGCTGTTTGTGGCCACATTTGCTCCACGCCTGTGACGTAATTGTATTTTTCATAGGAGAATTCGACCAGTGCCAAAATGGAATGTTAGTATAGTTCAAGAAGTGCCCTTACTAACGAAATACTAGGACATCGTACTAAATGATGAACGGATAAAAAAGACTGTATAAATGGCCTAATAAATTCTTGGATATCTATATAATCTTATAAAAATAAACAGAACAGAGAGAATTATATTTTAAGTACGAATGATATACAAATTTTATTCTTATCATTCTTAAGGTAATCCTACGTATAGAAAATGATAACTTTTATAGTTGCATATTAATTAAAACCACTGTTCATAGAATTGTTACAAAATAATCTTATGGTTAAAAACATAGTTCACGAATATAGAACCTCCTAAATTTTGAAAAAAAAAATTGATTAAAAAATATAGTTCACGAATATAGAACCTCTTCCTTTTTGAAAAAAAAGAAATTGCCCAATAATCTCGTACATTCCTTGAAAGCTTCTCCACAATACCTTATACTCTATGATTATGCCAAAAACATTTCCACTTAACGCGAACGATAAAGAAGGCGTGACCGCAACCACTGCGCCGGCTTACTGGTGCAATTTTCAAGGTCATAAATAATAAAAACGTGAACGCTATCCAAAGCACTTTGGCCACTTCCGTGCAATTTTCTCCATATTGAAATACCAAGTGTGAACGTTAATTCGATTAGATAAAGCTTCTGAAGTTAAATATTAAGTATTTTATAGTTAAATATTTGCCATATTGAATAATTTACTTATTAAATTAGAGGCCGTCGTGGCGCAGTGACGCAAGCGTGTGACCGTAAACGCGACGGTTGTGAGTTTTATTTCTAGTCAGAAAAAATATATATATTTATTAATATATTCATTTCATCGCTTCTCTTCTCTTTTTTCGCTCTATCGCTTTGGTAAAGGTAGACAAAAGGCGGCTTTTCGCCACTCAACACACAATGCCTCGAAAATTCGGCGGAAAGTGGAGAACGGAGTGTTTAAACACTAGGTTCCCTCTGCCTACCATTATATATACGGGATACAGCATAAAACTGATACTTATTAAATAAATAAACTTACCGAAAACAGTTGAAGGATATTTAATCTACTTTAATTTAATGGCGAAAAAAATTGTATAAATTTTATTAACATTAAAATTCACTTTTGCTTGATAGCTTGTGGTCGATATGTGAATATATCTTTATGAAGCTTTGTCAGGCCTATAATTAACAGAACATTTTGGTTTCATCTGATTATAATAAACTGTGTATGCATGGAACATGTTAAATATATTTTGATTATGTCACGTCGTGTATAGAGGATATTTTAACAGTTAAATTTTATTATGAGTTTTAAATCTTTGAATCTTTTGTACAGGTACTGGTATTATTTACCGAACGGTTAGCGAGTCGTGGCTCCTCTAAAGCTGTAGATTAATGTTGTGTTTGATGTGATTTTAAGATTTTTTATTATTTTTTTTTCTTAGTTATTGTTCAGAAAACCTAACTTCAAGGCGGCGACGACTCCTTGACTATATTATAGTTTATTATATGTTAATTTCCATAATTATTTTTTAAAAAAAGATGACACACGAATTACATTATTGTTTTAGGCAAATAAGTCAGCCACTAGTACAGACAGCTAATAAAATTGATCTAGATGTCAAACAGCTTGTATAGTGAATAGTAACTGAATGTCAAACTTAAGGCACTGTTAAGTCTGATATCCTAGGTTTTATTTTTGTATAAAATATACATTTTAATTATGACATTAAAAACCGTATTTATTCTGCGTTTTTTATTATCTTTTTTTTGTATTGAGGTATTAAGTAATATATAAAAATGTTTTTACCTTGTCTGATTATTATAACATAAAACATGTAGACTGTGTAGTGGCTAAAAGTATAATATATAACGTACTCGTAGTTTGTATCATTTTTTTTTTGCTTAATATAAATATTGTTTTTCTTTTATAACTATTTATGAAATATTATTAAAATATTATTATTAGAAATTTTTGTCTTATACTTTTATTCCTATGTTCGTAGGCCCAGCATTCTGGGGTTTGATCAACCCCGAGTGGTCACTATGCAACAAAGGACGACGACAATCACCGGTCAATCTGGAACCGGAGAAGCTTCTCTTCGACCCCAATCTCCGATTTTTACACATAGATAAGCATAGGGTAAGCTTGTTTAAGATTGTTTTGATTGTATTTATATTTAGATGTATTTGTAATATAAAATAATGAAAAAGTATTTAAAGGTTTATTAATCAAATTGTGAGACTGTCGTAGCGCAAGGGTATAAGCGAATAATCCTCGTATTACTTACCTAGTATGAAATATTTAATGTTTAATTTCCTCAAGTGGGAATGGAATCCACACCCTGTCACGCTTACAGTCGCAAGCTTGTGCCCCTGCGCCACCACAGGCCACAAAGCAAATGATATTCAAAAAAAATTAAATAAATAAATCTTCACGCTGTACCCCGCACACAGCAGGGTAGGCAGAGGAAACCTAGTGTTAAGACACTCCGTTCCCCACTTTCAAGTTCTGGAAGCATTTCGTATTGAGTAGCGGAACTCAACGCCGCGCTTTGCCTTGACATCAGAGATATAAATGTAAATAAATATTTCATTTCCTCGAGTGAGGATCGAACCCACTACCAATCAATTTTACAGTCGCACTTTGTGACCCTGCGCCACAACTGGCCTCAACAAATAAAATTATGTAATAATATATGTATATTTATATGTGCAGATAAATGGACTTATAAGCAACACCGGCCATTCAGTAATTTTTACCGTTGAAAATGAGACGCGTCACCACATCAATATAACGGGAGGACCGCTGTCATACAAATACCAGTTCCATGAAATACACATACACTACGGCCTACACGATCAATTTGGATCTGAGCATGCCATCAATGGGTATTCGTTTCCTGCGGAGGTAAGGGAACTATTACAAAATTTCTATATCATAAAATAATTTTATTTACTTTTTTTTTCTAATTTTTTCAGAAATTAGTTTTAAGACAATACGTTTCCCACTTTCTGCCGATTTTTTGTGGCATAGCGTGTTAAGTGGCACAACTAAACACCGCGCTCTACCTTGTCAGCAGAGCGAAAAAATTCAACTAATACATAAAAATTAATTCCCCTGTGTGGCAATCGAACCTACAACCGTCGCTTTTACAGTCACATCCTTGCTACCCGATTACAGTGTAGCAAAAAGTAAGGTTATGATTTTGACCCGTATGTATGTATGTGAGTATGGATGTTCGTTGGTTCTCTCATAACTTCTAACCTAGTTATCGTAAAGATGAGACAAATGAGGTGTCGATAGTAGCCTCTAAATCGTCTGCTGGTTATAGACTACATGAAGTCACGTTAAATTGGCTCTTGCTCTCTAGAGGGCTTAAAGTAAAGAACTAAAAAAAAGATTCTTTATCAACGGGGATTATTTTCTTGTTTCTTTCGGCTTTTAGTTTTTAAACTTTCTTTTTATTCTGTGATACTTATCTTAAATTACTTGATTTATCTAAATATTATTACATACTACATACGCATTTTATCAAAATTTAAAAATACAAGCTTGAAAAATTATGGAGTATATAACTATACAAACTACAATAGTCAGTTATGATCAGCCGTGACCTGATCACCGATAGTTCGATCCAATGGTATCTACTAATTTCCTGTGAGGTTACTATCACGTGGTTACTAAAGCCAGCAGGTATATGATATTTCAAATTATAGACTTGTATGTATTGTAAGGTAAAATGTGACGATGTGTTCAAATCAAATTGGAAATATGTAGGGTCAGAAGAGACTCACAAAATGTGATTTATCTTTGCATATAATTAAACTTATCTAAAGTTCTCGTAAACAAAACTATAAATTTTCAACTATTCAGTGTCAGTGTGTGTTTTATTCCGTTTTCTATATATTCTATGTTTCTTTTTATCTAATCATCATTGTATAGTATATAAGTACAATTTTGTGTTATTAAAATTACTATATATATTAAATAAAATAAATTAAATTAGCTTCACGCTGTATCCCGCACACAGCAGGGTAGGCAGAGGGAACCTAGTGTTGAGACACTCCGTTCCCCACTTTCTGCCGAAATCTGGAGGCATTGCGTGTTGAGTGGCAGAATTCAACGCCGCGCTTAACCTCGACACCAGAGCGAAGAAATGGAAATATAAATTTAAGTAAATATTTCATCTCCGCGAGTGGGGATCGAACCCACAACCAGTCGGTTTTACAGTCACATCTCGTGCCGCTGCGCCACGACTGGCCTCAATTAATAATTAACTAATTAACATAATAAATATAAAATTAATAATACTCCTGCGTTATCATACGACTAATGTATAGGTATATTACAGAAGTTAACGAGACTTGTATAGAACATGATATCTCTAGCAAATATAATTAGCGAGTATTCATTGCAATATTGCAATCACGTCTAAGTTACTCAAAGTTAACAAGGAGTGAAATGTATACTAGTTTATGGCGGCACGCATGCAACACCATACATACCTGTTACAAATGTGGTTTGATTTGATTATTATGTGTATGTGAGAGGACGTGTCTGGTTGTACGTGGTGAATGTCAGATGGAATGTCGCTTGGAGAAATTAATAATTTTCATTTCTTTGCTGTGGTAATATTCAATGCGTAGAGAATTTAGGGGCAAGTGGGAAACGGATGGTGCTTAATGGGAACGGAGTGTCTTGACACAAGGTTGCCAGATTCTCTCTATCTGCCCTGCTGCGTATAGCATACAGCGTAAAGCTAAAAAAACAATATAAAACGCATTGAACTGTGCCACTCAAAATACATTCAATATCGCGAAATTTGAGCAGCAAATGGGAAACGGAGTGTCTGTCTGCCTAATCTATTGTAATACATTACGGAATACAACGTGGCGCTAAAAAAGATTTTCTTTAGTTGTTGTTACACAAAGTTGAGGTAAGGCCAATTGAATTACATTATTATATGCAAAAGATGGCTGTAATTTTACGTAGAGTATAAACATAGTGATACATCTATGTGTTGTAAATTTTCCGGCATAAAACTTGAGTATGTATAACAGATTACTATCGATTTGCAATTTTTGCTGTAGGTCTCATATTATCAAAATAATCCCGTAATTTCCCTCCATCTAACATAATTAGATAACATAGTTAAAAAAAAACAGCTTCACGCTGTATCCCGCACTCAGCAGGTAAGGCAGAGTGAACTTAGTGTTAAGACACTCCGTTCCCTACTTTCCCCCGAATTCTGGAGGCATTGCGTGATGAGTCGCGGAATTAAACGCCGCGCTTTGACTCGACACTAGAGCGAAGAAATAGAAATATAAATTTAAGTAAATATTTCATCTCCGCGAGTGGGGATCGAACCCACAACCAGTCGGTTTTACAGCCACATCTCGTGCCGCTGCACCACGACTGGCCTCAATTAATAATTAACTAATTAACATAATAAATACAAAATTAATAATACTCCTGCGTTATCATACGACTAATGTATAGGTATATTACAGAAGTTAACGAGACTTGTATAGAACATGATATCTCTAGCAAATATAATTAGCGAGTATTCATTGCAATATTGCAATCACGTCTAAGTTACTCAAAGTTAACAAGGAGTGAAATGTATACTAGTTTATGGCGGCACGCATGCAACACCATACATACCTGTTACAAATGTGGTTTGATTTGATTATTATGTGTATGTGAGAGGACGTGTCTGGTTGTACGTGGTGAATGTCAGATGGAATGTCGCTTGGAGAAATTAATAATTTTCATTTCTTTGCTGTGGTAATATTCAATGCGTAGAGAATTTAGGGGCAAGTGGGAAACGGATGGTGCTTAATGGGAACGGAGTGTCTTGACACAAGGTTGCCAGATTCTCTCTATCTGCCCTGCTGCGTATAGCATACAGCGTAAAGCTAAAAAAACAATATAAAACGCATTGAGCTGTGCCACTCAAAATACATTCAATATCGCGAAATTTGAGCAGCAAATGGGAAACGGAGTGTCTGTCTGCCTAATCTATTGTAATACATTACGGAATACAACGTGGCGCTAAAAAAGATTTTCTTTAGTTGTTGTTACACAAAGTTGAGGTAAGGCCAATTGAATTACATTATTATATGCAAAAGATGGCTGTAATTTTACGTAGAGTATAAACATAGTGATACATCTATGTGTTGTAAATTTTCCGGCATAAAACTTGAGTATGTATAACAGATTACTATCGATTTGCAATTTTTGCTGTAGGTCTCATATTATCAAAATAATCCCGTAATTTCCCTCCATCTAACATAATTAGATAACATAGTTAAAAAAAAACAGCTTCACGCTGTATCCCGCACTCAGCAGGTAAGGCAGAGTGAACTTAGTGTTAAGACACTCCGTTCCCTACTTTCCCCCGAATTCTGGAGGCATTGCGTGATGAGTCGCGGAATTAAACGCCGCGCTTTGACTCGACACCAGAGCGAAGAAATAGAAATATAAATTTAAATAAATATTTAATTTTACTCGAGTGGGGATCGAACCCACAACCAGTCGCGTTTACAGTCACATTTTGTGCCTTTGCGCCACGACTGTCCTTAATAACATAGTTAAATAGTAAAAAATAATAGTAAACTATTAGTATATTATTTACATGCTGAGCATTACTTAAAAGTCATATACGGTTTTCCAGAAACGTAATATCTCAACCAACAACCGTATTGCACTTCCTTTCCTATTAACAGTTCTCAACCATAATTAATTAAAGCAAAGCAGTGCGTGCCACGCTTAACCTACCACTCGAAGCACCACCTACTTTCCTATTCAAATCTTACATGTTTACCACCCGTAAATCACCATCTAAGTTAACAAAGTAATACATTTCATTACTTCTCGTTCGTGTATTTATAAAGTAATTTCTTGTATTGGCAATAGAAATGGAAGATTTTTGTAGGAAGTTTACAAAGAGCGTAACAGATGTTTTCACACGTTGCCGTGCGTTACCCTCGAGGCGCCCAAATCCCTAATGTAATCCAGAGCAGCGACTGCGAGCCAACTCAAGCGTGGCTTCTGTTTATTTATGTGACAAATTCTTACGCAGCCACGTTAAATCCAAAATCATGTGCTTATTCTTGGGGAGATTTACTTCTTTTTTTCTTTTTATATACAATTTGTTAAGGCAACAGCTTAACGTTTGTTTGTATGTATGTTTATAAAAATAAATTGGAAATATCATTAAATGTATCAAGCAATATTTAATCTTTATTTTAAAATTAAATAATAATTATATTTGAGCCCGGTCGTGGCGCAGAGGCACAAAGTGTGACTGTAAACGTGACTGGTTGTGGGTTCGATCCCCACTCGAGAAAATGAAATATTTATTTAAATTTATATTTTACATTTCTTCGCTCTGGTGGGGACGCAAAAGCGCGGTATTGAGTTCCACCACTCAACACGCAATACCTCCAGAATTCGACAGAAAGTGGGGAACGGAGTGTTTTAACACTAGGTCCATTCTGCTTTCTCTGCTGTGTGCGGGATACAGCGTGAGGCTGATTTAATTTTTATTTTTAATAATTATGTTTGTATTATAGAGTTTTATAGATACTACAAAATATACTTAATATATTATGTAAACTAATCTTTTAACTATTAAGTCTGACGCTATGCTGTAGTGACGACACATCTTTATAGTATGAAGAATATTGTATGCACGGCAGCGTATCATGGCGCTAATTAACCTTATAAACAAGATTTACTAACTATATAGGTGTATTAAATGAATATGTAGTTTTTTTTTTATATATTTTTATCAGGTTTACACTTTATACCAAATATAATAGGCTAGAGATCACTTAGTGGTAAGATACTCCGTTCTCCAATTTAAATTAATATGTCAAATATATAAATTAAGTCCTAGCAATCCTCGCGCGGATATACAAAAGTATGCTTAAGGTTAAAATAAATTATAATATAATATTAATAATGACTCGTACTACTATTATACAAAATCTTTTCATAAATTGAAACCATACATTATATAAGCAATACTATACAGTTTAATCCAAACCAGTTGAGGATTTTTTACGATATACAATATTTTGTAGGATAGTTAGTAGGATATATGGACAATATTGACAGTATTATACCATGTATAGCGCCTTACAATAGAAGTCTTTAAGAGGTCTAAAGTTCTCGTACAAATTTCAATAGTATCTATATATATAAAAGGACTTGTGCTGACTGACTGAGGTAAGACGCACGCAGAGCCGTAACCGCTGATGGTAGAAACGTGAAATTTGGGCAGATGTTTATTTTCATATTCTGGACATCCACTAAGAAGGGAATTTGAAAAATTCTAACCCTAAAGGGATGAAATAGGGGTTGAAAGTTTGTATGGAAAAAAAAATTAATCTGTACTGATTTTTATAAAATTTAAAATTCAGACTCTTAAAAACATTTAATTGAACACGTGTTTCATGGTTTTTTAGAATTCACCCCCTAAGGGTTCAAATAAGGGGTTGAAAGTTTGTATGGAAAAATCTATAAATCGCCACCGATTTTGATAAAAATTTAAATTAAAAATATTTTATTGAACACGTGTTTCGTGGTTTTTTTAGAATTAACTCTAATAAGCGGGCGAAGCCGCGCGCGTCCTCTAGTTATAAATAAAAATCAAATCAGCTTCACTCTGTATCCCGCACACAGCAAGAGAGGCAGAGGAAACCTACCGTTAAGACACTCCTATTATTTTTAACATTTTTAAAGTGTTATTCCACACTTAGGTAAGAAAAATACTTATTTTAGAAAACGTTTAAAAAATTAAACGTAGCGGGACTCGAACCCGCGCCTCCTGAACGGAAACTGATCAGAACCGACCCTGGTTGGTTTCCAGGAGGCGCAGGTTCGAGTCCCGCTACATTCAAAATTATTATTACTTATTTCTATTTATTAATAGTATTATAAGAAAACAAAATTAGAACTCTTGTGACATATAAAAACTGCTGTATCTAAGTATAAATTTTCTTTGTTCCAGATTCAAATATTTGGTTTCAATTCACAACTTTATTCGAATTTCTCTGAAGCTCTTCACAAAGCACAAGGAATCGTTTCTATTTCTTTACTGTTGCAGGTACGTATTGTGTTGTTGAAATATGAAATACAAAATATAATAATTTGATTGTATATCAGATCAAAGGTTCATTTGTTGATGTCGTTTTATTACAAATAAATCACAGTAACTTTACGAAATTTATTAAAATATTTTCTTTTGTCCTAATTTGAATCGAGCCAGGTAGTCAGAGGGAACCTAGTGTTAAAACACTCTTTTCCCCACTTTGCGCCGAAATGTTCAAGGCATTAGTTGTTGAATTGTGGAACTCAACGTCGGGATTTTGAGCCAGAGCCATGAAATGAAACTAAAAAATAAATAATAATTCATTCTCCTGAGTGGGAATCAAATCCTCAAACGTCGTTACAGTCACACTCTTGTGAACCTGTGACACGACGGCCTCGCCATTATACAAAATATAACATATTTGGTTTTTTATTTCATGTATACAATAGCTTAAATAAAAAAATATATATAAATAAGGCAAGTAAAAAAAATCAGCTTTACACTGTATCCCGCACATAGCTGGGTAGGCAGAGGGAACCTAGTTAAGGTACTCAGTTCCCCATTTAAGTCAAGTAAGTATACAAAAAAATATTTTAAGAAAAAATCGTTTAGCTTAACAGTTATCGATGAAGTGCTATCACCGAGCCGCACCTTTGTAGTTTCCACCCAAACTGGCGGTAGTTAATTAAGTAAATTGGATTTTTCTGCCCGGCTATGGATGGATTAGCCGCCATACCTATTAGTTCAAATTAAGAGCTGTCTGAGCTATGATACGTAAGATATTCTCGACGCTATATTTTATTTTAATTATTAAATTTGGAGAAAGAAATATGATTTTGTAATAAAATCACGGATTATATATCCTTAAATAAACAATTTAAGAGGGGTAATAAGAGGCCAGTCGTGGCACAGAGGAGATGAAATATTTACTTCAATTTATATTTTCATTGCTTCACTCTAGTGTCAAGGACAAGCGCGGCGTTGAGTTCTGCCACTCAACACGCAATGCCTCCAGAATTCCGCAGAAAGTGGGGAACGGAGTGTCTTAACACTATGTTCCCTCTGCCTATCCTGCGGTGTGCGGGATACAGCGTGAAGCTGAAAAAAAAAACAATTTTAATTAATAATTAATAAATCTAAAATAAAAAAAAAACTAATATTGTATTTATGCAAGTGAATAAATAATAAATTTTATAATTTTAAGCATTTTTGTGCAGTGAAATGCAACATTTACAAAAGCCGTTTCTTCTAATATATCGTATTGCATATTATCTTTTAGGCGCTTAACTAATGTAGCATCCTCGCAGCTCGGCCGCGTGTCGCCGTGATTTAACGCTCTGTGAGAGAATCGCCTTATCGCCTTAAAATGCTAATATATATCCGCAATATATTCACCTAATTATTTACCTGGCTTTTTGTAGTCTTTTTCAACAGAATTGTAAGTCTTTTGTGATTACTTTGGATTACTAAATGAAAGTAGGAAGAAAAAACTGTCAAAAGAAGAACATAGAAATTAAAAAAAAAACAGCTTCACGTTGTGTCCCGCACACAGTGGGGTAGGCAGACGGAACCTAGTGCAAAGACACTCCGTTCCCCACTTTCTGTCGAATTCTGGAGGCATTGCGTGTTGAGTGGCAGAAATCAACGCCGCGCTTAACCTCGACACCAGAGCGAAGAAATGGAAATGTCAATTTAAGTAAATTTTTCATCCCCTCGAGTGGGGATCGAACCCACAACCAGTCGGTTATAGTCACACTTCGTGCCGCTGCGCCACGACTGGCCTCATAGAAATTATATTTATTATAATTCTATTATCCTTATATTAATGGTTAAAACAGTATTTAATTTTTTGTTCATTATTTTAGAATCGTATATTAACATACTAATATTTTATTTAATAAATAAAACACATGTTTATCACAATTACTGCCTTTCCGACCTTACAATCCGACATTAAGTTCTAAATCTAGATATTATACCTAACCTAGATCTAGATCTTATATTAACACAATCAAGTCCACGTTTAATTAACTTGCATTTTCGTAATTAACTTAATGAAGCATATTATACGAGTACACTAACCGTCGTAGCTGGACAATATTGACTGTGAGAACACATTAAACCAAGAGCAATTAGGTGCGTAGCTTTAGCGATGTTTATAAGATAGTTTTCTTTAAGCAAAGTAGTTAGATCGATCGTTTACGTTCGTTTACACCTTAATAGAGGCCGGTTGTTGTCCCGGAGGTGTTTACAGGCTTGCTCATAATTCTACTAGCTCACTTGCTTCGCTAAACTAACTACAAAAGCATTTTATTTTACATAGCAATATATTAAGATTGCCTTAAACGCCACGGATAGTAGCTAGATATGAGAAAATTGCATATTCAATTAATAAATTAACTGTCTGAGGCCGTCGTGGTGCAGAAGTGTGATTGTAAATGTAAAATGTTTTGGGTTTGATCCATACTTGAGGAAATAAATAAAATAAAATAAATAAATCAGCTTCACGCTGTATCCCGCACACAGCAAGGTAGACAGAGAGAACCCAGTGTTGAGACACTCCTTTCCCCACTTTCTGCCGAATTCTAGAGGCATTGCGTGTTAAGTGGCAGAACTCAACGCCGCGCTTAGCCTCGACACCAGAGCGAAGAAATGGAAATATAAATTTAAGTAAATATGTCATCTCCTCGAGTGGGGATCGAACCCACAACCAGTCGGTTTTACAGTCACACTTCGTGCCGCTGCGCCACGACTGGCCACTGGGTAAATTGCATATTCAATTAATAAATTAACCCTCTGAAGCCGTCGTGGCGCAGAAGTGTGACTGTAAATGTTAAAATGTTTTGTGTTCGATCCATACTTGAGGAAATAAATAATTATTTATATATTTTCATTTCTTGCCTCTGGTGTCGAGACACAGCGCGGAGGTGAGTTTCGCCTACTCAACACGTAATGCCTCCAGAATATGGCGGAAAATGAGGAACGGAGTGTCTTAACACTAGGTTCCCGCTGCGTACCCTGCTGTGTGCGGGAAACAGCGTGTACTGATTTAATTTGATTTTTAATGTTATATTAAGATACCTACGTGCCTTAAACACCAAGGATGGTAGCTAGATACGTGTAAACTCCATATTCAATTATTTTAAATGATCTCTCAGTATATTTAGCTAGTTTTATGGTAATGACTTGTTGATCTTGATGATCTTGTTTGGTTTTTCACGAACCCAACAACAACACGAGATTATAATTAATATTTGCGCTTGATACAATTAACCTCAGATAATATTACATTCAATTTGCAATTACTAATGTTAATTAGATCTATTATCACTTCATACACAAATCTAATATATTATGTAAACAAATATAGTCTTAGTCTAGTCTTAGTCTTGGAAGTTAGTTACTTAACTTAACTTAACGCGTTATCCCTAACCAGGAGTCGGAGAGAACGGAGCGCCAAACGCTACGGTCTCTACATACCTCTTTCGCCTCGTCCACTATCATCAACCTCTTCATACATGCCCTTCGGGGGGTTCTCATGCTTTTTACGTGACCTTCCAACAGTATCTTTGATACTGTGTTTTCGATGGTCAACCGAGGTCTCCCCTTATCTCTTTTACCACTCACTTTTCCATCATAAATCTTAAGTAATCTTTTAAGTTAATTATTACTTATTTTTTGTAGTTGGGAGATTTATCAAATCCCGAACTCAGAATATTGACTGAAGAACTGGAAAACATTAAATACGGAGGTACGTAACTCATATCTACTGTACATATATATATTTATAAATAATAAACAAGGTTCCTTCGTTGAAAATTTCCATCTTAACAGAAACAATACGTTTGTTCTTTAGGGGCTGAGATGCCAGTCAACCGTCTGTCAGTCCGAGGCCTATTACCAGAGACGGACTATTATATGACGTACGACGGCTCTACTACAGCACCGGCCTGCTATGAAACCGTTACATGGGTTATTATCAACAAACCTATTTACATCACTAAACAGCAGGTGAGTACATTCTAGATTAACTTGATTTGTTATGTTTAGCTTAGAATTAAGTGATAAATGCTTAGTTTTTGGGTCAGCTATTTTCGTTATAGTTGATTTTTTTGCAATAGTCAAAAGTATTTTTAGAAATTTTGTTGTTAAATCATAATGTGGTTCTATAATACCAGTTCTAAGGTGTATATTGTTTATGAGTGCTTATTACCATTTTTTTATACTATTATTATCTATTATCATCTCCTTTTTGATAGTTCTAGTTTCAATAGTATAAATTAAAGTAATTAAAATAATAATATCCAATTGCTGTACTAAAATCAAAACATTCAATACAAAAAACAAAGTTTTATCAGCTTCAATCTCAACGTTTTTATCAAATAATATTAATTCAAAACTAAAACGAAATGCATTTTAAAAGGTCAAAGCAATTATTTTAATTACGCCCGGATAGTTCTGTAATAGCGACGTACCTATATAACTGTATATTCGAACCCTTCATACTTGAAGTAGTAACTCAAATTTTAACTCGACGTTGCTACGTTTATACGAACCGGTACTTGTAAATCAAACTCGAAACCTGTTCAGTGTTCACCTTTGCATATATTGAGTATAAGGGTAATAAAATTTATAAGCAAACTACTAATGTAACCTGTGTTTAATTTAAATTAAGAATACTACTTGAGGTTTAAGCTTTGATTGCGTTAGTATTTTAGTTATTTTTTTTGTCGTACTTTTAAGTCACATTTGATTTTATTTTGAAGATAGATAATACTTATACATTGAAAATGGTAAAATATATGTAGATAGTAAAATCAGCTTCACGCACACAGGAGGGTAGACAGAGTTCCCTCTGTCTACCATCCTGTGGTACCCAGGGAACCTAGTGTTAAGACACTCCGTTCCCCACTTTCCGCCAAATTTTGGAGGCATTGCGTGCTGAGTGGCGGAACTCAACGCCGCGCTTTTGCCTCAACACCAGAGCGAAGAAATGAAAATATAAATTTAAGTAAATATTTTATCTCCTCCAGTTTGGATCGAAACCACAACCAATCGATTTTACAGTCAAACTTTGTTCCGCTGCGCCACGACTGGCCTCTATATGTATTTATTATCCAAAATATAGATAGTAAGTGAAAAATATTGCGGTTTGGTATAATATATGAGCGGCCACCGTATCTAGCATGTGGTGTGTCCGTGGGCCTCAGTTGAGACCGGCGTAATAACATTTTCATTTGTGCTCACGCTACTATAAACAACTCACGTTCCTCGCCTCTAGACAAAGACTCCGCCGTGAATTATATACGTGTTAAAAGTAAACTGAAAGTGCCGCGCTCTATGGCTGTTATTATAAATCATTGTTTATGTTTTCCGTTTGTTTGTGGGGAAATTAAGTGTTAGTAGAAACTGGCGGCGGTCTTGCGGGTAGTTCTCTCCCTACGCCCACAACTATATAGCTTGTGATTTCCAATTCGTAGTAAAACCTACGCTATAGTATAAAATAATAATAGTTGTTCCTGAGGCCAGTCGTGGCGCAGGGGCAGTGTGACTGTAAAATCGACTGGTTGTGGGTTCGACCCAGACTCGTGGAGATAAAATATTTACTTTTTATATTTTCATTTCGTCGCTCTGGTGTCGAGGCAAAGCGCGGCGTTGAGTTCGACCACTCAACGCTCCATGCCTCCAGAACTAGGCGGAAAGTGGGGAACGGTGTCTTTACCCTAGGTTCCCCCTGCCGTGTGCGGGATACAGCGTAAAGCTAATTTGATTTGATTTAATTTGTTTCTATACAAATCTAGCATTTTTATTGGTACAATATATAATATATAACATATTATGTTACTTTATTTGACGCTTACACACACTTATCTAAAGCTAAGCTTCCACCCACAAGATAATAGAATCATCAAGCAAAATATAGTTTAGGTGATCAGAAATCCACAATTTTCAGGTTTTCCATGTCTTGTATGTCTATAATCACAATCAAATAGAGGTTTAATACCACGTAAACAGCGATGGGAGTGATAGCGGCTCGCGTGCACCGAGCCCGTTAATCCCGCCGCGTTCGCTATACAAACACTACGTATAAAAGAAGTTTCAATTTACTTGAAATCGCTCCATTCCTGAAATACAAACAAGTTTCAAAACAATAGGACATTCAGTACAATTTCAGTTTTAATATGTTGAAAAGTTTGACATAATTCTGAATAATTCACTGTTTTCGTTTTGCACGTTCAATGCCGGATAGTCTTAATGCTTTATGTATACTTTGTATTGTTTTAAAACGAAAAAAATGTTTTAAGATATTCTTATTTCAATATTGTGTCTAATTGGATGGAAGGCACAGATGGAACCAGATAAATCCTCATCTTAAAATACCGCTATAATAATATTAATTTATATTAAACATTTTTAATGAAGAATGCGATACTAATACCTCAATATTATTATAAACGTGAGCCTGATAACATAATTAATCTTATTATTATAAAACAAACTTAGACTTATACTTATTTAGAAAACGTATAAAAATTTGAACGTAGCGGGACTCGAGCCCGCGCCTCCTCGAAACCGACCTGGTCGGTTTTCTAAATAAGTATTTTCCTTTCCTAAGTATGGAATAAGACTTTAAAAAATATTAGAAACTTAGACTTAGTCAAGTTAGCAAAATCAATTTAATTAGTAAACAAATTAATATTTTAATTAAGTCGATGACTATTTAGCATAGCAACAAGTTCACTTTAATTAGATTTATTTAAAATATTTTTATATCCTTTTTATAAAAATATTTTTAAAATGATGGTATTACCACTATACTGTAGAATACACTCAGCAGCAGCTATGGCTGTAGTATCATATCAAGTCATATTCGTAACATATTGCTACACCTCTGTCGAGAGAATTAAAGAAAAACTGATTATAATAACAAAGGAGTGACGTCTTTATAATAAATTAATCAATCTTTTTAACCTCATATATATACAATATATGAAACAAAACAATGGTATAAGCCTGAATGCGAATAATACAAGTATCAGTGTAAATTGCAAGATATTACTGATGAACAAGTGAATGAAATGGTGTATTTGGGAAGTATGTTCAGTAGAGGTGGACGATACGAGGTAGATGTGGAAAGGCGTATTGCTGCCAGTAACAGGGAACCTTAGCTGAATTGATGAGACGGCGAAACGTCAGCACAGCTGCACGGTTTGTACACAATGCAGTGTTGGTACCGTACACAATGCAGTATTGATACCGATTTTGTTATACGGCAGCGAAATGTGGATATTACAGAAGAAAAATGAAAGAAATATGAATGCAGTGGAGATGTGATCTCTTCGTAGGATATGCGGAGTCAGCTTAGCTTGTCGAATCTGCAATGAAGAGATACACAGAATGACAGGTACTAGCGAGGATGTCACGGTGAGAATGAAGAAAAACGTGCTCAACTGGTTCGGGCATATCGAACGAATGAATGATGAAAGAATGCCAAAAAAGATTTATGATGGAAAATTATAATAGGAGAGGTAGGGGGAGACCTCGGTTGACCTTCGAAAACACAGTATCAAAGATACTGGAGGAAGGTCACGTTAAAAGCATGAGGAGCCCCCGAAGGGCACGCATGAAGAGGTTGATGAAGTTCTCTCTGACTACTCCTAGCTAGCTAGGATAAAGCGTAAAATTAAATTAAGTTAATTCAGTTAGATTGTTCGTTAAATTTAAATTTAACTATCTGAGGTATATATTATAGGGCTTAGTGTGTGAAACTCCGTTTCCTATTTTAGCATATTTTGGGGAAATTATGTTTTGAGGACAACATTTAATGTCATTCGATGACAAAAGAGATCTTTTATACATATAACAAACCCAATTAGAAATATCTCGTATAAGCATTTATTTTACCCTAAACGCAATACTCTATTGTTTGGTGCGTTTACACAAGCGATTTACAACAAACAGTATTCAACAAAGCTCTTTCCTAAATTTGAAAAGTTCCCTAGTGTTGAACTAACTGTGCGGTTAATTAAATTTATTTGTAACTTTAGCTGCACGCCCTGAGGCGGCTGATGCAAGGCGACGCGAGGCACCCTAAGGCCCCTTTGGGAAACAACTTCAGGCCTCCTCAACCGTTGCACCACCGGGCAGTACGAACTAATATTGACTTTGACTTGAGCAAGGTAATTTTAACTTGTGCGTAATACATACAATATTAATATTTATTTATTATTTAAATTAAGTTTAAAACATTTATTCCTATTTATATTTAATGTTCATTCGTGATATTTTTAGTAATTATATAATTTAAATTGTTTATTTATTATTTAGTATTATTTAAAGACAAAGTGTATTGTAATATTTTTTTCCAATTTGCTAATATTATATTTTTTTCAGTATCCTGGCAAGACTTGCCCCAGCATGCATCGCGATATGCATTATAAAGGTATGCATATTTTTATATAGCGTCTAAAACATGTAAGTACATCAACAACAAGTGTTTCCGTGAAGCTTACAAATATTTATTGTAAACGCTAAAGTATTTAAAGAGATTAAAATTTATGCTTATGAACATTTCCTTATATAAATATATTAGTTTTAACTTCAATAAAAAATAAGACCGTCTTTCCGCAGTGGCACACTATGTGACTGTATTGCAGCGTGCGACAAACGTGGTTGTGGGTTCGATTCCCACTAGGAAAAATCAATATCTTTAATATTTTTATTTCCTTTCTTTGGTAACAAAACAAAGCGCTGCGTTCAGTGCCGCTTAAACAATATCTTGAAAATTCGTTGATGAAATATATGATGAAAATAACCTTGCTATTTGCTAGATATAGCGTAAAATAAAAAAAAAAGTATATTTTTCTCATTTTTATATTATTTTATCGTTGTTTAGTGTTGTTTTGTAAAAGCGTATCTCTGTAGAAATTAGTAAAATCTTTTGTTTTTGCCTTATTCAACATTTTATAATGAATTTGCTAATTCCTATTAAAATTATTTGTATTTATTTTTGAAACAAAAACAATGCATAACTTATTTTAAGTAATATCAAATTTATTTTTAGATTCATCAATTTTTAATCAATTTTAGCAGTTTAATAATCGAGTAACAGTTCTCCACGTTACATAGACATAGAGTGAAAATTTAAATGTAAATTACTAACATAAACAAAAGTAGTTTTTTTTTAAGTGGATCACTGATATACGTACAGAGTGCCGTTTCATACACAAAGTGCTATCGTCACCATACAACTGATCACTCGATCAGTCGACTGCTTGTTGTGCGGGCGAGTCACAGGTTTGCAGGAAAATCGAAACGCACACAAGTCGTGGTGCTATATTTACTTTCCTTTACATATTAAAACAGATAAAACTTGTAAAGGCGTGTTCATTAGGGTTTCGTACTTTTTAATGCAAAACGGAGGCCTTATTAGATCGCTTTGTTGTCCGTTCGTCTGTCTGTCCGTGAAGACTTCAAGAGCCTTTATATCAGGAATGCTTGAAGATAACCAGATAAAGTTCAAACCATATACTCAGATCTACGGTCCCTTGGTTTTCTGAAAAATTATATTTTTTACATTTACTTAGACACTTAGACATGGCCATTTATATCGCTTAAATCAACGCGTATTTCCAGACTATAAAGGGAATCTAAATTATTAGGGTACTGCCGGTTGACCTAGAATTATTAAATTTGGCAGCATGCATCTATAGGTAGTATTAGTTCAGGAAAAAAAGCTAAAAGCTATATATTTGTAGTTAAACTCTAAAAACTAATAGCCTTAACGAGGCAAAATTTGGTATTAAAGCCGCTAGTTCAAGTGATGTATGAGAAGAAAGAGCTCTGACTAAGCTAAGCTTGAATTTCAGAAAAAGCTTGAGACCTACAATTTTTGTACAGAACCCTCGGTGGGCGAGCTTGACTAGTGCTTGTTTACTACTAGTTTTTTTAAATCTGAGTGGCATTCTACCTATATATATTTCGAGTTTGCTAGTAACATACTCACACACTCACTGTATATTAATAAACATATACAAATAAATGTAAGCAGATTATAGCTAATTTAAGCAAATTATGTTATTAAAATTATAATATTTATACTGGAACTTTTCTGGAAATATACACTCATTTTACATTTTGAAATGAACTACAAATATAAGCTTGTAATTATTTTTTTCTATACCTATAAATTTTCACTTTTTTGCAAAATTTTATAACTATAGGAAAGGACGGAAAGTATCCTAATAGGTCTTTATTACGCGACGAATTTCATACAACATGCATCAAAATCGATGCTCTAATAAAAGCTCTTACGTAACGCAAACAAAAGATGTAAGCTTGATTTTTTCAATGCTTCAAAGGATCATAAATATTTAGTGTTAATTTCAGCGTGATACCTCCACGCGATCACGAGATAAATATTCTTGACAGATTGACAGACGTACAACACAGTGATCCTATTTGGGTTCCGTTTTACCTTTTAAGGTTAGGAACCCTAAAAATGTTCATATTAATACCAAAACAGAAAAAAAATATTTAGCCTCTTTTGAAAAGAATTAATCTGTGCCGTGGAATTCAATTTCAATATTAATTTTTGTTTTTTCTTGCAGCAAAAAGCTGGACTCAATACTGAAGAGTGGAATGAAGGACGTTTATTTATATATATGTAACCTACTAGTTAGAAATATCATTTAAATTAGATTTTAAGTCTTTGTACATAACTTTTGTACAGTCTTGTTAAACATTTTGCTTATGAACAGAGCTCCATGTATTTTATGTAGGATATTGTATTATAAAAGTTAGTGCTAAATTATCCATATTTATTAGAACAATTTTTTATAGCTATACAATTCTTTTAAATAAAATGTTATTGTTAGAAATAATAAAAATAATTTAGAATTGATATTTTCGGATAGATTATTCAAAATGTGCGTCTCGATATCGATCGATTGTACTTTAGAAATTTAATATAATTATATTAGAAATGTTATTTAATATGGTTGTAAAGCTGTGTATGCGGTTTTTGTATCCTTTAAGAATATAGATCTCGACATTTCAAACGATGAATATGAAAGGAATATTTGTAATAAATATTACATATTGGCTATTATCAATAATTATCATTAGATTTAGCATCTATATATCTCTTTCGAAATTGTTTATACGTAATCAAATACATTATATTTAGTAACGAAATTAAATCATATCAATATAACATTAAATGTATGTAAATTAATTTTAATTAATAGAAATATATATTCCTAGATTAGTGCTGTAAAGCATCTACGGCTTTAATAAAATTTTAGAATATGTATGTATATATATTATATATATCAGCGAAAATTGTAACAACTTTTAGTTAGCTTATATCTGAGAAATGTAGATAACATGTATTATTTGAATAAATGATATTACTTGAAAATGTTATTTATTGATATGTACATATATGTACATAAGTAAACTCCCTTAGTCTAAGCAGGTATTGAAGGAATTTATGATATTTATAACAACAGCTTCACGCTGTATCCCGCCGTATAGCAGAGTAGGCAGAGGGAACCTAGTGTTGAGATTCTTTGTTTCCTACTTTCCGCCAAATTTTAGAGGCATTGCGCGTGTTTAGTGATGAAAGTCAACGCTGCGCTTTGCCTCGGTACCAGAGCAATAAAACGAAAGAATAAATATTTCACTTCCTCGAGTGAGAATCGAACCTACAACCTGTCACATTTACAGTCACATGCTTGTGCCCCTATGCTATACGATTTACGTATAAGAAGCTATAACAACAATTTCAATATAATTCGTAACCGTTTTGCAAAGTCTGCAATCGCGAATTTAAAAATATAATTGAACGTTTTTCTTAAGCAATGGAGCGAAACCATCTGTTTTAGTGTTTCTTCCGTTCCAGTTTGAATAAAAAGGTCATTTGAATTCTATGAGAATCGAAATTGACTCTCGTTTTCGCTATAGTAACTTAATTTAATCGAGCTACATCACAATGTCAGTTACATTAGAGTTCCCAAAATTATACTTCAACGATGGCATTCATTTTGTGTTGGCTTTGAATTTTTAAAACTAGGCAGTATGAACAGCTAATAGTAAGAATTTTGCAGTATTCAAAATTGCTGTTATCATGACTCATGACAGAGGAGAGCTTAGAAAGATAAAATAATTGAGTTTTAAGTTTTTCAATTATATTATATATGTAATATATACATGTTCACGCTGTATTCCGCATACAGCAGGATAAGCAGAAAGAACCTAGTGCTAATACACCTCGTTCCCAATTTTGCGCCAAACTCTGGAAGCATTGCGTGTTGAATGGGATCTCAACCAAAACGAAGAAATGAAAATATAAAATTAAATAAATATTTAATATCCTCGAGTGAGGATTGAACCCACAACTAGTCTGGTTTATAGTCACACATTTTTGCTCCTGTGCCACGACAGGCCTCTATTATTTTTCAATTTTGTGTTGGCATTTTGAATTTTAAAATCAACAATTGACAGTATTAAAAATTACCCTAATGACGTGTACGTGACTAATGAGAAAGGAGAGCTTAGAGCAGGGGTTCCCAACCTTTTCTTGATCAAGGACCACTTTTATAACATTCTTGGTAGCAGGGACCACTATGCATGTAGGTATATTAAAAATTAACTGTGATAATTAAACAGAACCTTCGCCTCACCATCCCCAGTCATAAAATTAAAATTGTTCGCGGACCACTTTTAGGCTTCTGCGGACCACCGGTTGGGAACCACTGGCTTAGAGTGATAAAATAATTGAATCTTGAGTTTTTAATTTTTTTGAGTAGTTAGTAATAAATTAATAAGAAAATATCTATTCTGTATTCTGGATAATGTTTCTTTGCTTCAAAGTAAAGAAAATTCGGCCTATAAAAACTCTTTGATAATACAGAAATCTTTGACAATGTATTGATATGTACGAAAATATTTACAAAGATTTTAATTTTAATATTTTATTGTTTACTAATACATAAATAACGATCTCATTTATACCAAATATTTACTGGAAAAGACACAAAAGATTTTGAATAAAATATATAAAACAAAATCCTCAATATACATATTTAAATTATACACGGTACCGTACTACAATGCAAAACAGAGCCAGACAATGTTATAGCGGAGTATGTACATATATTAGAAACGTGAAATAGCATAAAAACAAAGTTATCGTGTTATACTAACCTGCAATAAGCTTATATTATTTGTTATTTTACAAAGCAATAAAATTTTATAAAACTAAAAACGGCACACATAATTTTTAAAATGTATTTCCTAAACTTCCTTCTTCATTTTGTAGCTTCACGCTGAATCCCGAATATGGCAGAGTAGCCAGAGGGAACCTTCCAACTTTTCACTCAATTTTCGAGATATTGCGCGCTTAGTGGATCTCAGCGCTGCGCTTTGTCTTGTTACCAGAACAAGAAAATACAAATAATATATTATCACGATCGAGAATCTAACCCACGAACGTCGCGTTTTAAGGCAGATGTTCAATTTTGAAAATTATATATCTGTCGGATGAAAATTTATTCAGCCAAGACATATAATTCAGTTAAGAGGCAAAAAGATTAAAAATGAAAAATATTTATGCAAGTAGTGTGTGTACATTTAAATGCACAAGGCTTGATTTATTTTTAGAGAGATTTTTAGAGGAGATTATATGATGTCGTATTCCTCAAAGTTATAACTTTAATCATAAAAATAAACAATAATAGAAGTTTAAACAATGTCGTAAGCCATACACGAACCTAATAAATTACTAATTAAGATATATAAGTTGGTTAACCGATGCAACGCGGAGCCACGTTATTGGAAAAGTTTCCGTTCGATCTACCTTAATAGACTTACACAAATTGAGCTCATTAAAAATAATAATATTACCTTGTCCGATTATATCGGAAATAAAATTTCTTTTACATTTATACAACATATTCTCATAGCTCAATTTGAAGTACGGTTATAAATATTGATATTATAAATATACAGTGAGTTACGAATGTTGACGGCAAGAGTGCTTGTAATGATGTTAATGGGATAAAGAAAAACTACTAAAACCATTTGTTTTTTTTTTATTTTCGAATCTACAAAATGTTGAACTTTATTTAATATTTACACATATACCTTTACTACTTAAAAAAGGGCTACTTATTTTAACTTCAATTTCTTTATAATATTAAGTAATAATCAATTTCAAAAAAAATATTCACAAAATTAACAAAAGTACAATTCTAATCTAAATTTTAACAAATAGTTTTTTTTTTTTTTTTTATTAATGGCTTGATTTTGCGATGACAGGCGCAAAATAATCTGCCAGTGTCACGTATAGTAGAAAAAACACGAATGATATGAAGCAGTAAATTTTGAGAGATATTATGAATTATAGATATGGTGGTGGATATACTGGATCAAACACTAAAACAAACAAACAAACGCTATATTAGAAATGTGCAAATGAAAATAAATAGTAAAAAATACACACACATTGAGAACAACTATAACTTAATGTCATTATCTACAATAAACTTTACCAACATTCTAATAAAAGGACTAAAAACTAAAGCTAATATACATTTTACATAACAAATAGTTACACAGTAGCACTCATAAGACTTTGGCGCCATTTTAAATAGCAAATATGAGCTCTTCCACAGACTAAAAATTATAATCGAATATGACAACTCCCACAGATTATAATCGAATAGAACATTTTTTGTCAAACCAATTCACGTATCACAGAATGAAAAGAGAGCGGGTGTTTACAAAGCCTGCTAAACACTTCACGAGGGGCGCGTCGAGTGTGCACTCGAAGACGAGTGTAAGCTCGCACTCGACTCGGGTTTATTTGCTTTATATTCATATAGTGACAGAGATTTGCGACGACTACGCTTATGGTACTGATCTTTATCTAAGTTAAAAGACGCTGCAAAATTTTTAATATATTATATTCTTAGCGAACTGGTGTATAAGATGGTAGATTTAGGTGAAAATAACTATAAAAGCAGTGCAATTATGTCAATCGGGGGCAGTTGCTTGTGGGCAACGGCCCCTATTGGAAGTAAACTAGTGAAGTATTGTTAGTAGGTAATACATATTACTTATTGCAATAACATAGTATACCTTTCCAAATAGCTTAGAAACATATAGACGATGTGTGTTTATATTGTGTTTTTTTTAAAAAAACGTTAACCGCTTCTCATTTCTAACAATATACTTTGCTCTCCGTTTCAGAACTTACCACAATAGCCGGCTTAACACAAGGTAAAAAATATATTTTTCAGTAGAATCATATTAATCGTATTTTAAAATTCTCGTCTATACATGACTATCCCATACAATAAGCGTTGCTTGATGAACACTTTACCAAACACAACATGGAGCCAACGAAATTAACCATATTATACTTATAAAATAATAAAAACAACATGGCTATATTGGTTTCTATGGAAACAACTCCTTTTTTAAAGTATATCTTTTTCAACTTCACGTGGAACCCGTCATATAGTAAGACAATCAGAGAGTACCCAGTATCCACAGGCTCTGTTTTGAAATAAAATGAGAATGTTAGTAATCTTTGTGTAATGATACAAATTCTTTCCACTGAGGCAACAATGTCGAGTAATCGAACCCACAACCATCGATTCACATACACAGTCGGACGCAATTGCCACTGCCACTGACTGAAGCTGCTTACACTAATTTATTTTGTATATGATCGAACAATAAAACATCAATCATAAAATCAGCGTGTTGAGTGGCAGGACCCAACTCCGTGCTTTGCCTCGACACCAGAGCGAAGTAATGGAAATATAAGTTTAAGTAAATAATTATCTCTTTGAGTGGGGATCGAACCCACAACCAATCGGTTTTACAGTCACACTTTCTGCCAGTGCACCACGACTGGCCTCGTAAAACATCAATGTACTGTAAAAAATACCAAATATAATTTAACCCAAACATAAAATAATATGTATGTCACAAACGAGCCAAGAGATATAAGATATAAGTTCTAGTTTAACTTTCATAGCAGGTCGCGCACGCTTTGTTGAAGCCAATTTGTCTTTATGCAAATGCCTTCGTTGTTCGGGCGGGCTTGTGTGCCGCAGAGGTAGTTAGCAAAAACAATGATTGCAGAGAAATGAATTCGATATGAACTGTCTTCTGTCCCCCTGTTGCCCGAAATGCATGCCCTATCGGTGGCTCGCACTCGTGTTTTTAGCTTTGCTGTACTAGATTTTCTATTAAAGGTTTATGTAAGATATATGCTAGCTGTATGTTTGTTTTAAATTATATAATTCTACTTTTTAGGAAAACTTATAAAAATATGAACGTAGCGGTACGTAGCGGATTTGAACCCGCCAACTAAGCCATACGTTTGCTTGTCAGAGCTCAAATTCAAGTTCAAATGAAGCTACATTCAAATTTTTATACGTTTTCTTAAAAATATTTTTCTTTGCTAAAAAATGATAAAAGAAAAATATAATTCGTATTTACCATTACCAAATTGCTAGCTGAATATATAACAGAAACAACTTTTATGTAGGTTATGTTATTTTTGTAAAGCTACCTTTAACAAAGAAAGAGTTGGTGGGAAACTTTAAAAAATCATTTTCATAAGTTAAGAAAGTTTCGGTGGCAAGGGGGAAAAGAAGTTTTTACCTCAACTAACTCTTTATTTGTAAGGCTGATCCCGAGGGTAGAAGTTAAAAACAGCTTTCACCGGCCGACGCGTTTGAATAACTTCCACACAAGTTTTATTGAAGTTGTAACATCGGGTCGCTTTGATATATGTACCGGCATCTGTAGCTGGCCGAAGTTAGTGCATCATAAATTATTCACCCCCCACCCCTCCTCCCCCTGTGTACTCTCACTTGTCGTATTCAGCTGTTCGGTGACGTTGTGATTTTTATAGTTGCGCAGGTCAATACCCTTTCATACATACTGGAGACTCGCGTCACACGCTCGTAACGAACTCGTATATCAAAGCTGTTGCTGCACTACACCCACTAATATTTTACATATGCACGTTTTCTAGCGACGTATTAAGTGTATAATGTTCATATAGGATAAAATGTTTTAATATAAATAAATAAAAATAATTTATAGCCGTGGTAGTGCATGGGCACAAGTGTGCGACTGTAAATACGACCGTTGTGCCTTCGAGTCCCACTCGAGGGAATAAAATATGTTATATTTTCATTTTCATTTCCTTGCTCTGGTAATGGGGCAAAGCACGGCGATGAATTCCGCCACTTCAACACGCAATGCCTTAAGAATTTCGTGAAAAATTTGGAACAGAACATGTCTTACTGAGTAACGGAGTATCTTAAACCTTGACTCCCAGGTTCACTCTACCTAACTTGTTATGTGTGGAAAATAGCATGAAGCTAGCAGAAAAAAAAATTTGATTTACATGTAAGTTATAGTTAATAGATTCAATTATTGTATTTAGCCAATTTTTTTTGGATAGAATAGTCAATGCGAGCCGTGATTGTCTCAAGAATTCTGTTGTCACTGACAATCACGCGCCGTAGCATACTTGCTACGCAGTCGTAGCATCTCGTCATCTGCTACGGCGCATGAGGGGCAGTAGCATCTCTGCTACGGCGCATTAGAAGCGCCGATGTTTTTTTACGTATTTTTATTTAATTAAAATAATGCACAATGACAATGCAAATAGGAAAATTAAGCTTATAAATAAAATTACTATCAAAAATAGACAGAATAAAACATTCATAGTAAATATATAGTAATAATACATTTATAGTAATAAGTTCATTCCAAAACACATCTTATTTTTTTTAAATATTTTTTTTTATAAAAATATATTAAATCTTAATGACATTTTAATTATATTTCATAGCTAATGCAAAGTAATGGTCATCATAACCTCTTGTACGTAACATATGCTCGGTCTCACGCTCGCCGCTGCCGTGCGACGTTCATTGTGGCCTCTCGGAGATTTATTACTTTTAATTACATCTCATTGTAAGAGATATTTTTTAAATTTCTTAAATATGGTTCTTTTTGGTCTTTTATTTATTTACTGAATAAATAATGTTTAATTTTTTTGTTTAAGTTTTGTAAGGAGGCCTCGGAGGCTTGCGGCTAGTTATGGTACAGAGGCACAAGAGTGCGACTGTAATGGCGACAAGATTTAATTGATTTTATTTCTTCGCTCTGGTGTCGAGCCAAAAAGCGACGTTGAATTCCGTCACTTAACACGCTACGCCCACAGAATTTGGCGGATATTGGGGAGCGGAGTGTCTTAATACTAGGCTTCTTCTGCCTACTCTGCTACATGCGGATGTATCACGTGAAGCTAAAAAGAAAAGTATGTAAAGAAATAATATTTGCACAATATTAATATACATAAACATATTTGTAGATATTGTTATGGCTTGTGTTTAATTATCGAAATAAGAATAAATCGAATAGAATTCAATATTTTCATGCTGTTGCAGCGATGTTTCACAAACTATCGTTATACAGTAGCAAAATTTTCACAATCATTATTAATATTATGAAATTAGCTTAATTATGTTTTTTTATATTAAAAAACTAAACTAAACTAAACTAACTTCACGCTTTATCCCTTGCGGGGTAGTGAGAGAGTCTTTTATATTAACTTATGTACAAATAGTTTCTTAATATTAAAATAAAATTAATAAATAAATTATATTAGTTACTGTGGATAATAAATAATTAATTACGAAATATTCTGTAAAAGATTTCATTAATTATTACACACGCTACGTAAGCGACGTCAGTTCAAAGTTACATTCAAACGTTTTTTTTTTCAGAATTGAAAAGTATCAAAAGTCAAATAGTATGAACAAAAAAAAGGGTATCGCAACCCCTACATACTCGACGTGCTATGACGTGCTTGTTTAGCACGTAACAGAAGCCTTCGGTATTCATCACGAGTTAGAGGGGTTCATTAAAATGCGTGGAACAATAAACGCTGGCCCACGGGATTTGTGAGTTTAAACCACATTTCAATCTGTTATTCCTCACATTGTTGTATACACTGTTGTTTTATATTCCTTTTTTTATAGCAATATAGCTATGTATATATAAATCTATATATAAAATGAACAATTTAGTTGTAGATCCTGGAACCAGTAACCAATGATATATTTTTATTTCAAATATTATTATAACAATAATGAAGTTATATTCTTTTTAGTTTTTTATGACCCCTTGCTATTTTTTATTGGTTAATATTTCTTTAAATATTAGAACTAATCAACAAAAATGTATATAAGTAAATTAGATTAAAACTCCTAAAACTTAATCTCGAATTGTCTCATAAAAATTTTTTTGAATTATTAAATAATCTAATATAAGATTATTTTATAATTAAAAAAATATATATGAGAATTCAAGGTTAGGTTTTAGGTTGTTTAGGGTTCCTCTAAAATTAAATAATCTCATATTAGATTATTTAATAATTCAAAAAAAAAATTATGAGACAATTTGAGGTTAGGTTTTAGGTTTTTTAGGGTTTCTATAAAAATTCATGAAATTAGCTTATATTTAAATAACTGTCATGGTAAAGAAAATATTGAGCAATATAACTTAAAACATGCGGATATTTCCATAAAAGCACTCTTCTATATAAATTTCAATTCTCAATCAACAAATAAACTTGTGGATAAAAATGGTATTATACTAGATTTAAGTAGATACATAAGCGTACAGTTTAGTGTCGTTAGTTAAAAAGAAATCATTACGCATTCATATTTTCGAACGTTAAAAATAAGTGTCTTAATAAAATGTCCAGTTTTGTTCAATAAGAAATGAGATTACAATCAATGAAAAAAAATTGACTATAAATATTTGATAAGATTCCTCTTGAATAATTTTTTCTTCTTTTCTTCGTTGTGATGAAGAAGCAAAGCGCCGCGTTAAGTTCCGCAATTCAATATGCAATACCTCCAGAATTCGATGGAAAATAGGAAACGGAGTGTCTTAACACTGGGTTCCCTCTGCCTACCCTACAGTGTGCGATATACAGCGTAAATCTGATTTAAATTTAATTTCTCTTGAACTTAGATATGGTCCATTCAAAAGATGCTCTCAGCGGAAGGATACGAGCCGTAAAATAGGATTTCATGCATGCGTTACCCTCTGTGAACAAATACGTACGGTCGAGAACGTACGACGTTCACTGATGCCTTTTACTCAAAAATCTTTAAGTAAATTTAACTTCTTGACATTTATATACTCAATTTGACTTAAGTATGGAAAATATGGTGACTTATTCACCATATCTTTAATATCTCAGATATAAATCTTTTTTTAGTAAATTATATATCACACAACAAATTCTGACTAATAACTAACTAATTCTAAGGCTAGTCGTGGCGCAGGGGCTCAAGTGTGTGACTGTAAACGCGACTGGTTGTGGGTTCGACTCCCACGCGATGAAATTAAATATTGAATATTTTCATTTCTTCACTCTGGTATCTGAAAAAAAAGGTATTCTAATTTTCCTTTCAGTCGCCGTAGCGTGTTTATCTTCTAAACGCAGACATGCGACGCTCATTGAGCCACGTATTGTTGTCGCTGAAAGATTTATTACTTGTAATTATATTTCATTGTCTACAGTCTTTTCATCTAAGCATCTTATGGATTATAAAAATAATATTAAATATTATGGAGCAGCTGTATAACTTTCCCACATTATTAATATGATATATTTGCAAGCATCCAAATTTTTGAGGCCGGTCGTGGCGCAGCGGCACGAGGTGTGACTGCAAAATCGACTGGTTGTGGGTTCGATCCCCACTCGAGGAGATGAAATATTTACTTAAATTTATATTTCCATTTCTTCGCTCTGGTGTCGAGGTTAAGCGCGGCGTTGAGTTCTGCCACTCAACACGCAATGCCTCCAGAATTCGGCAGAAAGTGGGGAACGGAGTGTCTTAACATTAGGTTCCCTCTGCCTACCCTGCTGTGTGCGGGATACAGCGTGAAGCTAATTTAATTTTTTTTTTTTTTTTTAATCCGAATTTTTTTGAAGTATTGAATGCTTTTGCCTAGGTGTCAGAGGCAAGAAATGTAAATATGAATAAATAATAATTAATTCCCCCGAGTGGAGATGGAATCCGCAGCCTTTGCGTTACACTCATACCCTTGTACCTCTGCGCCATGACGGCCTTAGGGATACAAAATGTGATCATATATTAAAAAAAAATAACGTAAACGTTTTTATACGTTTTCTAAATAAGTAAATAACGTAAAATTGTTGTTATCAGTTATTCCTGGTTCTTATGAATATGTTATAAAGTTTGTAAAAGGTAACGCCCAAACCTTGTTCTCGATAGTAATACATTCGTATCATATAACCCATTTACATACACTTATAAGAAAATTAAGCGCATGTTTCATACAACGACGTCACACTGCGCCCAGTACCTAAATTTTATCATAAAATTACCTCACAAAATATGCATTCTCTACAATATTTATAGCATTATTAATTTTCTACTTTTGACATTAATGATTTATATATTTTTATATTAAATAATGTTAAGATAGTCTAAACTTATTTTTTTAAATGATTAAACATAATTAAATTTATGTATGGTTCTGGTATCGGTAATCGACACTTCAAAAAAAAATACATATTTTAATCACAGATAATAAAAACAAATTAAAATAATAATTATAAGAAAAAAATATGAAACACATTTTAATATATAACTATTTTGTTATGTATAAAGATGTTGAAATTGCATATTATTTATATAAAACAAAAATTGGTAAAACTTCTGGTATTGACTTTAAAGCCCCAGTCATTTACACCTAATGGACACCTTATAATCCTCTGGGATAGAATGTATGAGTGCCGGATACACATTACCTCGTGCTAAAATAAAAAAAAACCAGTCAATTTCAGGATTTTAGGTCATAGGTTCTCAGTTGAATTGTACTTCACTTATAAAAATTTACAAACTTAATTTCACAGGCGAATTCACCCATATAATATGAAATTTACGTATTCATGTATACCCATACCTATTTAACACCTCCATATGTCAATCGGTAAAATAAAAATATATTTAAATATAAAAAAATAAATAATAATAAAAAGATCAATAAGAATAATTAAACATCTGCCGTCTACAAAATATCACAACAAACACAACAACGTCACAAAAGATAAAGCAAGATCTTCGTCTTTGTACAGACAGAGTCCATTCAGACGTCGCTCGCAAAGGAAGTACGCGACTGTGAAATAGAATTTCATGCATGCATTAGCCCTCAAGCAAGTGCTTAAGAATGTAATATAATTTGAAATCTTTTCATGATATCTTGAGAAAATCACAACAACTTAGTAAATATTCTAGAAATAGCTTCTGAAAGTATTGGGACGTGTTAGATTTTTAAAGAGTATTTTAGATATAGATATTTTATTATTGGTATAAATATATATTTTATCGATAAGTACCGTATACGACAAAAATCAAATATATAGATAAATTATCTACATAATCTCTAAAATGCAATGTATTTACAATACTCAGACATTTTATTTAAAATGTAATACATGGATCCATTTTATTTTATATTTAAAAGAAATAACATTTTTATTGTGTAAACTGTGTATATGTAAGAAACACAATTCGCAGAGCAATCAGCGATGTTATACATGTGTCTGGGCCGTCCCGGGTGGGCCATACCGGGGCCATACCGGGGCCGGTCTGAATATTGCATTTAGTGCTTCTATTCCTACGCCATCTCTTGACAATGCCACTTTTACTACCAACGAGAGCGTGATTGTCGTAAATATTAAGCGCATTTTTCACAATAAAAATGTATTTATTGCAAGTGCTGTTAACTTTTTAACAGTTTTTTGTTTCATAGTAAAAAGTTTTTAATTTATTTTTTTTAGCTTTCCTGCATGTAGCAGAGGTAGCCTTGTGTTAAGACGCTCCACTTTCCACTTTCCGTCGTATTCTCGAGGCATTGCGTGTTGAGTGGTGGAACTCAACGCCGGGCCTTTTCGTCAACACCAAAACGAAAAAATTAATATATTCAATATTTAATTTCCTTGAGTGGAAATCGAATCCACAACCTGTCGCACTTACAGTCACACGCTTGTGCCACTACGCCTGACCTCTTTGAAAAGTTTTAATTAATTAGTAAAGTGTTACTTCGTCGTACATATATTCATTAATAAATTATTTCTAAGTTTATTTAAATAAACCTAGAAGGCAATGACAAAATCGCTAGCAGCCATTTTGTACCAAAAATAGAATGCAGGAGAGAAAATTAATATGTACGAGTACTTCACATCGAGACTTTGTTTACTCTTTCATAAAATGAATCTCCATTAGGTCTAATGAAGAATATTCTAATAATATTTTACCATAGTCTTATTGTCGTGTTTCAATGGTTTTTTTTATGTTATTAATTAATAATCTCCATCATGCATCTTTTCGATTTGTACATATAAATTGCGGAACTATTTTCCATCTTGAAATACTGTAGAATGAATACTAAACTTGATAAAGCTTCTGCAGTATTTTATGTGTAGATATAGATAACTTTATAATATTGGTTTAAACTATATTATAAAACTAGCAGCTCGCCCACGGCTTCGCCCGTTTAAAATACATGATTATTGATTTAATATGCACAATTGATTGACAACTATAATGACTTCTAATATGATTTTTTTACGACATTATCGTCAAAGAATTTTTGAATGTTTAAAATAAAAAAATACGACCATTGTTGATATTTGATATTTATAAAATATACATAAAACTAATTATTTATTACACGTATATATTTTTGTAATTTTATGTTCTTTTTACCTATATAATATACTCTGTTAAATGTGCTGATGTCAGTGAATAATTTAATTTACTCATTCAGAAACAGCCTTAAATGTTAAATTATTGATTTGAAGGATTCATAATATTCTTTATAAAATAACTGTAATAATTGCATATTAACTCCTGTACAGTTTTTAAATTAGTTACATATATTATATGAACGAACCAACCAAAAAATCTTTGTATTTACTTGATATTTCTTTCAAGATCGTTCTTTATCTCTGTGTTGAATTAATTACGACTTAAACTTAACTGTTATGATTAATGAAAGTAATCTCCACTAACAATTCAATTTTGTTTACTTTATTGTATAAAATATTATATAATAGTGCTTCAAAAATATATATTTTTATCAACAATCATATAACCCAGACGTTTCGAACGTCATTCTTTAGCCAGAGTCATACCAGCGCGATTTCTATATAACATTCGCTGGCAAGCTAATGCCTTGAGTTCATTCAAATGACGATAACTTTTTTTTTAATGAACCGATTTTGATGAACCAAACTTTAGAACCTAAATTGAGTTAAAACAAAGCAATTGGTGAAATTTTCAAGTAAATCGGTTCAGTAGTTTCAGAGAAAAATGCGGACAACAATATGTCGACAGACAGACAGACAGACAGACAGACAGACAGACAGACAGACAGACAGACAAGAAATTCAAAAAAAATCTTTTTGCTTTCTATTAGTCTTTTTAAGTGTCCCTCTATCCATTTCAGTCAAAATTACTAAATGTACAGACAAAATATTTTTACTGTCTTATTATATATAGAGATAGAGATAAGTAAATATTAAGGCCAGTCGTAGCGCAGCGGCACGAAGTGTGACTGGTAAAACCGACGCGTTGTGGGTCCGCACTAGAAGAAATGAAATATTTACTTAAATGTATATTTCCATTACTTTGCTCTGGCGTTGAGTTCTGCGACTCAACACGCAATGCCTCCAGAATTCGGCAGAATGTCGGGAACGGAGTGTCTTAACACTAGGTTCTCTCCGCCTACCCTGCTGTGTGAGGGATACAGCGTGAAACAGATTTTTTTAATCAATATATATTTACTTCTATACTATACTAACAGTATTAACATTAAGTTAAATTTAACTAAACCTGCAGATTTCAATATAATCTGGTTACATCTCGAGCAATTCATCAGAGAATATTGACATCAGCATTGACGTTTCATTTCATCGTGGAGATTGTTAGCGATGGGATTGCAAAACACCAGTGATCCAAGTTACTTGGTGGATTGCGGAGTAACTTAGACTGAAATGCTGGAGTGAGGGTACCCATTTAACTTATGCTGTCCGACTATAGGTCTTAGTGCAAACGAGCCACTCTACTAAGTAACACATCGGCTTGGTTACAAACGCCTATTTAGGTATACTTGGGTAGATTTAATTGATATGTTGAGTTGATTTTGTAATTATGTTATCATGGATAGCGCCTCTCCAGGGGCACAAAGTGTGACTGTAAAACCGAATGGTCGTGGGTTCGATCTCCACTCGAGGATGTGAAATGTTTATTTGCATTTATATTTTCATTTCTTCGCTCTGGTGTCGAGGCAAAGCGCGGCGTTGAGTTCCGCCATTCATCACGCAACGCCTCCAGAATTCGGCGGAAAGTGGAGAACGGAGTGTCTTAACACTAGGTTCCCTCTGCCTACCCTGCAGGATACAGAGTGAAGCTGATTTATTTTTTAAAAAAATATATCGTTTCGTTAGTGTTTTCGATAGTTAAATTATTGAATACTCATTTTAATTTTTTAATGTTTATTATGTAAAACTTCAAATTAGTGAAGAAATGGAAATATAAATTTAAGTAAACATTTCATCTCCTCGAGTGGGAATCGAACCCACAACCAGTCGTTTTTACAGTCACACTTTGTGCTCCTGCGCCCCGCCTGGCCTCATCATCATCTTTTTTTGACACACATAAAATTTGACTATACACACCATATTTGCCAAATAATTCCATTATGTTTCCATAGAGTTTAGGCTCGTACGGAATAGAATGGGGCAGCAATGCTATTAACTTCAATTAACATCCAACCTCAGCACATATGGCCAATTAAATGGAGTGATACCTTCCTTCCATTACCTCCAGTTGTTTACATCAATTAAGCGATGTTAATTTTAATACTGGTACACAATGTTTGTATTGCTTTGTAACTAGATAGCCGTTGACAGATATTCGTATGTTGGTAATGGTTTTACAGTAATTGTTGGACGTTGGTTATTGGACTATTACTAGTTCTGTTGTGGTATCACGTAAATAAGAGAAAAGTAAAGTATGGAGTGAGCCTAATCATTCTTGCAGAGATATGTGAAGCAGATATAAAATAGAGCTATTAAATTACACAATACAAATATATGTTTGTAATTTTTGTTGTCAATCAAATTATTGAAAAACATCACGAATTCAACCGTCCATTGTATATAGCATTTGTTGATTTTACCAAAGCGTTTGACAGCATTTCTCATACTTCCATATTTCAAGCTCTGCAAAATCAAAATATCGAACCATTTTATATCAATTTACTGCGCCATATTTATAAACATAGCACAGCAGCAATAAAATTTGACACCTCGGGTCCGATATTTAATATAAATAACGGTGTGAAGCAGGGTGACCCGCTACCTCCGAAATTGTTCACCAGTGTCCTAGAGGAAGTATTCCGTAAATCTTAGATTCGCTGATGACATCGTCCTATTCTCATCATCCGTGTCAGAGCTGCAAACTATGCTTGAAGACCTAAGGAAAGCCAGCATTGAAGTTGGACTAAAAATGAATAAGGCAAATACTAAGCTGATGACCAACAGCGTACAGCAAAAGGTGACCGTAGGTTCAGAGAAGATGCAATATTTCCAGGGTTATATCTACCTGGGTCAAATAGTTTCCTTTCAGTGCCGACAAGACAAAGAAGTCGAAAGACGTATAGAAAATGCTTGGAGGAGCTATAGCTATGGGTGATCTCATGAAAGGAGACCTTCCCCTGCGACATAAACGACGACTGATGGACATGTACATCCTCCCTATGGTGGTGTCCAGGTCCTATGGTGCCCAGACATGGTCTTTGACAAATTTACAGAAATCCGCCCTCAAGGTTTGCCAACGTGCGATGGAGCGCAGCATCAGCAGCAGCAGGTGTCAAAGAAAAAATCAAAAGATAAAATTCAAAACACCGACCTGCGCTCTCGCACAAAAATCGCTGTTGTGGGTACTAAAGCCGCTACGCTGAAGTGGGACTGGGCCGGACACGTCTGCCGCATGCCTAAAGAGTCTTGGGCGAAATCTTCTACCAGATGGATTCTTAACTCTAAAAGGACAATTGGCAGACCGAAACGGAGATGGCGAGACGAGCTGGACCATTACAAGCCTGACTGGTGTTCAATAGCACAAAATAAATTAGAATTGAAGAAATGGAGAGAGGCTTTTGCCCAACAATGGGACAATACAGGCTATGGAAAAAAATATTTCGATGACTTACCAATAATTTTTTTTTTTTTTGGATTTGTTGTTTTTATTATATTGTATTTTCTCACTTCTTGTCCATTTTCAGAATTGTAGATGCACGGGAAATACCCTATAATTTACGTTTACAAGGTGAATTTGATAGACTTAATTATATCTAGTAACTATATTTGCTTTAAATAGCGGAGATCCGAACAGACAACAAAAAGACTATAATATAATAAATATCAGATTTGCAATATTTGTACAAGAGCAGGCTAAAATGAAAATTCTACGTTGTATGAGCGCTAAGACGGGAATGCAATGCCATAGGTCGTCTTTTTATACTCACATTTAATGTTATTTCCTCGTTTATGACACTATAAAGACGATACTGGCCACTACGCGTAATGAAATCTTCTGTTCAATACCTGGTGATAGCGTCTATCCTATTAACTGATAGCAAATGTTTTAAGCATTGAACTTAAGAAGTTATTTCTTTATATACTTTAAAATTTAAATAGAAATACGTGTATATATAATAATAATGTATATAAGAAATTAAAAAGACACTATATATTAAAATAAACCAAAATTGCGCAACTCATCACGAAATATATCAAAAAATTGGGTGGAAAATGGAGAACTAAGTGTGGGTGCTAGGTGCTTATTACTATATTTAGAGTACAAGGTAAAGATAGAATATAACATTTATATTTGCTAGGTCGAACTCCATGCACAACGTACATAAATAAGTTTAAAACGACGATATGATATGTTGGTTTCGATTTATCTACGCTTGCTTAAAGGTTAATGTCGACAATATAATATACTAGTGGGCGCGCTCAGCTACGCTCGCTTATTGCACTTCTAGGAGTGAATCCTAAAAAAACCACGAACCACGTGTTCAATAAAATATCTTTAGCAGTCTCAATTTATTTTTTTATTAAAATCGGTGGCGATTTAAAGATTTTTTCCATATAAACTTTCAACTCCTTATTTGGACCCTTATGGGGTGAATTCTAAAAAACCATGAAACACGTGTTCAATGAAATATTTTTAAGTCTGAATTTCAAATTTTATAAAAATCGGTGCCAATTTTAAAAAAAAACCATACAAACTTTTAACCCTTTTTCATCCTTTTAGGGTTAAAATATTTCACGTTTCTACCACTAGCGGCTGTGCATGCGTCTTACCTCAGTCAGTCGGAACATGTCATTTTATATATTAAAATAATTATAAATAAATTGTAAATAGATTAAAAATACACTTTTCATAAAAGTAAGCGCGTAATTATGTTTATACAATTGTATTTTAATTGTTTTTAATTAAAAATATTTGTTTTATAAAGAATTGATGGAGCAAAATATTTTTACATTTATGTAAGTATTTATTTATTAGTAGTTAAGCTATTTCTTCGCGTGTCTGTTAGTACTTAAGTGAGAACACTATTACCTAGACCCGATACACGAAAAGCTTTATAGAAAAACTACAAAGGGTCACCATACAACAAATACAATTTTAAAAAGAACACTTTGAGTTTACTGATATTATGTGTATGTTATTATTCAAAAATTTTAAAATTTGTAATAAATAAATTAAGACAAATTCCTTTATTTTTTATGTATTTACATTTTTAAAGTGTTATTCCACGCTTAGGAAAGAAAAATACTTTTTAAAAAACATAAAAAATTTGGGCCCAGTCGTGGCGCAGGGGCACAGTGTGACTGTAAAATCGACTAGTTGTAGGTTCGATCCCCACTCGAGAAGATGAAATATTTATTTAAATTTATATTTTCATTTCTTTGCTCTGGTGTCGAGGCAAAGCGCAGCGTTAAGTTCCGCCACTGAATACGCAATGCCTCCAGAATTCGGCGGAAAGTGGAGAACGGAGTGTCTTAACACTAGGTTCCTTTTGCCTACCCTGCTGTCGCACACAGCATACACAAGATACAACGCGTTATAAAATTTTGAACTTAGCGGGATTTGAATCTGCGCCTCTTGGGCGGTTTCCAAGAGGCGCGAGTTCAAATCCTGCTGCGTTCAATTTTTTTTATGTGTTTTCTAAAAAGTAAACACAAATCTATTGATCAATTATCGAAACACTCAAATACGAATTACAATGTTAATTATTATAGATATACATATATTATATCAACAAGCCCGCATCCAACTACAGTTTGTATTGTAGGAAGTATTATATTAACAAACGGTGTGAAACTCTAACTACTGCTATTTACTTACAACAATTATCTTACTCCCATAGTTCATTGATTGCTTGAGCTTTAAAACAATAAAATAGATACTAAGAATGAAGAGGCCATTCGTAACGCAGGGGCACAAGGGTGTGACTGTAAACGCGACAGGTTGTGGGTTCGTTTCCACTCGAGGAAATGAAATATTAAATTTTCATTTTCATTTTTTCGCTCTGGTGCCGAGGTAAAGCGCAGCTTTGCGTTCCGCCTCTCAACGGGCAATGGCCCTAGAATTAAAAGACTAGTCTCCCTCTGCCTATAAACTTTGAATCGAGCTTTGAGCGTTTGTCAAACTGGTTGATGTACTCTTTTGTTGTTTTACGTATTTGCTGAAACGGATACTTGATAAAATCAAATCAGTTTCCCGCACACAGCAGGATGAACCTAGTGTTAAGACACTTCTTTCCCCACTTTCTGCCAAATTCTGGAGGCATTGCGTGTTGAGTGGTAGAACTCAACGCCGCGCTTGTCCTCGACACCAGAGCGAAGAGATGGAAATATAAATTTAAGTAAATGTTTCATCTCCTCGAGTAGGGATCAACCCACAACCAGTCGGTTTTACAGTCACACCTCGTGTCGCTGCTCCACGACTGGCCTCAACTGGATACTTGATACTATTTTATATCCTAGTTCTTCCTTACAAGGAATGCAACGCTATTATGTCCTGTAACGGTAGTGTATTTAATAGTGTCTGCCTTTCGGTTGCCTTTTTACCTTTCACTTCTGCAACTATGATAGTGAACTTATGACTTGCATATCAGCAATATTCAAGTAGTAGCTGGTAGCCTATTAATATCATATATATTTTTTGGTTGTATCTATAGTTTGTTTACAAAAATGTTAAACTAGATTTCTAAAATCAAGGTATTTTGAATTTCAATGTGTTAAAAAAATCCTTAAAAATCTTAAATTGTTACTAAAAAAAAGGTATGGTTGACAAAAAATTAAATGTTTTTTTTAATAGCGCCATTGTTATAGTAGCATTTATTATAATATTGTATAAACTCATCAAATTTAAATACATTTTGTCTCACTTAAACTACTTACAAGAAAAGAAAATTTTACTGTACATAAAAGTTAAGGTCGCCGTCCCCGGGGCAATTTCGTCTGCAAAATTATCATAAGCGCTTAGGTATTTTATGAAAGGTATTTAGATATTTATTTTTATATTACTTTCGTAAGGTGAAATTTGCATCGTATGTCTAATCATTTTCTCTTAATTGTTCTTAATTTTAGTATTTTGTTTCTCAATATGTGATTTTCATTAATTTATGTTATTATTATTTTTTTCTAATTAATAACTTAATATTATTTCTTATTAAAAGCAAACTTTATTGACGTTTATTAATTTTATAAAATTTCGGATCTTGTCACTACGAGACTCGCACTTTTTTATATAATTTTAAGCTCCACTACCTGTTTCAATATTTCTAGTTATAAAGACATTTTTTTTAGTTATTAAAAGGCTAACAATCCCAGCGCCGTATTTTTATTGAATGTCCTCATAGATTGACGATGGAAAGTATATAATATATCTAATTATGTATCATTTATTAAAACCCACCTCGCAAAGAGCGACAGTACAGACGTCTCTCCCACACCACAACAAAGCTATTTTAAAAATAAAATCAAAATATTTTATAAAATCGAAAGAGAAGTTCCAAAGAAGCGCACAATTTAAAATACAAACTATTGTCGACATATCGCTATAAAGTCGTAGGTGACATTGAAATTCCTTCTAATCCTTCAGTCGCCAGGCAACAAGCAACTTTCCACGACAATTCACACTAGCTGTTCGTGTTTCGAGATATTTCTAAGTCGACTTCCCCCTTTATACAGACGTTTACACTTGTTATACAAAGTAGGAGAATAAATACGTGGGGGGAATTGGACGCGTTTGTGATAAACATATACGTGACTAACTTCTCTGGATATAATATTCATATTGAAAATATTTTTTCGATCTATAATATTATAAATATCCATCTTTTATGGTGTAACATTAAATAAAAATCTTAATCAGTTTTACGCTGTATCCCGCACACAGTAGGATAAGCAGAAGGAAACTAGTGCTAAGACACTCTGTTCCCCACTTTCCGCCGAATTCTGGAGGCACTGAGTGTTGAGTGGCAGAACTTAACGCCGAATTTTGCCTCAATATGAGAGCAAAGATATAAAAATATGAATTTAAATAAAATTTCATTTCCTCGAGTGCGTTGGAATCCACGACCGCCATCACTGGCCTTAAAAAATCTTGTAAGCTTCTTAATATTCCATATATTAGGATATAGCACATTGTCCCAAACATGTGGTAGCAAATGCTACGTAAAGTTTTGGGCGGTTAACTTTTCTGGTCTCTTACCCGCTCCAGGGATTAAATTTTAAACTTTCCCCGACTAGCCTCATAAAGTTGATGAGCTGAATTTATACTAGCGGGTCCTCACTCCTGTATGATCATTTTTAATAATTTACTAAGTGACTTATTTACGAGAATATTTATATTTGATTATTACTTATGCTTAATAATAATTAAATTAATAATTTTACTTACTAAAATATAATTTCATTTAACTTTTTTTTTATTTTTACAATATTATAAATGCAATATGTATATATTTAGGGATAGAGGAGTTCTAGTTATTCTTAATGATGTTTTATATATAAAGTTTCCTATAAGCGGTATCGTAATTTGGTGTATGTTTTACGAGAAACCATCTAAGAAATATATGTATTTGAGGCCGGTCGTGGCGCAGCGGCACGATGTGTGACTGCAAACCGACTGGTTGTGGGTTCGATTCCCACACGAGGAGATGAAATATTTACTTAAATTTATATTTCCATTTCTTCGCTCTGGTGTCGAGGTTAAGCGCGGCGTTGAGTTCTGCCACTCAACACGCAATGCCTCCAGAATTCGGCAGAAAGTGGGGAACGGAGTGTCTTAACACTTGGTTCCCTCTGCCTACCCTGCTGTGTGCAGGATACAGCGTGAAGCTAATTTTAATTTTTAAATATATGTAGCTTTTTATATGTAGCTTTCAAGTATAATCTTGAAAATTGTATGTCAAACTCCACTTTAATAACGAATATCAGCAGTTATTTATAAATAAAAAAATATATATTTCTAGAAAAAAGTGGCTAGAAAAAATGGGTACTTATTTGTTTTTATAAATTTTAGCTAATTTAATGTACCAGTCGTAGTGTAGGGGCACAAATATACCTGTAAAATCGATTGATTGTGAGTTCAATCCCCACTCGAGGAGATTAAATATTTATTTAAATTTATATTTCCATCCAACACGCCACTCAACACGGAATGCCTTCAGAATTCGGTGGAAACTGGAGAACGGAGTGTGTCTGTCCCTCTGCCTACCTTGCTGTGTGCGGAATACAGCGTGAAGCCAATTTAATGTACATAAGATGTATAACTAATTCAAAGCAATACATTCTTTTATTCTATCCATCGAATGTAACAAACAAAATTATTGAAAAAGTAATTGAAAAGGAAACTTTCGTAATTCCATAAATGATACTTAGCACGAGAGCTAAACAAGTCGGGACAAGTCAGACAGCAACCTCTCCTCTATTATGTAATCGATTGCTGTTATTGCACAAGTTCGCGTCTTTATTGATGGAGTTGACGAAGCAATTTCGATGGACACCGATGTATTCACTGTTATTAAAAGAATTCTGATAATATTATATATAAGTATATTATGATACTTTTATTTTAATTTAGGTTTTTATGAGGCCAGTCGTGGCGCAGAGGCACAAAGTGTGACTGTAAAGTCGACTGGTTGTGGGTTCGATCCCCACTCGAGGAAGTGAAATATTTATTTACATTTATATTTTCATTTCTTCGCTCTGGTGTCGAGGCAAAGCGCGGCGTTGAGTTCCGCCACTCAGCACGCAATGCCTTCAGAATTAGGCGGAAAGTGGGGAACGGAGTGTTTTAACACGAAGTTCCCTCTGCCTACCCTGCTGTGTGCGGGATACAGCATGAAGTGATTTGATTTTTATAGTTTTTTATGTTAAACCTTCGTTGAAATAAGGCTTTGGTATTTACAATTTCAAAGAATTATTTTCAAAAAGCTTACAAAGTTACAAAATTAGTTGTGCGTTCGATTCCCACTCGAGGAAATTAAATACTTAATTTCTTCGTTCTTGTACCAAGGCAAAGCGTGGCGTTGAGTTTCGCCATTCAAAACGCAATGCCTCCATAGTTCGACTGAAAGTGGGGAGCGGAGTGTCGTAGCACTAGGCTTCATCTACCTACCCAGGCTACCTGCGGGATACGGAATGAAACTGAAAAAAAAACTTTACTCGTTTATACACTTACAAATTGTCGATTATTTTAAATTGGCGACTCTATGCATACATCATTAATTAGAAATTACATATTACAAATACTTGAGCCAATGCTAATATTTATTTCGTTACTATTACGCAAAGAACAAAACACCTCGTGTCTCAGGGGCGCGAAATCAGGGCCGCCTTTAATCGCCACCGAAGAAAATGGCTTCGGTGCATTTCATCGGTCGCTCTAAAGAAATTTCTCTTTTTAATATGAGCATCGATTCCAATTACAAAAGATCAAAGAATCGCCGCGCGGCCCACTTCGTCTTTGTTCAAACGAAAGATGAATTATTCAGAGAACTGGAAACGTTTCAATTGGCACGCTATAAAAAAAGAAACGGTTCGTTGCTTTTTTTCCACTAAATTAAAATTTTCTTTATTTTCGATCACAAAATTTATTTGACAATTTTTAATTGCCTATGAATAAATTAGCTATATATATATGTATATAGCAATATACAACATATCATGTATTTAATGATAGATTTGCTTCAGTACTAGCTCACAGAATATGAATGAAATTCAAATATTCATAACAGAAATAATTATGAATAAATAATTCAAAGTTGTAAACTGCTACAAATAACGATTCATTTTGTCGTTGCAATGAAAAATCATCGGGGTCGTCGTGGAGCAGGGCACTAGCAAGTGACTGTAACGCGACGGTTGTAGGTTCGGTACCCAAATGGCGGGATGAATAAATATTTATTAATATTTTAATTTCTTCGTTTTGATACCAAAACAAAAACGTGGCGGTGAGTTCTGCCAATTAACAAGCAATGTCATGAAAATTCGGCAGAAGTTGATAAACGGAGTGTCTTAACACTGGATTCCCTTTGTCTATCCTGCTATATGCGGGATACAGCGTGAAACTAAAAAAAATCGTTTCTAAAATAGTAGTAACAAGGCAGCAAGGTGGTTGTAATTTTTGAACAAGTCTAGATTTATGTAAGCGACACCTGGCCGCCGTACTTCGTTGATTGAGAGAGCACGAGGCCGTACGCGGAATTATTAAAACATAATTTATGCTCGCAATTTGTACGCTACTTGGACTCGTTCTTGCGTCATTCATCACGTGTGCCAGCGAAACAATTAATATCGACGATCATCAGTAAAAACCGTCGAGTTGCCGAGTGGTTACGCGTGGATATTGTTTTTAAGCGGCTGTGAGCTTCGGTTTTACTGTGCGTGTATACCTTTCGACGTGTCCCACAACGTATCTGGCATATAGCATGGTGAACAGAGGGAATCTAGTGTTAAGACAATTTTTTTATAGCTTTAAGCTTTATCCTCCACATCGCAGAGTAGATAGGAACCTAATGTTAATACTATTGTTCTCCACTTTTCACGGCATTTTGGAGGCATTGCGTGTTACGCCATGCTTTGCCTCATTACCAGAGCGAGATCTGACACGTTTACAGTCACACGCTTATTCCCCCGCGCCACAACTGGTCTCAAGACTGAGACTATTCACAAAAAATAAATTTAAGTAATAAAATACCGATTAATTATTTAATACCATAGATATAATTATTATTTTATTATGATTTACTTAGTTTATGTTAATATTATGCAATTATTTTATTTTCACAACAATATAAAACAACGAAAAACGTCGACTTCGAGGGATGACAATGCCTCCAGAAGTTGGCGGAAAATGGAGATCGGAGTGCCTTAACACTAGACTCTCTCTCACTATTCTGCTATGGGTGAGATACAGCGTGCAGCTAAAAATATTTATTGTAGGTCTTACTATACAATTTTCAGACTATTTTAAGCCGATCAAAAACTGATTATAATTTAGAAGTTCATAAGAACTTCTAAACTATAATCAATTTTCTACTGGAATACTACTACCTACTGAAATTAAAGTAAAATTTTGTCATGTAAAAATAATTTACAGATTATAAATATTATTTGCATATAAATATAAGGCGAGTTTATTAAGATTTGGTGGTAGATATAGATAAGTTGGCGGCGGTTCCGTTTCCTGCTTCGCCTTCCGCCGGGGAGCCCCCTCGTTAATTTTATTTTACTGGCTCGTACCTTAATTCAATACTGGATTTGGGCAAAATATAAATTAATAAATTTTCAAATATAAATTAGTAATTACGTATATTTTAAGTAATTTAAAAAATATAACTATATGCATTAAATATTAGGAGTAGAGTATTTTTTTTTTAAATTCACGCTGTATTCCGCACATAGAAGAGGAGGCAGAGGCAACCAAGGAATCTAGTGTTACGACTTACGTTCTCCAGATTACGAACAGAATTATTTATAAAAGATACAAAACAAATTAAACTAACAGACATTGCGACAATGACAAACGTACTTATACTAATATTGTTTTTGTAGTAACATTTAGAGCAATATTGTCTATTATATTTTTTAAATTGCGCTTAAACATTTAAAATTATTTATATAAAAGATTAATTAAGCTTCATTGATTTTTTTTTCAAAAGGGTCGAACAAAAAGTTCAGAAACAACGATAGAAAGCTACCTGGACGTTTGAACGCATATAAAACTTTTCCAATTTACAGAGGCTGATTGGAAAATTTTCACCAGTTTGGGTGTTAATCGAACCTTGACTTTCATTGGTCTCGATCGAATTAAGTGTTGATTTCAAAGCTAAAGATCTGTATTTTTACATTTGAATTAGATGAATAATGTGTTATTTGAAAAGTTGGTAATGTATAGAGTATTTAATTCTCTCTCTCTCTCTCTTTCTCTTTTTTGCAAAGAAAGCTAGAGCCATTATATTTGCAACATTGCTTAGTTTCATATATAGTTAGTTTAATACATTATAAGAGTAAAAAAGAGCAACTAGCTCTTACTTTTGGACTTATATTGCGAGTTAAAATTGCTGCTTACTTTTATTTTAAATGGACCTACGTATCTTTTTTTAATAATGAATATGTTAAGTGATTTAATCGTTAATAATTTATGTATTTCAGGTGTGCGCAATTCACATCGTCAATTTTTTTCATTAAGTCATGCTCTCTCTCATATACAACGCTATCGTGGCGCAGCGACATGCACGTTACTGAATGTATCGGTTCTGGGTTTGATTCCCATTCAGGGAACGAACTATTTTTATTTCCTCTATCTTTCTTTTTATAATGCTGTGCTGAGTGGGAAACGGAATGTCGTAACGCTAGGTTTCCTTTGCCTATATACGTGGAGCATACTTCATCACAAAAAAAATACACTTAAAATATTAATGATTATTGTTTTAGCTTTGCGCATCTTAGACAGGTTTTGCGAGAAATACTGTGAATTAAGACAGAAACAGACATTGTCTAACTAGGACTAAGCTAAGTCAAATATTCTTAAAAATCGATATTCTTTCACATTACATGTACTAACTTAAAGTGAAAAAGCGGGCAGTATCACAATGTTGTTGTTAATGTTGCAAATTGGTTTTTGGCTCGATACCGTGCGCGACCGCACGCCGTTTTCGCGGTCATTAGCAATTTTGGCAGAGCTTCATCAGCTCGCTACTAACTTATGAGATTCCAACCCCGCTAAATTGCTTTTTTAGCTACCCTTGAAAATATGTCTGTAATTATTTTTTATTAATTTCACGTTTTTTTATTGTTTTTTTTTTATAAATAAATAATTTTTACTTTAAGGATTTGACATGACAAATTGTCTTCCTAATTAAGAAAAAATAAATATGCTTCACGCTGTATCTCGCACGCAGTAGGGTGGGACACATAATCTAGTGTTGAACCATTGAACCTAGTGTTAAGACACTCCGTTCCCCATTATCCGTCAAATTTTGAAGGCATTGCGTGTTGAAAAATGTTATATATTTCATTTTTTGGAGTGGGAATCGAACTAACAATCTGAATCTTAGTCACACTTTGTGCCCCTCCGCCCCGTCTGGACGCTATCGACGGGATTTTCTTAATGATTTTACATAAAATATAAAACTTGGAATGGAACGTAATACTTACTTACGCATAATTGTTCATAATATAGCCAACTTAAACAATTTAAGTTAATAATTTTATGAATAGAAATAAGTAGTCCTACCTGCCTTGCTTCAAACAATACCATCTAACGAAGTGGTACCATCCGACGCCTGCCGTTCGCATGTACATAATATTGCTTGCTGGAATTTTTAACTTATTAGTATTCCAGTCTACACGCGCAGCTCTCATTAGTACACCTTTGTCTTTGCCGCTTATTAGCAACGCGACTCTAACTGTATTAAAGTTCAAATTATATTATATTCAAACGTTAGCCTTTTGTTGCAGTCTTACTTAGGGTTCCGTACCTTAAAAGGTAAAAACGGATTTAAGGGTTATTATCCGGTGATCTGCTCCTCTGACAAGACCCTTATTTCGACATCACGTGGAAGTATCAAACTGAAATTCATATCAATTCAGGTCGATGGTGCCTAGGAAAAATCAAGCTTAATGTTGCCTTAGTAGACTTAAAGTTGTGATATTTAGCATGAAGTGAAAAGTGAAAATTTATAGGTATTTCTCACAAAAAAGTTATACTCTTATATTAATAGTTCATTTCACATATAATTAATGAATATACCCTCAAATCTAATTTTGTAAACTTTTATAAATTTTACTTCCCGTTGACAATCCTGAAATTAGTACGGAAGCATTGGTGGGTCCGACTTCGACGAGTCCGACTCCCGCTTAACCGATTTCTTTTTTTAAATTTGTTCCTTTAAGTTTTGATAATGAAATATTTATAAGTACCTACTTTACGAGACGCTTAAAAAGGTAAACACAATTTTTTCACTTCATTGATTTATGATATGATTAAACTTCAGCATTCTGTCAGTACTTTACAGACATAGAAAAAAAACACATTTATGCAAAAAAAAAATCTGAAAAATCCCAAATCTGTAGCAATGGTAATTAGAACCGCAATAGTTAGCGTACTGAGCATTCGTTGGCTTGTTAACTAGATGCAGGTAGTATATACCTTTTCATTTCGAGTTTTCTATTCTGAGCGTTACAACTACTAAATAGTACACCAAATAACTGTCTATTCAAATAGTATTTTAGATACAACCATACAAAAAGTTTAAAATTGTTTTGAAATCTAAATACGAACAAATTATATTTTCAAAAAACACAAAAACAAATCAAATCAGCTTCACGCTGTATCCCGCACACAGCAGGGTAGGCAGAGGGAACCTAGTGTTAAGACACTCCGTTCCCCATTTTCTGCCGAATTCTGGAGGCATTGCGTGTTGAGTGGCAGAACTCAACGCCGCGCTTAACCTCGACACCAGAGCGAAGAAATGGAAATATAAATTTAAGTAAATATTTAAACTCCTCGAGTGGGGATCGAACCCACAACCAGTCAGTTTTGCAGTCACACCTAGTGCCGCTGCGCCACGACTGGCCTCCAAAAACACAAGAAACTAAAATTTTAATTAAAAAAATATGAGTGGTCAATTAAATGGGCTCTTGGGAATAATTCATTGTATCTCTACGTTACACAGGAGACAGGAAGATTTAGAGCAGTAATATTATAAATTCCAAATATAAGTACTCTCGTTCAATTTAGAGAGCGTACTTGAGAAAATTACGGGAAGGTGGTCTTATCCACTCCAAACGCCACTTCCAAAGGCTCGAAAATACCTAAATTATAACCTGCATAACAGTTAAAGAAAATCAGACCATTTGAAAATCCCTCTAATTTGTGTATTTTTCCTTATTTCAAACTTCGTACTATATTTTTTTACAAAGTTACTTTCTACATAAATCAATGTAGAATCATCAATCAAGTATCATCGAGTTACAGGTGAAGAGATTTGAAGAAAATCTTTATTTCTTGAAAGCGAGTGCGATTTTTTAGTCTGATGGGAATATCAATTCAAAAGATTCTCTATTACGAAAATCCAATTAAAATATGGAACCTCAGCTAAAACAAAACAGAGAAAAAGAAGAGACCTCGATAATTATTCAAATTGCTCCTTTATATTTTTACTCAGATGTTTAATAAAAACTTAATTTTACGTAATTTAAGTCTTATCTACTGCGGCAAGACCATATCTAAGAATAAATTTCGTAAATTATTCATGAAGAAAGTTTTTACGGCGACATGATTTTAAAACCGACATTTGTAAGCCTTGCCATGTAATAATTTTTAAGTTTTTAATATAAAAGTATAAAAATATTAGCTAGGAATACAATTTTTATTTTAATAGTTATAAATTATCAATATTTAGACTACGTCTATACTTTTTAAATAAATATACCTCTGTAAATTAATTATAACGTTGAACTTAATTATTTAAATTAAAACACAGCTTTAACTTTTTTCTTATTTTCACCAGAAAGAGAGAGAGAGAGAGAATTAAGCGTTCAGCGTTCAACGTTTTCGGTATACCTCGTTCAATACATGCCTTCCGTGGTTCCTTATACTGTTTACGTGACCTTCCTGCCGGACATTCTCTGTTGCGCCTTATTGCGGATTCGGTCAACTGAGTTGACTTCGCATGTCCTACGGAAAGATCACATCTCCACAGCATTCGTCTTTCCTTAGTTTTTCTTTACAATAACCACGTTTCACTGCTGTCTATCAATACCAGCGCATCGGGACTAGCACAGCATTATGTGCAGACAAGCGCTATGCTTCCGAATCACCGTTAACATATACCGTTATCATATATCAAATAGATGGCTACTTCCTTCTCGTTTAAACTTACTTTTTCGATATACCACTACATTCAATTGTTCTAATTTTTATTTAGCATAGACGTTGTGATGTGATGATGTCCTTTCTTCATTTCTTTTAAATATCAGCACTTTGACTACGCATTCAAGTTTAGATCTATATTATATTTTTTAAAAAGTTCTACCAACAGTGATAGTGTTTATTTAAAACAAGATAAAATAAAAAAATATATACGTATGTTTTAAAAAGTTATCCTACTAACAGTGATAGTGTTTTTTAAATAAAAAAGTTAAATCTTTACAAAATAAGCGCAGCGTTTGTTAAATATGAAGTTTTAAGCGAATGACAACCTACCACAGCGGCAACGTCGCACACCATCTCGTGGACAATAGCGGTGAAACAACGTGATATTTATTTTCGTTCAACATTAGCTCAAAATTATGATTATTATCATCTCATTAAAACAAAATAATGGCATTATTATTTTGAAAAAACAAAACACAATCTCTAACTTACTATTTAATTGAATCAAAATCAACTCTTGTCGGTTTGCCCAAAAATAAAATAATATTTTAATATTAATTATTACGAACACATAAATGATGGCTATAAAATTAATGGAAGGTTTATTTCGGCAATATTGTTCCTTTTAATGGAAAGTTTCGAAAACAACAACTTTTAATTAAAATTTATCTTTTAATTTACTTCTGAAAAATATCAATACCTAGGTTTATACTTGATTTAATTAATAATTCACATTTGTAATTAAAACTTCCATGCAACCATAAAGAAGCCATTGCATAAAATTTGCATGAAGCTAAATCGAATTTGTAGCCATACGTTCTTATCTCAACTTTTTTATTGCTAGCATCTCTGTAAGGAGATTTTAAAGAACAAATGACAACGTATAGCTTAGTTGGTCGGAGCGCTTGGACTGGTGTCCAAGAGACGCGGGTTAAAATCCCGCTTTGAAGAAGAGATGAGATTGTATAGCTTAATTGGTCAGAGCGCTTAGAATGGTTTCCAAGAGACACGGTTTCAAATCCCGCTACTTTTAATTTTCTATATGTTTTCTAAAAGTATTTTTTTTTTCCTAAGTGTGGAATAACATTTAAAAAATGTAATTAATATTCCATAAGTAGCATTCTCTCTCTTATCAAATAATAATTCTAAACAACATTATCTGAGGGTAGCGGAAATTTGTAAAAATCCCTACAGAGATGCGAGCAACAAAAAAGTTGTTACAAGCATATAAGAATTTCGACGTGGACTTATGAGAACGTATGGCTTATTCGGTCAGAGCGCTTGGACATCTTCCAAGAGGCGCGGGTTCAAATCTTGCAACGTTCAAATTGTTATTTATAATAGTCATCGATTTAAAGAGTAAATGTTATGTTTTTGTGACTGACTGTCAAATAAATTATGGTTTTTGAACTATTAATATTAAGATCAAATACCATTAAACTTATAATAATAGTAAAGCTAAGAGGCTTTAACAAAAGAGCTAAATTTTATGTAGTCCCATTGATTTACGAGTTATGAAGGGCTCAAAAAATATCTTGAAATGATTCGAGTAAAATACACATTGCGTATTTTAACTTGGCTGGAGCACGCTAACGCGTGCCTTAAATATTTACGATTTCTTGAAAACTAAATAATTTTTAAATATAATATATACGAAACGTTCGTTTATAAAAAATAATCTTTTTCATACTCTGAATTCCACTAATTATATATATAAAGTATGTAAAAATTTGTTCAAAATTAAGGTTTCTTTTTTAATTAATTATTAGCTTATTAGTTCATGGACTTATATAATGTAGAAATATTAAGGATTCTTTTAATTATAAAATTATATTCATCAAGGCACAGTATGGATGGATGTATTTGAGCCTAGTGGTTGTATGCTCAAATCATCCAGAGAGGATATTCATAATACTATGGACGTTTCCTGGATATACGAAATTGGGATCCATTACATATATACGCGATGCCTTGTTCTTAATCTTTTCACAATGGGTGGAAACTGGAAAACATAGTGTCTTGTTAGCTTCTCTTTGTCTTAATATTTAAAATCTTAACAACTATCGCCTTATAGAAATAAATTTAAATAATTTATATGTGATTAGAGTTACATAAATAGAAAGTTATAATCACAGTAACGATAGAAACGGTAGATACGGTTAAGACTCATTGCGGCTCACCGCAAATGTTCATGCCAACGACAGAACTATTCTACGAGATATTCACACTACATATGCATACAAGTATGTAAGTACGCAGTTTACACTCCAAGCCACGTAATAAAGTATATTTTTAAAAAAATTATAATAGTCGGTGGTTGGAGGCCAGGCGTGGCGCAGGGGCACAAAATGTGACTGTAAAACCGACTGGTTGTGGATTCGATCCCCACTCGAGGTGATGAAATATTTATAAACATTTTTTTAAGTGTTATTCCACACTTAGGAAAGAAAAATACTTATTTAGAAAACGTATAAAAATTTTAACGTAGCGGGACTCGAACCCGCGCCTCCTGGAAACCGACCAGGCGCTTTGACCACTAAGCCATACGTTCTCATAAAGCTACGTCGAAATTTTTATACGCTTATTACAATTTTTTTTTATGCTGTTAGTATCTCTGTAGGGAGATTTTTACAAATTTCCGCTACCCAAAGATAATTACTAAGAATTATCGTTTGGCAAGAGAGAATACTATTTTTTAAACATTTTTTTAAAGTGTTATTCCACGCTTAGGAAAGAAAAATACTTATTTAGAAAATGTATAAAAATTTGAACGTAGCGGGACTCAAACCCGCGCCTCCTGGAAACCGACCAGGCGCTCTGACCACTAAGCCATACGTACTCATCAAGCTACGTCGAAATTTTTATGCAGGCAGAACGTGGGGAACGGAGTGACTTAACACTAGGTTCCCTCTGTCTACCCTGCTGTGTGCGGGATACGGCGTGAAGCTGATATTATAATAGTCGGTGTTGTGGTGCCTAATTTCAATATCGCTACCGGAAAATAATTGGCGAACTACTATATATAAAACATATTTTATGTCGTCCCCCCCAAAACATATTAATTTTGATATACATTTCACTAAATTTATGTATTTTTCTTTAATTTTAATTCCACATGTTTCATAATTTTTGGAACTCATGAACGGTGCACGACTCCAATTCATATATCCACTTTCACTAATAAATAGCGCTCAAATATACATTTATCTTACATTTAGCGAAACATTCATTATCTAATATTTGACTGGCGATTCTGTAAATATAGATTGTAGATTTGTGAGAGAAACTAGAGCTGTATAGTGATCGGACGATCGAATTCGAAACAAAGCTAACGAACCGTTGGATCATGTAAACAGAAGCAAGACGACCGTCGTGTTTACCTAAGGAGCCTTTGCTTCATTAGGATCCAATTTACTGACAACAAATTAATCCCCTTTCGCCTGTATTGTAGTTGTTTTAGTCAAACGATATCGAATCACTTCGTGAAACGTTATATGCTCTCTCTCTCACAAATGTATCAGTTTAAATTATTTCCTCCTGGTTCATTATTTCATTAGATGTCTAACCTTTTGATTTTCTTCACTCAATAGTGTTGATTTGGATCTATTCTCGAAAATTCTGTTTTAAAATACTTATATTCTTAATATTGTACCACTAATATTATACAATAATTTAATTTCGTTTATGGCGGTTTCATAACCATGTCTATATTACTCTCATTTCTATTTTCATATTGCATCTTTGGTTATCAGCTTCACTCTGTAACCCGCACATAGCAGGGTAGGCAGAGGGAACCTAGTGTCATAAGACACTCCGTTCCCCACTTTCTGCCGAACTCTGGAGGTATTGCGTGTTGAATGACAGAACTCAACGCCGTTGAGTTACTGAGTTATGATAACCAACGAACTCAGCATCGTTGGTTAGCATTACTCAGTAAGTAATCTGTAAATTGTAGAAATAGCGAAAAATAGAATAATTTTATTATTAAATTGGTACGCAAAATGCATTAAAAGAAATAGAAATATTAAAACCAAATAGTGCTATAATAGTAAAACGATGTTATTCTAAATTAAGAAACATTAATACAAATAAACAGATACAGTTGCACACTAACAACTTAAACTGTTTTATACGTAATAAACTTTGTCGAATATTAACTGTACGAGCATTCATTATATTCAGCAGTTTCATAAGCAATTTAACTTTTCCTTGTTATATGAAACTGACTATTGCTTACCAACTTAATAAGCCTGAAGTTTGTTTTAAAAGATAATACAAATTTCACATAGGTTGGTATCATTGTTGTGAAACAATTGAAACACGAAAAAAATACCGCATTCTTATCAATGTCTGATTTGAATCTGTCACTTTTATGAATATTAAACAATATTTAACAATTAACATTAAGCTAGGCCAGTCATGGCGCAGCGGCACAAAATGTGACTGTAAAACCGACTGGTTGTGGGTTCGATCCCCATTCGAGGAGATGAAATATTTACTTAAATTTATATTTCCATTTCTTCGCTCTGGTATCGAGGCAAAGCGCGGCGTTGAGTACTGCCACTTAACACGTAATGCCGCTGCGTCAAGCTGATTTTTTTTTGTTAAGCTTAAAGTTTGTTTTAATAAGGCGTTTAATTAATAAATAATTCCAAACACAAATGATGCTCATTCTTGTATTGAAATCGAGCTAATAAAGGAATCACGAATAAGTTCAGCAAACGGCTATGCGAAGCACAATACGTCAAAACGTAGAACTTTCCTATTGTACACTTTAAATTAATTGCTTTTCTACTAAATAAAGTATGGGTCTTTGAATCCTCCTTAGTTAGTATACTCCTTACTTAGTACAGAAAAACTGTTCGCGACATCGTATTTATCCAAGAAATACAAGCAAAACAGTTGTAATAGTTTAAAACTCTATAGCAAATATAGTTCTCATCAAAATTTTACTGCAGATAACTTTAAACAAATGCAGGAGGAAAATAACACAGCTGCATTATGGTCTTATTTGATTTAATTATATTTCTATAAAATCCTGAACTAGAATTAATTATTTAAAACGTAAGTCTTTTTATAGTAAACGAGTAATTCCAACTAATAATTGTATATACAAAAATACACCAAAGACAAAACAATAAGTTTTATGCTTACTTATAAATACTACAGTTAAATAAAATACTCCTGTTTCCCAAAAAAAAATAGAAAATCGCTAGAAAGCTGTTCGAAAACTGCTCACACGTTGACTCAATCGCACACACATTGTCCTCAGCAATTCCAAAGCAATTCATAGTACAGGATCTAATTGTTTGTCGAAATTCCAAATTAATTTAAAATACGTGAGCGTCGAGTGAAACAGACTTGCCGTAGTACCTGCAATAAATTGCAATTAGGAAAGCTGCTGTTGTGTCTTGTTATCGAGTTAGCAGCCTTCGAGCCTCTTCACACTGTAACACTTCAGTGCAGCGAATCTCGGATTCGAATTAATAACACTAGAAATCATAAATTTTATTTATTTATTATATTTTTTGATAGGATTTAGTTTTCTTTTTATTGGAAATAAAAAATAGAATTACATTAAAGAATTTCTCTTTTCCTTTTTTTTCAGCTTCACGCATGCAGCGGGGTAGACAAACGGAGTGAGTTAAGACACTCCGCTTCCCACTTTCCTTCGAATCCTATTGGAGGTATGGTTTACTGACTGGCAGAATTCAATGTCACACTTTGTCTCGTGAAAAAATGAAAATTTTAAATACTTAATTTCCTCGAGCGGGAATCGTACTTACAACCTGTCGTGATTACACGCGCTTCCACGACTGGCCTCTCTCTTTTCGTATATATCTTTAAAAACATTTGCAGTTAAAATAAATGCCGAATATTCCCTCGTAAATCTGTCAGCAAAACAATTCGTACCCTTTCACGAGCAATAAAACGCTACCAAGAACAGAGGCAACAAAAAAGTATCATAAATATAAGATTCATTTATATTCGTTCAATCGTGACCCTTGAGGCAAAACTTAATAGAAACCCCAGAAGAGGTCACGGAGCCAAAGTCTTCATTCTTATACATAAAATAAATGTCAAAAGCGACACCACCAATTTTTTTTAAACTGTTATTTCAGCTTCATTATAAGCACTCAAAGTTTAAATTAAAATTTAGTAAAACCTCAATCCCTTTCACCCATTGAATGTTTTCGCCTCTTTACGTTATTGATTTCCCAGTCTTTGATCTATTCTAATTTCTATAAGCGTTCAGGCCGCTATGTTTACGAGTATATTCGATTTTAAAAAAGTTATTTCACTTCATAACAACAAAAACCGAATATTATGTACATTTACTTATAGATTTTATATTATAAAATATCTAAATATATAACGAAAATAATCTCGCTCCTAATAAAGAGCTTATTTCACAAAGGGATGTTTGGAAAATTTATGAATATTATTAAAATGGGTTTATCGAGTATTGAGTTTACAAAATAAAATACGTCGCCTACGTACCTACTTAAGATACGCTTCAAGAAATTGCCGTTTCTCAGGATCCGTACCGGTGAAGCTGCGTAACAGATGAGAAAACAAATCCGATGTTAATTACCAATTCGTGTGTAATCTTTTAATTAATGCATTCACGTTTCTAACAACGTCGTGTTTCGTCATTGCTTATGCCTGGATTAATATATTTTAATGTGTAAATATTATATTAGCTATGTTATAAATATTTACTTAAATAGTCTAGCATTTATTAGTCCTAAAACAATTGGAAATATAAAAAACTGGTCAAGTGCGAGTCGCGCTCGCCCATTAAGGGTTTCGTATCAATTTCAGATACAATCCTAAATTTGTCCACAGGAAGTAGAGACATTTTTTTACGTATAGAGGCAAGTGTGTTTATCAGTTTGTAGTGAACTTATGCTATTAAGTTGATAGTGTCTGATGGTAACAGCCAACTTAAATTTAGAGCTTGAATTTTATCCAGAGTTGACACAGAACTCGGCACCTATATATGTCAAATTTTTTTGTCGGTGAAGTCGAGAACGACACATTACTTTTAACTTGGCTCTTATTTATTGTGTAGGATGAGATATCATTACTTTTTGTGAGGTCATTATTATTATACTATTAATCATTAATAATATTATTATTATTGAATATTAATAAAGATCACCAGGAAGCCATTGGTGGCGCAAAGGCACAACCGGATGAAAACGCGACAAATTATGGCTTCGATTCTCACTCGAGGGAAAAAAATATTTAATAATTCCATTTCTTCACTGTGGTGTCGAGGCAAAGCATTAAGTTCCGCCACTCTAGAAGCAATGCCTCGTAAATATCTACGGAATGTGGGGACCGGAGTGTCCTAACCTGCTCCATGCGGGATACAACCTAAATATGAAAAAAAAAAATCTAAACCTACATAAATATAAACACAAAATTATTACAATCTAAACAAAATACACACACTATAACATATCTAATCGCTAATGTACAAGCAATTACTAATTAACAATCACATATGATAGTAGCGCAGTGCACGCGGTTAGTATAATGCTGGCTAATGGCACTATACAATGCTGGCTGGGGCTGTACAAAGGGAATCCACATGTCACGGTTACCGTCAGGTGCGTCCAACAGATTGGTGATAGGGCTTGCTCATTGTCTGCCGTGTAAGTGCATAATTGACGCAGGCTACATACGGAGCTGCATGTTCTGCGTCCATTTCGTTAGTGCAGTATTATGCTAGTTTTTTTTTATTAATAAATTTAAAAGAATAGTTTAATCACGCTGTATTCTGAACACAGCAGGGTAGGTAGAGGGAACCTAGTGCTAAGACATTTTATTCCCCATTTTTCGCCGAAAATCTGGAGGCATTGCATGTTGAGTGGCGGAAGTCAACGCCGTGCTTTGCCTCGACACCAGAGCGAATATATGAAAATATAAATTTAAATAAATATTTCATGTCTTCGAGTGGGGATCGAATCCACAAACAATCGATTTTTCAGTCACACTTTGTGCCACTGGGCTACGACTGGCCTCTTTTTTATTTGTTTACAATTAAATTGTTGAATTCGGCACGAGTACTTAAAATGCATAACATGTAGCAGGTTAGGCAAAAGGGAACCTGGGAATCTTTCCCATTTCCCGTCGAATTCTAGAGGCACACGCAGTGTGACGGAACTCAATACCGCGCTTTGCGTGGTTACCAGAGCAAAGAAATGAAAATTTTAAATATTTTTCCCCTGAGTGGTAATCGACCCCGCAACCGTTGCGTTTTTTTGTTACACTCTTGAGCCATAGCACCACGATGGCCTCAATTAAGGACTTTAAAACTTTTTAGAAACCTAAAAATGGAATGACGAAATAAAAAAAATACTAATACAAAAATCTAAAAAAAATTATACAAAAGAAAAAAATCACATAAAAAATGTAAAAGGTGTATAAAAAAAAAGAAGAACAGATGAAATTTATACATACATATGATCGAATGGCGCTCGCATAAAATGGATATTACCATAACGGCTATCGAGGGCCATCGAAAATATTGCTGTGGTCTTGACCTTAAATGACTTATGAATGATATCCAATTGGACTGACCAGCGTCAATATATTATTCTCAACATTTTGTTATAATAAATTATATTTATTCTTTAACTGAGATTTATTCTTTAACTGGGATTTATTCTTTAAAATTAATAAACTTAGAAATTTTGATTTTAAGAAAGTATTGGTCTCAGTTTTATTATTATAGATATTTATTTTCATAATTTCTATAAAAATTATGAACACGAATAACGTCATAATAGGATTATAATATTACTCAATCATTATAATCTTTTTCAAAAGAAATAAAAGGGAAAAAGATTTCTTCTATTTTCTAAATAAAAATCGGAGTAAATTGGATAAAATATAAAAAAAATTGAATGTTCAATTGGCCGGTAGCGCAAAGGAAATGGAACCGCCGATGTTCTTTTAAATTTTATAGCTTCTATTTTTACTATCTATCTATGAAAACAGGTTATCTAATTTTTTTTAAATTATTCTTTTTATAGCTAGTTTTCAAATTAACCAAGTAAGCTCGTTTCTATCCAATTCCTTATGCATAATTGATTGAAAAGTCACATATCTGTAACATTTGTCTGAGAATCACTAACCAAATAATCCCAAAAAATACGGTTCTTATTTAAAAGAATATTAAATTGGGAACATTTTGCCTTTTTGTTACCTTTGAAGTGAGCTGTCTCGGGACAAGATTGAAAACAATAATCTTATGAAGCGATGTCAACCTTCCTGTCGTTTAGGGAGCGACTCTACGTTAGTCGGCAACACCCTTCGCGAATTATTTATCCACAATTTGCTGTTTTTCATAGATTTTAATGGTTTTACATTTGTGACGATATATAATGTATATTAATTATTATTGCCTAATATAAAATTCATACATTATTATTTTAATGAAATTGACTAAAATAATTTGAAGACAGAAATTGTTTTAGTCAATTAAATATACATAAGTTTATAGTGTTTTAATTAGATTTTTTCTCTTTCTGACCATCAGTTTTGAAGATTTAAATCTCATTTCATATTAAGAAACATTGATAGTAAATGATTATTTATGTTAATGAACTAGAAGATGCACTTAAGTTTACAGCAAGGTGTTAGAAGCTGCTTTAAACTTATAACCCTAAAGCGTTTTCTTCAGCGAAAGCAAAAAAGCAACAGACTTTTAAAAACAGGAAGCTAACAGTTCAGAGAAGTTAAGTGGAAAGTTAGCGGTCTAAGTTTTATTTTTATTTATGAACTGGGTACCGATGTAAGTAACGCTCACTTTAACGCTTTAAACTTCCCATCATACTAACTTACAGTGATTTATATGTCTTAAAATCAATTTCAGATATTATTGACTTAAAAATCCATAATTACATTTTGCTGATATTTCAACCCCTACTAACTACTATTAAAAGTAGGGAAACGTTTTATCGGAAAACGCAAAAGCGGTGATAATGGAGGCTCATAAAGAAGCAGTGCGGCGGCAGATAGATTCCACAAGTTACCAACTTTCCGAAGGGTCCCACCGCCATTAGGTGGGTTACTAGTGGCCTGTCAAGTGCCACTAATGTCACCAAGAACGTGTGTTATATAAACTCATTTTTCCCTTATAATATATAGATAGATAGATGAACTAAAATTTTATTGTGTTTCTTTAAGAAGCGAGGGTTATTTTATTGCTTTGCTTAAATTTCCTTTTTCAGCAATGCAAAGAAGAACATCCGTCCGCTTTGATTCTGTGAACATATTAGCATTGGATTTGAATAGAACAAACAAAGGGATTGTTCAAGACAGTGTGCTTTCGTAGGCGATTGTAAATTCAGCGTATCGTAAAAATCCAAGCTCAGGACTACTATCTGAGTATTATCTTTTTGGATTTGTTTCAGAATCGTGCTTATGCATGCTCCTTTGCATGTTGAGTCCTTATCTCTAGTACTTAGAGATGTAAGTAGTACCTGAAAAAAAGTATAACCACAAACTATGAAATATCCATATAAATAAATAAATAAAATAAAACTATTTATTTATTTATATGGATATGGATATTTGAGGAACGGAGTGTCTATATAAGTAAAAGATATAGTGTAACGTAATCACTTCCTATAATTGGTATATATGTAAAATTATTGTAATTTTTGTTACAAATTTTTTTTAATGCAATATATAAATAATTGCAAGTACATAAAACGAAACAGAATATGAATCAACTAAAGCATGAAAAGAATACTAGTCGAAACGAAAACAAATCTCTCTGCGAATATTGATAAATCCTCACAATCGTTGTGGCTTTGCGGATTGCACTTTGCCGGTGCAACTTGCGCCTTGTATTACATTCCCTTTCACGAGATTACGGATTCAAATGGAAGTTTGGATTCAGAAAACATAATGTTACGAATAGACTTTAGATATCCTCCTTTTATAGTAGCTATGTAAATTTTTGAATCGTTATTTTTTTTCAATTTAATTTGTTGTAGTTATTGCATATGGATATATATATATATATATATATATTAAAATTGCACTAGTTATTCTAAATATTTAAATAGATAAAAAAAAACAGCTTCACGCTGTATCCCGCACACAGCAGGGTAGGCAGAGGGAACCTAGTTCACACACCGTTCGCCACTTTCTGCCGGATTCTGGAGGCATTGCGTGTTGAGTGGCAGAACTCAACGCCGCGCTTTGCCTCGACAGAGCTAGAGCGAAGAAATGGAAATATAAGTTTAAGTAAATATTTCATCTCCTCGAGAGGGAATCGAACCCACAACCAGTCGGTTTTACAGTCACACTTTGTGCCCTGACCTCAATATTGATGATATTTTTTTTATTTTAAAACCCAATCACAAATAGGTGAACATCCTAACAACGTAATTACTATTGCTATAAAGTACCTAATTGAGATATTGAAGTCACGTACTCCATTTGGCGAAGACATAAAGCTTTCTAATGTCGGTAGAACTGTCCAACTCCGACCATTGGTGCCACACGAACTCTTTCTATATACTCGGTACATATTTCTTTTGCGACGTGTAAATTAAAACAATTTGACATTAAAATCGTTTTTAATTATTTTTATGTTCAACGTAAAACGGAGAGTAATAAATAATGAATATTAAATAAAATAAATAAATAAATCAGCTTCACGCTGTATCCCGCACGTAGCAGGGTAGACAGACGGAATCTAGTGTTAAGACATTCCGATCCCTACTTCTGGAGGCATTACGTGTTGAGTGGCAGAACTCAACGCCGCGCTTTGCCTCGACACCAGAGCAAAGAAATGGAAATATAGTAAATATTTCATCTCCTCGAGTGGGGATCGAGCCTACAATCAGTCGGTTTTATAGTCACTCTTTGTGCCCCTGCGCCACGACTAGCCTAATAAATATTACTATAGCACTTTTTAATACAATCTATATTTTTGCTTTACGCTACGCTAGGGCAAGTAGATGCAACATAGTGTTTGAGACACTCCAGTACACGTAGTCTTACGAAAGCGAGAAATTTACATTTATTTCTCTTTTTTTTGGAAAAGATAAGGCAAACGAGTGTATGAGTCACTTGATGGTTAGTGATCACCGCCATCCACAATTCCGTCATCCACACCAGAAACAGCTGCCGGTCTTTAAGATGATTATAGATGCGCTTATTTTAAAGGTACCTAAGTCGTATCGACCCGGAACCACAGCCGCATGTAGACCACTCCGCAGTTGTGTGGCGCGTGAAAGGAAGTTCCTACGAAACCGCCCAGTAATGGAGCGTCCCGTCGATGAGGTGAGAATGATATTTGAGCTCGGGACGTATTGTGTGATCAGAAAATTCAGCGGCAAGTACCAGGTCAAACAGTTCCCCAGAACACACCACATGATAAAATGTGGTAGAGAACGTAAAGCGAGGAGACGTCTCTATACCAATCCAACGCTCGATAATGTAGATCAAATGGTTCCGCTAATACTTATATATTCCCTGAGTAGTATTCGAACCCACAACCATTGCATACACAGTCACACGCCTTACCGTTGCACTACCATGACCTTTCATTTATTAATAAATATAACCTTATTAAGCATTAATTATAAATTAAGAATCTTCTAAAAAAATACTTACTATATATTAATTAAAAATAATGCAGTTATAAATGTTTAAATTATATAACCAAAAAGAAATTAAATTAAATATTATCATAATCTTGATATTGTTACAACACAATAAAACATACAAATAATAATAACACAAGTATACAAGCCATTGTAAACTCTAAAGTCCGACAAACGATTCCTTAGATTTCAGCCACCTCCAGATTCATACCGGAGACGAAGGTAGGCCGGTGTCTGACCGCGGCGATGCAGGTATCAAATTTACATTGCTCACATATTTGCGGTTCTCTCAGCAAACCGACTTAACTCCCGTAATGTCTGACATTCCAAGCATTAAGGCTCTATTTACATTGTTTCAGGATTCTTAATACTTTATAATATTTATAATCTACTTTCTAATTTGGTTCTTTAATTATTATATGATCTAGGAAATATATAAATTTTAGGGTTCCGTACCTTAAAATTTACAAACGGAACTCTAATAAGATCACTTTATTGTCCTTGTCCATATGTTAAGACATTTGTCTCGAGATTACGAAATAGTTGACGGGTTTAAGCTGAAATAAAAAAAAAATACTTAGGTTCATGGTCCCTTGAAACACAAAAAAATCAAGCTTCTAAGTCAACGCAATCTAAAGATACTCGCATTAATGTATTAATTTTGCTGCATTTTGTATGAAATTCTATAGGATACTTCCCGTGGACCTACAATTGTAATATTTAACACGAAGTGAGAACTTACAATATAAATTAAGGAAAAAATTCTAAAAGTGAAAATTAATAGGTGTTCCATAGAAAAAAAACATTACAAACTCATATTTGTAGTTTATTTTCATTTTCAAACTTAAGTTCGTCAACGTTTATAAGTTCAACAGCGTATTTTCTGCAACATCCTGAAATTGGTAGGGAAGGTGTGCGAGTCCGACTCGCACTCAACTGGTTTTTTCAATACGCTTTGATTCATACGTATAAATTTAATTTTGGAAGTAATCAAAATAAGTAAAGTGGCTAAAATTTAAATACGTTAATTGTCTCTAACATTATACTAATATTAAAAATGTGAATGTAAGTTTGTTACGGCTTCACGCCAAAATAACCCAATCGACTATCATGAAACTTTCTACATATATTCTTAGAGATATTAGATGGGACATAGGATACTTTTTATTAAAAAGTTTAAACGAGCGAAGCCGCGTTTGAGACACTAGTATCAAACCAAAACCATATACAGTCCAGTAAAAAAGCATATACAGTCCAGTATTTAACTAGAATAGAATCAAATATTTAACAATATAAATATCATAATATCTGCATAATTAATGAAAAATGTTCCGCTGGCGTGTCGTGTGATATTTATACAACAAACACGCGTCTAGTCTCGCAGGAAGGCAATGTTAATGGAGTTGCTAATTTGCATAAACACATTTGCTCAGATTTTGACACCCCCACTACGGTTGACATTTGAAATCTCTGACACGTATATTGCGATGAAATCCTGCAGCTATACGAATTTTATATGTAATATTTTATAAGATTAACGTATGTAGCACGTTTTCAATTGTAATCCGTGCATTATAATATTTCAAAATGTATGTTATGTAGATTAAAAATCTAAAATTAAATTAAATTAAATTAAATCAGTTTCACGATGTGTCCCGTACATAGCTGGGTAGGCAGAGGGAACCTTAAGACACTCCATTCCCCGCTTTCCGCGGTGTTCAGGAGGCGTTGCATGTTGAGTGGCGGAACTCAACGCCTCAAATGATGTAGATTAATTGTATTTAAATAAAATAAAAATCGTTAATAAAAGTTTTCCAATTTAGTTTTAACAATAGTGTTTGAGGTAAGTCTTAGTGCGACAGGTTGTGGGTTCGACTCCCACTCGAGGAAAAGAAGACCAGGCAAACAATTTAATAGGTGTTGAATTTCACCACTCAACACGCAATGCCTCCAAAAGTCCTCGACGGAAAGTGGAGAACAGAAGCGTCTTCATGGAGCGGAATTTCTTAAAAGTAGCTTCCCAGGTTGCCTCTTCCTACCCTGCTATGTGTGGAATACAGCTACAAAAAACCTTTTAACAATTAACATTTTAATTACAGCACAAAATGACCTTTGACAAAACCGCAAATCTTTTGATTCCTTCCTTGCAAAATAAACAAATTAAAAGTGGCCCATAGTTATTCCACGATGGGACTTCATTAGAAAAGTTCGTGCCTCAAAGCTTAAGCCGCGCGGTATTAATAAAGTTTGTTGGGGTATAAAAGAAACGTGTTAATTATCTTGTTACGTCGACCATCTGTCACGTCTTAAACAGAACTAAGCTTTCTAAACAAAAGTTTATTTTGTATATGTTGAAAGTGATATATTTAATAAATTTTGTAGAAAAATTGTATGTATTTTATATTAAATTATAATTATACGTAGTAGTAGTTTTTTTAGAAACCTTAGAAAATATTTAAAAAAAAAAAATATATTTATAATTAACGAATACGGTACTTGAGACCAACCTTTGTATTTTTTTATAGTGCGTTATCATTGTAAAATTATATTTTTATGAATATTTGATAATAATACATAAATAAATAAGCCCTTCTTTAGCAGTCGGGAATAAAATAAATGTAGTATTTAAAAACACAAAAATATCTACGCAATTTCCTTAAAAAATATAAATGCAAATGATATATGTACAACAATAATCAATTATTTTAATAAAACCGACGAAAAAGCGGAAAGTAAAATAATTTATAAACGACAGCAACAAGCCCATACACAGGTGATAAATTTCATTGTTAATGTCCTGACGCCAAAAATGAAGCAATTTGTTTCGCCGACAAGAGGAGATGAAAAACATTATTTAGCACAAGTTTATTAAAGTATCTAAGGAATAAGGAATCAAGAAATTTATACATAACTTAATCCAGAATAATTGAGGCGAAATGATTAATTGATTGACGACGTTGTAGCGCAGGGGTATAAGGGTGTGACTGTAACGCGACGGTTGTGGGTTTGATCCCCACTAGAAGGAATGAATTATTAGTTATTAACATTTTCATTGGCACTTAGGCAAAAGCCTGGCATTGAGTTACGCCACTGGAAACGCAATGCTTCGAAAGATTCGGCGGAAAATAGTGGTGTCTTAGCACTAGGTTCCGTCTGCCTACCCTGCTGTATGCGGGATACAGCGTGGAGCTGATTTTATTTAATCCAAATTAATGAATTTCAGGAGATATTTGCCATGCTTTAACGACGCTTAATCTACTTTAGGAACAGTATTTCATTATAAAATAGTCCAATTAAAATATAAAATGGATTTAAAGTATGCTTTAAATTAAATTTTATAAAAATTTAAGCTAACGTAAAGTGCTCCAGCCATTAAAAATCAACACTTGTTGCCTGCGTTACCTTTATATTACTGTTATAACAGTTCCTTTCTGAGAGAAAGCTATGTAATTTACTTATAACGCGAAGTCACCTGAACGGAGCAGTTCCACGCAGCCGGTGCATGATGGCTGTAATCAAAGAAAACACGCTAATTAAGTTTGTGCCCCCGAATATTTTCCGCACCGACGCGACGCCTTCGTGTTTTGCGAATCTTATTTGTCTACCAGTGAGTATTATTAAACTAAAAATATTGATAAATACTTGCCTTACTTTTTTTTGTCTGTAACTGGATTAATATTTTTCTGTATCGCATTATATATTTCGTTTATTATTTACTAGTAGCTCGCGGCATTTGGCAATATTTTTTTATTCTATATTTTTCTACAAAATCAGCTTCACTCATTATCCTGCATACAGCAGGGTAAGCAGAGGGAACCTGGTGTTATCCTATATTTTACTAATTTATGATAATGATAAGGAAATGAAGAATAAAAATATATCTATGGAAATGCATGTTCCTTTAGTGCACTCAGAGGTTCAACATGAATCTGTATAGAGATGCGGGCTGCTTTCTTCCAGTCTACGGTAGGTGTTTGCTCTCAAATCAGTAGCTTAAATAAAACTGTTTCGTTTTTTTTTCTCTGAAAATTCAATTCCCGCCGCTTCTGGAAATACGTTTAGTGACGTTTACTTTCCTGATTGTACCAGTACAGGTTGTTTTCAGGCGGACACGTATTCTCAATTTGTATAGAAGATTGTATGTTAAAAATAATTTCACTGTTTCGTTTATTTTTACTTAGTTTAATTAAAAAAATATATTTTTATAAATATGTTTTTATAATATTTATTTTACTAACATCAATTTATCATAATAAATAAATATAAAAGAAGCCGGTCGTGGCGCAGCGGCACGAGATGTGACTGCAAAACCGACTGGTTGTGGGTTCGATCCCCACTCGAGGAGATGAAATATTTACTTAAATTTATATTTCCATTTCTTCGCTCTGGTGTCGAGGTTAAGCGCGGCGTTGAATTCTGCCACTCAACACGCAATGCCTCCAGAATTCGGCAGAAAGTGGGGAACGGAGTGTCTTAACACTAGGTTCCCTCTGCCTACCCTGCTGTGTGAGGGATACAGCGTGAAGCTAATTTAATTTTTATTTATCATAATCATAGCAATATTTGATATTTATTAAAATATGAAAAATCTATCAAGCGTTGTAAGAACAAAATATGCTACGTTAACCGTAGAATGTATAATTTACAATATATGTATGTATGTAGAAATAGAGACTCAAATGTGATTTCGCTTGCTTAAACTTGTTTTCAAATTAGAGTCAAAGGATAAAAAAGTCTTAACTTTTTTTATAAAAATATCCTATGTCCTTGCTAATATATCTAAAAATATGTTTGCAAAATTTTATGATAATAGGTTGAGTAGTTTTCGCGTAAGAGCGTAACAAACAAATTTACTTACATTCACATTTCTAATATGATGATGTATGTAAGTGTGAAGCAGTCATAACTTTTAATTTTAATTTTTGATACTCTTCTTAATAAATCTTATATTTATTTTATTACTATAAATAAATTATTTTTTATTTTTTTATTTGCTCTTTGAATAAATATAAGCCGTGAAGCATAAGATCAGTATATGGCTAAATATCTTTTATTTTCTCATTAACGTTTTGTCTTCTCCTAGTGGGAATCGAACTCACAACCTTCGCGTTTAAAGTTTATACACGTGCAGTTTAAAAACTTTTTAAACTTTATAAGCATATAAGTTATTATGTCAGTAAAATGGATACAAAAAAAATTGTTTAAAAAATCACTTAAGATACAACAATAATTCAGAGTTGCTAATAAAAAAGTAATTAAATTTTAGTTAAAACTCTTTAGCTTTACAGCAAAGTAATATGTCTAAATATTAAAATGGCCTGTCGAGTGAATATTACAAAAATTAACATGAACAAAATGTTTTTGAGCGTGTATGTGATTCCGACGTGACACCAAAGAGCTCGATATCAAAGAGTAGCGTACTCGAAACAAACATTTTTAAAAATCTACCTGTGTCGTTTTTATATGTCCACCAAAAGGCTTTTCCAGGAAAACCATGTGAAATGTCTCTTTTTAAAACTGCAGTTGAAAAGCTAAGTGCTACTTTGAATTTAATTAGGTTCCCTGTAGAGTATGGTAATTTTAGATTTGCTGTCCGCTTCTTCAAATTATACTAAATTGAAGTTAATGTTATAGATATAAAAGTTTTAAGTAAATACTTACTACAATAAAAACGGTAATTAGTGTTGGTGTTGTATGTAATATATCGATAGATCATGTACATAATGATAATTCGAATAGCAAAGCGTGAGTTAATTCGCTACCGTAGCAATGTTTCGTATTTGATTGCGTGTTGAATGGCGGAACTCAACGCCGCGCTTTGCCTCCACACCATAGCTAAGAAATGAAACTATTAAATATTTTATTTCCTTGAGTGAGAATCAATAACCTGACACGTTTATAGTCTCACACTCGTGCCCCCGCGCCACGAGTGGCCTCAACCACGTGACTTTAATGTAATTCCATTAAAAGCATATTTCAGCTGCGAATCGTTGAATTAATTTATTGTTATCAATCTTAAATAACGATTAATGTCAACATTTGTACTTATATACACCAAAAACGACGCTGTTTTATATAGTGCCATGTAATTCACAGTTAGGGCCGCCAAATGGCCAGAAACAGAAGAAGATATTTTATCATCAGGTTCTGACTGTCTTTCTGCCTTTATCTGTCTTCAAAACGTGAACAATTTTTGGAAATAAAAAAATGCTACAATAGGAAATTAAATTAATTATTTTGTACAAATCTAATCATGTAAAATTCACTTTTCAAAAACCTAAAATTATTCACTTAAATATAGCAAACGTCTAAAACGTGGAATACGGCGTGATTTTAAATCAATGTTTAAACACGTCTACAAAATAAGGGTACATTTTCTGTGCTGCTTCTTAATCAGATTTGATGTTACATTATGAAATTACGAGAAACAGATAAATCACGAAAAATGATTTGTGATGTAATGTGAATGGTTACTTAAATTTAAAATTGTAACAAAATACTTTAACAGTATTTTTATTTTAACTACTAATATACATATATGCTATATTAGGAACTTATATAAGTAATTGCTTTCTTTTAAATCATTTACACGGATCAATTAAAATCTTGTTTAACTTCTATTATTTTGTTATTTTATTATCGGATAGTGTTATAGACGTGTATATATAGAGGATTTAAAAAAATCTCAAGATGAAGAACGATAAGGAAACAAAATTTGTTTCATTGATTTTCATCAAAAAATAAATCACGCATAACTCTTTACATAGTCGTCTTTTTTGTCTTTGAATAAATAAAGTTTATTAAGTATATTGCTGCCGAAATTGAATGCCACACTTAACAGAGCGGGGAAATTAAAATAATTTAAATCCATATCCATCACATTTACAGTCGCATACAGTCCTTATACGCCACTTATGCTGCTTTTTATATTTTTAATTAAAATTATACTATATTGTTTTTTATTAATTATACTAAGTAAACACTGTGTCAGCAATATCTTGATCATATTATCAATATCTTTTAGACATACTATTGAGAACAATAAAAAACCTAATATATGTTATAAATAGAATTTAACGTAAACTACAGTGGAAAATTGCCAATAAAAAATACTATCAATCTTAGAACTAATTTTGTCTTAATAATCGTGATGAAGCAACAAAATAGCAATTTGGCCGACCATAAAAATAATTGAGTTCAAACTGGGTTCAGGCAATAAAAAGCGTGAAGGAAGGCCCAATAACCTTTAGCGAGGGAGACGTGGGAAAAGTGGCACCTGTTAAATAGTGAGGAATAGAGAGAAGGGCTATTAGCTGCGCCGCCCGCACCGTGTGAGCCAACGTAGGTACACTCGGCGCCATTTTGCACGTACCTACTGCATTTTAATTATTTATAGACAATATCTAGATACTATAGGCCTGCTTTTTAGCAAAGGAACGCTTTCTTACTTTTTCTTAATGATTTTAAAATTAATTCTTTGAAAAGACAAAAAGGGTTGGATTTGTGAATTGAATGAATTAAAAGTGTTAAAGAACAACTTTAAACTCAAAGAAATGAATTTCATGAATTTAAAAATAAGTTTAAGACAAAACTGAATTTGATTTCCTAAACAATGAATTCATTTTTACTTAGTTTGTATTTAAACTTTCACTATACGTATGTTTAACACTATACTTATGTTTACTATGTTTCATTTCCACACTTTTCTATTATTACATATTAAAAATAAATAAATCAGCTTCACGCTGTATCACGCACATAGCAGGGTAGGCAGAGGGAATGTAGTGTTAAGACACTTTGTTTCTCATTTTCTGCCGAAATCTGGAGGCATTGCGTGTTGAGTGGCAGAATTCAACACCGCAATTTGCCTCGACACCAGAGCGGAAATATAAATTTAAGTAAATATTTCTTCTCCTCGAGTCAGGATCGAACCCACCACCCCTGCGCCATGACTGGCCTCTCGATTATTACATATTGACATTCAAAATCCGTTATTTTTCTCTAAACATAAAAATATATTCTTATACATAATTTTTATTCACCTGGACGCCTCGACAGTACACATACGTATTTATGTATATACAGTAGAGAGGCGATATGTAGTTGTTTCTTTGTGCTCTTTTCGCTTACGTGTGACGTATAGTAAAATTTAACATTGCATTTTTTTTAAACAGAGAAAAAGAACAAAATTATAAATATAAGATTTCTATATGCTGCGTCAATAATAGTTATTAGAAAAAATGTATAAAAAAAAACTAAAAAAAGGAAACATGAAAGTTTGTAAATCTAAGCTAGTGACAAATGCACTATCCCAAGTAAAAATGAAGACTGGTGTTAAGGGCATCTTTACAACACACCAGGGAGCCGAGTAACCGTGAGTTATGACGGTATTTTCTCCCTCCTTATGAGGAAATACGACAGTTTCAGCTGAACGACGGCAAGGGTCGAGCCGATGATTGTCCGAACTTAAGCACTTAAATACGTATCTAAATAAAGAATTGCAAATGGTGGTAATATGATTTTTTTTTGTTATTTGCTATTTAGACGTGTTCCTAGAGAAAGTTTAGTGATATAATACTCCATATTTAACTAATTGTATAGCATATTTAAGCGTTTACTTATATGTATATTTTTCTTTTCTATAGATAAAAGCTCGTGTGATAGTTCCCCATATCCTATATGAATATTAACATAGAGATAAGCTTTGGTCATTTATAAAGATATTGATGACAGTAGACGATACAGCGTAAAGCTAAGTTAAGTTAATATAACGAATGCTCGAACTAAGATAAGATGTAATATTATATATAATTTAAAAGATCAAACATTTAATTCTACAACTTACAGCGTTAAACCACGTGATTGAACAAAGCAATTACCAGCAGCATCGACTGTAACATCTAAACTGGCACTAGGCTGGACTGTGATCTAATATTCATCATAGGTAGACGTGGCCGTCTACATGGCAAAGCATAATGCGTAATTAGATACGGCAAATGTTCCCTCGGTCCACGCTTACCCTCTCCATGCATTATGCACGAATCTAAATTGAATGTGCAGTTAGTTGCGTGGATTATATCTGGTGCGACGACGTACATACGTTTCGGGTTTCGACTTGGAATTTTGTGTGTTGATTAGAAAATATTTTTTTGTTATTTAGTACTATTTATTATGCAATAAAACTGATGTTTTTTTTTATATATACAAGTTTTTGTACATTAAATTATATATTTATTTTAGAAAATTTCTAGATTTTTTTTATGATTTCTTAGATTATAAGAAATTATGAATAAAAAAGATATCGTAAAATATTAATTATAATTGAATAGATAGAAAAAACATAGCAATAGCAATTACGAATTTATTGTAATATCAGAATCAAAACGATTTCTGGAGGATGAGATGAGAAAAACTGGTAATAGTTTATATTTAATTGTACAATATTGATGCTATAAAGCATATATTAAAGAGTTAGATGTTATAGACGGTTATCGATATTTTTTTTCAGCTCCAAACAGTATCCCGCATATAGCATGATAAGTAGACGGAACGTAGTGTTAAGACACTGTTCCCCACTTTGCCCCGAATTTTTAGTATTGCATGTAGCCACTCAGCTAAACTCAATGCAGTGTTCTTGCCTTGGTACCGGAGCGAAAAATTATGATATTAATAAATAATAACGCATTTCCCCGAGTGAGAATAGAAACCACAACCGTGGCGTTACAGTCACACATTTGTGCTCATGTGCCACGACGGCCACGAATGGACGGTTATGGTTATATTAATTTAATATTTTATAGTAAAAATACTTACAAAAAGTTTAGCTTAACATAAACATGTACTCAAAAGTATGGTATTCGCCATATAGTATTTTATGTTAAAACAATGATAAAACTCGTTCGTTCTTTACTGACATACTGCTAATAACATCGTTGAAATGAAGTGGCCCACACAAAATCGATTAGACGGTAGTAGTATAAAAATTCAATAATATGTAAATGGGCCTTACTCGGTGTCTGAGCGCAAACTTTTAAAGGAAGTTCTTGACACGGCAAATTGACTGAGGAGCTTAAACGGCTTAATTTTGCTTTTGCAATTCACTTTTCCGTTGCATCAGTCTTTTTGAGTGCGACAACATAAATAGGATCTAGGGCTTTTATACAGGGTGGAAGTGTTAGCACCACATTAAATGAAACCACAGTTTTAACTACTCTATAAAAGCCTAATATAATTCAGAAAAAAATAAATTCCCAAAAATGAAAAAGTTTTTTTTTCAAACAAAATAAATAATAAAATTGTCATTTTAAAACAAAACGCCATTTGTAAGGATGACGCACGCACACATAAACCTATCAAAGGAACACCGCCGCACACGCCTCATTTCCAAATCAAGTCGTATGTATTGGCGATAAAGTTCAAAGTTGTTTAACCTTTAGTAGTATTGTTGTAGTAGTAAGTGTTTATGTTATGGGGATCTATACGTAATCGCGTCACACGAAATACAGGTATGGATAAAAATCGTGAAATGAAAAAAAAATCCTACGTCCAAACTGTTGAGGCATCTTGATTAATTTCTTTAGGTATAGGTTTGAAATATTTTACCCTATATGCTATTTCCGTAAATGGAGCGCTGCCTCTTCCACCCTGTATATATAGGTCCTAACTCATAAACAGTTGAAGACTACTATAATTTAAATAATATATTGTAACTTACTGAGATTCGCACTGTATCCCTAGCGGATAGTCAGAGACTAGCGCCATCGTACATGCCCTCCGAACGGTCCTCATGCTTTTTACGTAACCTTCCTCCAGTGTCATTGATACTGTTTTTTTGAAGGTCAATCAAGGTCTCCCCCTACCTCTGTTACCGCTACACTGTAGGTGAATATTAAATAAAAAGTTATATTTATAATACCGTTTTTGTTACTTCACAAATAAATAAAACGAATGACTATTGATACAATTGTAACAGTGTAGTCTTTATATTTTATTTACAAATTCAATAAAAAGCTTTAATATTAAAAATATATTTTTATATCTCTTTTAAATTGTCATAGCTAGAACCCAAATTAATATAATTTATATTTCCTAATAATTATTTTCTTAAATATGTAACTTATACTTACTTTGTAGCAAACTGTATTAAAAAAACCAATAATAAAAAATGAAAATATATTAAATATTTAATTTGTGGGAATCAAACTCCCAAAGACATCCCTCGCGCCACGACACGGCCTTAAAACAACTTTACAAATTATTTGAAAATTAAAATTGACATATAAATGACTATCACAGTGTTAAACTAGGCATTTTACGTGCATTGTACGCGTACTAAATCCCCATCGTTGTCATATCTGGTCACGGAGAGCGAATAGAGAATAATAGAACAAAAGTATAAGGCTTAGTTGATAGAATGGACGGTTGGGATTATTGCGTATCCACGCCGAGATTACACCTCGGGCTCCATTTAAGTGTGAGTTATGAGCGCCTTACTCCTGTTCAATCTCGTTGGCGGGTATGAGAAAATACTACCGCTGCGACGCTGGTGGCGTACTAAGACGCGATTATTTAGCGTCAGTGCATGAATAAACTAACTTAGAAGTAAAGAAAATGTAATTCGATATTAATTTTATATTATTTTATAATACTAAGGTAACCACGCGGCTTCGCCCACTTGAACTTTACGAATATTTATTTAATATCCTTATGAAATTATTTTAAATTTTCAATAGGCCCGAAATGATTATAATAAGCCATATATATATATATATATATATATATATATATATATATATATATATATATATATATATATACGCTTTGCTTGGAAAACAGAGCGAAGAAATGGAAATATAATAATCACAGACAAACCGCTGATTGGATTGTGATAAGATTTCATATATATATATATATATATATATATATGAAATCTTATCACAATCCAATCAGCGGTTTGTCTGTGATTATTATATTTCCATTTCTTCGCTCTGTTTTCCAAGCAAAGCGCGGCGTTGAGTTCCGCCATTAAACATGTAATGTCCCCAAAATTCGGTGGAAACTGGGAACGAAGTTAACTTAACACTAGGTTCCCTCTGTCTATCCTGCTGTGTGCGGAATACAGCGTGAAACTGATTTAATTTTGTTTAATTATTAAAATATTATTAAGATATCATACTTGACAGATTTATAAATATTAGGTTTATACGATATGCATACATATAACTTGATAAAGTATTTAATAACAACGTCACCGGTTAGTTCCTAATGGGTTTATCGTGTAGTTTCCATTTTAATAACACAAGATAAAGTATTTTTTTATTGTTTCTTGGAAGATATTGCGTATATTTTATAAAAAAAACAGCGTAATTAAGACATATAATCATATAAATGTAGTATTTATTACACATAAATTTAATTCGAAGAGAGCAGATGCTGGTAATATTAGCATCTGAGGTACTAAAGGGGATTGCTCGTATCGCTAACAGTTACGGTTGCACGTGAAACGCATCCACAATAGAAGCAACTTTGCAAAATTCAGTATTCAATCTTTGTCAAATTGTGATGTTTAGTCGTTTATAAGATTATCTTAATTTGTTTATGTTTTTATGTTCGTTTTTTGCTATAATTCTCTCTGTTGACAAATTCTAGCTTTTAATATATATTTTTTATTTATTAATTGTATTTTTTACGTACTTATTTTGTAATATATTTACTTCAATAAGTGGCACTTAACATTGCCACATTCATATAAAAAAAATTGGGGCCAATCGTGGCGCAGCGGCACGAGTGTGACTGTATAACCGACTGGATGTGAATTCGATCCCCACTCGAGGAGATAAAATATTTACTTAAATTTATATTATCATTTCTTTCCTCTGGTGTAAGAAAAGAAAATATTTTATTTCCTCGAGTGGACTCGAACCCCCAACTTGTCGCGTGTACAAACACGCTTGTGCCCCTACACCACGACTGGCCTGTGGAACAATTAAGTTAATAAAATAAAATTTACAGTCATTATTTTATTACAAATGTTAGTAGTATAAACAATCTAATGAAGTAATCCGATAACCGCTCGGAAGGATTCTTAAGTCTGAGGTGAAAGAATTAAAGCAATTTCATTTGGCTTCAGGGCGGTTGCTCTCGCTCCGAACTCAATTCTGAGTGAACTTCGAATTGGAAAATAATTTTAGACTACCTGCTTCAGTTGTTAAACTTTTTATTTATTTATTCATTGAGTAGTCTTTTTATTAAGATCTACCTTTATTATAATTAGATAAGAATATGTTTTATGTTGTTTTTAATTTAAATGACCATTTGACTTAAAATAATCAAATCAAAATAACTAAGCTTCACGCTGTATCCCGCACACGGCAGGGTAGGCAGGGGGAACTTCCTGTAAATACATACCGTTCCCCACTTTTCGTAGAATTTTGGAGGTTGCGTGTTGAGTGGTGAAACTCAACGCCGCGCTCTGCCTCCGACTCCAGAGCGAAGTAACGAAAATATAAATTGAAATAAATATTTTACTCCTCGAATGGGGATCGAAACCACAACCAGTCGCGCTTACAGTCACACCTCGTGCCCCTGCGCCACGACTGGCCTCTTATAACAACTTAATATTATTTTAATAGTAATAATAATAATAATATTCATATAATGATACTAGAAAATATAATGTAATGAGAACGACATTTGATTTCCCCGCACACCTCGTTAGTGCAGTTTAATGCGCCGCCTGTAGCGATGCTCGTTTTATTATGCTAACGGGCGAACGTTGTAATATTTGGAGTACGTCACTAGTGGTGACATGTTGCATATTTAAACAAAGGGGACGCGTCGCGGGAATCGCGTGAAATTGTTGCACCATTAAGCGTGACTTGAGATAAAAGTATGTATCTGCTGGCAGGGGGTGCGGCGGTCGACGTGACACTCTGTTATCGAGGAACAGCCCTAAATTATTATAATTACATCGATATATTGAAATTACTACAGTTATTTTAAGGTAAAAGTATGCAACTTCCATTTATTTCTATACTATATTGTATTTCGAGGGTAATATTTTTTTGATACTTTTTCCTGGACTATTTGGTAATAGGTATATTCTATTTTTACGACAAGTACCTAAGTAACACTATAAACAAGATAACTGCAATATTTAAAAAAAATACTATAATATTATTTCACCATTAATTAATTAATTAATTAATTGCACAAAAAAAACTGACACCAAAAGTAAACATCAACCTTTATATTTCAAACTGAAGATAACAACGTGAAAAAATCGTTTCCAAATCTATAAGACGTCGCCGGATGCCTTTGACGGGCGGGACACATCGCGATCTAAGCGATTTACATATTACGTGACACTTTTGTAAAGCCCTCCATTGACTCCGATAGACTGAGACATCGATGGAGATATTGTTTTTCAAATGTTGTTCACCATTCCGGACCCTTCACGGGGTACATCGTATTTTTATTTCCTGCTCAAAATTCTCTGAGCAATTTCGATTATTCACTATATTTTTTATCAGCTTTTATGATACGATTGTCGAAAAGATGAACGTGTTTTGTAGTTGTGAATCTCTTGCATACACTTTACGGTTATACGAGGCCAGTCGTGGTGCAGAGGCACTAGCGTGTGATTATAAGAGCGACTAGTTGTGGGTTCGATTCCCACTGGATTCACTCCAGTGGAAATCGAACTCGACTTCGATTTTCAGTCAGACAGAGTTACTATCGAATTTATAATATAGATTTGAGGCCAGTCGTGGCGCAGCGGCACAAAGTGTGACTGTAAAACCGACTGGTTGTGGGTTCGATCCCCACTCGAGGAGATGAAATATTTACTTACATTTATATTTCCATTTTCTTCTATAATATTAGTAATATAGGTTTTTCGATATATATATAAACACTGATACAAAATTTGTAGCAACACACACTACCGTTATTTCATAAATCGTATTATAATCACGTGGAACATAATTTATTAAATGAAACAAAGACATGTTGTGCTAGACGGCGTTATATTAAATTACTTAACATAAAACGCCGTAAAGTCTTTGATATTACAAAATACCTTTACCAGTTACATGCTTGCTCGTGGCGTCACAATATTTGAATATTGCCATTAGCTTTGATGTCACAAACGATACTACCAAGTTCTATAAAATCAAAATGTTTAGTTAGCATAGATATAATATATCTTATATATCGCTTAGCTATTTTTAGTTTAGTAACAAAATAATTGTAGTAAGATACGTAAATATTTGCAAACGTTAAAAAATCTAGAGGCCAGTCGTGGCGCAGCGGCACGAGGTGTGACTGTAAAACTGAGTGGTCGTGGGTTCGATCCCCACTCGAGGAGATGAAATATTTACTTAAATTTATATTTCTATTTCTTCGCTCTGGTGACGAGGTTAAGCGTGGCGTTGAGTTCTGCCACTTAACACGCAATGCCACCAAAATTCGGCAGAAAGTGGGAAACGGAGTGTCTTAACACTGGAGGTTCCCTCTGCCTACCCTGCTGTGTGCGGGATACAGCATGAAGCTGATGTTAAAAAAATATATATTTTCCACCGTTTATTTTGAAGTCTACAGTAAACAATTACATCTACTCTAATAATGCGTATACATATGTAGGTACATCGAAATATCGACAGTAGGTACTCGATCTTTCACTTCAAATGAAATTCATTTTTAACTCAAGAAGAAAACTTAGCTAAAGCTGAAGGCAGTATATTACGCCAAACTCTCGAATGCATTTCAACTGCATTTGCTTAAAAGTTGTAAATATTAAGCGAAAAGCTAGCCAATTAAGCAGGCGGCCGTATTGCTTCGAAACAACTTCCACGAAGTAGGTTGTGCTAGTTGTTCCGCGAATAGAAACGAAAGCTCATTACTTTTGATTTATTCGTGTAAGTAAGCCTCTCGTGAGTACGATACGTTTAAGATCCTTTTTCTATAATAAAAAAACCGGCTAAGTGTGAGTCGGACTCGCCTACTGAGGTTACAACTTATAAAAGCTGATAAACCTACAAAAAAGTGTGCGGACATATGTATAAGGCACTATAAGTTTATCATTATTTTTCCTATTGAAACCTTCACATTTAGGATTTAAAACTAAAAAGACATGAATGCTTATATCTTTTGCTTAAATTGCCTTTGAAGCTAGATTTGGTCTATGCTTCAAAGGACCATAGATCTGAATATTTGATATTAATTTCAGCTAGGTAGCTCTTTGCGATCCCAAAATAAAATAGTCTTGACAGACGGACAGACGGACACCAAAATGACCATATAAGGATTTCCGTTCCGTGTTTACCTTTTGAGTAACGGAACCCTAAAAAACCACAAATAAATAACAACCAAATCGTAGATTTTCAGTTTCCCATATCATACGTTACTGTGTACCTAAAAATAAATGGCACCGTTGCAGCGGCAGTAAATATTCGTTCGAAACGTACTTGATTGATTGCATTGGTTAATTCGAAAGTTGCAAAAAAAAAAAAGCGTGGCACGCAACCAATTTAGAATGCGACGTGGCACGGGAACAGATGACTCGTCCATTTGTCGTTGGGGCGATGTTCTGGATACAGGCGGCTGTTTAATTGAGCTATTTGTGTTAGTCCGCCGTGACAACACCGCATCGTAACTTTATATCCCCTTTGTTTACGTGTTTGATATGATTTTATTCAAAATCTATTGGTTTCCGGTTCAATTAATTGATTTTTTTAAATATGGAAAAATTATGAATATTTCGTACACACTAAATATAAATTGTGTAACATGTTTATGGTCAGCTCACATTAGAATATTAGGCCAGTCATGGCGCAGAGGTGAAAAGTGTAAACGTAACAGGTTGTGGGTTCGGTTTTCCGTAAGTAAATGAAATATTTAAAATTTTCCCACAACACGCAATACTTTAAGAATTGAGCAGACAGTGGGGAATGTCTTCAAACTAGGTTCTCTCTGCTTGCGCCTCTACTGTTGTGTGCGGGATACAGCGTAATGCTAAAAACACAGTCAATCAAAGTACATACTTGATTGATAAACCTACCCTACCCACGCCCGCCGCATAAATTTAATTGAATAAAAATCTAAAATTATCTTAATAACTATCTTTCAAATCTACATTTGATCCATTAAATTAATAACTAAAAAGATAAATTTATTTCAAATAAACCAATTAAAAGTATAAATTAAACATAAAATTAAACTTAGATCGTCATTGTGTTTTTGTATAAACAAACGATTCACAAAAACTAAAACAATTCCACTAAATTGCTGTTTGTATCAAGGAAGACTATTATTCACCAACCGTGCCCAGGCAGGTAGGTAGAAGGTAAATTTCTGAAAAAAGTAAAATTTGTTTTGTGTTACTCCCTGTAGAGCTCCCTTGGGCGCAACATAATTCGAGAGCTTAACAAACGACTGGGGTAACGCATGGGCTTCCGGAGAAAATCATCGTGTTTCCATATTAAAGTGACTCACCTTTCACTACGTACACACGCATATATAAACACTAAACTAAGAAATATAATAAGAATATATGTATATATGTATATATGTATATATGTATATATATATATATATATATATATATATATATATATATATATATATATATATATATATATATATATATATTTCTATTTTTCAGGTCAATAGTTTGATGCCGTCGTGGCGCAGTGGCACGGACGTGTGACTGTAAGGCGACGGTTGTGCGTTCGATTTCAAGATTTTTTATAAAAAAAAAACAATTCTTCGCTCGCTTCGCTTTGGTAGCAAACACGGCGTTTAGTTACTCCACTCAATACGCAATGCCAGAAAAAATTGGCGTAAAGTGAGAATCGGAGTATCTTAACACTACTGGTTCCCTTTACCTTGCTATATACGGGATATAGCGTTAAGCTGAAAAAAAAACATTTAATATAGCTAAACATTACAGAGCTTAAAACATAGAATAATATACTAAAGCAGTGATTCTCAACCTTTTTTTTGTTGCGCATATTTAACGATTTCAAAATTTGGCGGCACACAAAGAGAAATTATTTACTACAACACACTGCATAAATAGTTTATGACAAAAAATTTAAATATACGAATTTATTTTTTGTGGATTTAAATATATATTCATGTTAAAAATGTTTTTCTTTTTAAATGATATAATTTAATTATATTAACATTATTATATATTTGCAAAATTTGGCAGCACACAAAAGTGCAGCGGCACAGTGGTTGAAAATCACTGTACTAAAGTCTACTTTAATAGTTGTATAAAATACACAATGATAAAAAAAATATTTATAGCAAGCGTATTTTTTGGTCTGGCTTAAAATAATGTTGGCGCAAATGTATGTAATTATTTACAGCATATTTCAACGTAATACAAAGTCTTTATGATACATAAAATATGAAAATGCCAAAACAAACTGAGATATTTTAATCTGTCTATGATCACAAAGCACTTTTTTTAGCAAATGGACACATCAAAATTTAATTTCATTATTTATTATATTAAAAACAAAATATTTTATACAAATATTAAAATATTACTACACATTTGAGGCGCAAAGTGTATTAACTAGTGGTCGCAATATCGGACTATTTTAGCAAAACGGGTATTTTCGATATTGATTTCAGAAAAATCCCGGGATATTGGAAAATATCTTTCTCTACTAGAAAGAGTTTTCTCGATATTTACGAGATTTGATAAAATTAGTAATTTTTTAAGCCTATTAGGTGGATATTTTCTGGGAAATAGTAAATTAACTAATATTTACTAAAAAAAAATACAATGATCACAGAACAGTTTAATGATGAACCAGTTTAGTCTAACATTTACTAATAAACATATGATACAAAATGTTTACCGAGTCATACAACACTGACTCTGTTAGCTCTGTGCAATCTGGCCGTAAGAAGATATCAAAGTGTTCATTTGCTTAATCTAAATACCGACTGCACTTCTGCAAGTGGTCTTAGTTGGGGGCACTTAAACGGCCACGTATAAAGGAAAAAAATATTCTAAGAACCTGATTTCGTCTGATCTAGCCGTCATAATTATGTTCTTCCAAAAGAATCCTCAGCACCTTATCATGTATAATATAATAATAATATAATATAATAATAGATCCCACTCAATTCAAATTGAGTACTTGTTGACCAGACGGTGCCATAAATCGGGTAACTAACTATAAAGTCGTTCCAGGCGAAAGCCTGACCGCTTAACATATTGTCTCGTTATGGACTTTAACGTCACTCCGATGAATAAAGTAGGTGAGAAACGTAGGCCTCCGATCAAATGGTGGTTGCTGAATGAACCGATACAGTCTGAATATCTTTTTAGCAGAGATTAAAAGTCAAAATGTTTCAACTAACACTGAGACTGCTCAGGATGCTTGGGATTGAGCTCAGTCAGCAGTTATTGCAGCGGGCAAGCAAGTTCTTGGCGTTTCTAAGGGAGGACATATCAGCGAGAAGGAGACTTGGTGGTGCAATGATAAGGTACAAGAGGTATTTGTGAAAAGAAGACTGCATTTAAGGAATGGCAGCAATCCAACTGTCCCGAGGACAGACTTGAGTATATAGTAGCGAAACGTGCAAGAAAAGAACTGTCTCTAGAGCCTGCAGCGCGAGTTTATCACCACTATATGACAAACATCGATACTGTGGAGGAAAAAAAGCTCATATACACACTGGCACCTGCCCGGGATAAAGCGACACAATATATCGCAAAATATCTTTGTCTCAGAGATTATCAAGGCACGCTGCTCTGTAGTCCTGCCTCTGTGAAGGAGAGATGGAGATTATGATGTCCAAGTCCGGATAAGCGTTGCCTGGGTCAAATGGCGAGGGGCATTACAAGAGCATCAATAGACCAATTCTTTAATCCGGCAGAATGCTGGCTAGCAGTCGGCACACTCAGGAGCTTCTCGCGGAAATGAAGATGCTGAGATGGATATGCGGCGTAACGCGGTATGACCGCATACGCAACACGGCAACACATTCATTCAAGGTAGTCTTGGAGTCCCTAACAGTGGATAAATTCCAAGAACGTCGCCTGGGATGATTTGGCCACGCCGACGTAGGAACTATATCGGATGGAAGTAGGTAGTGGTATGTCTGTCCCTGGAGTGAGACCTCCCGGATGCCCAAAGAAGCCCTTGTTCCATTACGTAACACAGGATATAGAGCCAATGGATTAACCTCCGAGTATCTTAAAGACCGTGCAAATTAGAGTAGGATGTGTAAGAAGGCAGACTCTGGTAACATATGCCGGGATTAATGCCAAGAAAAAGAGAAAGAAGAAAAACATTCAAAACGGTGTTAAAGTCAGAAACAGCTGTATCAAGGTGCATAGTCTCTAACTTTTTTAATTAAACAATATAAAATCTTGGAATTTCCTGGAAACTCATCGTTTGCGGTGTCGTGCCTATGTATACAACCATTGTAAATTTCAAAGAAGCTTGAATGAAATTGCAGAAATGTTTTAATTTGTGGTTCAACTTTTATTTTAATAAAAATCGAAAATATCAAAAATCCCGGATAATGTAAAAATTAAAACCGATATTTTTAAGACCTATTTTTTAGTCCGATATCCCGGCATTTTGAAGCTTGGGATCCCGGTTTGCGACCTATGGTCTTAACACTAGGTTCCCTCCGTCTACTCTGCTATCTGCGGGATACAGCGAGAAGCTGAAAAAAACATACTAATATTAAAATACACAAAAACAAAATATAACAAATTTACCTAAGTCAGCACAAACGTTCCTACGACGTAGTAGTTTATTGTTGAAGCGGGTGACAGTTACGCTCTAATTTCCTATGTAGGAGACAGCTGTCTCAGCGTACGCCACAATAAATAGGTATTTACCAGGGACCGGCCGGTGTGGCTGCGGCGCCGGAAGGTGTTCTCAATTTGTCGCCCCGAATGAGATTGTCGCTGCTTTCAGCATTAGGTAAGTGGCTTTTACATTTCACTTTACGCGAGCCAACTCTACTTTATGTTGTGTTTGTTACGTTACAATACAAATGTCCAGTCTAAGTTTAAGTTTTGTACTAACTATGTATAATAAATTAGTTAATATGACGATTATGGAAGCGCTTTAAGTAATTTTAAAATACTTTTCTTCGTCTAAATGTTAATCATATGTTTTTAACAACTTTTAAAGTATTATTCCATACTTAAGAAAAAAAGTACTTATTTAGAAAACGTATAAAAATTTGATAGTAGCGGGACTAGAACCCGCGCCTTCTGGAAACTGACCCGGCTCTGACCACTAAGCCATACGTTCGAACTATTCTGAACGTATGGCTTAGTGGTCAGAGTGCCTTGTCGGTTTCCATGTTGATAATTTTTTTTTAGATTCACGCTATGTCCCGCATAAAGTGGAGATTAGAGATATTTCCGCCTGAATTCGAAATATTGATAGTTAAGTGGTGGAAGTCAATGTCACACATTGCATACCACGGGAAAATAAAAATAATTAATTCCCCGAGTAGGACTCCAACCTACAATCATCACACTACAGTCAGACATTGAACCACTGCACGAAGATGTAAAATAACTGTTGATAATAACCAAATTCAAAATATTAGATCCTTAAGTAGTAGTTTACTATAAAGTGTTTTTAGTAGAATAACTATAAAAACTAAAACTAAACTTTAGTCAACACTATGCTCCCTAGTTATCCTTGGAAACCGGAACTTAGTATAAGTTCTGACCACCTTAATGACGTCAGATGACCACGAATAAACGAATGCCTCTACAATGTCAATAATAATTGTTTTTGCTACCATAAAATCATCAGCTAAACCGGTTTTAACATTAGAAGATTCATTCAGTTAAGTGATGATATGTAAGTGTTCAAGTCACTGCATAGTATTTAAAATTTAATTTTATGTTAAGTGAAAAATAACATGAAATTGTTCTACGTTAAAATGAACGCAAAGCAAAACATTTTAATTTTTACTTTCTGTGTCTTTCTTAAGTGTGTTATTGCAGGTAATTATTATTATGAAGGTAAAGACATACATTAATTTCTTTGTATCAACAAGATAAGCATTGTACACTATATTTTCTGATTGTGTTTATTTCATTAGGAATTTGTGTAACACATTTTGAAAGGAATATTTTGACCAAAAATCTCAAACTAAAGGTATTTGGTATAGAACTATTCAAGCAGAATCCTCAATCACATCGTGGATTGATACTGTTTGCCTAAATAGAAAAGATTCTGTTTAAGGCTTAGGTCGGGACACATTTCATCAAATAAATTCACGTTTCTAATGATAAAAATAAATACTTCTAATTGTTGTACATGCAACACTTTAGATGAGGTATATCATGTTATGATGGAATGTATCCAGAATGAGTCCCTGAGACGTAAGCTATTAATTGGCAGAGACAACAATGTAGGAGCATGTAATAGTGTTCTAGCGGTACCACACTCTGAATAAGCTCAGACATTGTTTTATATATATTAGTTCAAAAAAGAAATAATTAACTATAATTAGAATGTGAAACAAACAGAGCGGCATGGTCGTTGTAACGACAAAGCTCATACTAAAGAAGAAGAAAAAAGAATAAACATTATAAAGTTATACATAATTTAGTTAAATTGAGGCCAGTCGTGACGCAGGGGCACAAAGTGTGATTGTGGGTTCGATCACCACTCGAGGAGATGAAATATTTACTTAAATTTATAATTCAATTTCTTCGCTCTGGTGTCGAGGCAAAGCTCGGCGTTGAGTTCTGGCACTCAACACGCAATGCCTCCAGAATTCGGCAGAAAATGGGGAACAGAGTGTCTTAACACTAGGTTCCCTCTGCCTACCCTGCTGTATGCGGGATACAGCGTGAAGCTGATTTTAATATTATATTTTCATTAACTCGATCTGGTAAAAAGAGAAGTGTAAAAAAATAAAAAAACGTACCTGTTTGAAAAATTACATTAGTCGATAAAATAAAAATGGTGCGATGAAAACCAATTATGACGAATGACTATGGTACTAATAATTTACTTTCCTATAAATGGACTATTAAGAAAAACCAATACTTATATTTAAGCTTGAATATAATTTTAATTGCGCATATAACAAACAGTCCGTTGTGGTTTTTCCAAGTTCATTAAAGACATAAACAATTTGACAAGTATAATATTATAACGATGATAATTTATTATCTTTTATACTTATATATTTTTTACCGACATAGAATATGTTAATTTACACCATCTTATGTAATCAAATTTTAATCCGCCTCAGATTTTAATGCCGAATCAGATGTGTTAAAAAAACCTAATTGAAAAATATTTTATTTCAGATAGAAATCAAGACAAAACAGAATCTGCTGCAATAAATCCTACAGTTTTACCTATATCGAAAGCTTCCCTGTTTAATGGGCTGTCCATAATTTCCCGTAATTCACATACATCATATGAAGAGCGCCAACAGCCAGAACAATTACTTTCCGTTCAGCAATCCAATTTTAGGCCCGCCAGCAAATTATTTTTTGAGGAAATATATCAACCTGAAACAAAAATAGAACAAAAGTTTCCAATTAATTTCGAAGAATACAATGAAAAAAACTCACATGATCGTTATCAAAATCTTAGATACTTACAGTTGTACAAAATATTACCTTCATATGAAAACTCCAAATTTAGTGCAGAACTACTAACTGATGGAGATTTGCTACATTATAAAAGCCAGCCGTCTAATAGAAAACCTAGAGTACCACCATCAAGTAGAAGTTTTTTTTATAATAGAGGCCCGCCACCGGAACAACGCCCACCACCAAATCGTGAATGGTCAAATCCAGATCAAATCTCTTACCTAGAAACAGAGCCGCACTCAGAAATAAACCCTCCGGCAAGCCAAGGCCCACCCTCAGACCGAGGCTTTCTAGCAGGGCCAGGACTAGCACCTAACCTAGGACCGCCATCAGATCGAGGCCCACCACCAGTGCGAGGCCCACCACTAACTCGCGGCTCACCATCCGGTTACGGCCCACCTCCACAGCGAGGCCCACCACCAAGGCGAGGCCCACCACCAGGCCAAGGCCCACCTCCAGGCCAAGGCCCACTTCCAGGCCAAGGCCCACCTCCAGGCCAAGGCCCACCACCAGGCCAAGGCCCACCTCCAGGCCAAGGCCCACCACCAAAGGGAGGCCCACCACCAGGCCAAGGCCCACCACCAGAGGGAGGCCCACCACCGAGACTTCTAACAGACTGGGATGAGTATCCAACTAGAGATACACTCATAAATAGAAAGCAACAATATCAGCAACATAATTATATAACTTCAGAACCACAAAATTCTCCATCCTCTGTATCACCTTTACCCAACATTGACCCCTCATCCAACACAAATTATAGTAATAATTTTAATCGTACTGAAGAAACTGTAAGTTCTCTTTATAAAAGTGGTATGAAGAAAACAAGTAACAGCTCTAGAAAAAATTATCAAGTCTTGTTCCAAGCACAACCTGTTGTGCCAGAAGAATAGTAATAATTAGTTTAATTATTTATTCGTTAAATACTTCTTAGAATATATCTATATATCTATATATTTTAAAATATACATTTAAAAAAATATATTTAAGGTAGGAAATTTCAAAGGCTCTTTCTAAATAGTACTACTAAAACAATATAATAAATCTGGTAAAAACTTGCAATGTAAAATGTAAATAAACATGTAGAAACATATGTACATATTTTTATTAAAACAATCTTTTTTCTTTTCATTTTAATGCAAAATATTCACCTATGATTAAAAATAACTAAAATTTTTAGGGTTATCAATTATTTTCTTATCTGTGTGACCTTTTGCTCTCTTTCGTATACATTATAATTTCATATATACTATAAATTCTTATAAATAGCGCAAGCAGACTGCAAACGATCAGCGTAGATAGTGACAAGAGCAACTTGAAGCAATGTATTCATTTTTGACGCTTATTTTCGCTGTGTTTATTAAAATATGCTTGATCCAGGGATATTCGCAAAGCTATGGAGGTGGAAGGTGCGTTAAATTTATATATTATTTACATACATTCTATCATATAAATTACGTTTATTTTATAAATATATATGTATAACTACGGGATCTGTGTGCGATGCAATCGACGTACACGACATGAGCCAAATTATAAGAACGGAGTTTTTTTTAAATATGTTTGATAACTTATTTCATATTTTATATTAGTTTTTAGCTCTCTAAATATTTCATTTGGCGTATCAAAAAATATGATGAATTTTGTGGGTATTGTTATTGGAAATCATGTCGTTTATGCTGTCGTACAAATCGCTCAGCAACTATCACTGTACAGCCTATCCATCCATAAAGTCCATCATTAAATTAAATGATTTATTTTTCTTATTAAAAACCGGTTAAGTCCGAGTCAGAGCCTCCATATATTTCAAGATTGTAGATCAACGGGAATTACAACAAATAAAAGTGGACAAACTTAAATTTGTGGGCATATAAACTCATTGTTTATAAAATAAACTACACATATACGTTTGTAATTGTTTTTTCTACGAAATATCTATAAATTTTCAATTTTCGATTTATTTTCTTTATTGATATTTTAAAAAATTATTTTGTGCCAAATTTCACAACCGTAACTAACAGAAGGCAAAATCGATGCATAAATGCTTGCATCTTTTCATTGCGTTGACTTAAAAGTTTCATTATTTCTGTGCTTCAAGGGGCTATAGATTTCAAATTATAATATTAATTTCAGCTTAAGATAAATGGTCTTGACGGACAACAACGTGATCTTATAAGGGTTCCGTTTTTACCTTTTATGTACGGAACCCTTAAAATACATTAAAAGACTCGAACTTTTCCCCGGTCTTGTAAAACTAACGCTAATGCCATATATGGATTGATGCCTCTACATGCAAATATACTATTATATAAAAAAAATATACATATAGATGTTCTTCATACAATTTAAAAAAGTAATAATAATCAAGCGTCTGCCATTTAGTGTATTTTTACTTCAAACTCTAGTAAAGATTTATGTAAATTCTTCTTTATATACTTAAATTATATATAGTAAAATAGAACCTTGGAATCTAAAAATCACAATAAAAATTTTGTAGAGAATACATTATATATTTGACCTGTTTGAATTTTAAAAATATTTTCTAAAAATTGTATTGGTTTTTATTTGTTTACAGAACAGGATATAGTGGTCAAAATAGCCAGAGCAACGACAAATTGCCACCAGTAAGCAATACTCCTGAGTTACTAAGCTTTATATTTAAGAAAGACACACATTATATTGGTTTCCTATATTTTTTTATTATTATCTAGTTTCAAAATCGATCGATCGATCGATCTAAATATTCAGCATTAAATTGGCACTCTAGTGTTAGTGAGGAGAGTCAATGAGAAATTAAATTGTTGTAGTGTATTAACACCGATGTAACATATAATTAGTATTAATATAATTAACTTATTATTATTATTATTAATGTAGACCAGAAATATCTTCTTTAGTCCTTAATACCGTAGGAGGTTCTTTATTTGACGCGTGTATATTATTTTTATATTTAAACACAACATTAATTGACAACTTAATTTATACTGCAAGTTCTCACATCTTGTCAAATTTCATAATTATGGATCTACGGGAAATATCCTGTAGTTCTTGACTACGTGGCGAATAACATTGACAAAGTTATGTTTACGGGCGTATGTACTTATGAAATAATATAAGTTTGTAGTATTTTTATTTTCTATAAAATATCTATAAATTTTCACTTTTGTTGTCTCACTTCTTGCCAAAATTTCATAACTATAGGTCCACCAGCTCTCTCACGAGTCTCACGAGCGACTATTCTATTTAATTCTCATTTTGTACAATAAGCAGTGATCATATAAGGATTCCGTTTTTCATTTTGAGGTACGGAACCATAAAAAAGAAAAAGATGATCTTTACAATTCATAAAAATAAGATATAATAGGAATGGTTATAGACTAAAATATAATTCCTTCTAAAATTTTATTTAAAAGCTGTTTAAAATATAAAACATTTTTAATTTTCTTTACAGTATAATAAACAATTTCAAAATACAAATACAAGATATTATGATGAAAATGAAAATATATATGTCGGAAATGGTCATAATAGGCAAAATGTAGTTATATTGAATGAAGGCAACCCTCGATATTTCGGTGGAGGCAATGTGCAACCAAAATCTATTCCTAAACCGCTAACCGAGAACCATAGTGTTGTCAATCAGTATAGTAATAAAAATACACTACAACAGTTTTCTGAAAATACAAATCAGAAATCAATCTCTGATTTTAATACTAGAAGACGAAACTTCATTGATAATGTAAGAAATGAAATCAATAACCATAATTTAATTACTTTTATAATATAGATACTAAAAGAGGTTATTTATTATTTTTAAAGTTTAATAATGCTGAGTTTCATAAGTTAAATATTAAGAATTTCAAAACTATTATATTTAGATTTTCTGTATTACTATGATATTTACAATAAATATTAAGACTAATCCATATATTTTTTTAATTTAAATATGATTTTCTATTTTATTTTAGCCACAATACGACGATCAGTCCCAAAATTCGAATAAAAGATATTATGGCGACGGTGAAATTGTAAGCATTGGAAATGGTCACAATAAAAATAATGTGGTTATTTTAAATGAAGGCCCTCGGCGAAATTTCCAAGACAACTTACAACCACAATTTGGTTTTCGGAACACAGACCAAAGACCAAGATTTGATTCAAAAGTTGTAAGTATAAACAATATAGGAAATGGACGAAACAATCAAAATTCTGTTATAATAGAGGACAGTTCAGATGGACTGGGACGAACTGTTACAACTTTTCAGAATGGTTTCCATTCCTCATCGCAGGTATTTACTGATAATAATCCAACATATGATAATCAGAAGTTTAATAACCCAAGTAGCAATAGTTACAACCCTGGAACTTATAATAGACAAAACCGTGATCGTTCTAATTCTAGAAATAGAGATGAAACTGACTACAGCTATAGTCAAATAGGTCATGGGCCAGAAAATCGCAATACGGTTGTTATAAATGGTGAAGTTTATTCAAGTCCAGGCACGACAGTCGTAAGAAGAAAAGATAATGGCTTTAGAAACACTGAAATAATTTCCGGACGGAACGGATACCATAGTTTTGCAAACGACGAAAACTTAAAAGTATTGCCAAAAAAAAATTGTTAAAAGTAATATAACTCATATAGTATATAACTATGTCTAAATCTAATATATAAACAATAAACAAAAATTTTAATTAAAAATAAATTTTATTTTGTTGTTCCAACGATGCAGATTATTTAAGTACTTTATAGCTTTTTCCCACAGTTCTAACATGTCTTACATTCACATAGGTGTAATAATATATAGTAATAATTACCGAGGCATTATGCCTCTTTGTGGAGTCGTATCTAGTGGGAGAGGACTGACTGAAATAAAAGTTCTTCAATGATTCAGTTTGAGACTATTGTAAAGACGGACGGAAGTCCATCCAAACCCATTCCACAGTCCTAGTTTAGATTTGTATATTTCCCATAGTTGCTACCCATTTTTCGGTGACCCTCTCTGGGCCCTTAAATTACCCACCCTAGGATCTATCATCCTAGCTGATGCCTCACGATAATACATTTTTATATCCTCTGAGGCATCTCTATGCGTTGAACCTGTGTCCACACGCAAGCCTTTCAAAAGACCGGTTTCATTTGATCTCGAGATCCACAGGAGGATATTTTTAAATTATTATATATAGAAAAACTTGCAATGTAAATTGTGTGTGTCGATTTGTAAGTCCCCATTTATGAAAATTAATGTAGATTGAAGCTGTGTAACTTGGTTTTTAAAAGAAACGGTAGATAAATGAGGGAAGTCAATGTGATATAATTTTTTAGCTTCACCACATATCCAGCACATAGCAGATTGAGCAGAGGAAATCTGAAAAATAATAATAGTTTTTATTATACAACTTCGCCCGCTTAAATTACATGATTATTGATTCAATAAACAGAATTGATTGACAACTAAAATGACTTCTAATATGATTTTTTATTATTTAAATCTGTAATATTCTAATATACATTTTTTGCTACATTATCGTAATTTCTATAAGAATTTTTAATTGTTTTGAACTAAAAAATACGACCAATGTTGATATTTGGTATTCATCAAATATACATAAGCTAATTATTTATTATACGTATTGTTATTTTTGTAACATTACGTTCTTTTTATCCATGTTATGTTTTTTTAAAACTCTGTTAAATGTGATGATATCAGTGAATAATTTAATTTATTCTTTCAGAAACAGCCTTAAATGTTAAATTATTGATTTGAAGAATTCATAACATTCTTTGTAAAATAACTGTAATAATTGCATATTAACTCCTGTACAGTTTTTAAATTAGTTACATATATTATTAGCTAAATGTACAATTGGTAAATATGTAGTTATTACAGTGTACACGTAGAAAGGATGTTTTTAAGCATTTTTATATAGATTTATTACAAACGAACGAGCGAACCAAAAAATCTATGTATTTACTTGATATTTCTTTGAAGATCAAATCGTTCTTTGTCTCTGTGTTGAATTAATTACATCTTCACTAACAATTCAATTATATTTATTTTATTGTATAATAGTGCTGACATGTAGCCAAGACGTTTGGAATATCATTCTTTAGCGAAGAATCTTACCAGCACGATTGCTATATAACATTCGCAGGCAAACTAATGCCTTGAGTTCATTCAAATGACGATAACTTTTTTTAATGAACCTATTTTAATGAAACAAACCTTAATTATTAAGTTGAGTTAAAACAAAGCAATTGGTGAAGATTTTAAGTAAAACGATTCAGTACTTTCGGATATTAACGTGATCATAAGTATAGACAGACAGACAGACAGACAAGAAATTCAAAAAAAATCTTTTTGCTTTCTTTTATTGCAGAAGCGAGCTATTCGTGCAATCTATAACCTAGGTCCTAAAGACTCCTTAAGACAAAAGTTTAAACAAATTAATATATTGACAGTTGCATCTCAATATATTTTTGAAAATGTTATGTATGTTAAGAGAAACATTAATAATTTTACCAAAATTGGTGATGTTCATAATATTAACAATAGAAATAGGCATAATCTTGGTGCACCTGTAACTCGGTTGCATCGAATCCGTAAATCTTTTATGGGACAATGTGTACGCTTTTACAATAGGATCCCAGAAAACGTCAGAGAATTTTCTATATCACGATTTAAAAAAATTGTGAAAAGACGTTTGTGTGTTAAAGGTTATTACCAAATTAATGATTTTGTAAACGATAGCACGCCTTGGGAATGAAATGCTCCCTCCAGTCTGTTTCAAAGGTATCATTGTCACAGATAATTAAATATGTATTTGTTTAAAATTGATTTAAAAAAATAGGTCCCGCTGAGTTTCTTGCGCCGGTTCTTCTCAGGTCTGAGGCATTAACTTTAGTGAGCTGGTGGTAAATCATTAGACGTGCAAAAATGAAGCATGTAACTTCTTATTTTGAATAAAATTATTTAAATTTTAGTTTAATCTTTTTAAGTGTCCCTCTATTCATTTCAGTCAATATTACTAAATGTACAGACAAAATATTTTTACTGTCTTATTACGTACTAGCGGCTCGCCCACGGCTTTGTCCGCTTAAAATACATGATTACTGATTTAATAAGCACAACCGATTGACAACTATAATGACTTCTAATATGATTTTTTTTACGACATTATCGTCAAAGAATTTTTGATTGTTTTAAATAAAAAAAATACGACCATTGTTGGTATTTGATATTTATAAAATATACATAAAGCTAATTATGTATTACACGTATATATTTTTGTAACTTTATGTTCTTTTTACCTATATAATATACGTCTCATCATAATTCTAAAACTCTGTTAAATGTGCTGATGTCAGTGAATAATTTAATTTAGGTTGTAGGATTCATAATATTCTTTGTAAAATAACTGTATTAATTGCACATTAACTCCTGTACAGTTTTTAAATTAGTTACATATATTATATGAACGAACCAACCAAAATATCTTTGTATTTACTTGATATTTCTTTCAAGATCGTTCTTTATCTCTGTGTTGAATTAAAATAAATTAAAATTAGCTTCACCTTATAAAATATTATATAATAGTGCTTCAAAAATATATATTTTTATCAACAATCATATAAACCAGACGTTTCGAATGTCATTCTTTAGCCAGGGTCATACCAGCGCGATTGCTATATAATATTCGCAGGCAAAGTAATGCCTTGAGTTCATTCAAATGACGATAACTTTTTTTTTAATGAACCGATTTTTATGAACTAAACTTTAGTACTCAAGTTGAGTTAAAACAAAGCAATTGGTGAAATTTTCAAGTAAATCGGTTCAGTACCTTCAGAGAAAAATGCGGACAGAAATATGTCGACAGACAGACAGACAGACAAGAAATTAAAAAAAAATCTTTTTGCTTTCTATTATTCTTTTTAAGTGTCCCTCTATCCATTTCAGTCAAAATTACTAAATGTACAGACAAAATATTTTTACTGTCTTATTATATATAGAGATAAAGAAGAGAACAGATAATGCTATACGAGTGTAAAATTAATTCAAATCATGGAAAAAATTTGATATGATTATTTTGTGTTAAAAAATCAAATCAGCTACACGATGTATCCCGCACACAGCAGGTTAAGCAGAAGGAAGCTAGTGTTAAGAGACTACGTTCCCCACTTTTCACCGAGTTTTGAAGGCATTGCGTGTTGAGTGGCAGTACTCAACGCCGCGCTTTTGCCTAGAAACAACCAGACGATTTTACAGTTACTGTTCTCCTATTTCTATATATCCTATTTTGTGTTAAATATATAATTTTGCACAATATTAGTATATCTAGCTAGACGTATGCTATTAAATTGAAAAATAGATGTATCTCATACTAATCTATACAAAATATTTTGTACGTAGGGGAGAGGGGGGTAGCTTAGAACAGGGGCACCTTTGAAAATATGTGTTAACTATTTTAAAAAGAAATTTTGGTGACTTTTTTTTGAGTAGTGGCAGCACTAATCTGCACAAGTGTCACCTTTCACCGCTGATATATGAGAATCAGTCGTTGAGTTACGAGGAGTGTTTGATTTTGAGTAAAATTTTATGCATTTTTAAATAAACGCGTAAGGATCGCAGGGATCCAATTCAAGGTATATGGTTTTATTTTTTCCTCTTTTAGTTAGAATGTTTCATATATCATTCAATAAACTAGAAATTACTACAATTTTTAAACTTTAACTTGAAAAAAAGAATGTTTGTAATTTTTCAATTACCTGAGGCAGCTTTGAACAAAATAAAGGGCGCAGTTTTGAATATAACAAAACTATACTGAGCTTTTCTTCACAAGAAACTGATTCAAAAATGCATTTGGAATTAGAAGAGGAAGTGACAATTTACTGTGAAGAGCATGAAGATACTGATACCTGTGCGTATGAAGACTACGAAATGGAATTAGACTACAACTTGATAAATATTGGAGACTTCGTTTTAGCGAAATGTAATAGTAAAAAAGTAGCTCGTATATTTTTTTTCTTTCCTGAGAAAGAGGACAAGCGCTACGTTAGTTTTTCAAAAGTCTTACGTAGACTAGACTTGAGGCCAGTCATGGCGCAGCGGCACGAAGTGTGCCTGTAAAACCGACCGGTTGTGGGTTCGATCCCCACTCGAGGAGATGAAATATTTACTTAAATTTATATTTCCATTTCTTCGCTCTGGTGTCGAGGCTAAGCGCGGCGTTGAGTTCTGCCACTCAACACGCAATGCCTCCAGAATTCGGCAGAAAGTGTGGAACGGAGTGTCTTAACACTATTGTTCCCTCTGCCTACCGTGCAGTTTGCGGGATAAAACGTGAAGCTGATTTTTATTTCTTATGTAAACTACTTCCCCCAATTTCAGATGCTGGTTACGTCACGTACTACATCCATGTTTTCCTTTAAATTTAATTTTTCTAAGTTCAAATTAGGGTAGTAAGCTGTTTATTTAAAAAATATTTTGTTTTATTTTCATAATATTAGATTTATTCTATGATTGATCCCATAATGTTAATTACTTCTAGGAAGCCAAAGCCACTTTTTTTGTTTGTTCGTTTTTAAAGTCTATTAATAATATTAAAGTTATTTAACACTAGTACTAGTACAATCGCAATATTAAACTAGGTATATTATTTTTTTAAGTTAACATGGTACTGATATTTGATCTTCATCGTTTCTAATGTTAAATTTATTAATAAAATTACTTAAAAGTTTGATAAGCCTTTTAATTTCATTGAATTCGATGATAGTTCAAAACTGCCCCATATATGTTCAAAGCTACCCCGGAAGGGAGGTAGCTTTGAACATTTGACTACTGCTACTAAAGTTGATATTGCACCTTTAACTTATATATTTTTCTAAATATGATGCTAGGATTGTGTGGCACAATAGTTGGACTAAGTATTGTGAAATAGTAAAGAAGTTAAAAACCGTAGAATTTTTAGATATGACACAAAGTTAAAAATCGTTCGAATGTGCCCCCCTCTCCCCTATATTTCGTATTTTTCACTAAAATGAATAATATAAAAAAGACACTTAAAAAGAATAATATAAAAAAAAAATTTTCGACTTTTTCATTTTTGTCTGTCTGTCTGTATGATCACGCTTATCGCCGAAAGCACTGCACCGATTTACTTAAAACTGTAGTTTTCTTTAATTGTTTTAATTTACAGTTTGTTTCATCAAAATCGATTCGTTAAAAAAAATTATTATCATTTGAATGAACTCAAGACATGAGTTTGCCTGCGAATATATAGCAATATATATTAAATGAAATTTAACATAGCAACGGCATTTTTTTAACTTTCTTAACAGTTACAGTTTAACTTTAAGCAAAATAGACTAGATATAATAAAATATTAAAAAGCGTTCCTCCAAATTGGATCTTTCACTGTCGTATAGTCATATAACATGGCAGATTCTAAGCCATATTGACTGGTAAGGTTATGTAGTGTAGATAAATTATTATGAAATAATGAAATGCCACCTTTACAAAAGTTGTTCTGCATGACCGGCGTTTTCCATTGTCATATTAAAATTAAAGATCTGGAACATCTGATGGAAGGTCATAACAGGCCAGCTAATCAATAAATAACAAAGAAATGCTGCTTTAACAGTAGTTGCGGCGCAGTAGGATACCTGGAATAGTTGTGACGCAGTGGGACATCGTTTGACTGCCATTATATTGGTTGTAAGTTCGATCTCCACACAATGGATGAAATTATTAATTAAAAAGAATTTATTTGCGAAAATTTTTTTACTCTCTCTTCGAAAAGAGTTGAATTTTAAAGAAATGAGAGTTTAAAAAATTTGCTATATTTTCAAAGAGAGAACAAAAAAAATTATAAACATTAAGAATATTAAAAATTTCTAATATTTTCGAAAACACAAAAAAATGTTGTAATTACATACATACAAGCAAATTATTTTGAGGTGTGAAGTTATATGCAACATAATTCATATTATATACATAATATGTAGACATTATATATACATTGTACAAAATGAATTTAGGATCACTGCTACTAAGTTAGTGATATTAAAAATTTCACAAAATCAAAAAAAGGTTAACATTATAAATTTTCATTGTTAAGTAATTTTAAAATCTTATTATCTCTATATATAATAAGACAGTAAAAATATTTTGTCTGTACATTTAGTAATTTTGACTGAAATGGATAGAGGGATACTTAAAAAGACTAATAGAAAGCAAAAAGATTTTTTTTTAATTTCTTGTCTGTCTGTCTGTCTGTCTGTCTGTCTGTCTGTCTGTCTGTCTGTCTGTCTGTCTGTCTGTCTGTCTGTCTGTCGACATATTGTTGTCCGCATTTTTCTCTGAAACTACTGAACCGATTTACTTGAAAATTTCACCAATTGCTTTGTTTTAACTCAATTTAGGTTCTAAAGTTTGGTTCATCAAAATCGGTTCATTACAAAAAAAGTTATCGTCATTTGAATGAACTCAAGGCATTAGCTTGCCAGCGAATGTTATATAGAAATCGCGCTGGTATGACCCTGGCTAAAGAATGACATTCGAAACGTCTTGATTATATGACTGTTGATAAAAATATATATTTTATACAATAAAGTAAACAAGGCCAGTTGTGGCGCAGCGGCAAGAAGTGTGACTGTAAAACCAGCTGGTTGTGGGTTCGATCCCCACTCGAGGAGATGAAATATTAACTTAAATTTATATTTCCATTTCTTCGTTCTGGTGGCGAGGTTAAGCGCGGCGTTGAGTTCTGCCACTCAACAAGCAATGCCTCCAGAATTCGGCAGAAAGTGGGGAACGGAGTGTCTTAACACTAGGTTCCCTCTGCCTACCCTGCTATGTGCGGGATACAGCGTGAAGCTGATTTATTTATTTTAAGTAAACAAAATTGAATTGTTAGTAGAGATTACCTTCATAAATCGTAACAGTAAAGTTTAAATCGTAATTAATTCAACACAGAGATAAAGAACGATTTGATCTTCAAAGAAATATCAAGTAAATACATAGATTTTTTGGTTCGTTCGTTCGTTTGAAATAAATCTATATAAAAATGCCTAAAAACATCCTTTCTACGTGTACTCTGTAATAACTACACAATTACCAATTATTCATTTATCTAATAATATGCAAACAGGAGTTAATATGCAAACATTACAGTTATTTTACAAAGAATATTATGAATCCTTAACCAAATTAATAATTTTACATTTAAGACTGTTTCTGAAGCAGTACAATTATTAAGTGACATCAGCACATTTAACAGAGCTTTAAAAAACATAACATAGTTAAAAAGAACGTAATGTTACAAATATATATATATATATATATATATATATATATATATATATATATATATATATATATATATATATATATATATATATATATATATATATGTATATATATAATAAATAATTAGCTTTATGTATATTTTATGAATATCAAATATCGACATTGGTCATATTTTTTAGTTCGAAACAATCAAAAATTCTTACAGAAGTTACGATAATGTCGTAAAAAAATCATAATAGAATATTACAGATTAAAGTAACAAAAAATCATATTAGAAGTCATTATAGTTGTCTTTATATTATATATGTTGTTGTATGTTGTCTTCATATTCGTTTGTCATTCTATTATAGGGTGTGAGGCCAGTCGTGGCGCAGCGGCACGAGGTGTGACTGCAAAACCGACTGGTTGTGGGTTCGATCCCCACTCGAGGAGATGAAATATTTACTTAAATTTATATTTCCATTTCTTCGCTCTGATGTCGAGGTTAAGCGCGGCGTTGAGTTCTGCCACTCAACACGCAATGCCTCCAGAATTCGGCAGAAAGTGGGGAACGGAGTGTCTTAACACTAGGTTCCCTCTGCCTACCCTGCTGTGTGCGGGATACAGCGTGAAGCTGATTTATTTATTTATTTTATTTTATTATAGTTGTCAATCAATTCTGCTTAAATCAATAATCATGTATTTTAAGCGGGCGAAGCCGTGGGCGGGCCGCTAGTCTATATATATAAAAGGACTTGTACTGACTGACTGAGGTAAGACGCACGCACAGCCGTAACCGCTAATGGTAGAAACGTGAAATTTGGGCAGATGTTTATTTTCATATTCTGGATATCCACTAAGAAGGGAATTTGAAAAATTTTTAACCTAAAGGTATGAAATAGGGGTTGAATGTTTGTATGAAAAAAAAATTAAATCGGCACCGATTTTTATAAAATTTTAAATTCAGACTCTTAAAAATATTTCATTGAACACGTGTTTCATGGTTTTTTAGAATTCACCCCCTACAGGTTCAAATAACTGGTTGAAAGTTTATATGGAAAAATCTATAAATCGCCACCAATTTTTATAAAAAAAATAATTCAGACTGCTAAAAATATTTTATTGAACACGTGTTTCGTGTTTTTTTTAGAATTCACCCCTAAGGGTGCAAATAAGCGGGCGAAGCCGCGCGCGCCCACTAGTTAAAACATATAATAAATTAATACATTTAGAATTGCAACATTTTATTCACAAAATAGTATTTCAGACACAAATCATTTTTATTTCCATGGTATTTTAGACACCAGTCAAGGTCAAAATGTAGGCTTACATCTACCATCTGCAGTTCGCTTAAACCCTGTTGAGCATCCACCAAAAAAGTTCTCCCTGCCTTCTTTCTGAGTGGTTGTAGATGTTGGCGGTGCAGTCGTTGGTGATGTGAAAAACACTAATTTTTCTTCACTTACATTTTTATCATACCTTTCAAATTGAAATCTGTCATTTTCGTTTTTGGAATCATCTTGTTTCGGCGTAGCGGTGGTAGGTAACACAAAAACCAATCTACTGTTATCAGCCTGATTATTATAATTATTTGCGTTATTTGGTACTGAAGCCATTTCATTCTTTTTTATATCTTGTTCAGGATGTAAGTAGCTTCGAATATCATCACGTACTTTGTGAGCTGTTTCATGAACTGATTCAAACAATCCTTTGACTAAGCCTCCATTAACATCCTGTAAAAACAACAGGAAAAATGTATAAATATATATAAAACTAGCCCTCTTCATTTTCAAGGCCCTTAACTTGTATTAGTCTCTACTGCTATTATAGAACTGAACTTAATTATGAAGATATTATTAAAGTGATAACAACTTTAACCTTTTGGCCTTACGTATATATATATATATTCAAGAACCGATAAAAATGGTCTAGAATATTGTATGTGAATCGACTTAAACGTATGTAAAATATTTAAACGTATGTATATTATTTACAGTATTTTGTTATCTTTAAACACAGTACAACGTGATATATAATGTTTTGGTTATAAGTATTTTAAAATAAGTTCTTGTCTTGTTTATATTACATACACTTAATGATAAAGTTATATAGTAAATTAATTAATTATTACAGAATTATTTTCATTTTTTCGCTCTGGCTTCGAATAAGAGCGAGGCGTTGAGGTCCGCCAATCAACACGCAATAGCTCTAGAATTTGGCGGAAAGTAGACAGCGGTTGTGCAACGTGAAGCTGAAAAATAATACAAAATGCAAACCTCTATAGTCTCTGTCGACAGTTGCCCAATAGGTCACGTCTGAACCCATCTGGGCACTCAAGGTCTGGCACTCTAATAATTTGACTTGAAAGTAAATCCCTTTCGGTTGTAGAAGTTGCCATACGAAGTTTGTCGTGAAAATTAAAAACGACTCCGCTTTTTCCTGATTGTATAGCACATAATAAAGAAACTATTATAACAAAAACTATTTTTACGTCCATTTTAATGTACCGTGAGAGGCTAACTGAGTCACATTGATTACAACACTAGCCCGAGCAATTAAATCAAAAAGTTGTTCTGCATATACCATCTACGTCTTTTACAGCCCCATTCTTGCAAGTTCTTTCATTAAAAGGAACATCTATCATGCTTGGACGGTTCGTATCATTCGCGTTATCACTTTCACTTATATTGAATGATTTTTGAGGTCCTACTCTTGAAAACAGTTTGATGAAGTCCCTCACAGGATTTGCAAATAAACTTTTAAAATCTTGAACCGAATACGGTGCCGTGTCAACGTGTAACAACAATTGAAGAATAATATGGATCGCAACTATTTGTGTCAATGGACGCGTCATTATATGAATAGGTTCAAACGATATCAACACACGCTTATCATGGACGACTCTCTTCATACACGTCCTCGTGCCAATCGTTTTATATAGAAGACTAATTTAGAATACGTAACGTATTTTTGATTTCTCGGTAAGCCATGCTACAATCTTTGTTATCCTCTTACGTGTAATATTGGTGAATAGTTACACTTATATATATTAGTAATGATAGATATACAGTCTATATTTGCTTACGTCATTCCTCTAGCGGGGAAGTAGAACAGTATCGATAAAAAATGTGTAGTTATCATGTGAAATTAAAAGCAATACCTAATAGCATTATAGCCATCAATAAATGTTTCGTTTTCATGCTTACACCATACTCAATTTAAGGACGCAAAATAATAGAAATCATTTACTATTTAAAGTTATTATAATAATTTTTAATAGTAAATTATTTCGAGTATTGAATTATAAGTCTAATTTATTATTTTTACAAAATGTTAAAAACCTAACTTATAAATGTATCACCAAAATCGCAGAATATGTTTTATGGTACTAGGAAAATAAAATCCACTGATAAATATAATTATCTTATCGAGTACTGTAATCGTGACATCACCTACAAAATACCTATACGATATGATTAAGAATTATCAATAATTCAACCTAAGTAATTCCTTTTAAACCGAGTATTTAAAAATCGGTTTGGTCATAAATACTCCAGACGGAAATGCACCGATTTTTAGATATAATACATTAATTTTTAATGAGACATACGATGTTTTTTTTTAAATTACCAAATAAGTTTTGAAAAAAACAAAATTTACTATCTGGGTGTTATGCGGCTGCGACGAAATTTTGCATTCCCTATCATTATCTCAGGCAGGTATTTGCAAATATTAGCAGGCAGGTTACATAATAATTGATGAACTACGATTCGTATATCACTTAAAAATAACACCAAGACTGTAGCAGTTCTTGTTCAATATTTTTATTTAAATAATGTTTAAATAAAAAAACAATACAACGTAAAAAAATATATCAAAATTGAAGCTTACAAAGTTGAGGTACAAAATTTTAGCATTAATAAGTTTTTAGTAAAGGCCTGTCGTGGCGCTATATTATATTTTTATTTATATAAAAATTTATGGCGCTATATTTGTATTACGTTAGCTATTACAGTCTGGCTATCAGTCTTTAACCGATACTCACTTATATAAACTTATATATACACGAGGATTTCCAAGTACCCAATGCTTTACTTTAATTAATTCCTAATATAATTTTACAATTAAGTAAAATATGCGAATGGAAAATATTTAATAAAAACAAAAATTATTATCTAAAAATTGTTAGTACAGTCCAAACCTATGTAGGGCTCATAATAACCAACACACCTTTTTTTATTATGAATACGGAGTGCTCTCGGGTTCATCATTGTAAATTTCTCGTTAGTAAACTCCGCAATACAGACTCGCTTCAGCGATTTCATTCGTACGGTAGGAAGACGGCTAATTTTCTCGAAATAACTGACCAATTTATGAATTTAAAACAGATTTTTTTATTTTAATATTGTTGTAAAATATTTTTTACCTATAACGATATTGATTTTTGATACCTTTATATGAAAATTATTGTTATTATAGTAAAATTTAAAGCATCCTTTGACAGTAATGTCTCCCCTGAATGAAAAATTCTGGAAACACAGTTCGAGCATGGAAGTTATTTTGTAATTAAAATATCCATCGCTTAGTAGCTTGTTAATTTTGTTGTACACATTTCTAATAAAATATTACATTTTAGCATAAATTCAATTCGTATATTATTAAATAGTATGGATAGATAAAATGAAAACAAAATATTATCTATTAAATTAGGCCATTACTTTTAATTAAGTAAAATTAACATTAAAAATCAAATAACATAAAAATATCAATTTTATTTTAAATACAATAAGTAGTCTAGTCTAGTTTAAACGGATACTTAGTCAAAGCTAGTCCAGTAGCATATAAATGTGAAATTACATTTCAATCACCTTTTTTAAAATGACGTGACTTCTTGTGCTGAAACAAAAATTTCATATTAAGCCAAAATCTTATTTAAATAAGCAATTTTAAAATCTGTAATAGGTTGGTTGGCGAATAAATATTATGGGTTGGTTGGCGAATAAAATTGACAAACTTAAGTTTGTTTGATTCTTTTTATATGAAATGAGTTACAAATATAAGCATGTATTTTTTTTTATAAAATACCTAAAGATTTCTGCTTTTCGGATTTTTCCCTTTATTTCTATTGTAAGTTTTTACTTTGTACCAAACTTCATAACAATAGGTACCCTATAAATTTTGAATGTCTGCGAATGTCATACAAAATGCAGCAAAAATTATGCATAAATGCCCGTATCTTTTGATTGCGTTTACTAAGCTTGATTTTTTTCTGTGCTCCAAGGTGATCCATGATCCAGTGATCCAATGGTTTCTGTGAAGATTTTCCACGCTATTTCGCGCGATCAATGATCTTGACAAACAGTCAGACGGATAACAAAGTGATCTATAAAAGTTCCTTTTAAGTACAGAACTCTTAAAATTCTAAAAGCACTTACATGATGATTAGATTTTTCTATAGAGTTATTACACTTTTTTTTATTTTCCTCCTCCTCTGAAGATGATGAAGACGAAGATGATGACGACGAGGACGAGCTATCATTATCTACGCCATTTTTCTAAAACATAAATCGTTAATTAACATAAATCATTTTTGATTTTTTTTCGATCGATGTCGTGATATACAGTGTTTTTGTCAGCACCACTTTAAATAAAACCACAGTTTTAACTACTCTCTAAAAGTATCATACAATTAAACAAAAAAAATTGCCCAAAAAAAGAAAAAGTGACTTTTTTCAAATAAAATAAATAATAAAATTATCGTTTTAAAATAATAGTCAAGAACGAAGCACGCAGACATACCTATCAAAGGGAACTCGCCGCATGCGCATCATTCCGAAATCGAGTCGTAGATATTGATGGCAAAGTTCAAAGTTCAGTTGTTTCAAACCTTTAATAGTATTTTTGTAGTAGTATGTGTTTACGTTATTGGTATTTATGCGTAACTGCGTCACACATAATACAGGCATGCCTAAGCATCGTGAAATGAAAAAAAATCCTACATCTAAACTGTTGAGGTATCTTGATAAATTTCTTAAGGAATGTGTTAAAAATATTTTACCCTATATGCTGTTCCCGTAAAAGGAACACTGACGCTTCCACCCTGTATATCAAGCCGTCACTATTCGTGATAAATAAAGCGTGAAGCTATATAATATTACTTTTATCAATATTGTCGTGTTATGTAACACCTTTTTTACCTTTTTGACAAAACCGCCATCAGTTCAAATTTCATCAGGAAATAATTTACTTCATTTATTATCCAAAGACACTTTGATATATCCATTCAGTAGATGGAAAAATGAAACAAAAAATACTTTTTTATGCTATTGTTTTATTAATATTACTGTTACTTACTTTGCAATTATCATCATCTTCTTCGGATGAAGATGATGATGAAGACGATGAGGATGATGACGACGATGATGATGATGATGATGATACTTCATTGCATCTTTTCTTATCCTTGCAATTATTCTAAAATGATATTAATAACACAGTTAGCATTGTATACATAACTCTATAACTAACCACAATTATGAAGTTAAAGTGTTTTACAAACACTATAACTTCATTATTTTATTACTATTAACTAAGATGTTTTTTTATATTTAAAATTAAATAAAAAATCTTAATTATAAAAAAAAATATTTCACATTTTTTGTTTTACTTAAATAGAATTTAGTAAAATCAAAACAAAGCAGCTTCACGCTGTATCTCGCACATAGCAGGGTAGGCAGAGTGTTAAGACACTCCGTTCCCCACTTTCTGCCGAATTCTGGAGGCATTGCGTGTTGAGTGGCAGGACTCAGCGACGCGCTTAACCTTAAGAATTTAGTACTTTACAATAATAAAATATAAACTGGGGCATATACCTAATGTGTAAATATTTTTCGTTTAGTATATTAAATTTGGGTCACAGATGATAAATAATTTGAATATCAATTCAAGATATTAATGTTCTTATCTAATAATGAGATTCAATATGTTATTTGATGATTAAGCAAAAAATCAACGAAGCTTTTAAAAGAAACCATTTAAAAAGTAATATAGGGAAAATACAAATATCGAATTTGAACCTGCCTAGTAGATATATTCATAGTTACCCACCTCATCGCTGTCATTTGAATTACATCGTTTTCTGAAAACACACGTACATGGTCAATCAAAAAATATAGATTACAGTTTATTTAACAGCAAAAACATAAAAAAAATGCAAAGGGAACCTAGTGTTAAGACACTTCGTTCCTCACTTTCTGCCGAATTCTGGACGCATTGCGTGCTGAGTAGCAGAACTCAACGCCGCGCTTTGCCTCGACACCAAAGCGAAGGAATGGAAATATAAATTTAAGTAAATATTTCATCTCCTCGAGTGGAGATCGAACCCACAACCAGTCGATTTACAGTCACACTTTATGCCCCTGCGCCAGCAGACTGGCCTCAGCAAAAACATTAAATGTATAAATTAAAAATTAATATTTTTTTAAAACCTAAATTATAATATAATGTTAATAACCTATTTGTTACAAGGATTACATGTAACTTCAGGAGAGTTAAAAATATCAGATGCTGGTTTCTTAATAATATAATATTCTAACGCAAATTACCACATGGATGACCACAAAATCTCAAATTTCCGCGGAAAACGGAGAACAGAACTTCTTAACACTAATTTCTCTCTATTCACCTTCCGACTTACCTCTGTGAACACGGTTTTGCATATATGACAGTAGTTACTGTCAGTGCAATTACTAGTATCAATATTAATTTATGCATTTTATAAAATAAACCAAGCTAACTTTATATCAGACTAAATAAAAAAAACACTAAAATATTTTAATAAAATAAATAAAAAGCATCTACTTACGATGCTGTAAGTATTTGCACTGATAGAAAATGAATGCTTGATAAACCATCCTTCTTAGTATTAAGACGAGTCCCTAATTAGGTCAAATAGATAATATAATAATTTATTACAGCTCATAATGTTATGCATTGTGAACCCAATCTTAGCAAAACAACATTATTAAATTATTTGCAAAATTAAATCATATATAATTTTTATTCTATATTTCAATAGCATTGAGTCCAATCGCAGAGGCATAGAGTGTGACTGTTAACGCAACTGGTTGTAGGTTCGATCCCCATTTGAGGAGATGAAATATTTATTTAAATTTATATTTCCATTTTTTAACTCTGGGGTCGTTGCAAAGCGCGACGTTGAGCTCAGCCACAACACACACACACACACACAGCTCAACACGCAATGTCTCCAGAATGCAGCGGAAAGTGGAGAACGCAGTGTCTTAACAATAGCCCTTAGGCTACCCTGGTGTGTGCGTGATACAGTATGAAACTGATATTAGTATCTATCTATTTTTCTGTATAATGAAGACGTAAACATAAAATAGAAAAAAGGAAATAATCATTTCACCTCACTTTATCAGGATTATTCGATAAATGCTTCGCCATAAAGAAAACAAGCTGCTTACACGAATAGAAGGGATTTTAATATCCTTAAGTAGTGATGATACTGGTATTCTCTCCTATAAAAGACTTGCAAAGTAATCCACAGACGGCTGCGAGATATCTCGCGAATCTGCTTGAGTCATCGCATCTCCCCAAATAAATAGGGTCCGAGGATGTTTTCAAAGGAACATTTTTATTGAATACAGAATAATGATTATTTAGTAAAAGGGTTCGGAGCAATTTATTTAATTTGATCTGTATATTTTTTTATATATTATTTACTATTAATTTTTATTTTGTTAATATATGGCTGACTCATAGGCTTTCACTAACTGATCTACTTTTACTTTTAAGACTACTTTGGAGAACTTATTCAGAATTATGAAATAAATTGAAAATTTATCAAATAAATGCTTTTTGCTCCCCATCGCAATATCTTCTTTACATTATTTGCTAAGAAAAAGTTATTTAAAATGCTATTTAAACATCCTAATAGAAACGTTCGCACTAAGAATTGTTGCAAACTGTAATGGGTTCAGGTAAAATTAACGCAGAAAAATAGGAAAAGTTAGAACGAGTTCCCAGCCAGGGTTTTTTGCCTTCGCCAAGTAGGGCTGTGATTGTAAACTGCTGAATTTATAATAGCATTTTCGAACTCCACTTCATCTGAAAGTTTAAACCGGCTAGTAATTTAACTTGGAAGTAATACAGATTTCATTGCAGCGTTAAAAGCGTTTATGAAAACCATGTCTTGTTCTCAACTTATTTAATTCACATTTGCAACAAGTAAAAAGTTATATTATAAAAATATTTATAAATAAACTAGTAAAGTCGAGTCAGACTCGCCCACCGAAGGCGACTGCCGGGTACTTGGGTACCGTGCTAATTACAGGATTGTAGATCAACGGTACGACGTATAAAAGCTGAGAAACTTAACTTTTTGGATGCATGCACTCATTTTGTATGAAATTAACTACAGTTATAAGTTTGCAGTTTTTTTCTGTAATGTACTTTTTTCGGATTTTCTCTTAATTTTAGCAGCAATTGTAGAAGAAAGGGAAAAACACTGAAGAGTTTTGATAACACAGCAAGTAAAATTGAGAAATTTAAGTTTCCGGGCATATGACAATTATTTTATGTAAAATGTAATAAATATAAGTTTTTTAACGATTTTTATATGAGATACCCGTATATTTTTACTTTAAGGATTTTTTCCTTTATTTATATTGTAAGTTCTCACTTTGTGCCAACTGTAGGTCCACGGGAAGTAGTAGACCTTATAATTTTTGATACGCGACAGGTTCAATACAAAAATGCAGCAAAAACCATACATAAATGCATTGCTCATTGCTTTTGATCGCGTTGATTTAGAAGCTAAATTTTTCTGTGCTCCAATGGGCCATAAATCTGAATATTTTATATTAAAAAATTAAAAATAAAAAAAATTAGCTTCACGCTGTATCCCGCACACAGCAGGGTAGGCAGAGGGAACCTAGTGTTAAAACACTCCGTTCCCCACTTTCTGCCGGATTCTGGAGGCATTGCGTGTTAAGTGGCAGAACTCAACGCCGCGCTTAGCCTCGACAACAGAGCGAAGAAATGGAAATATAAATTTAAGTAAATATTTCATCTCCTCGAGTGGGGATCGAACCCACAACCAGTCGGTTTTGCAGTCACACCTCGTGCCGCTGCGCCACGACCGGCCTCGTTATATTTTATATTAATTTCAGATTAATACATGAACGCGATCTCAAAATCAATGGTTTTGACCGACGGACAACAAAATGATCCTATAAGGCTTCCGATTTGTCCTTTAAAGGTACGAAACCCTAAAAATAATTTATATGTGGGAAATGAAGTAGGATTATAATTTAAAGAATATTTTGTTGAGCGGTTGACACCTACATTGCAATTCTTTAATAATTTAAAGAAATGCGGTGTAGGTGTCAGCCATTCATTTCGTTCAAAGTAAGGTAGCTAGCACCAATTCGCCTATGAAATTTTGAAAACATAAATAAATAAAATTCTCATATGATGTTTTTTATAGTCAAGTTCATTGACGTTGTTTAGTGAAATTAAAAAAATATCTATACACACTCCAATATATACTATAATAGAAAATGGAGATAACAGATAATACAAAAATTGTCGTAATCTTATTAGGTCTATATAGTAACTACTCTATGTTGAACTCTCTTATATTATATCATAAAACTTTTGTAACGCTTCTTATTGTACTTTTTTTTATATTTTACTCATTATTTTTTTACTTATTCAAAAACTAAGAAATTTGGTAACAAAATAAAAATGGCTAGACTTAAATCTAAAAGAATCAAATGCGAAACATTACCTAAGATTGATCTCGAAGTTGAGCAATGAAATGTTAAGGATGAATAAGTTAATTGGCCTCTGGAGCGTATCGGCGGGGCTCCTGTGGCACAGAGGAATGCATTTAAATTGGATTTTAAGAGTAGAAATCACAGGCGCTCCCGCCTCTCCAAGCCTTGTTAGAGTCAATCTCAAAGTTTACGTAAACGAATAAAGCTTCTCAAATCAACTTTATTGCTATCAATTCGTAGTTATGTACCATTCTATTATTAAAAACTTGTGTAAAAATATTCCTACTTACAAGTATATCGGCTCGAGTAAATATTTACATACAAATACAAATATTATGAACTTTTGCACTAAATCTGAACTTTTGGAATTTTTCAATATAAATCAGGTAAATGTTTCTTATTGATCAATTAATTGTTTTCCTTGGCATCTTAAAGACAGTATTAAAAAAAAGTATAATTTCAATAGACAACTTGTATTAATATTCAGGAAAAATATCATGAGTAGGCTCAACAGTTAGGTTTCCAGTTTACTCCAAGAATCTTGTTTTCTTTATTCAAATGAATTACAAATTAATCAAATATCATTTGAACCCCTGTTGATATTGCTCACAATAATATTGCTAGTTAAATCAACTGTTGCTCTATTATTTAGAGAAGGCATAATTATACACATACATTTTTTTTAAAATTGTTATTGAGTCCGTGCGTAAAATATATGTACTTTTTTACATATTATAAGATTAAATTAAATCAAAATCAGCTTCACGCTGTATCCCGCACACAGCAGGGTAGGCAGAGGGAACCTAGTGTTAAGACACTCCGTTCCCGAACTCTGGAGGCATTGCGTGTAGAGTGGCAGAACTCAACGCCGCGCTTAACCTCGACACCAGAGCGAAGAAATGGAAATATAAATTTAAGTAAATATTTCATCTCCTCGAGTGGGGATCGAACCCACAACCAGTCGGTTTTACAGTCACACCTCGTGCCGCTGCGCCACGACCGGCCTCGCAAATATAAATGTAAATAAATATTTCACTTCCTCGAGTGGGGATCGAACCCACAACCAGTCAATTTTGCAGTCACACTTTGTGCCTCTGCGCCACGACCGGCCTATTATATTATATTTTATGTTATTTAACAATGCCTTCAGAATTCGGCGGAAAATGAAGAACGGAATGTCTTAACACTAGATACTCTCTAACTACCCAACTGCATGCGATATACAGCGTAAAGCTAACAAAGGAAAACGCAATGTAAGCTAACATTCAGATGTAGCTAAGATATCTATATATTTTTTTCTATAACACATTTACTAACATTGTAAAAACTGTCCACTTAAGTTGAATAATGATGTGTGAGGAAAAGGGATCTGGCAAGTGAACCGGCAAAATGCCGACCTACAATCGAATAACCTCACAAATAAAATCGCAACTAAATCTACAATGCCATAGGTTTTAGGAAATGTAATGGATTTTAAACAACGAGAATAAACGTTTTGAAAAATTTATCTATAATCGATATTTTAACAGATATCGATATCTGTGAAATATAATATAAAATCGAGATTTTAACAGATATCGATATCTGTGAAATATAATATAAAATCGATATTCATCACATATCTGTTTGTTTTTTTTTTAAATCAAATTAGGAAGTTATTGATACGAAACTTGTACTATGTGGACTACATTAAATGAAAGAAACTATTTTTAAAAATGTACTTTATTTATTCACTGTAAAGCAATTTTTGAACGCAAAAATCCATTATCATAGAAAAATAAATGCCAGCTAGTTAGAGACATAAAAAAATAGTTATAAATTTTATAACATACCCTACAGGTAGTAGGTACCTACATAAATATTTCAAATAAATTCAATATTTAATTACCACACTAAAAATCAAATTATATTCTGCTCCAAAAATACTTCTATTGTTTTAATTAAAATACTAACTGATTTTATTATTATTCATTTAGAATATAGAAAAACATCAAAAATAAAAACTTTATACATATACATATATATACAATAGAACAGGCAAGACTCTTGGGTAGTTGTGGTGTGTCGCCCCGTGCAAAGGAAACTGTTTTCTTTACGAGCTATTCCGCCGAGCCAATATTTCTCCGCGACAGTACGCGCCATCATAAAATAAAACGAAAAATTCCAACGTAATGCCTTCAGCCGCTATGAAAATCATAAGAGGCGGGATTTTATGAGTATTGCTACGGACAATACGCTTCCGAAGGTGATTAATAATAGCAACAATATTTCCTTTGCTTTTGCTTTTTACTTATTACTTGCTTAAGTTATAATTTGAAGAATGAAAGCGATTGTACTAGAAGGTTTTAGGATTCTTTTTGTTTTTTAGCTCCATTCGACCAAAGGGAATCTGGAAACCTAGTGTCAAGACACTCCATTTATGTTAAAACTCTCTACAACGAATTCTGGTGGTAATCGAACCCTCATCCTGTCACGTTTACAGTCACACGATGGTGCCCCTTACGCTACGACTGATTTTAGAAGATGAATGTACTTAAACAACTATCCACGGCTTACCCTAGACATCTTAACATGGAATACATAGTTGAAAATAAAACCAGAGATCAGTCTCTGAGATATCTGAAGTGCACTCAATTTACTCTCGTGCAGTATTACCTGGTAATGTGTATAGGGTGGGTAGGTTCCCTGCAACTATAATTATAAGGCAGCTCGGAAACGGAGAGTGCACTTATAATGTCGTACTCGTAATGTCGAGTCTCGCTCGTACGACAATTGCTTGACAAAATACTCTGCCAATTGTGTTGGAGCACCGCCCTCAATTGTTCGAGATGAAAAATGGCCTATTCGGATTGTTCGCGAACAAATGCGTGCCGTGCGGGTCATTACGCTTTGTTTTAGAACTAAGTACGACAAAAAAATCATAGGAAAAAGCTTAATTTCTCGGTTCCGCTCTCGTAACTTATGAATTGCCCAGCCTCAAATTAAAATACGTCAGTTTCATTTCGTTCAACAGATTATATAATATTTTGATGTCAGTTAATAGGTAGCCATCTTTAAAAAACAGTTTTTTATTACCAAAAAAACTTGAATGCGAAACTCAGAAATGAAACGTGGAACAAAAAGGGACAAAAAAATCAAAAGATATGAATGGTCGTCGGAGATCATAGCAGACGAGGTTTCACAATCCAACATCCAATTGAAGTGAAAAGATTGTTATAGAGCTCGAGCAGACTCGAACAGAACAGGGTTGAAGCGATAATAACAATGTCGTCGCTTCCTCAATCTAACTTCAGCAATATTTCTTGTCGAAGAGGTTCTCAATAAAAACTTATACGTATCTGATATGCATTAGTTATAATAATAATAATGTATTGTTATTACATTTTTTTAAATATTAAATTTATGTTTTTCTTATTTAAATTTTTAGTTTAGCATTCAAATTATTTTAACTAAATCAGTTTTCATTTTTTTTATATAGAAACTACAATTAATTCGATGTTCCTCCAGACATTAAGTTATTGCCGTGCCGTGACACTAAGGTATTCGTTCATTTTTGTCCAGTAGTTCTTGCGTGATTCGCGAGCAAGCTAACAGATAGATAAACATATGTGGGCTATGGCAGCGCGACGATGTGAATGATACGAGACTTGATATTCAACTCTTTTATTATATATTTAATTTGGTTATTTATACGCTACAAAACAATAGAGGAAAATAATTACACAATTGTATTTGTAGCGAATAAATATAGGACGCTGATTTAGTGTGTTTACAAAAGTTGTTTATGAACGATATAAAGTATTGTGCAATACCCCTACAATACTCTCCCCCTTTGAGAAAAAAGTATTAAACTGAATATAAAATAACCAAAATAAAACATATAAAATATTATGCCTATAAACTAAATTGATCCACGAATGTTGTTGTTCGACCGGAGCTCGTAGCTCGATGCGTTGTTTTGTAGCGTAGCTGTTGCGTTTGCGCATTGTTGACATTCTGCTGATGTTGTGTTTTTGATGAAGGCAGGCGTAAGTCGGTCAATAACCGTAATTATGTATCGTTTATCATTAGATACAGGTAGAGTGCGCACGAAATTTTTCAACCCGTTCAAATTCGGGGATTTGCATAAGTGACGAATTCTTGTCACGTGAGATTCCGCCGTTTGATACGATAAGCTTGTTTTGTCCACGTACTTGTGTATTCCATACCAGGTCAGAAGTAATGACTTGTTAGCATTATTCTTGTTGTTCTGAATCCTGGGTGCGTTGCGTCGTGTAATATACTGTATATTCTTTTTCGTAATATGCGCAGTATTTACGGTTGACTTGCACTTGTTGGGCTTCGGGTTGAGCCTTGGAAAGTTTTCCAATCATTGTTTGATTGTCGCTGTGGAACGTCTTCGACACATGCTTGGGATGCGTCGGTAATTATCGATGGCGGTGCGTGCGGGTGCGAAAGGGTGCAGTCAGCGCAATGGTTCTCTACTGACTGAAAAGTTTCCCTATTTTCTTCGTTCTACCATATTTGTGTTTATTGAATGGCGCTTACACGTTGATAGTCGTAATTGTAGTGTGCCAGAATTAATGATCCTTTTCGGATTTAATAATCCAGAACTGCTGTCGACTATCTGTTATTGCGCATATCGACTCTCAATTAGCCTTTTTTATCGATGCCTTCTTAAAATGTTGTATTTTCCATTATTTCATCAGCTTTTATTTAATTTTGTGTTGGATCTTGACGCAAAAATCTCAATGTGTGCGAGTGGTGGTATATTGCCTCTTGAAATCCTAACCGGTGAGACACGCTTGTGTGAAGCCGATTAGAATGTGCACTCACCAAATTTGTGGAGATTTGCGTCGGACAGTCGTTGGGTTGAAGTCCGGTATGCGTGGTTCCAATATAGCACCACGGGAGTTGTCTGGATCATTACGTCGGTCTCGTAGATTACTTCGGGCTGAAGCTGGCAGGGTACCTCCGTCGGGGTACATCACGTCGGGGTCACCAATGTGGGCTAGGGCAGCGCGACGATGTGAATGATACGAGACTTGATATTCAACTCTTTTATTATATATTTAATTTGGTTATTTATACGCTACAAAACAATAGAGGAAAATAATTACACAATTGTATTTGTAGCGAATAAATATAGGACGCTGATTTAGTGTGTTTACAAAAGTTGTTTATGAACGATATAAAGTATTGTGCAATACCCCTACACATATAAAAAAATCTGCTGAATAGTTTTTTAAACATGTAACAATTATTATCGATATATTAATCGGTCCATAATATTTATTTTGTATATTTCAGGCACAAAATTGACTTACCTATCTTTCATTATACATATACACAGATATAAAATATCCAAATAAGTCCAGTCGTGGCGCAGCGGCACGAAGTGTGACTGTAAAACCGACTGGTTGTGGGTTCGATCCCCACTCGAGGTGATGAAATATTTACTTAAATTTATATTTCCATTTCTTCGCTCTGGTGTCGAGGCTAAGCGCAGTGTTGAGTTCTGCCACTCAACACGCAATGCCTTCAGAATTCGGCAGAAAATGGGGAACAGAATGTCTTACACTAAGTTCCCTCTGCCTACCCTGCTGTGTGCGGGATACAGCGTGAAGCATCAGCTTCACGCTGTATCAGAAATGGTGATATTTTAAATCATTAAAATATCACCATTTCACTATTTAAATTATTTGTATTGCATCTATCACACACGAACGGAGTGTCCTAACACTAGGATCCCTCTGCCTACCCTGCTGTGTGCGGGATACAGCGTGAAGCTGATGATCTATCACAATTTGTATATTACTATCCATATTAACTGAGTATATACTCGTAACATTCAAAGTAAATTTTAAACTCATCACATTAAAGTAACTGTGAGATGAATGGTCGTTAGTTAATTAAGCCGAGCCCTTCGCGATTACACCCTGAGGATCCATTACTTAATTAACATAACTCATGCACTAAATTGATAAAATCTTTCAATATGTATATACATTTCATTGGATTAGTTTATTATATCCTGTTTGATCTTTACCTTTTTAAAATAGTTGAAAAACTGTCAAAATTTACTTTTTTTATTAAACTCATTTTTTATTTTTCTGAATATAAGAATAAAATACTATTAGGTACTTATTATACTTAAAAATATATTTTTGTACATAAAAGTATATCATATAACTTTTACATTTTGAAAGTGTTTATTCTTCACTTACAAAGAAAAACATTTTTTTTAGCTTATAAAAATTTAATCGTACCGGGATTTGAACTGTGACATTATTTTTTTAAATGTTGCAATTGCAAAAAAAAACTTTTTCTCTCCTAAATGTGGAACAAATACTTAACTGCAACTGTTTTAATACAAGCGAAGTCATGGGTACCCTTTTTGCCTAAAATATAATATACAATCATTATACCTAAACCAACTAAATGTTTTGATGTATTTAGTACTAGTTATTCATGTAGAAATTGAACACTAATAAATTTATAACAGTTATTTCTAAAGAGAAACAGATTAGTTAGCTATTGGCAAGCAAAGCGTGAACGTTAATCACACACACACACACACGCACACACACTCACACGCACACGGGCAGTAAAACGTTCAACGACCTCATACGCACATTTAGAATTTTATTTCACCTGAAAGCTCACTGTTGGCATTATTCAAAGCAGACTTTACTAATGCATTTTATGGTCCTGGGCGGTATTTATGGGACCCAGGTGAACGCGAGCAAAGCTACGCAACGCATGGAGTGCTAATATTGTTATCATTTCTACAAATGTTGGCTGGATATCTTTTATATTATCAAAAATATTTGTAGTACTAGTAATAATTATATAATAAATATAATACAATTGTTTGTACTATAGACAAAGATTGAAATTTGAAATCCTCAATTCAAATGATTACTATCTCACTTATAGTACCTAGCCCTGTAGGTAGGCCTGTAAGTTTACTACCCGACCGATTTACCGACCTCTATACAGTAAGTGGAAAGCTCAAATTTTACTAAACTTTCCCTGTCCCTATTTGACTGATGACAAATATACCTACAGATTTAAAGAAAAAGATAAGTTAAAGTGACCTTTCAAGTACTTGAATTTTATTTTGGCAGCAATATTAAACCTTGCCTATAGTGTTCATCAAAAGATTTATATTTCAGATTCATTTCTTTTTCCACTTTTCGAGTGTATTCAAGACATTACGTTTTGGGTTGCGGAACACAACGCAGCTCTTTGTCGTGCCCTTTGATGTTCGTTTTCTATTCCCTAGATTAGAAAACAAACCCACAACCATCACATCTGCAGTCAATCACTATCTCAATACTCAACAATTTTTGAATTTATGCAAGAGAAGATACTACAGACGACTCTTTTTCTTTGAATATAATTTCGACTAATTTTAATTAATAAATGATAAGATCATACAATTTTTTATCATTTTTGCACACGTTGTGAGAAAAACCGAACATTTTGTTTTCACGAAGCTTTCAATATTTTAGTTTCGCGAAATTATTACCTCGCGTTTTGCACACGGAATTCCATTACGTCTGTGTTTGTTCTATTTGTGTTAATTTACTTTAATTAGCAACCGTGTGCCATATTTGTTACATAACTTAAACAAAGTTAAAGTTGATAAACTTACGTATACCTAAAGTATTTTAGAAAAAGAAGTGTAAATAGTACTGTTAATTGTTGCCATACAAATTATTTAATATGTAATCTATAGTGTACGTATGTATATCTTTAGATCTATATATTTACAGATACATTTACATAATATTAGGTACTATAATTTACTTAACAATGTCAACGGATCTTGAACACGTCAAAATATTTGAAAATAAACAAATTACTTCACGCTGTATCCCGCTCACTGCAGGGTAGGCAGAGGAAACCTAGTGGTAAGACACTCCGTTCCCCACTTTTTGCCGAATCCTGGAGGCATTGCGTGTTGAGTGGCAGAACTTAACGCCGCGATTTGCCTCGACACCAAGGCGAAGAATTGGAAATATAAATTTAAATAAATATTTTATCTCCTCGAGTGGGGATCGAAACCACAACCAGTCTGTTTTACAGTCACACTTTGTGCCGCTGCGCCACGACGTAATGTTAATCGATAATTATGTAGAATATCGATAAGCTATATAATAGAGTTAATTACAAACTATAAAAGTAAAATTTTAAAGTAAAAATATAAACATGAAGAACATTTCAAATAATCATATATGAATTTATAACAAAATATCAAACCAACTTCAAATATAATAAACTAAAACGTAAAAAATAAATTTACTTAACATAAATTAAAAAATACTATGATTTTGTTGAATAAAAATAATTAAAGAAAGATTTTATAATTTTGAAGTCTGTTGATGAATTATGTTATGGATAATATATAAGTATAATTTGGTCCGTTATTATTGAAAAGAAGTCGTTAAATATTATCAGAATACATTAATTGATCTACAAATAAGAGCAGCTTCACGTTGTATCAAGCAGGACAGGTAACCTAGTGATAAGACACTCCGTTCCCCATTTTCCGCCGAATTCTGGAGGCATGCGTGTTGCATGGCGCAACTTAAAACGAAGACATTAAAATATGTATTTAAATAAATATTTTGTTTCCTCGAGTGGAGCTCGAACCCACAACGTTAACTGTGACACACTTGTACCCCGGCTCAATCTACAATTGACAAGTTTCTGGGAAAAAAGTTGAGTTTAGCATCATAGAGCCTCCGGTATATTAGTGACATCGATTAAAACAAACTTTGAGATGAAAGCTACCACTATAAGAACTACTTAAATCGATTTTAATATTTCACAGTTATTATTAACTGTGAAATATTAATATAAAATAAATTGAAATATCACATACTTAAATATACAATTTACTACATTAATACTAAAATTTATGATAACAACATAAATATTCCATTTATACACCTAGCAGTGAAAATGATGTCCAATTAGAATGTAATGTCATTAAATCAATTCGTATTGTTAATTAATCCTATTGGCGATGTCAACTATTATGCAAATCAAAATAATTAATTTATAAATCATTATATTGCAATAGCTAGAGTTTTTTTAGTGAAACAGTTATACTAAAATCACTGCAAATCAGCAAAAACCGGCAAGCCAAGGCAAAAAAGGTGACGTTGAGTTCCACGACTTAACACGCGATTCCTCGAAAATTTAGTGGAAAGTGAAAAACGGAGTGTCTTAACCTGCCCTGCTATATGCGGAAAACTGAAAAAAAAAATTATGAATTTAGACATATTTATGTCTATTCTTTATTTTTTAGAGGTTAATTTATTAGTTATTAATAGAACATATTCAAGTACTACGTCACAATCATTTAGCTATTACCAACTAAAATTACATAAATAATAACCTAAAACACATGATAAGATAATAAAATTTATATAAAAATTGACTTGCTTTACCCGAAATTCTTAGATACATTTCCACCACACTAATTGCTTGTTATCTTTCTTTTGGCACCCACGCCTTAAAGAAGCCATTCTATAATCCGAGTATTAAGAATTATGCGTGGCGTGGGATTTGTAACGTGTTTTCTCCCATTTTCAGAGGGCACTCGGTCGCAGCTTTCCTCGGGGATTCTGTTGCGAAAAACCTCCATAAATATTTCTTACAGTATTTGTATCTTCCTTGGAGGATCGTTAGCAGTGTTTTTCTTTTTTCCCGATCTAGCCGGGGTACATCTGCTTCAATAAATAAAGGTACTTGTATATCTTAAGACTTGATTTATGCACAATAATGATTTACTGTGTGTGTGTTTTTTTTTATTTTCAGATTTTATTTTGAGATATTATTTATGTAATTATTTATTTACGTTTATATCTGCAAAAATGTATGCGTATTATGTCGTACTAATGGTTATTACGAATATATTTATTTTTGTCGCTATAAGAATATATTTATTTTTAATATATAGGTATTTGGAAATCGTTGTATTTTTTTTAAAACTTTTGTTTGTATTTATCCACAGGATTTGTCTTTTTGTCAAGCTTTTTGATAAGCCAGTAGAGGCGCAGTGGCTCAATTGTCTGACTGTAAGCGCAACGGTTATAGGTTCGATTTTCACTCAGGGTAATATATTGTTATAATACTCTTATTGTGGTAAAGAACGTGCGTGACATGTAAGCATGGTTTAGGGTTTCTCCACTCAATATGCAATTTCTCGAAAATTTACAGAAAAATAAGAACCAGAGTGTCTTAACACTAGGTTCTCTCAACCTACCCCGCTAAGTGCAGCGAGAAAAAAGATAGATTAACACTCAGACACAGAAATACCCAATTGGCAATTTACACCTTTCAGTTTAATAGCTCTTTAGCAACTAGCTCCATTGTTTATGTTTCTCCAATTTGTAATGTTTACTTGAAAATTTATTTTTGTAACAAAAGAAGAGGAAGAAATAAAGAAAATGTCAACGAATTTATTTTTATTAAATAATAAATAAACAATTCAACTTTTAATAATGTATTGACTTATATCTGTCAACAGTATGACAAGAAATAATGCTACAACAACCTTAAAATATTGAATTAGTAAGCCTGTTTGTTTTACTTGGCACCGACAAAATAGATTTTGTTTAAAAAATCAAAGAAAAAAAAATACTTTTTACTTTTTAGTCCGATATTTCGTTAGTCAATTTAAAAATTAATTTATTCCTTGTAACTTTTATAGTATAATTATGTTTTTTACAGAGAAAAAAAACACAATTTGTTCAATTTCAACCGGATCTATCCTTGAAGTGTATCCTTTTAATTAAAAAAAGAATCATCGGAATCGGTTGGCGTGATATGGAGTTCGTCCGTTATTCGTCTATTTGTCGCACACATATCTAATGCAAATATAAGATTTATGTGACTTTCTCAAGGATGGCATTGTCAGAAATGGACCAAGAAAACGGGACCACACGGGAAGGTCTAGCTTTCAATTACAAAACAACACAACAAAAAAAAAATCCTCCTTTTCGGTCGGTTAAAAATGTAGTAAATGTTTGTAGTTAGCTAAATACCTAATTAAATTTGCTTGATTTATAAATATTATTTTCATCCTGTAAAATTAAAAAAAAAATCTAAATTTAGCCTAAATTGAAAAATAATCGAATGACGCACATCTAAAAGCAGAATCATGTAAGATAAAGTACTTAAGGGATTTTATGTTACCACAGCCCGAGGTCAATGAAAAGGGCTGACCATAGAGAGAATTCCGATATGTCACTGTACATTATATAATTACACACTGCTTATTGCTGTTACAGCAATCGAAGTGCGATTGAGGTCTTTAAAGTTTCTCAAAAAAAGACTTGATAAAGTTTTTAGGGTAAGGGATTTTTGCACTGTTTTTTTAGCTTTATGTTGTACTCCGCATATATCAGGGTAGCTAGTGTTAAGTTGCCTTGGTGCCACAGCGAAGAAATATAAATTCCTATAATCATTCTCCCGGGTAGTAATCGAACCCACAACCGTTGCGTTACAGTCACACTTTAATGCCCTTGCGCCGCGACGGCCTCAACTTTTACACATATTGAATGTATCTATTTTCACAAAAACCGTTTCTGTATCTGTACTGTACCTACGCTCATTATGCTTTACAACTACATCTATAGATAGTGTTGGATTACGATTTAATACTATACATAAAATTATAAAAATCGACACAATTGTGTTGTAATATGTTTACCAGAAAACTGTACAATACTTCCAAGAGTAAATTATGTAAATAATAATATTGAATTTGTAAACAAAATAAACTATATTTATCCATTTATCCTATCTTATAAAACTGTTAACAAGTGTAAACATTATATATTTATAGATTTATAATAGAGTAACTTTGTAATATGTTATAATATTTACCATTATTATGTGTGGGTGGTACGAGTATATGGTTGAATAAAAAAGTATTATTACAGTTTTTAGTGAGCGCGAGTTGGGTTCTCTCACCGAGGATTCCGTACAAAAATTGGAGGTCTCAAGCTCAACACTATAAAGCGAGTCAAAATTTATATGTCAGAAGAATTAATATCTCTCTCTTTCTCTAAATCCTAAACAAATAAATAATAGCGTGCGTTCATTTGTGGTTAAATCCTAAAAAAATAAATAATAGCGTGCGTACATTTTTTGTTAAATCCTAAAAAATGATGGCCCTCTTTTAAGGCTACAGTATGGTTCACAGTCACACTTTGTGCCCCTGCGCCACGACTGGCCTCAAGTTTAAAGCTATTCTAGTTTGCACCCTTACTAGTTTGTTCCTTGGTTCTCATGTTCTGCATTGCTATATCCAGACATCGCTTTCTTACGTTGAGGTCCGGTCCGTTCATAATAACAAAGCTGAGATGTAAAATAATGTACGTTAACATTCAAATCATAATCAGTTTTTTTTTCTATAGCTTTACGCTTCACGATCTTTTTACTTATATCATTTTAACATGACATAAACACATCAAATTACAGCTTAACATTGAAGTATGCATAACTGACTAAAATAGATCATTATTAGAATCGACTCGAATCGAATAGCCTTATGTAAGTTATTCAAAGCGCGACCCGGGCACTCGGGCGGCCGCCGACCGCCCGCTCCCCCGTAAATCAAACTCGCCACTCGCCATTCGCTTATGCATTATACAATTTTATTTGTACGAGTCCGTTGAATAGGTAATAAACTATGGCAGGTGAAACCGTTTTGCGTCCGTATGCGAGCTGAATTTGAATCGTATACAAATACTTGTTTAACACGGATTTGCAGATAGCAATATTGTTAGCGTGACCGGCCGGCTAGCTATGACTGACGTCCATGTCGGTCTATTATCTATGTATAATTTAGCTACTGTCTGTCTGTTCTTGTAGCGTGTTGTGGGTTGTATTTAATAATTGTCATTTCACCAATTGAAAAAGATAAAGCGCGGCGTTGGGTTCTTGATTAATTCGGCGGAATGCGGGGAATAGAGTGTCTTAACACAAGGTTTCCTCTGCATGTTATATGAAGAAGACAACTGAAAAAAATACAATTGAAAAAAAATCATTGAAATCTTTCTATATAGTCCATCCTTTGTAACTTCGCTATTTCCCGGTACAAGAAATATTCCGTCTTAATATGTGATGACATTTCTAACTAGTCAACAACAGTAATATTACTCATTTAAGAAATATAAGTGTTTTTCTCTAAATAAATATTACTCAAACATTTTTAAATTTTTCAAATAAGTTCTAAGTAAACGTACAAGCAAAATATAGAAATCTAAAACGAACAAAATAATATATACAGTATTTTAAAATAGTAATGTAAAAGCGAAAATCTTTATATCTATAGCTTTTAGTGGTTAGTTTTGTAGAGGTATCTTCATCTCGTAGCGCGGCAGACCAGAAAATTCACTCTAACCCTCGTCCCATACGTAAGTGTATACATTTCGACCCTGTCTAGCAGAAACCATTTTAGTTACTTAATTATTTTTAAATATTAAAAACTTAATAAAAAATCGACCAACATTTCAATTTTCATAATAACATCTTTTCATCATCCACATCATATTTTCATCATCAACATCATATTTCGTAGAGGCCAGTCGTGGCACAGTGGCACAAAGTGTGATTGTAAAATCGACTGGTTGTGGGTTCGATCCCCACTCGAAGAGATGAAATATTTATTTAAATTTATATTTCCATTTCTTCGCTCTGGTGTCGAGGCAAAGCGCGACGTTGAGTTTTGTCACTCAACACGCAATGCCTCCAGATTTCGGCAGAAAGTGGGCAACGGAGTGTCTTAACAATAGGTTCCCTCAGCCTACTGTGCTGTGTGCGGGATACAGCGTGAAGCTGATTACCTATTTACTTTCAACCAATATTGGAAATTTAAAGAAGCAATTTCGTTCGCAATTAAACTATTGATTTAATCGTATACATTGTAAAACGCTGACGCGTATTCATGTTAATGAAATGGCAGGCGAAATGATCATAATTACGGAACGTTCCTACTGTATTGTTGCCAGACCTCGGCTACGGAATCACCTGGCATTACCGTTGCGAAAATATTTACAACAAATGAGACCATTTGTTCGGATGACTGGTGTAATAACTTTTTGTAATAACGATTAACAGAAATACATGTAACAGAAATACATGTATCTTATTGTAATTTACTTGTTTTGCGTATATTTATGTTTAAATGTATATTTTCATATCTTGGCTCCGGAGGCAAAGCGCGGAGTTGAGTACCGCCACGCAACACGCAATACTCCCTGAATTCGGCGGAAAATAGGGAACCCAGTGTTTTAACACTAGGTCTACCCTCTTGTGTGCGGGATACAGCGTGAAGCTGATTTAATTTGTGTGTATTGGTAAATATGTATATATATAGGATGTAATACAAATTTTCATGTATTTAGTCCTCTGTATATTTTTTAACAAATGTTCATAAGTTATTATTCAAAACAATGTCTATATTGTATTCATCGTAGCGCAGTTAGCACTAGCAAGATGTATTTAATTAAAACACATGATAATTGTACGTAGAGAACTTCTAAATAATGGAAATATATATATTATAATAGTAGAAAAATATATATAGTATGTACATACTCGTACATACATCTGACCGAAGCTAATAAAAGCGTGTTAAAAAGAATATTACTTCATTTCCAACAAAATATAACTATAAAACTTGGCCAGTGTGCCAGTTTTATTTATGTGCATTCATAAACCTTAGAAAAGTTAAACTGGTGACATATAGAAATATGGTAACTCATGATGCTTAAACAAATCTACAGATTTTATGATTCTACATATATTAGACAGTCTACAATTAAACACATGGGATATCAATGGTTTTCGTTTTTAAAACATAAAGATTTAAATTTATTAAAATATTCAAAAGTAGATCTCATCCCTGCAAGTAGCAGCTGCTGCGCAACTTTTAACTCAAAATACTGTCCAAACGTGACTTGACGTTATTACATCATTTGTACCCTCATCTTGGCTAAATGCATTTTATTCAATTTATTCACGTCATTTTAAATTTTTGGTAAAATCTGGTAAAACAAGCAAACATGTTTTGATAGTATATTTTAGAGATGACCAATAAGTAAATTTTCCTACAACACTCATGTGCGAAGACATATGTACCATCGGATGGTCTTTCTGCTTGTCTCTTTTTAATTAAAAAATATAAGAAGAAATATTCTTTTCATATTTTTTATAATACTCAAAAGTAGATCTGTAATAATCGCCATGTAAGTTTTTTTTTAATACTTATACATATTTTAATATTTATTTTTTACGTAGCTTAAAATTGCAATGCTATTGCTGTTCTTCGTCTTGGTCTTTCAATTGAAATGTAATAAAATAAAACCTAACACAGTACTCCCATGTAATTAAACATTACATTGTAGTACATTTAATTTTTTTTAAAGTTAAGTTCTCTCTAAAATTCTCTCGTGTAATGGAAATCGTGCCGTGGGCCCCAGGGGCATCGTGGATTTTCTGCACAAAGGACCCAACAAAAAGGTCCCGCCGTCGCATGAACATTGTAAAACTCTCACACACGTGGCATGTTCCGAACCAATACCAACTTTACTTCTGAATATCAAGTTCTATTTTTCCACTTACATAAGTATTTTATAACATTTTTTTCCAATCCGATAATGCGACCTTAGCGTCGGGATCATGGTTTACTACAAATTGTATTAGAGTAGAAGATTTAACTATTTATACTGGCGCTGTACACTTTAGTACAAAGATGGTTGGTTCTATTTTTAGTATGTACGGCTTAATGTAAACAAATTGATATGTTTTATTTTAAAATGAATTTACTATTTTTTTATTTGATTTTGATGATCGTCTCCAAAAGATGGAGGCAAGGAGGTAGTTAGTTGCATGTTTTTCAAGAAAGAAAATTAGAAAATTGACCACCAAGAGAGCTCTTGAGTGTTCAAAACTGTGTACTCGTACATCGAATGTGCGGACAGTAAGAGTTTTTTACTAACTCGTGATGGATGGGGTAGCACAGGATCACTTGTGTGAATGATATTATAATAATACCTGATGTTTAAGTGAAAAATGTCTAAACAATTTAATACAATCGTGTTATAAAGAATATTATGTTTCTAGCAACATATCGTTTCTAACACATTATATGTAACGGAACTTCAGGTACATAATAATATCGATAATTATTACTTAAAATTTAATTTAATACATCAATCATGTCACCATTTATGATATCCTTATATCATGTCAGTCCTTTTTTCATCAGCAGTGGGGAGTCCGTTTCTACAGCCCGCTCGACGGTTGTAAGCCGAGGTTCGAGCCCCGCAGGGGCGCCCTTACAGTCGTCGACTCCTCTCAAGCAGCCAGGTAGTGCTTGCATTTCTTCTGGGACAGAGTACCCTCTTCCCTACCCACCCGGTGTCGCTGTAAAAGCCAATAGGGCTAACAGCATTAACCTCAAGTTCAAAAAAAAATCATCAGCAGTACCCCGCATGCAACAGGATAGGCAAGAACTTAGTTATAAGACACTGCGTTCCACACCTTCCGACGAGACACTGTCTGTTGAGTAAACGACTTCTACCGCCATGCTTTGAAAAAGTAAAAATATTAATAATTAATATCGTCATTCCCCCGAGTGGGAATCGAACCCATAACCGTCGCGCTTACAGTCACACAGAATGCCTCTTACAGGATGTCAGTAGGTTCACTTAAAGGTTAAAATATTATTAAAAATAGAACATCACTGACCACCACTGACCTAATATCTAAACATCAAAACAAAATAAATGAAACAAATATTACATCAAGTCATACAAGAAAAACACCCTTATATTAATTAATATAGTGGCGATAAATTAAGTATTTTCTTTAAAAAAATATATAATAAGTTTAAACAAAACAATATTTCTATTTAATAAAATACGTAAGGAAAATTGTATGACACTAAATGAAGTCGAGCAGAGGAGATCCGTTAACACGTGGCGGCGTCAATCTGTTGATTCGATTATCGATGATGTATAATCAAGGGCGAATATCCTCGACTTGCAAACGGCTGAGCTTAATGGGTTAAATCTAAATTTAATAAATAATAATTAATTAAAAATAAATTAATATTACTAATATACATATTATAATAAATACTTTTTTATTTTTTTGTATTTATAACAGAAATTGTACCAATTTAAACGTATCACTGCCGAATAAAAAAATATTATTACCTACTTTATATAGTTTAATTATGACAATATACTAGCTTCTTGTCTGTCTGTCTTTATATTATAGTAAAGGAAAATGTGAGCAGACGTTATTTCAGCCACGTTGAATCTCCTCTGTATTGTAATGCAAATCTTAGAAATTAGACGTTCGCTATACTATACAATGATCAAATTAATTATTATAATTAAATTACTTATAAATTATTTAATATGTATATTAATTGCCCGTACCTAAGCGAATAGAATTACTGTGTAAATTTCAATTACTTATATAATGTCATGTACGATTTTTATAGGCAGAGGGAACCTAAGACATTCCGTTCCTAATTGTTCGCCGAATTCTGGGGTCTTTTCGTGTTGACTGGCGGAACTCAACGCCACACTCTACACCAGAGTAAAGAAAATGGAAATATAAAATATTTCATTTCTTCGAATAGGAATCGAACCCACAACCTGTCTCATTTACACCTCAATCATATAATACATTGTTGTATGACATTTATACCTTCAATGTTTATAAGTAATAAAATATGGACACAACAATATTAGTTTGAAATTTGTAAAATATCTCGAATGCACTTGCAAGTTCATCTCTAGCGCATCTCTTGCGATGCGGGACTTGCTTCAAGAATCGATTACCAAGACGGCGCGCATTCCACAGATATCAAAGTGATATCGACTCCACTATGACGTTATCAGTTAACGTTGAATAAGGTGGGACCTTAATACCTTTACATTTATAGATGTGTTGGTTTATCAGCTTGACGCTGTATACCGCATACAGCAAAGTATGCAGAGGGAACCTAGTGTTTAAACACTCCGTTCCCCATTTTCCGCCGAATTTTTCGAGGCATGTTGAGTGGTGGAACTTAACAATGGGCTTTTGATTTGGTGTCAAAGTGAAAAAAATCCCTCGAGTGGGGACTGAATCCAGAGCTTTCACATTACAGTCACAGCTTTGTTCCCCTGCTCCACGACGACCTCGTGGTGTGTTAGTTTATATAATTTGAAAAACACTAACAACGCTGCAACTGAGCAATTCTTCCTGAATTTACTTTTAATTTGTCAATAACACACAAACAAGAAAACGGGAGATATCACGCAGCGCAATATTATCTTAACAAAATATTCTTGTATCAAATCTTAAAATCGCGTGGTATTGTTGTCTTTGTTCGGGTTCGCATTCGTTTTCCATCGCACACCATTATTCACATTAAGTGGACAGATCTCGGGTCAGAACCAGGCACAAGAAAAGCACAAAAAGTGCCCGCTTTATCCGAGCATGATAAATCTACTTCAAATCCGAGAATGGCGTCTTTTATGAAGGAAATTGAAATAAACCGACCGTGCGGATAACGGCTAAGTAAGATCGGGATCCTTTAAGAATATATCGGTGAATCATTTCATTCGTCAGGCCAAAGTACGATCCAGGTACTGCTTGCAATATTTGTTATATTAATAAAATATTAACTATAATACGAATGCGGTTTAAAGTGGGGAACGGAGTGTCTTAGCATAGGTTCCCATGATCCCTCCGCTTACCTTGCTACGTGCGGATTACAGCGTGAAACTACAAAAAAATAAAAAACAAATTATAAAGTAGCTTAGCTTATAACATAAAAGTCTCAATTTATTTTACATTACTAGATACATGTATCCGTATGTTTATATATATACATATGTGTATATGCTACAAATTTTTGTCAATTCTTGTCACTTAAACTTAAAAAAATATTTGCACGCGAAACCATGCGCACCCCAAATATATTATATTTAATTCTTTAATACAAATAACAATCCATTAGCTTATTTAACTCCAAAATGTATTTAATACACTAAATAAATAATAATTACGATCCTATTTCAGTGATAGCAGTGAAATCGAGCGTGTAATGGTTACCACACAAGCGGTTGTCTCGCGAACAAACGAAATAGCAGATCGCTAGACGGAGCGTGGCGTTTGGCGGAAAATTGGCTGCAACCGAACACAGCTTGGGGTATAAGTTTGGCAAATTGCAATTCAAACGGTAGCTAGTTGAAATAATATTTAATTTTTTATGAGAAATAGAAATAATCTTTGTATAAAATAAGATTTTTTAGGTATGTATGTGTCTTTGTGCGTAAAAAATAACAATAGAGTAAAATCCCCCATTGCGAACTTTTTGCAGTGAGTTTGGCTAGACGGCGTAAAAATGAAATAAATTGTTTTTTAAATATTTTTTTTGTCAATATAATGTTTTTAGCTAATGTATATGAATACAACTCTTCATATACAAATGTATTTAGGTACCTACCTCTAATTATTCCCATGCCATGATAATATTATATTACTTAGTAAAATATTATGTTACTCATAATAATATATATAGGTATACAGTAAACTGAATAGCTTACTATGATTTACTATTTTATAACAAATAAAAAAAATAAAAAAAAAAATAAAGTCTGTCTCCTTGACTTATTTATGACATAATTTTCATTTATTTTTAATGTCATAATCTCAAATATTATGTAGATAAACGCATTTGTCGCATAAATTTAAATTTTATTTATTTCTAAGATGATAAGTGAATATGAGAATTATGAACAAATACTTGCATCAATTGCTAAAGATATCGAAAGGTGAATTATTTCTCTTTGTTAAAAATATAATTAAAATCTTAATACTAGACTGACTGTATAATATCGTAGTAGTAGACTTGGTATCCTCATGGTATGTGTATTGTAAAAATGTTTATCTCTAGTGTAAATGTGATTATACGGCATGAAAAACGAAATACACCTTGTTTGATTACAAAATATAAAGTCTTCATAAGAAACAAGAAGCCTAAAATTAAGCTTTTAAGCCAAAAGGTGCAAATCCTCAGTGGTAAGTCAGTTTCATGCATAATAGATGTATATTTTACAGTTTATTCTCTAATTAAAGTATTGTGAATTACGTCATAATAGACATATTGGCAACATATCCTATTCTTGCGATGTAACACAGTTTGAAAAAAATTGAATATTTGAAAGTAAAAATATATAAAAACCATAATAAAAACCTAGAAAATACGTATTGTATTTTGAGCTATCATAGGCTTCCTATGAATTGTTTCAGGATTATGTTAATTACTGGACACCTGTAGCTATAATTGTACAATTTATCGGAATATTAATTAAAACTCTATTATTTCCCTTTTAGTATTAGTAAAGGTCCTTTTAAAAACAAAAAATCAGAGCCAACTTCAAAATCAACATATTGAAAATGAATTAATACTTAGTAAATTTAAAAATACAACAATCATTGAAAACTTTATGAATAAAGCTATAAGATCCTCAAAAAAACTAAATGGAACATGCAACAGAGATTTGGAAGATATATGTAAAAAATACTTTTTATCTGAAGAAAGAAATAGATATTTGAGAAATAAATTAAGTATTTTAGAAACCCAATTAAAATTTCTCAATGAAGAAAATAAACTCTTACGTTGTCAAATTTTACAATTACAAAAAGATGATTATTTTCTAAATAAAATGAAAGGAGATGTTATTTATATCAAAGAAAATCATATTAAACAACAATTTGAGACTCAAAAAAGTACAAACATTACAAACAGTACTCAGTTTTTTAAATCACCTGTTAGAAAATTGAAATCACACTTGTCTTTAGTAAATTTTTTACTAACTTGCCAAAAGCAATTTTTATACGAAGCTCAAGAATTTTCTAAATAAAACTGATCGGCTAATTAGAATATAAAATAAAACAAATATGTACACGTACGTTTTTTACTAAAAAAACCTAAATGATTTAGTGAGAAATATTTATTTAGCTTTTGTCCTTAAAATGTTGAACGTAATAGTTGCTGTTAAATGAAGTTCCGTTTTAGATAAATGACAATTGACATTGGCATAAGATAATTTGACGTTTGATAAGATGAGAATGCGCTGATATCTAATATCTACATATAAACATGTTCCTACTATAACCTAATTTTATAGATGTATATAATTTTCTTTAAAAATAGAATATTATACTCCACATAGTACCATTTTGTTGGCACCGTGTTCGTTATATAGATTAGATTAGCAAATCATATCAGCAAATCTAAAAATTATGTATTAATTTGTATCACATGTTGCTTGTTAAATCAGTTTCAAAGTTGTTACATAGGAAACAATTTGCCTTTTTGAAAGATTGTCGGTTTTTACTGTATCAAACTAAAGAAAATATGTCTCTAGAAGAGTCAAAAAAAGTAGCAGCATATCGAGCAGTCGACGAATTTGTTAAAAACAATAGTATAATAGGAATCGGTAGTGGATCAACAGTGGTATATGCTGTGCAACGTCTAGCAGAACGAGTTGAAACTGAAAATTTACAACTTATTTGTATTCCAACATCATTTCAAGCCAAACAACTTATAATAAAACATAATCTAATTCTTGGAGAACTTGAGACAAATCCTGTTATTGATGTTACTATTGATGGTGCTGATGAAGTTGATGCAAATATGACCTTAATTAAAGGAGGTGGAGGTTGCTTATTACAGGAAAAAATTATTGCATCTTGCTCAAAAAAACTTATTGTGATTGCTGATTACACTAAAGATTCTCAAAAATTAGGAGAAAGATATAAAAAGGGAGTACCTATTGAAGTTATTCCAATGGCTTACATGCCAATTAAGAATAAGATTATATCTACATTTGGAGGTGACATTAAATTGCGAAGTGCTATAGCAAAGGCCGGGCCTGTTGTGACAGACAATGGAAATTTCATTCTTGATTGGTTGTTTGTTAATCATGATTTAGATTGGGAGACAGTTAACAGTTCTATTAAAATGATTCCTGGAGTTGTAGAAGTAGGATTATTTGTGAAAATGTGTGACAAAGCTTATTTTGGCCAACCTGAAGGAAACGTTATTGAAAGATGTGCATAAAATCTTTAATTTTATGTGGCTTGTAGTTGCACATACTAAATACTCCCCAACACTTATGGGTCTACGATAAAATAAATTTGTGTTCGATTTTTAAAAGCAGATATGCATTAATGTAAAGGTCATTTTAAGGTTTTTTATTTTTTTAGAAAAAATTTTTTTTTGTTAAAACATTGTAACTGCAGAAAATATTTTATGATGGCAAGGCAGATTCTATTTTTTTGCAAATATGTTTAAATACACAAATTCATATATACATCATATTTTGGTATAAACATTATATTTTGGTTTTAGTATATGGTATAAAATGGGTTTAATACTTATTTTGGGTTCAAGATGGTAAATACCCACTTTTAGACGATAAGCATTATTATCAAACAAAAGTGGTAAGATAAGAGATGGCATTAGTAATACTCACAAGTACTGGCACTTGCACCTCTTAATTAGTGGCAATATATACAATACCCACCTTGCTCACAATGTATAAGACACACAAGAACAATTATAGTCCATTCTTCATATAAAAATTAAAGTAATTCTGTATTTTGGTTAAATTACAAAAGACATTTGTGTATCACACTCCTTTAAGATTATGTAATAAAACTTTATATCATATTTTATAATTTTTCACTTAAAGGTTAAATATAAATACATTTATAAATGAACAGTCAAATATAAAATAGAGTTTAAAAAAAGGATGTAAAGACAAGAAAAATACACAGATGGTGCTGTAAACATTTTATTATGATAACTTATATATTTTATTTTGATTACAAAAACCAAATCATTTTGCTATTAGACAGAAGTTAAAACAGATCACTTATAAAAATAGATTTAAATTTTCACAGGAACTTCATATTACTTTATTTTTAAAATTAAATTAATCTTAACCTTTCTGCACAGCAGCAATCAGTATCAAGTATCTGATGACTTACCATACCTATTTTTTATAAACTTTTGTAAGGTGGAAAAGATATTTTGGTGAGATTTTGTGCAATTTGTACTAACTCATATCCTGTAATCTCATTTTTTAATATATTTTTTATGAATATCAAACAATATTTTTATTTATTTATACTCTAAAAAATATTAAAATATGAATGTAAACAAAAAACACCGCCCATTTATGTAAATTTATTTGGCTTAAGAAATAGTGTAGAAAACAATAAATTTGTTATCTATAAACTATTAAACTTATTTCAGAATAATATAATAATACTATTAAAGCTTACTATTTACTTTTGAGGCTTTGGAGATAATTAAAAATTACTAAGTACTAATATAAATTTTATATATACTTCAGGTGCAAACATAAAGATAAAATTAAAATGCTATTATACAGTTAAATTAAATTGTTATCACTTTAATTTGAAGGCCTTGCAGGAGCAAAAAACGCAAAAAAATTAGAATCCTATACTTATAAAACTGAGGCCGTTGGATTCGATTCTTACTTAGAGGAATGAATTATTTTTATTTCCCTCTTGTTTCATGAGTAATGGAGTGTCTTTAACATTAGTATTCCTTTATCCTGCACATAGCTGAATGCACCATATATCTAACAAATATAAACAAATATTTTGTGCATTGTGTAATAATAAGATTGTGTTTTAAGCATAGTGTAAAAAAATTAAATTTTTACTAAGTACTAATATGAGCACTCATGTAGTATGCCAATTTTATATGCAATATTATAACTGTCAATCAAAATAAAAAATATTATTACCTAACTTCTAGAAAATTTTAATTGTTGTACTACACTTTATTCAGATAGCATTTATATTCAAAACAAAAAAAATAATATCCGGACATAGCTACTTAGCTTTTGAGTGAGTTAGAGTTTTTAAGCAATTCATGGTGAAGTCACTAGGAATTGCTTAAAAATTCAATATTATAAGCAAAGTCTATGAAATAAGGAATGTTAACTATTCAGATAAATACAAAAGTTGCTTTTGTAATGGTTTAAAATATAGTGTTGATTAACCGATTAAATAAACTGACTGCTGATCAGTAAACTTGATTTTACAGTATAAAAATTACAACATCAATTGATACTCTTCATGTATCAGTTAACAAAAAATTGGATTATCTGAACACCCATGTCACCCTATTAAAATAGACAATCAACACTACTGTATGTCACAAAAAATAAGATATATATATAAATGTTTCATAAAGATAGTGCAGATAGGAATAGAACAAAAATTCTTAATTTAATGTTAAATGTAAAAAATGCTATTAGTAAAGACTTGTTTTTTTCATTATGCGCAAAAACTCTTCTTGGTTAATTTCCCCGTCACCATCCCTATCAGCTTCATCAATCATCTCATGCAATTCTTCATCTGTTAAATTTTCGCCAAGTTCTTTTGCAACTCTTTTTAAATTTTTGAAGGAAATTTTACCTAAAATTATTAAAATTAGGTTAATTTCTTGTTCAAGTAAATAATTATTTTTTATAATTTAATAAAAAAAATTTTGTTTCACACTTCACCACACATAGCTTTTTATAAGAATGAAAACTTACAGATTACTCTTTTAGTGAATCTTGTTATCAGAAATTGCGGTATTATCATTCAAATTACTGAAAACTATAACTAATTCTTTCACATTTCAAATGCTTCAACATAGCTACCTAGGTCCGTATGTGTAGAATTGCCATTGTAGAATCAATAATCATCATTATTCTAGAATATACTTTGTTTGAAGTACTAGTAAAATCATTTCAAATTTCGTGAGGCTGAGAGAGGAACTTGGACAATGAATTAATACTGATTTTTAAGGGGTTTACAGGTGGCTTACAAGTCTCAAGCATTACTCCAAGATTCACTCCCTACAATGTAATTCCTACTACAGTCTCGCTAAAGTTTGTACCTTGCCTAAATATGCAACAACTTAACACATGACTTAAAATACCCTATTCTATTATAATTTCAATCACAAATTCCTGTGTAATAAGACACTACTAAACTATGTCACAATGGTGTCATTATAATATTCTTATGGGATAAATATGTTACCTGTTTCATCATCATCAAACAATTTAAATGCTTTCATAATCTCTTCTTTTGTGTCTTTTTCTGCCATTTTAACAGTCATAAGTTCCAGAAAATCTGCAAAGGATACTTTTCCATCTCCTTTATCAATTTCGGCAATCATTTTTTTTATTTCTTCTTTTTTTGGTTCAAAACCAAGAGCTCTAATAGCAACTTTTAATTCTTTTGTATCAATTTTACCAGTATTTTCAGTATCAAATAGGTCGAATGCTTCCTTAATATCACGTCTCTGCTCATCTGAAAGCTCAAATTTAGGTCCAGATTTCTTTCGTACACCAGATGTAGTATTGTTAGAATTTACATTTTTCTTTTGCGAATTATTTATGGTGGTCTGAAAAATATATAATATATTCGTAATTTAATCTCAAGTCTAAGCTGTTTTAGTTAACTGATGTATATCAAAAACATACCATTACTGTTAGTAGAAAAGTTTTTTTACGATACGTAAGGTAGATTTAGTATATTTCGCGAACTTTAAAGATGTCGAGGTACTAGATTGATATACAGTAATAATTATTGTAAAATTTTTATGAAATAACTAAAAATTACTTATTTAAAATTTAAATTTTGTGGATATACAAAGCTCACTCTTTTCAAATTGATTTTTATTTTGACGTAAAAGTAACGTCAATGTCAGTGACATTTTAGGAGATTTCTAATTTGTCTTTAGATATGAAAACGATTATTCATATTGAATGAAATTTAAAATTATAAACTTAATTTGATTTATTTAAATTGAAGTACTGTAAACATACAACGGTACGGTACAGTTTTATTACATTTACTAGACGGTTAAAATGATTTAATAATCATTATATTTTAAGAAATACAATAGTTATTTACCGTAGTTACATTTCTATTTAGATTGTATACTTACTATACATGCTATATGGGGTGAATAGAAAAAAATCTAGAGGTAGTTTTAGTAGTTACTACTGGTTAAACAGCATTTGTAGGAAAATAAATATTATATTTTGTGAATGTTATGGTTTGTCCTGCAAACAGCAGGTTAGGCCCAGGGAATCTAGTGTTAAGATACTCCGCACACACATTCTCTGGCTAAATTATGGAGGTATTGCGTGTTAGGTGAAGAAACTCAACGCCGCGCTTTGCCTCGACACGAGACCGAAAAAATAAAATATTTCGCTTCCTACAGTGGGATTTGGACTCACAACCTGACACGTTTACAATCCCCGCGCCAGGACTATCCCTACCAAATATCTTGAGTACCTATTTAATTTATTATAAATTACACTGAATTATAATTCTCAAAATCAATCGTTATATCGTAGCTCTCGGGCACAGAGTGTAACTGTAAAATCTGATTGTGGGCTCGATCCCCACTCGAGGAGATGAAATATTTATTTAAATTTATATTTTCATTTCTTCGCTCTGGTGTAGGCAAAGCGCGGCGTTGACTTCTACCCCTCAACATGCAATGCCTCCAGAATACGGCAGAAAGTGGGGTACGGAGTGTCTTAACACTAGGTCCCCTCTGCCTACCCTGCTGTGTGGGGGATACAGCGTGAAGCTGATTTGATTTATTTTTGACTAAATTGAATTGGCTGAAACTTCACTTTTCAATATAAATATTATTTTTAAATTATATTATTATAAAAGTGACTTTCTAGTTTAATATAAAAATCATGGATAAAATGTGACACTTCTTCATTTATACAAGAGACATGTGATATTTTTTTTAAAATTATGAAAAAAAACAAGTATATATAAAATATAATTCATTTACTAATAAAAATTCAGTATAACAACTAACACAGGCACTTTACAGCGCAGAAGACAACATTCCTTCTGACTTCATTACTGTTTAACAGTCTACTTTGACGGCCTACTGTCTATTGCGGTAATGACCTTTTTAAAAGAAATAAAACAATCACAATAAGGCAATCGTTAGGTGTGTATCAATACATAAATGCGTCATTAATAAATATTATAAAACCAATATTTTTATGGAACTTAAAAGAAACGAAAACAACAAATATAAATACAAATCATTTATTATAAAATTCTATATAATAAAACAATTACATAGGCACTTTACGGCGCAGAAGGCAGGGTTCCTAGCGACTTCATGAGGTGATAGCAATCATAAAATCTACTTCAGTGGCCTATTTTCTGTGGAGTATTAAATATTACCATCTTTTTAGAAAATAAATAAATACAATCACATTATGGCAATTCATTAAATTTAGACCAATCATCAAAGTAAACATTATAAAATAAACAAATTGCAAAAAATATCCGTAAAATAAAGAGAAAACAATCACTTAATTTATTATAATATCCAATATAATAAAACACATACACAGGCACTTTACGGCGCAGAAGGCAGGGTTCCCACTGACTTCATGAGGTGATAGCAATTTAAGAGTCTACTTCTATGGCCTATTTTCTGTAGAGTAGCCGCGGCTTGTTGAAGCATGCCTGCGCGCTCGCCGGGCGTCGCCAGCACTGCGTCCGGCAAGTGTTTACATGCCATATATAGAGCTACTGCTCGTTCGCCTTCGCCTCCCCCACCTTCGAGTTGCTTTTCTGTAATTTATTATTGCATAGTATATTATTTCCCAGTAAACCAAAATTAGCTGTACATGTTATACACAAATCAACTAACATCAAATTTTGTCATAAATCTTACATTTAAGTGTAAAAGTGCTTATTTATACATACTAATTTCCATTTTATATATGGAACATCCACGCGATGCGGAAAGTTAAAAAAAGTATTTTAAAATTTTTTTTCTTAATACAACTATGCAATAATTTACAAATCATTGTTTAGTTTAGTTATGTTTAGTTATGGGGGCTCAAAGTCGTGAGTGACTGGTGGAAATGTACTTTTTCAAATATCATTATCCAATATTAATAGTGACATAGAAACTACACTACTAAAGTAGTCAAATAATAGATTCCTCATTAAATGAGTTTTTTGATAATATTTTACATAAATAAAATTATTCTATTGCTCATAGAAAAAAGTGGTTTTATTTTATGAAATGAAATTGCAGAAGCATTGTATTAATATATTTTTTGTTTGAAAACAATTAATGTTAATGTAGATAAGCCTCACAAAGTTCTTTAAAGGGAGACCAAGCACTTTAGGAGCTACATTGGTTACTGTAACTTGTGATCGTGGACGGCGCGGCGTCTGATGTCGTAATCTGCACCCCTCGCCCCACTACCACCTTACGGTAATTCTGATATGTTTTAACTAAATTTATTAACTATTTTTAATTGACAAATAAGATTTATCTAAAAAAAATACAATTTCAAATATAGTTTATTAATAAAATATTTTCATTACAGCTATCACAAGCGATGACACGAGCACAAATAATTTTAAAAGTTTTTTTTTGTATAACATAAAAAAATAGGTGCATAACACTTAATGAGCCATTTTAGTGGTATCTATAGAGTTGTATTTTATATTTATATTTAGCTAAATAATATAACAATACAGAAACATATACCTTTCCCGCATATAATTGAAGATCGATTCAATCGTGGACGTAAGCTGCCATCGAGGAGCTGCTGCGTGCGCCGCGGCGCCGCGCCCGCCATCATGCGGCACACCGCCGAATACAGAAACACGCGCGATGTCACCCACTAGAATATGTTTATTATATATTTTATTTTTTAAATATATTAACTAATCACTACAGACGCTTTTCAATGTGCAGATCAACAAATTTCTTAAAGTCGGCAATGTATTAATGGATGCTCTGGTCTTGTTAATATTCATGTATAAGTCATCACGTCAGAAGACCCGCTAGCTCGTTTGCCTGGTTTTAATTTATATATAAAAAAAAGAAAGGCTGCATTAGCGCAGGCATAAGCGTGCGACTTTTAACACGACGGTTGTGGGTTCGCTCAATATTTCAATATTTTCATTTACTCGCACTGGTAACGAGGGAAAGCGAGGTGTAGAGTTCCGCCGATCAATTGCCTGATGAATTCAATGAAAAGTGGGGTACGGAAGTATCTTAATGGAAAGAACACACTATAAAAACGGACGGTACTGACAGGTAAGGTCTGCGACAGGCGCCTCAAGGAGTGCAGGTCGCGCTGGAAGGCGCGCAGGTGTCGCGCGGGCGCGGGCGGCGTGCCCTGCGTGAGCCCGCTCGCCTCCCACACGCCTGCGCGGACTTCCAGCAGCCAGTCACAGCACAGCACTTGCATTAGCTGGGAATATAAATCTTAAATTGTAATTTTAATTTATTTGGTGGTTATCGGGGCGCAGCTGCGACTGTGGGCACGATTCCCCTTCCGGGAAATAAATTGCTCATTCTGGTAAAAAGATAGCGCGGTATTGAGTTCCGCTACTAAACACAGAATATCAGGAAATAGGATTTATAGTGGTAGATACCTTCTACCTACCCTGCATTATAAGGGACACAAGGATAACATATATTATTACATTTGTAATCCGTAGAGATAAATAAAATTCATTACCAAATTTGGTAATTACACACCAAATAGTTAATTCATTTATTTATTAGTTATTATATATGATCCAAGTCCTAACCTTTATACTATAGTTTGCCTTCAGACAAATAAGACAGCGTTAAAGTATATATATATATAGTAGGTTTAATGGTGAAGAGTCTTGGTTGACTCTTCACCATTAAACCGACTATTACAATTTTCGAAACAATACTCAACAAAATGGAACAGGTTAACAAAAAAAAAATACAAATTCAACAAACACAAATACAATAAAAAGTAAAATAAAGAATTCAGAACATGATTATTAATTAAGTACATTCTTACCAAATCCCAAATAAAAAGGAAACATAACGTACGTATGACGAAAGCAACTAGAGCGAGATTTGCTTTGTAGAAATATTGCACATAATAAATAACAAGTGCAATGCAACTACAATGCACTCTCGCAATAGTTTGTCTTCAAATAAACACCTATATATTAATATATACTGGCGCTCTAAAGAAAAAAAAACATAATAAATAAAAAGAAAATAAGTAAAAGTATACTTTTTATATTTAAACGTACCATCAAATGTGTACGTACCATCATTAGTTGTGTAGGCTTGCGACAACAGTAATATGCTAACGAGTCCGCTAACCTGGTTCCAGCAATGTCACAAACCTGAAAATTATTTTGTTTATTTTAACAATTATTTGTAAAAAACAAAACTTTTTAAAATTTTATAAACTTTTCCATTAAAATTCCCTTGTCTACATAACAGATTTTTTTTTGTGAAAATAGTTTTTTTTTAATATAGTACAATAGCCAGTCGTGCAGTGGGATAGTGTCTGGTTGGTAAACGTGCTACAGGCTCGATCTCCACGCGAAGAATTGATTATATTTCAATATTATATTACAGCTAATATTTTGATTTCCCTGTTCAGGTACAAAAAGTATAACACTGGTTTCTCAAAAACTGGTTTGTCAAAAATATAAAATAGTAAATACTATGCAATTATCAGTTCATGCTATATTTTAGCAACAAAATAATTTCCTTTCCAAGTTAAAGATGTACTAATTAAAAACTAAACAATAAAGAAGTATTTTTTACAATTTTTAAAGTGTTATTTCACACTTAGGAAAGACAAATACTTTTTAGAAAACATATACAAATTATCCCGCTATGTTCGAATTGTTACATATGTTTTCTAAGAAATATTGATAAAGAACTACCTATTACACTTATCGAAAAAAAAAACGATTTTAATTTATCATACCAAGAAACATAATATAAAGACTTATTCATACATCATTATTGCATACATATTTGTAAAAACATAATATAATAAAATGATCGTACCTTAAGTATAGTTTCAGATGTCCTCTCAACGGAATGTTCATCTCGACACTGCGCCACACTGAGGAGTCCGCGGCGGCTTTTGTACGCCATATGCAAAGCCCTGAAGATTGTTTACATTAGAGACAATAGTTATTAATCACTACATACAGTATAAACTATAAACGGTCGCCAATATTTTATAAACACAGCTATTAGAATTTCTAATGCTTGTGATTGATTGTTTTATATGTGTTTAGGCATGGGATTATATGATTTGATTATTTAAAATGTTTTAGTGCTGTTTCATTTATTAATATATATTATAAAATAATTTTAAACCAAGTAGAGTTTATTTTGGCAAAGCAATAAATACTTGTTATTTGTTAGTGAAATATTGTGTAGTGTAGAATATAAGAATTTGTAAGAACAGTATCAAGCTCTGTTATGTATGTATTATTCCACAATGCGCATGTTCAAATCAGGCTTTGTTTGGCAAGATTTTGAAACATTTTATAAAGTGCTCCATCAAAAAAGTGTTTATAATACAGAATTATAAATATATAAAAATTTAACACATAGTGAGCAGTACTTCAGGATTTGCCATAATTAAAACATATGCGTTGATGGGGAAGCTACTTTGTTTTATCCTACTCCTACTAATATTATAAATGGGAAAATTAAAAACTACAACTACTTAAACATGGCTATAATTTTTTTTGCTACAATTTATGTAATGTTTGTATAATTTCGATATAATATAACAAAAGCCGTTCTTATACTATGTAGAGATGAAAAATAGCATATGTATTATACACACCCAGGCAAAGGATCCTCAGAGTTAGCCAGTTCTTCAGGCAGTAAATTTAATTTATCTCCGATATCTGCGGCCTTTTGGGAGTCAGCAAGTAACCATGTGGCGGCGACACCAACGATGTTCGCCCACCACTCCATGACAGGGTCCCAGCAGCCTGTACGAAAAAATATATATCTCTTAAAAGCTTCACGCTAAATCCTACAAATAGCAGGTTATAAAGGGAACCTAGTGTTAAGACACTCTGTTTCTATTTTTTACTCAATTTGACGAGATAATTGGTGGTCGAATTTGACGAGATAATGGTGGTGAGCACCATCGTGTTAAGACGCTGCACTGCTAAGCCATGACAGCATCGAATGTATATTTATTTATACGAAAGTGAAATGGATAGAATATTCTTTAATGCAAATTTAAAATACTACTTACGTGAGCCAGAAATACTTCAATGTTTTTTCTAATACAAGAATAACAAAAATTATTTTAGTAAACATTTAAAAATTTGACTAAAATCTGCTTCCCTTGAAAATTGACTAAGAGGCGTTGGTTCGAGATTTCTTTTAGTTTCACGTTATTCCCACACATAGCAGGATAGGCACAAGGAACCTAGTGTTAAGACACTTCCTTTCCCATTAAGACACTTCCGTTTTCCTCTTTCCGCTGAAACCTTGAGGTAATTCGTGTTGAGTTTCGAAATACCTCAAGAATTCAGCAGAATCTGTAGAATCGAACTATTACGGACGGCGGCGGTATTATTACACAAAGGATAGAAAAACATTATAGGAAACGTGTAAAAAATTTAATTTATGCTTTAGTAGTCAGAGCGTTTGGACGAAACCAAAGATTTCAGACTAAAGGGCGCAGGTTGGGGTGTTGCTACATTGAAACTTTTACACGTTTTTCAAAATATGAAATATAATATTTTTAATTAAATACCAGTATGGTGTGGCGCATCTGTAGATACATTGTCTGTTATCAACTTTATAAGTTCCAGTACGTCGCGGGTATTGCTTCGTTCATCTGCAGAGAGGAGTATTTGGAGGCTTTTCTGTAGTAATTCTAAATGATAGGCCTGAAATATCAACAATTCACATATTAAAATATCTATTGACGAACTGCATGTAGCTATTTCTTTTTTTAAGGTATATATTAAGAAGATAGATTTCTTGTTTTTTTTATGTAACGATGTTTCGGCATTGCGTTACGACTGGCGAAACTCAACTTCACACCTCGCTTTATTTTTATTACAAGACTGACAAAATTAAAATATGAAATAAAAATTATATAAAATAATAAAATGACAATTCTTACGAATGGGAATCGTGCCCATAATCGTTGCGTTTTACTGCTACACTTGCGCCCCTGCCCCACGACGGCCTTGATTTACTTTTTAATAAATCAATCTTAATAAAAAAATAAATAAAATGATTGATTCAATTCAATTTATTTACCTCAATTTAAGTAAAAAAATCTTACACAATAAATCACTAATAACCAAGACAAAAATCGTATATAAAACATCGTACCCGCATTGCATACGCCAATGGATCAGTAGATACAGGCATCTTCGAGAACAGTACATTTGTAGTGGGTTCATAATCCCATCGTCGCGTGCGAAGGAATTGTTGGCCTCGATCGCTGATGGCCCAACGGACCCGAGCTGAGCCCTCGCCTATACCGTCCCAGGTGACTGCACAACGACGGAGGTAGTATCTGGGAAATATAATAGAGAATTTAGTAGTTTAGTAGTAGTAGTGCACTACACTATGTGGTGCATTAAATGTAGTGTAGTGTAGTGTATATGCATCTAGGATTCTAACCTAAACAGTGAAAACAATTTGTACAGACTTAAGACGGTGCACTAGTAGTGTAGGCCACACTCTTTTTAACTATAAAAAGGTTTCAGTGAATGTAAGGGACTATCAGGATTTCCTGAAATTTCAACGGCAACAAGTAAATTTAATGACCGAAGTGGCGTTTTTATTTTTTTATCAGCTTCACGCTATATCCCGCACACACACACACAGGGTAGGCAGAGGGAACCTAGTGTTAAGACACTCCGTTCCCCACTTTCTGCCGAATTCTGAAGGTTTCGGAATTGTGGGATCGATTCCCACTCGAGAGAATTAATTATTAGTTATTAATATTTTCATTTCTTCACTCTGGTATCAAGATAAAAGCGCGGCGTTGTGTTCTGCCTCTTAACACGCAATTCCTCGAAAATTCGGCGAAAAGTGGGAAACAGAGTGTCTTGACAAGATTTCCCCTGCCTACCCTGTTGTATTCAGGATGCAGCGTGAAGCTTCACCAAGAGGCATAGGGGTAGGAGGACGCACTCATCGTTATGTGCGTTGTACTCATCAAAAATAAAAATACACACCCTCACATCCAGCTCCCAAATCAAAGCAGTACACACATTTTCGTTAAATGTTTTCTCATTGATGCTTTACTCAGCCAGCTCTACCCTATATTGCTTTTTATTTATTAATATTAAAAATACACACCCACACAACCAATTCCCGAACTTTGGCATATTATCCTTGAACACCAAAGCTGCAGTGACATAAGTTTCCGCTAATCGTTGCTTGTTTCCGGCCACTTCGGCCAGATTCACTGCCTGTAATGCTAGGAGGACTCGTTCAGCGCGACCACCGCCTTGTAACTGAGCTAGTCGCAAAGACGCCACCGCTACCTCTGCTGCCCACTGCTGTGCGGCTCTGCGTGCTGGACTGTGTACAATACCCATACAATATCCATGTGTTAGCATTGTAATTTTGAATATTTTTTTCAGCTGCACGTGCTGAAGAATGAATTATTTAATATTTTCATTTCTTCGTTCTGGTAAAAAGGCAAAGCGCGGCGTTGAATTCCGCCACTCAAGTCGCAATGCCTCAAAAAATCTTTTGCCTACCCTGCTAAATGCGAGTTAGCCGAAAAAAACTAATTAATTATTAAAAAAAACTAAATAATAATAATAAAAAAACTATATAATAAATTTTATCTCATTCTACGACGCTTTCAACGCTTTATTAGGTTCCGAATCAGAATAATTTGTCCGTCATAGGACTTCGTCTGACTGTTATCGTGATGGTTGTTGGTTCAATTTCAATTGGAAGAATGAATTATTTTCATTGCCCGTTAAAAGAGAGATAAAGAGAACAAGAGCGGCGTTGATTTCTGCTAATCAAAGCACGCGCTGTCGACAATACCTGTCAGCCCACAGGTCGCCGGCGCGCCTCGCCAGGAAGCCGCCCGCGGGCGTGCGCTGCAGCAGCTGGCGCAGCGCCGCCGCCGCCAGCGCCGCGCGCGCCACGCCGCCGCGCACGCCCGCGCGCGCGCCGCACGCGCTCAGCGCGCAGCTCAGTTCCGCACGGGCGTTTGTTATATCATTCTGGAATCGGAATCACGCTATATACCGCTTTTAGTAGGGTGGGTAGAAGGAACCCAGTGTTAAGACAATTCGTTTGCAGTTGGATGGTGAAACTCAACGCAACGCTTTTCCTTCTTGAGAAAGCGACGAAATGAAAATATTAAATAATTCATTCCTGCGAGTGAGAATCGAACCCACAAGCGTCGCGTTTACAGTCACACGCTTATGCTTAGTCTACGCCACGATGGCCTCAATTGCTATGTTTTGTTGTTGATTTAACTCCAAACACTCCTAACTCCAAACACTCCGATAGTTGTGGGTTTGATCGAAATTCTTAATCAAAAGACATGGAATACAAGTCGCGTCACGGGGAAATAAAAACAAATCGAATATAATCTAAGCCGAGTGTCGATCGGACCTACAAGTATCCAATGAAACCCTATGCAATTACATCACCTCCATCATCATAATGTATGATGTATTAAAATTATTCATAATAAGAAACTCAAAATGAAAGCATTGTGGAAAGCATTTATCAAACTTTCTGTATTTAAAATTAAAAATTACATTCATAAATCTATACTAATATAGAAACGAAAGAGATCGGTTTTTGTTTGTTTGTTTAAATTCTAAGATCTCTGGAAGTACTGGTCCAATTCATCTCATTTTTCTTTTGTTTTCTATGAAAGCTAATTCCTCAGAAGTGCTATAGGCTATTTAACGAAATAACGATGATAATGAACGCCATCGAATTGTTTTAAGCACGTGTGCTGCAAAAATAGTTAAATATATGTAAGTACTTGTACTACAAAATTATTCCATATCATTAACCCTTAACTTAAGTCCGCGACACGGAATATGTCTGCCATAAATATATCTCAATAAGGCATTTTGTGACAAAAAATAATTGAAAATACCAAGGTAATATTTTATAGTTTTTTATTTGTAACTTACGAATGAAAGTTATTTCATTATCAAGGAAATCTTATGAAGACAAGCTTCGGCTTTTATTGCATGTAATTTGGACGTATACTTTTCAAGAAAATGTAAAATGAATATAATTCGAAGCCCTGTTTACGGCCGCAAGCCTAGGTTCGCGTCACACAGAGGGCACTCTTGTCGTTGATAACATCCCAATTATAAAAGATTTATAGGTGATATGAGGGCGAAGACGCGAGTGGTCCGCTAGTCTCTATATATAATAAGACAGTAAAAATATTTTGTCTGTACATTTAGTAATTTTAACTGAAATGAATGAAGAGGACACTTAAAAATAATAATAGAAAGCAAAAAGATTTTTTTGAATTTCTTGTCTGTCTGTCAGTCTGTCGACATATTTTTGTCCGCATTTTTCTCTGAAAGTACTGAACCGATTTACTGGAAAATTTCACCAATTGCTTTGTTTTAACTCAATTTAAATACTAAAGTTTAGTTCATCAAAATCAGTTCATTAAAAAAAAAGTTATCGTCATTTGAAAGAAGTCGTAATTAATTCAACACAGAGATAAAGAACGATCTTGAAAGAAATATCAAATAAATACAAAGATTTTTTGGTTGGTTCGTTCATATAATATATATAACTAATTTAAAAACTGTACAGTAGTTAATATGCAATTATTACAGTTGTTTTACAAAGAATATTATGAATCCTTCAAATCAATAATTTAACATTTAAGGCTGTTTCTGAATAAGTAAATTAAATTATTCACTGACATCAGCACATTTAACAGAGTATATTATATAGGTAAAAAGAACATAAAGTTACAAAAATATATACGTGTAATAAATAATTAGCTTTATGTATATTTTATAAATATCAAATATCAACAATGGTCGTATTTTTTTATTTAAAACAATCAAAAATTCTCTGACGATATTATGTCGTAAAAAAATCATAATAGATGTCATTATAGTTGTCAATCAATTCTGCTTATTAAATCAATAATCATGTATTTTAAGCGGGCGAAGCCGTGGGCGAGCCGCTAGTTATGAATAAAATGATACTAACCTTTTTTAAATAATTATCAGCTTCTCGTTTATGTTTGTAGAACAAGCCAGCCTCTCTAGATTGCGACTTGGGAACTGAATCACCGTAAACTAGCAATTTTATAAGGCAACCTCCGAGTATAACAAAATTTACTATGTATATAATAAACATATTAAGCAACCAGGTACTCCAAGATAAGCCACTAGAACCTGAAAATATTAAAATATTGCTTAATTATAGTTAATCTATAGTTGAATAAAAAATAAGTTTATTTAAAAAAAAATTTTCATGTTTAAAATAAGGGCCCAGCCAAAAATTACGTCACAAAGTTTCATGTTTTATCCCCTACCCCATCCTGGTCAACGCTGCTTCATCTGTGACAAAGCCGCCATCACCCTATTTAGTGCAACACCACATATTTGATGATGTACTTATATGATTTTATATTTTGAAGATTGACTTCGTGAAATTTAAGACCCTACTCTACCACTTGTCACACTGTCGACCCCTTCCTCCTCCTAAGTGTGACGTAATTTATAAATGGTCCCATTTTTAGTTTTTGTTAATTAAATATGTTTTCTATTGAACTTACTATAGCTATCATCTGATAAAATTCTTCTATGGTCCACTCGAGCAGAATAATCATTAGACACAGAATCTGAAATGAAGCCCCCTAAGAAAGAGCTAAAGGGGTTGAAAGCAAGAAGCCCAACCATAAAGGCACATAATGCAAGCCGAGAGTGATCACCCATTCCCATGACTACTTTAGAGTACTTCTCTTCTACCTAAAAAAAAATAATATATCTATTATAATTTAAGTAAAATTAAATAAATGTGTTTTTTTATAACACTCAAATAATAAATGATAATCTAAAAAAACAGTCAAGTGCAAGTGAGACAAAATACAATATATGGGCCTAAACTTATGACCTGGTATATCCAGGAAAAACATTTAAAGCTAGGAATCAATTAAATACCTTGTATTCAGGTGATGATGGTGAATCACTGTCTATATCACGAGGAGATTGGTATGGTGAGGAAGAGTCACTGTGTGGGGGAGTGTATGCTCCATCAAACACCAAGTCCTTCACACCAGACTTTTGGCATGCTAATTTAAGTGCCATATTTTCTTGTTTCAGTCTTGTATTTTGGTTTTGCAGGTACTTAATATAATCTATGGTTTTCCTTAATATTGCTGATTTGTTTAACTGTGTAAAATGAGAAATTATATTGAGTATGCATTATATATTTTCTTATTATCATTTTTTTTTAACAAGATGTGTGACAGCAATATTTTTTTTTAATAAATGTTAATATAACAATGCTATGTCTTCTTTTAAGTTTGATTAACATGAAGACTTCTTAAATTCAAAAAAAAATTAAAACTACAGGATTTGACAAACATCCCCTAATTTTTGACTGCTACGCCATACACAAAATAAGTGATAGTGTTAAAATTAAGTTAGTATATTACCTTAGCTTCTTCTCCAACTAACATATTTTTAAGCTCTACAATTCTATCATTAATGCTAGTTCTATATCTCCTTTCTATAGCATTATGTGCACTTCTTTTAACTTCTTTAACTTTAGGCGGACCATTGTTTGTGTGATTAAAGGAAATCTTGTCTCCGTCCAGAACAACTGGTATACCAGTTGTGAGCAAAGTACCATTATTGCTAGCAAAGAATGTATGTATAGGTTGACCTTCATTTGTACATTTAGCATTTGTAATAATACTTTGAGCTGTACCTAAAATTTAAACAGCTAAAATAATTTAACTAATACTAAGATTAAAAAAATTAAAATTAAATCAGCTTCACGCTGTATCCCTCACACAGCAGGGTAGGCAGAGGGAACCTAGTGTTAAGACACTCCATTCCCAACTTTCTGCCGAATTCTGGAGGCATTGCATGTTGAGTGGTAGAACTCAACGCGGCGCTTAGCCTTGACGCCAGAATGAAGAAATGGAAATATAAATTTAAGTAAATATTTCATCGCCTCGAGTAGGGATCGAACCCACAACCACTTGGTTTTACAGTCACACTTTGTGCCTCTGCGCCACGACTGGCCTCAACTAAGATTAAAATTTATTATAAAATATAAGAGTTTAATGTGCTATAAAATTTATGGATACTATTACCTTGTATGGGAGCACTAGTATACATTAATGTTTGTGTCTCTGGGTTGATAATATTTGACTGCAATATTACTGGAGAAAAATTTGCATCGGCACTCTTTAATATAACTGGGGTTACATTTTTCGTATTATTAGGTAATAATATTGGCTGTGAAGGTGGGGGCTTAGATGATTGATTAATTTTTGGAACTCCATCTACTTGAACTAGGGATGCTCTACCATCAGGTAATTTTTGTAAGCTTCCTTGCGCTATGTTGACATAAAGGGGACTTTGAATTACTTGTTGCACAACCATTGGTGTTGATTGTGCGGGTGTTGATTGTTTCGGACTGTGCTGGGCCACATCTTGTAAAGGTCCTTCATTTTTTATATCCAAATTATAACCTTCCTCTCTGCCATATACACCTAAAACTGGACTACTCTTTGGTTGAATGTGGTGATGTGATTTTCGATTGTGAGGATGTTGGGAAACTAATGGATTTCCCGGAGCATTGTAATACGGTGATAGTTGGGGTGATGAAATATTAGAATTATATTTCGTATCTATATCCAAGATTCCTGGATCCGGATCGACAAATGCTAGTTCTTCTTCTAGTTTTTTCATAAAGTCTCCATCACAACCGCTAAGAAAATCTATAAGCAGTATGAAGTAATTAATATTAGTCATTATTTTTAAGTCTACGTTCGATAAGAGCCAAAACTTACCCTCGATTTCGGCAATATCTCGTATGTTAAATACGTCATTATTTATAAATGGTTCTTCAGTATCCATAATGAACGAATATTGAGAAGAAAAAACATATAGTTTTATTTTTGTTCAGACGTTATATTATATGAATTTATTCGTTTTATTATGATCTTATGCACTTGTTTACGTTCATTACCACTATTCTATATTTTGACTTGATTGTGATTTGCATTGTCCAATCAAAACACATGTTTCGATGGTGTGATTTTACGTCACAAGTTAATATGTTTAGAAACATAAATGTAATATCATTGGATATAAGTATTAACTTAATTTAAAAAATATTATTTTTTTTATATTATTTGAAAATTAAAATATTTCTTTGTTATATGTAATTTATTTAGACATTTCCTTTTTAATTACAATATATTTATTCAATTAAATATTTGTCTTGTCGAGCAGTGCCCTCTATTGGCATACGATAGTGGATATATGTATTCTGTGGTAGCAATATACTAAAAAGTATTAAAAGATGGCGTCAATGTGACATGTAATTTCTAATAACATTCTAAATATTTATTATGTTATTGTTTTAAATATTATTTTATAAATGGTATTCAAATTATGATAATACAAAAATCTTACGTCAATAATGTATAAGGTGATCAATTTATATAAAATATATATTTTTATGCTATCTTGGAGAAGTGGGACAGTGTCTGGTAGTCCACGCGATGGTTGTAAGTTTAATCTCAATTTAAAATAATACCGAATTATGATATTTAAAATTAGTTCGGTTTCTCTGATGTGGTAAGTCCAAGCGAGCCCTTATGTTCACCATTCAGCACATAATGTTTATATGGGGACAATGTGGAGAACGGCAACGGACTGCCTTAACTCTAAGTTTTCTGCGCCTACCCCATTATGTATCTATAGAATAAACCCTTATGAAAATTATAAGTATAAAATGTGATCCTGATAATGTAACTGGTCTATGTCAAAGATACCTTTTGACTAAAACCATTGGTAAACGCAGTACACATAAAATTTATTGATTTTTACATTTTGACATTTTAAATAGGCAAATTTAAATTTGAAAGTCACATGTTTATGTTCATTAACTTAAAGAAATGTGTTATTTAGATAAACACAGCATATAAAAGTGCGCCTGACGTTGGCACTATTGCAATTATTCTACTACGACGCAAAAATATCACGTAGAGTAGCCGTTTGAATTTGAGAAGCCCTTTTTCATATTGTAGAGACCCACAGGCCACAGTAAGTAAAATAATTTAAAGAGTCGAGAAAAGTTATTTTGATTAGATCCTTTTAAATTTCAATGTTTATTTATATTAATAATAAATATACTTAATATTTAGTTTTTATTCATAATAATTTATTTTGCTTGATTAGTGATATAACTGAGTTTAACAGATGAAAAAACTGTCTGTACTAAGTTAAATATTCTAAAGCATATTATTTAAGATTTATTCTGAGCTTCTTAACAGCATGGAAGGCAAAGAGAATGTAGCCACAAAAAATTAAATGTGACTCCAGAACGTGGTGAGACAAGACACTCCGTGGAAAATTTACAAGATAGACCTCCATCCATCTTTAACATGTAATTTATCTGAAGCAACTAAAGGTACGATTTATTCTTAATTTTTGGACTTTTTTAAATTTTAATATTTTGTTAAATTCATTTGAATGAACTTAATCTACATAAATTATAAGATAGTCCATTACTTTAATTATGTAGGTACGTAATATAAACTTATATATTTTTCGGTAAATACATAGATTCTGCTGAAAAGAGATTAGTAAAGGTATATTTGTAATAAATTACAGAATATCGATATTAAACGTTTATTTTGTATTTATAACATTATATTATCTGTAAATATAGTTCTTACTATAATATTTAGGTACGAGAACAAACTCGATTAAAATTTAATCTATTACTATAGGTAGATACGTATCCATACTACAAAAAGAACATACGACTCACATTCACAACTACTTGATCGTCTCTAGTGCATAACATCATACTTAAAATTATATATAGGCACAAAAGTAGGTATATTAATGATATAATCACATAACATCTTGTCTAACCAAACAAATCGTGAGGTATTTTATAAGGTATACTTAATAATAATTTAAATTTATAATTAATAATTGTGTTCCGGACACAAAATATTTTCTTAAACCACTCAACGCCGTGTTGAATATAAAATAACTATACGTAGTGTTCACAAATCACTAAAGGACACAGTGTCTAACTACTGGAATGTCTGTAAAACTTTAGATTTCAACAAACAAGGCACTATACAGTGACAGTTCAGTAGTGCAGTTTCTACACAAACCCGTAAATAACTTAATTAAAAAAAACACAATATGCAAATACTATAAAGTATCTATGGCATTCTCAAACTAGACTAAAGTAACAAATCAGTCTTCAATTAATTACAAAATAATAAGTATAATTATTACTATATAATTAGATTTAACGATACAGTTATATTTGTCTCAGTATTAACATGTAGGTAAAAGTACCTTATAACAGTTTTTTTTCCTTTAAATAAATAAAATGATTATCTTTGTTTCTATTAAGACACATGTTTACTGTAAATGTTATGATATTAATATAATAATTATATTTTGTTAGATACACCAGAGATTTTTAACATAAACCATGATTTATACACAAAAGTTAAATAAGTATTATCTTATATTAACTTAACAATATCAAATTACGTAACTATTAAAAAGAAACGCGACAGAATGTTTTAAATTAAATAGAATATTATTGAGCATCCAACGCCTACTAAGTGTTATGAGCCTCTTATATCTAAAAAAACGACTGTGCTTGTGCAAATCAATCAATATATAGAAAATGTGTATACAACTAGATATCAACAATGAACAATTATGGCAGATCGCAAACAATGTTTAGAAATCTAAGGTACGTAGAATATAATATATTATATCGCTATACATTAGTATTATATGAGCGTAATGCTCCGCACGATTACCTTCCATGATAAGTTAAATTAAAATTACAATTATTAGTAACATTATTTATTTTAAAATCATAGTTTTATTATTATTAACAAAATAATAGTTAATTAAAATGGCTTTTAGATTTTAGCATATTTTGCAAACGGAACAAAAATTTACAAAGGCGAACCGTGCGATGCTTGAGACTAGAGTTTAACTGTAACGAGCGTGAGGTAATGGCGGCGTTTCAGTCTATAAACATCACAGTCGCGGACAACAAATTGCACAATTACTCGTCTAGACGGACCTACCTGTGGCAAATGATGTACCATATAGGAGGCAACCTATCTTCCTGTCCAACTTACACATTATATGCTAATTAAAGCTAACCTATACACGATTACATTAACAAAGACGTAAAAGTTATAAAACATAAAAAAAATCTACAGAAGAAAATAAACAAACAAAAATCACAAAAAGACACCGCCATACGTTTAACGGAAATTTTATTTCGTTATCGGCTGAAACGGTGTTTGGAAATAAATAGAAAGAAGAGAGGTAGAAGATTTGTGGCCGCGGGGCCCATTGCAATCGCCCGGCCGGAGCCCGGTCAGCGTGGCATGCGCGCGCGGCGCGTCCTACCAGTAGCCTACCTATAAGTGTCTTATTCTAACTTTGTACGCCTAAGTCAGTCTTTTCGAATGATTTTCATCTTTTCATAATTTCAATCTCTTTCGCTGCTGCAATCAAGAGCAAAATTACGAGGTGGAACTATGACACCTGAAGGAGGATCTGGATCACGGCGTCTTGCTACGGATAGGTCTTCAACATGATCATCATCTGCAGGAGACCTAGGTGACTGGGGCGCTGAACGAGGTGGTGTTCGTGGGGCTAAAGCAGCGTGTGCTGCGGCAGCTAAAGCCATTGCGTGTAGAGCTTCTCGACCTCCATCTCGAGTAGCTCCTTCTAAAGCTTGTTGTAGAAAAGATGGATCTATAAGTGGAGTTGTTGGTGTCCCGTCTTCGTTACCGCCGGTTCCACTTAGACCATAGGGAAAAGCGGCTCCGTTTGATTCTCTTTTAATTCCACGGCTCATAGGACGACTTGTAGTGATTCCCAATTTTTTTACTTTATCGTACAACGTGCGTGATGGTACACCATATTTACGCGAGGCTTGTAATGCGCTCATTCCATTACGGACACATTCAATAGCAGACATTATATCGGATCTCGTATACTGCTTATAACGCTTCCACTCAGGTTTTTGTTGTGGAGGCACGTATGGGGCTAATCCAGCCCTTACATCTTGTTGGAAATTTGTTGGAGGCGGAGATGGATGGAAAGATCGTTGATTGTCATCCTCGAATGACCGCTCAGTGTATGGTGAATGAGCATCTTCAGAACGATCTGAGCGGTTGTAGTGAGGTGAAGAAGCCCTAGATGATAATCTCCTAGGACGATAATCGAAAGGCCTTTGTGGGCTAGCAGGTCTCTCAGATTCATGGGCCGAACCATTAGAGTGTAAACGCGTTGATTCGTGTTGATTTACAGGGTGGCATACAAGAGACATAGGTTGTGAGGAATCAACTGGAGTGGCTTGGGCGAGAACATTTCTTAATATAGGAGTATCACGAGTAGCTAGCATACTTGACAGTTTTTTACGTTTTAATGGGTTCATGTCTGCAGAATCATAAGCGGCAGAAAGTACAGGCGCAGAGGGTGGTAGTGGCCATCGATTATTTGGCATGGGAGGTGACACGCTAGATGGTGCAGCCGGTACCACACGCGGAGGAGAAGCTGCAGGAGTACGTTCACTACTTCCTGGTCTTCGCCGAAGTTCTGTCATATCAAACAGACCCTTTACTTCAAGTTGTTCTGCAACTTTCATAATACGCGGAATATGAGCTTGCGTGACATTAACTTCTCCTGTATACATGTATTCGAGTAGAGCACGCATTTCGAAATCCTTAACTCCTGGGAAAAGAATACTGCAATGATCCATGGGGACGTCTGCTAATATTGACTGGAAGTATGGTGAATTTGCAGCAAGCACTACCCTGTGCGCTTTAAATGTTACTTGATCATCGACGACTAGTGTACAATCAACGTATGTTTCGACTTTTATTAAGGCCTCTAAAATTTCTACTAAGTTAGTTTTATGATGGTTCCATTTTAAGCAAAAGGTTTGCTGACCTTCGCTACTCCCCATTTTTCGTAGTTGGGATTCTGTAAACAAAATAAAGAAATTAAATTTTAAAAATGAATTATGTACCTATTTATTACATGAGTATCTTATAAGATAAAAAATATATACATCTGAAAATTTCCTATTAAATTCCAATTAGCAATGTCGCGGCAGAGTTTCTAAGTGTTAGAGTCAGTGTACGCGATGGTTGTCAATTCAACTCTCAATTGGTTCAAATATTTATATTTAGAAGTGTTGGAGACAGACTTTGCAGGTGCTGGATGTAGGCTCTATTCTCGTTTTGCGAGATGTCCACGTATTAATTATTATCATCTCCCCGGATTGTTAGGATAAAACACTCTGTTAAAACCCGGCACATAACATACAACAATATTTCCAAATAAGCAGTAAATACAAAAAAGAATATATAGAAAAATTGCCATTATATTTCAGTGGCATTAGGAAAACTTTGATTTGAAATAAATAAAAGATAAATAAAAAAATATATCAACGAATATTCCAGAATAACACATAATTTTAAAGTTAATAAAATGTATTCTAAAACCAAAAAAAAAAAATACATAAACAACGCAAACAATAATAACGATAATAGCATTCCACTGAAACAAAAATGAAAAAAAAATTAACACGTACCCGGCAAGACGCCTTCATATGTGGAACCAGGAAACATGCTGCAGCTTAAGTATACAATAGGAGAGAATTAACTAACTTAATCACATATACCAGAATAAAAGCAAGACCACTGTGTGCACTTCGCGAGTAGATCGCGGTCTGACCAAAAGTTGCGTGCGAAGTGCGAACGTATGTCATGAAGGAGCGCGACTGCCCGACTGCACCGCCCTTCCCCATTTACATATATCGCTTTATAGCCCTTCCTTACTGCCAAATTGACTTTTACCTTTTATTCGACAGGTAAATCGAAAACAGGGGACGACGAAAACCGCCACTCTGTGCCTCGTATCTATCGTAATAATTCAAATTCACTATACAAATTTATTTTCAGCCGCATTCAGCTTTCATTCTTAACTTGCTAATATTAAAGCACAAATTAAATATACTACATTACTACAGTACAAACCTGTTCGCTGATACCGGATGATTTCGTAGCATCTCTACAGAGTCAAGCATAAATATTATTTTGAAAAAAAAAAAGATAGAGTTCCAAATTTTTTTTTAAAATCTAAGAAAAACAAGAAAACTAACCTTATTTGTTGTTCACAAAGGATCCAGTTCCAGGAAAATTGATGAAAATATTTTTTCAGCAATTTGAAACAAAAGTTCGCATAGCCACTGAACGAGGTTCGTAGTAAGGTAGGATCGGGGGGTTGTTTTGCGCGATAGAGCTTACGTTGCGCCCTGTGGGGGCGGTGTGCTCTTCCGAGCGTCTGGCGGTGACTGTCCGCGTCGACTGCTGGCTGCAGGCGGGCGCTCGCGGTCCTCTCGCGTCCCCCGCGCGCCCCCGCGTCCTCCCGCGTGCGCTTTTTACGCACGCAGCGCGTCGCGCGGCGGAGTGCAGTGCAATTGCGTGCGGGGGAGAGGGCGCGCGAGCGGGCGGGGGCGGCGCGCCGACGAATTGCAGCCCGCCGAGGAGGGCGCCGCCTCTGTGTGCGTGAGTGCGCACGGGCACCGCGTACCACACGTACGCGCCCATCCACTGTAGATTAAAGCCGAATTCAGCTCATAAAAAGCTAGAGCCTCACCCGGCCCTTTGTATGCTAACGTTGAACTTCGCGTCGTGCCATCGGAATCGGGTATTCTTTTAGTTTGCCTCGCTAATTATCATAAAAAACGAATTAATATGCTTTCTACCATTTACATTAGATAAAAGTTGCTTTGATACCTTCTTAAAGTATTATATGAAATATAATAGTACGTCTTCGTAGTTAATTATAAAGTAAACAACGATAAACTACAGCTTGAAATTATTATATTAAAATCGTTATGGATTTGTTATCGTAAATAATTTGTAATATTAAAAAATATGCATAGTGTTGTGTTGGTAAAAGCGAAAGACAAATATTTAAAAAATGGTATAAATTATTTCATCAAAAAATAATATGGTCTCAAAAACATACCATAATATGTTTTATTTAGTAGTTAGTAAGCAATCTATTTATTGTTTGATGCAAATAAAAAAACTGTACTGTTAATATTTTGAATATACCCATTCTATGAATAATATAAATGTGAAAGTTTACATATTTAAATATGCTATAATCAAACACACCTAATCGGCGGTCGACAACATGGATTTGCATTAATTTCTATACACAGATAATTATAACTTTATATTTCATCAAATCGTATAATATATTATACCAATATACATTTTTCATTGTGTTAATTTTTGATGAGACACACACGAAGTCACAAAACATTAGAATTTTTTGAAAAACAGTCAATTCGTAGTTTTTTGAAACAAAGCTATTATAAATAATTACGTATTATACATACATTACGTATGTATGTCAGAAGATTGATTGAAATTATAAAAAATAATTTCAATCAATCTTATAAGGTTATTTGATAAATCAAAATGAGTATTTATACAAAATTTTATAAAGAAAACAGGCCGTAATATATGAATAAAACTACACAACCTAAAATATCGCGTTATTCATTTACGTAAATTGCCCCAAAAGTTTCAAAAAGTACGTGAACAAACGCCGCGAAACGGGGTCATTGACACATTGCCTGCGTAGGGAACGCCAAAATAGCGCGAAATGCACTCAAAAATAGAACAAGCTGTGTGCAATATTTTTTGTCTAAGACTTCTTGTTGAAGCATCCGCTCTATATGGTAGACACCTATCTCTCACTCGAATAAATTTAATCAGAGAGTTAAAAAAAAAACTTAGTAATAAAATAAATTTCGTTTTCTAGCTCTACATTAAACAAAATGAAAAAATATATTTCAGTTTCACATATTATTTGGCTAGGTACATAGAAAGCAATGAGACCAGCTTAATAAGTTACTAATATGATACTGGTACTTGTAACAGGAGGATTTAAACTATAGTTTAAGTTTGAAACTGTCTGCCTGACTGATGAGTAATCCTATTTTAATAATAATTAAATTATTAAAGCCTTATTTTTAATATTCTGAATATATAGTCAAGTTTATTAAGACGTATGATAAAGGGGTTATTCTATTAAAATGATTACAGAATGGACATTAAATTGTCTCTCACTACAATGTACTAATAGCGCGATGTGTCACTCTTCATCTAGTTATTATACGGGACACGCGGATTGAGAGAATAGACGATCTATTGGCGATGGGGATAAAGATTTTTAATAAATATCTATAATTTAATAATTTTAAGGATAAATTTGTTTTTATCCTCATATAAATGTATTGAACTCACAGTTGTATATAAATATGTTATAAAACCACTTACCCATAATCTATACAAATTCTACTTGTTTGTAATGAAATATACCTATACCTATAATTTGTAGTACAAATGACACGCCAAACAATCCACTTATACATATTTTTCAAAAGCGCCATTTCATAGGATTTATAATTTTCCCATGAACCTATCCACTTAAAGTATGAATTCTTGAACATAAACAATGGCAGCGAATGTCAGCAGTGTACCACTCGACAGCAATTCGTCAAGTACTCTCGATTTGCATATCGATGACGATTTATTCAATGAATGGCAAAGCTGTGGCAAATACTTTATTTAAAATGTGGGAAAACATGAATAGGGCCAATTGAATTTTATTCTATTTCTTATCTTCTAAATTTAACTGTTTAATTTAGTAAAATAAATAATTGTTCATAGTCGTAGACGGAGCGGTCAACCGCATGACCGTTAAACTCGATGATAATTTGGTTGTTGCCCCGGAAATACAAATGCAGAAATGCAAATGCGCCTTTGTTAATACCTCTAATAGATTTGACCTTTGCTACAAATAAAAGTAGTTTATAAGTATTTTGCGCTAACGAAAGTAGTTCAATAAACCTTAAACTATAAATAAATTTAAATTAAATACAATTTTATTTCTGTAATTTAGTACAAGTGACAATTGATAAATAAAGGCGAAACACAAAAGAGCATTATGCTAATACCAGCATGGCGAAGCACCGCGACCTATCCCACGGCAACGCACGCGCAGCAAAAACTTACGCGAAGCGGGGGTTAGTGGAAAAAAAAGTAATAAAAAAGCAATAATGCGATCCCGCATGGTGGCTTGTTGAGTTACGAAATTGACGCGACTGATGAACCGAATGTAAGGGATCAAGTGAACGTAACAATAGACGACGTTACTAATAATAATCCCAATCGATATAAACAAACATGCTGATCAAATTAAGGTTGTAGATATTCCACATTAATTGAATGAAAGACAGTGCAAGACAGTGTTTTGATTTTAATAAAATTAGTTTAAAAAACATTATGAAGTTCTTTAAAAATCGTTATTCAAATATTATTTAAAAAATGTTCTAATGTATACTCTATATCTAAAATAATAAAATCGTAACGAATCGATGTCTATGCATATGTTATGTAAGAAAAAATGTTATTGGTCACATTTAATATAGTAATAGAACCAATTAACTGAATTAACCGATTTAATTACAGTTTTTATTTTTTTAATTTTTGTATTCACAATAGTGATTTTATACTTTGGCAAGCTTCCCTTAACCGGCTTATAAATAAAATAATTATATCATTTTAAAGAATGTTGTTCGACAGTATTGCTATAAATAACTATTTTTATTAAAAAAGCGGAAAAATTACTTTTCAATATAATAGATATTGTTTTTAAAATTATAATATTATTAGAAAACGAACGCAATGCAAATTAGTAAATTAATAATTATGTAGTTAAGCAGGCGAAACCGCGAACTGGTCGCTAGTGTATCATAAATGTCTAAACTTTTAAATTGCTTATAATTTAGCTGCAATTGATACATTAATTTTGCATAATTACGAAAGGGGTAGTGGCCAACATAAAGAGGTATTTGTAATTTCACGCAAACGAAACGCCGTCATTTGTCACCAGCTTCCCGCCACGCGCCCTTACTGAATTTATTATTTTATATTATCTGTATCATCAAGGGTGCTTTACCCTCTCATCCCGTATATTATAAGAGACAATTAAATAATACACTGTTGCTAATAAAGAGAAAAAAAAAACAAATAATAAATATAGTTTTTAATAAAGTTACGTCTGTTAGGGGTCTCTACATTGCTTTACCTTAAACATTCTCATGAACTATGAAAAATATTATATCTTTTTTTACATATTATATCTAGATTAATATAGGGTTCTGATATAAACCTAATATGTAATTACGTAGTAGATATTTTGCATTGTATAGTTATTTTATGAAATATAGTAAAGTAATATAGTAAGTAGTTTTTTATATTTCTATATTCAAAAATTTATTATATATTTTTAAGTTTATGAATTCATTTTATTTTCCTGTAAATAAAAAGTTGACAATATATCTATTTTAATCAACATTCGTAATCAACGTCTAGTGCAGCGAAAGCGGGTGAGTCCGGATGCGGTTCATTGTAGCGAAACTCCCCGAGAGTGGCCGAGGTGAAACAATATACTCTTTCCTGCCATTGTCTACTCTTTATTAATTTAAATAATTTTATAATAATTTGTAAAATGAAATCGCAAAATAAATTATTATTTGGTGGAATTTGTATACTCTGTAACATCAACAACATAATGTAAAAAAAGACTTTGTTACATTAGATTATTTTAATGTTCATAAAAAGCTTTTATAATGAATATTTATATGTAAAGATTGTTGCAATTGTAATTATATAATATAAAGTATTATTAAATTTTTAAAATAGGTCAAGAAAATAAAAAAAACACATCCAATTAAAAATGGGTGGTTCTGCTAAGTGTTATTGTCAAAACATAAACGTGCACCTGCCTTGCAGACAAGAAGGCGCTTAACGATTTTTGAAAATGGATTCCAAAAAAAATGAAAGAATGTTTATAACATTTAATATATAACGTATTCGTATATTCGTAAATAAAAAAAAATGTGTACATAATTTATATCTAATAAAAACTTATCGATTGCAAGTGAACAACGTTAGGTACTCCGCATATATATGGCATCGTAATTGGAGAATCACATATACTGTCTATATATAGGCGCATTAAAAGCCATATATCCAAATAATTCGCTTCCCCACTCGCGGCCATGTTGATTCCGAAGCTCTACAAAATAAAACAACCGCGAGCTATCAACTTTTTTACTTTTTTTATACAGGATCATTTTTCTTGCTGGCTCAGTCGGTGGTTTAAAGATGAGGCAATTTGAGTCTTATAGCTATTAACAATAGAGTAGTTTAAAGTTTGTGGGTAGCACCGAAGTGGACGTCCTTGGACGGACTCGATCTGCTAGCCGCGAGAGATCGTCCCATCGGAGCATGGTCGTTGCACTGATACGATGCATTTAAAATGCATTGGAAAGTTGGAAATGTAGCCATTGAATAATTTATATACCAAGTTTTTAAATAATTTCTTGAATTATTTAAGTTTTGTTCAACTTTGTGAAATAGTTGAGTAACATATTAAATACTATGTAGCTAGAGTTAAACTTTGCCTATATAAACCTAAATTATTTCGTTTATAATCATAAAGTAAAGAGGCTGTGAACCCGCCCATAGGGGCTTCGATTCCTACGGAGAAATAATTTTTTTTTGGTATTTTATTTTATTCTCGCTTTGATAACAAGACATAAGTAGGAAACGGTCTCTACATTCGCAATATACACAAACAGTAGTATACTTTACATTTAGTTAATCTAAATTAATTATCTAGATTAACAAGGAATTAATTATTATAATTTCATAGTTCTTAGCTCTTTCATTTAATTTTTTCATTTCATACTCCATCGAGCAACTTAAATCTAAATGAACCAAATTTCAAATAAAACTTTTTGCAACACAATCGTAAAGTTTTGCCTTATGTATTTTAAAAATAAAAATTTTGCCCTTTATCCTCCTTTTATACCTACTTGTTAAAAAAATATTAATTTTTCAGCCTTCAGTAACCAACGACCGTATATAATATTCAAATTGAAGTTATATAAGTGGAGAGCAATTCATTATTTATTATACACCGATCGCTAATGAGCTACATGTCGAACAATCTACTGATTTATAGTCTGTTTTGCTAAGGTTTAAAAATCACCACGCTTACGAAATATCCACATAAATTTTTAACTAAAACAAAACTACTTTAAAATTTCAAAAACCTTTCAAATAGCTGGTACACCCAACTTAGGAAAGAGCATGAAATCATCTGTCCTAAATGCTCATATATTTTTTTAACTTTATTATTTTTTAACTTTACGCATCTGATGTTTAAACGAGAGAAATTAGTGTTAAGATACTCCGTTCTCAATTTTCCGCCCTATTCTTTAAATTCCGTGACATTGCATTTTGATCAGCGGTTTGTTTTAACCCGAATTGGGATTTAACCCGAAACTATCGCGTATGCAATAAGACTACACTGACTACAATGCTCTCGCTAGACTACAATTAGTTTATTTTTTAATAACAATAAGAAAAAAAAAAAACAAAATATAAAAAGGAAATATATTTTATCTAGATATCCTATTAATACTTTTGAGTATCTACTTAAGATATCATTTTTTTCTGTTTCTATTCGACCACAACATATTCTAACTAACGGTTTTAAAAATATCAAACATGCAAACAAAAACAACGAAGGCCAGTGCGCTTTTACACTAAATCAATAATATGGTCATATGTTATTTCTGTCGCACGTGCACAATACCGCAGTGCGAATAGATGAGCCCCGATAGTGACCATATAGTCTATAATTACAGCTATCATTCGCAACAAAATTGTCCTTTGGCCAGCGATATGGATGCCCCTGTACAGTCACTATTATAAATATGATAATTACTGCGGAATAACTATAATATAATAGAGCTGGTTCTTTTTTTTAATAAAAATATAGGCACAGTGATATGTAATTAGATTCAGAAAATGGCGTTATTACTGTAAATATTATTTTATATTCGGGCTATAAAGCAAAATGTAAATTTATATGGAATATGATATTTTGCAGTATCATTGCCATGATTCTTATATTTAAATAAGTCGATAATTTAATAATTGATACATAATCCTTCGTTCAATCTACTTTAGTAATAGAAATTAAATAAGATAATATAATAACTGTATGAAATTATCAATTTATACATATTTTTAACAAATGTAAAAAACAAGATCTAATAACATGGCGATTAGCTCACGGTTATTTGCAAATACCCCGTTGTTTATGTGGGGTTGTGGTTAAAATTGTATTTTTATTATAATGGCCCTTCTATTCATACCGTGTTCGACGGGGTAAATATTGTAGGGTTCTATTTCACTACAAATAGGCAAGTTATGATTGTATCAGCTTTATTATGAATAATAATGCAATTTTCAATTTCAATGCGAATTTTAATTTATACCTTGTAGTATTTGTATGTCAATTTTTTTTAATAATTTTTTATCATATAAATACAGTTAGTAAGTAATGTAATATATAAATATTATATTATTTATTTTATGTACATTATCCAATTTTTAACATTACATAGAAATATCTACCCAAATTTCTATATTTTACTACAATATTTCTCATTTTACTATGTGAAAACAAATTTTAACTATGAATATTACTTAAGCATGAAATATGATGACAGTTTTACTATCACAATAATAGCAAAAAGTAAGCGAATACTTCTTCCTGTCCATACCCAATTCGACCCGCTTCAAAAGGCTTAGTGTAAAACCCCTTTTCTCGTTTTTGTATCAAAAAAGATTGCCCATAAGTATTTTATTGTTGGCAAATATACACTGATCCTTTAATGCGAATAAAATGTCGCCTACACGTAAAGGGATTTTTTATAAATGTTTATTATCTTTGAGCATTTTTCAAAAGTTCTTTATTAAATCATAAATAAATTAAAAAATCAGCTTCACGCTGTATCCCGCACACAGCAGGGTAGGCAGAGGGAACCCAGTGTTACGACACTTCGTTCCACAATTTCCGCCGAATTCTGGAGGCATTGCGCGTTGAGTAGTGGAACTCAACGCCGCTATTTACCTCGACAGCAGAGCGAATAAATGAAAATATAAATGTAAATAAATATTTCATTTCCTTGAGTGGGGATCTAACCCACAACCAGTCGATTTTGCAGTCACACTTTGTGCCCCTGCGCTACGACTGGCCTCTTTATTAAATCAATTTAAAAAATAATATCATTTATTTTATACTTTATTACAAATTTTTTATTACTATTTTCTATTTTGATACCTGCTCATAGGAATAAGCAGATTTTTTTTTTTGCCGCAATTATAAAAGCAATAATGAAAGCATACTATAAAAAAAAATCGAAGCGACCAATTGACATTAATAAAGCTATAAGCACACACACTGACAGCAACCATCAATCTGCAGTTGCATGCTATTTTGGTCATTTTTTTTCGTAGTTATTGCAATTTGTCATTTCGTTATCGTACGTTATCGCGTGCATTAGTTCTCAGTACCGATAATACTATCTGTTGCCAGTACTCGCCGCTGTTTTATCGACTTGAAATAACAACCACGTATTCGTACATTACTAAACCAATAGGAAATTTCAAATTAAGTTTAAGGTAATATAAATTATTAAATTACAGTGGTTTTTTTAATTGTTTATTGGCGCAGTTAATAATAATTGCACTTACAATTGTTAAATTAACTTAGCTGTATTATTTTTATCAATACAAAAAAAAATATCCAAATATTTCTATCATTATTTATAAACAAATAACGAAATTAATAGGTGTTAACGAAAAAATTGCATCTATTTGTGTATAAATATGCTGAATAGCATTTTGTTAGTAACTAACGCTGTTATCCTTTTATTTGCTTATAACTAATATGGTTTCTTAATTTGTCAATGCGTAACGCACTTTAAATTTCTCAATAAATATCACGTCTAAAACATTATAAATTATTAGTAATTCGTTTGCGAAAGTAATAAAAGACAATGCAACAATATTGAAAACGTGCAAGAAGACGGAATGCGTATCGCGCGAAATGCAATACGCACGCACGATGCGTGCGCGCAGATAAAGTGTGTTCGCCCGATAACACCAACGTTTTAGTGATAACACGATATCCGTGTTCAATTACAGATACTTATTTTTTTATAAAATATGTTTTATTAATATTAAGTAAGCGCATTTCAATATAATTTCTTAATAGGTATCTGAAAGTTGGGAATGGAAATGACTTAATGGGAACGGAGTGTCTTAACACTAGGTTTCCAGGTTAGCCCTGTCTATCCAGCTATGTGCGGGATACAGTGTGAAGATATAAAAAAAGATATATAAAAAATAAACTTTGCCTACATAGCGAACGCACCACAAATTCCAATTTATATAAATATACACGCACACACTCAACTTATACATTTGCAAATAGTCAAGGAAAAAAAATGTAAGCCAAGAATTCGCATAGTAGCAATTCATATGATGAATGGGGGTTTCCCCGACCTACAAAAAATACGTCGAGTGTTCTCCGCCGTCCAACCATTGTGGTGTGGCGAGCGTATAATGATTACACGACAATGACCGGATGAATGTTTGCGAGAGTGGCGCGTGTCTGCGAAATTACGTCAAATTCGCACAATTATACCAGGACACCATGAGTGGTATGAAGATGTTTATGTTTACGTAGGATAGTGGATTGCGGAAATATAGCGATCTTCTACTATACTATATTGTTTATTTAATTCTATATCAGTTCTGGTTCATGACTAATGTAACGCTATTTTTAACTCCGTCTATTCGATGATAAAATTAAAATATATAAAAAAAATATATTAGCTATTCAGTTATAAATAAAACCAACGAAGTTATTTGTTTATAAATCTAATCATAGATAACTTGTATTGCCCAATGCTATACTAGGATAACATAAAATAATCAGAGATATTTTTATATCATGTAAAAAACATGAATAATTAAAGATCCTTAAATATATAAGAAAACCATATGTCGAATATTTATATTTTAGGAAATCACATTACCTCGTCGCGTAGCGACTAATGTATGTTTTATTAGAAGTTTTTTTATGTATTCTTTTTAAGTGTATATCTTATTATACCTAGTCATATAATGATAAGGTATCTTGTATATTTGAAATATAATAATATTTAAACATATATTAAGAAATATAGTATAATTTTTTTTATATAAAAAACTAAAACTAAACTAAACTAGCTTCCCTAACGGTATAGTCAGAGAGAATGGAGCGCCGAACGCTACGGTCTCTATATATCTCTTTCGCCTCGTCCACTGGCATCAACGTGTTCATACACGACCTCCGGGGGCTCCTCATGCTTTTTACGTGACCTTCCTTCAGTATCTTTGAAAAAAATTATATACTTGTGTATAATTTTTATTTTACTCATATAAATGTTAATCTGACGTATTTATATGGTTAAAAATCTACAGAACCACTGATGATGATAGTATCTTATAGAATAAGACTATGGAACATATAAAACATATACACACATAGACGATTTTGGCAACGATTGGCGAGGGGCGTAGCCGTTTCGCGATAGTCACTTATCATACACACACACACACACATATATACATATATACATATATATGTTATTTACTTTGCACACATTCGCTATACTATGTTGTCTGAGCTCCTAGTACTATAAATACCTACTCGTATAAGGAAGTTTAGTATAACAAATAGAATAATAAAAAACCAAACATAGTTATTAAGTTATTTTTTTAATGATATGTTTAATTAATATGTTGCAGGTCTCCGCTATAATAGGCGTTCGGAAGGAAATATCGGTCGTCAAAATTAAATATTTATCTAAACGGTTGCGATATTTGTGACCAACAAGATTGTTGAACAACACGAGTTACGGGTTGTCGAGGTTATGTCGGATTTGAGGCCAAGGTTCCAACGCTAATATGTAGATATTTTTATTTTAACTTAAAAATATATATTATGTAGAAAATTTTAGAACCGGTCCCTAAAGATTAATATATTTATGTTTGCTTAGTTGAAAAGCACGGCTACTATGATGGCATTTAAATTATCATACTTTATTGATTTAAATTTGTTAATATGCTATTAATTTATGTCTTAACATAATAAAATAACTATTCTGCATATAATTCTATATAATAAAACCCTTTATAAATAGTTACAACAACGAACTCTAATATCGGTCTAGCGAAGCCGACCGTCCTCGTGACCAAAATACGTGTTTTGAATGATTGCGTTTATAAACTTGTTTATGAAAAAAATCTACATAGGACGGACGGATCGTCGTACTGAAAATATAGAGGTCTAGTGCTTAATTAACAAAATCATTCTAATGGTTTTATGTTTAAAAACCATGATTTTCTTCTAACTATAGTGATGGATGTATATATGCTAAATAAAGCATACAGGTACACGCTCAATTAAATATACTTTATAAAAATTAAATCAAATTAAATCAGCTTCACGCTGTATCCCACACACAGCAGAGTAGGCAGACGGAACTTAGTGTTAAGACTCTCCGTTCTCCACTTTGTAACTAATTAATAATTATAAGTTAATATTATTATGTTTTACTTTTTAGATTAACATCCTATCGATATGGCTTAAAAAATATATTTCTAGTAATTTAGTATATTATTGTGATAAAGTAATATGGATGTAGGTATATATATATATATATATATATATATATATATATATATATATATATATATATATATATATATATATATATATATATATATATATATATATATATATATATATATATCTATGTATAAAACTTCACCATTATGAGTATTGTCAAATGACCTAATGTTAAAAAGGGACTATAGATTTTCGGAGCGTTAAAGTGTCTATTTGTCTTCCACACGCAAATGTAGTGGGGAAATTTCTGTGAATAATTGATAGGAACGTGTCATTTGGCAACCAACCAACCCCCACCCAGCCACCCCAGCCTTTTGGCTAGTGGCCTCGTGTCACTAAAGTCAACACATCAAGTTTTGGGGAACCTAAATAACATACTACGATCGTAAATTTAAAAATCTGTTTTTTTTTCAATCCAAAGTAATCATCATTTTTATTTTTTATGATCAATTATCATATAAATTAAAATACAATTTTATTGTTTACATTTAAATCTTATATATACCATTTAAGATTTTATTTTGCAACACAAAAATTGGCTATATAAACTATGTTTGTTTAGACTGTGTATATTTATTAAAATTTTAAGATTAATTTCATATTTGATACTATTAAGCCGGAAATCAAAATATGGTTTAAATGATAAATTTCAAAATTTTCTATTTAAAACAACATATGCCCAGGGATGTATCCGCGGACACGCACGTGGAGGCGATGCCCCACATCGATATTTCGTAAATTATTGAGTAGTCGCGTGTTGCCTCCAAAATTTTCTATGTTTGGCGATTGATGTGTAGATTGACTTTTGTCATTTACCGCGGCCATGTCAAACAGTAAAATGTTTTTTCCATACCGTCTCCTCAATTAAGGTGGTTCGGGTAATGGACTAAGGCGATTTAAATATGTACCTTTTATTTCTTCGTATATCTGATTGGATGGGTGATGGATGAAAGTTGTATGTTGTTTTCTCTTCGTCCCTTTTTACTTAGCTATAATGATAATCGAGTGTCATATTTACTTATAGGTACTCCGGTGCTTTGATGTATTTTTAGAATATACTTAGAAAATATAGTAAAATTTTTATGATTAATTATTACCGTGAATAAGGTATTGAAACTTTTTGTATTTTATCTGTATGCGTATGCAGAAAATATTTGTAACAATAGCAACAAAATTCGATATTAATAAGTACATATCTCTATAGGTACCTGATATTCTTTCACTGACACACTAAGCTTAGCTTATTATATTTCTAACCTTAACAAACACAAAAAATTAAAAAAACAAATATAAAGAAATCAGTGAATACTGATTACACGTATTATACATTAACTAATGAGTGAGTATTCTGAAGAAAAAAAAAACAAATATGTTTTAAAAGCGTATTGTGCAAATTTGCTTTATGTTAACTTTTCAACCCTAGAAAGAGATAAGTTACCGTTACTAGAAGAAACAAATGATAAGAGTTGAACAAAATTGCGCAAAACTAACGGGTTGTTGGAGAAAGGTTGTATTACTCACAAAGGCGGTCTCTTTGCTAGGGGCTGATATAAAATGTCGGCTTCTTTTGTAGAAATAAGTTACCTTTAACTATAACCAAAGAAAAAAATTTTCATTTCATAAAAACATTTTGGCGTCTTATTTTATTTCCAAACCAAAATAAGTAACGTTTTTTTAACAATATCAGAGAGTATAAGTATTTTTATAATTTATTATAGAGATAGAGACTTAAGTATTTTTATAAATGATTATAGAGAACAATTGTATTGATATATTCACTGTATAGTTTTAATTTAACTTAATATTACAATAAAATAACTAATATTTATTAGGAGACGGATATCTTCATGAATTGTGAAGTAAAATGTAGAGCTTGAAGAATTTAAAAAAGTAAATTGATTGTAGATTCAAATCTTTCTGGAAAAATTATTCAAAGTTCCAGAACTAATACTACTAAAATATTTAAAAGAATACAAAATTTTTGTATAGTTCTGTATATGTGAAACTTAAAGTAAATATTAATATTCCTTAAGGGATAAAGACTGAAGCTAAAAACGTATATAAACGTATATTAGTGTATCATACGAAGCAATATTCTTACTATAATGGAGTTTCTATTTTTAAAGATACTGAATCTTTATTAAATAATTCAAATAAAAATAAATGATAACTATAAGTAATTCAATTTGTTTTTTTTTTTATTTAAAAATACGTTAAGTTCGGTTTAATATTTTGTTTTAGCGAATAAGTAGGTGACTGCTCGTATGTACTTATTTCCGTCACTACGTATTGATTTCTATTTGCGAGAAGCCTTGAAACTTGAAATGAAAGTATCAATAAATTTCATCTACAAAAATATATACCATATTATGTATAATATTCAAAAACCAAGAATATATTGTCCTTAGTTTCGTCATTTCAAATGATAATAATTAGATACCTAAAAACTTTTTAACATCGAACATTCTTTATGTCTGTCTGTGTAAGCAATAAATATTAACTGACGATGTGTAGACATTCCGCTTATCTAATAATATATATTTTATTTTAAGCCTTCCATTAGAACCTTATTAAAGAAAGTGTCTTTTAGAAACAAAATACCGTTACGGTCCTTAAAAGTGTTGGCTCGCCAAATAAAAGAGAAACTCTAACCAACAACATTAAACCCTTTACTCCATCGCATTGCATGTTTCTGCAGATAATAGCGCAATTTTTATTATTTTACGATGCACCTCTCACGTTGCAGATCTCCGCAAAGATGCCGACGGGAGAATAAAGAGTTAAATAATGGAGTGCAATAAAAACAAGCGGAAAGGGTTTATACAATGCAGAAAAATTACGCAACGTTCAGTTTTATGAGGGCGTCAATGGCGAAAAAAAAAAAAACTTAAAGCAGGTACAAACTGAGATCATTTGTTAAAGCTGGGGATAAACACCTATACAAAAAGATTTTAGCGCTTAAGACATTATTATATTCACCAATTGGCTGTATGCTAATAAGTGCGTTTTTTTTCTATATTGTCTCTTTATAATAGTAACGATTTGCCTTTTGTTCAGGTGTTAATTCTGCTACCGAAGTCAATTGTCAATACAATAACCTAATTATTTGTATAATAAAAAGTAAAGCATTTTATTGTGCTATTTTATAAAAGTATTTAGTAATTGTTTATGTTTTAACAATACATTGTTTCAATTGTAATCGTTGTTTATTATTTGATTATATCTATTGGATTGTATTTTTTTTTTGAAAAAACCACTTAGGTATGTTCGTATTACTTATATTTTATTATTTTTTTTAAATCAATAATTTGATAAATTATATTACATTTTAATAAATTATATAACAATATAGTAATATGTTTTTTGTTTGTTCTTAGGCAGTTCATATAAAATATAATCTTTTAATTCAAAATATATTTTATATATGTGTATGCTCTTTTTCACTATACCTAAAGCGCAACGATAATTGGCTTTAATAAGCCTATAGTTTCTTATGTATTAAAATAATTTTCTTATACGCTACATATCTACGCACTAAGATACGGTCATTTGAACTTGATCTCATTATCAAACAGGGCTGCACCTACAAATTATATGGCATACATTTCTTACGCACAGTTTCTGCCTTTACTCTAAATTAACCTGCCTTAAAAATGGTAAAAGATATTACGTATTAAGCCATATGCTTGCAGTACGTAGGTATTCTAGTTTCTTAATTCTTGAAGCAAAGAATAGGTGTATTAACTAATAAATTACCAAGAATGACAGAGAAAGAAAAGGTGTATTAACTAATAAATGACCTAAGTAAAAGCGAAACCATGAATACAAAGACTAACAAACACATTACCCTACATTGTATTGCACAGTCGGCTAAAAAGACATGACCGCATAATTCCAAATAACCAATTCAATATGTGTATTTGAAACATTAGCTCCAAAAACTAAAATTTTAATGTCAAATACGAGTTCTGTCCAATTTCCTATTGACGTGTGAGTGTGTGCGACACACGGAGCGGCTTCGCGACAAGGGCGCGGGCGCAGCACCCACACACGCACACGTCGCACGCACACCGACGCGCGGACAACGCATATTGCTTGCTATGCTAATGCAGCGGAGATTGGGCAGGTCGTTGGCCGCTCCCGGACGCCACGGAGTCATTCGGCAGAACTAGTTGCGGTCCACCCTCGCTCGCCGCCCTTACTTCTTTGTGCTTGATATCTATCACCTTATACGTTTGTAAGGTCTAAAGCAACTACAATTTAAAAAATATATATATATTTAATCTCAAATTTTAATAGTTCTTTGCAAATCTTATTAGGTAGTGTAGATATATGATTTATAATATTTATTATTTTCATATGAAAATGAGAGGTCAGTTGTGGCGCAGCGGCACGAGGTGTGACTGCAAAACCGACTGGTTATGGGTTTGATCCCCACTCGAGAAGATGAAATATTTACTTAAATTTATATTTCCATTTCTTCGCTCTGGTGTCGAGGTTAAGCACGGCGTCACTCAACACGCAATGCCTCCAGAATTCGGCAGAAAGTGGGGAACGGAGTGTCTTAACACTAGGTTCCCTCTGCATACCTTGCTGTGTGCGGGATACAGCGTGAAGCTGATTTAATTATTTTCATATGCTTTTTAAAAGTTGTACAGATTAATTGGAAATAAATGTCAATATTAAGAATTACAAATGTTTAAAACAACATAAGTAGCTAATAGATAATGTATACAAGTAATTTTACAAAGACGAAATTTTAAATTGGTTGCTAGGCGACGTCACTGCTGGCCAGTGACCTTGAATGCAGCGCGGGCGCAATAGATTAGACACTAAACGCACACTACATACTTAATGATACATTTTATGTATGCATGAATGTGGATACTTCACTTAAATGTGTGTGTTAAGGAAGGGCAGATTGCTGTGCTGTGTCGCAGTTAAAGCGATATATTCTATATTTTAATAATTCTTTTCTGCGAGAAAATGATTATTTAGATTCCGCATATTAAATATTTTTACTCTATATGAAGTTTAGCGTTATTTTAGCAGTAACTCCAATTATTTTCTATTACTTAAATAAATATTATTAAAATTGTCTAAATATTACAGATCACGCTTTATTCATTGTATAACTAAAGTATAAAGAAAGTACTTAACTACAGTTAGTTACTTCTCTAGAAAGTGCATCGACAACCTTGAATGTACCCTTTCCCTCATCGATCAAGTAAGTGGACGATCTTCATTTTTTATCTGTATTTAATAGATTAAGAGGACAACTACCTTAGGTAATTAGACAGCATAATAATTTAAAATTATATTTGAGACAGCCCACATTTCTATATTTACATTTTCTTATATATAAAACAAAGTTTGTAATAAGAGTTTACTATAAGATAGTATATATAATACACAGTATTGGGCGTGCCACGTACATACTCGTATGTGCGATGCAGGGTCTGTGCATCCTGGCACGGCGTGGGCGGCGCGGCGGGGCGAGCGGCCAAGCGGTTATTTCGGTATGCACATTGCACGCAGCGCGGCACCGCTGCACTTGCCACTCGAAATAGTCAGGTCAGGGACCGCGAGTTTCGTCTCGATCCTTCCCCAAGGTCAAGATTTCATTCCCCCTCTCCCACCACTCCGTGCCGTGTCACATTACCTCACCGGTCTCGCCTTTTCTTACAAAATAAAGTCGGTTAATAGGCCTTTTAAAAAATTTGGAAGTACCCATCGTTGCTTAACCTAAGCGAAATGACTAATTGTTACCATTGATAGCGTTTCATGTGTTAGGTATTTTTATAGAGAATTTGTATGAATTTGATTATCGCGACTAATGTTAGCAAACGTGACCCTTTCGATGTTTAATTGATTCTTAATTGCGAATACTTCATTAGACATTTACAGATAACACAAGGAAATACGCATCTGTCATTAGCTTGAAAAAATTGCGATAAGAACTATAGAGATTTAGTTAAATTAATATTGCACTTTTATATTTAAAAAAATCTGTATATTTTTAAAATAAATTTTAAATTTTATACGTACAGCAATCGATTTGAAATATTGTATATTGTTCTTTATTTTTAAGGACCATATATATAATGAATTTTATGAAAGTGTTTTAATTGTAAAATATATTTAAATCGATTTAATCTTAATTAAATGCAAAGTTAAATAAAATTCTGGCATATGTCAAATTATAGTAGTAATAAATCGGTTTCATCATTAAAATTTGTCTGATAACATTATCTTAACCATTTATTTAATAAAGATCCTATTAATATCGTTTGCTAAGCAAATATGCAATTATTTATTTTACAATCAATTATTACTTTTTTTGATGCTTCAAATTGAATATTTTATATTTTTCTAGATATTCCCGAAGTATGTATTGTATACGGTTTACATAAAATAGGTATATAATAAATAAATAATTTACAAACCCTCTTCATAGTTTTTATGGCTTCAGCTTCCCTCAACGTTGGTCATCGACACCGAAATATTAGGGAGACATTAGTATTATTCAAATATTACTTAAGTTACTAATTAGGTTATACGGAATCGATTTATCTATTATTAATTATTTGCACGATCTTTACTTGGTTTTTTGCTTGTTCATGTTTAAAGTTAAAAATAATTACTTTAAGAAATCTAAATTTATATAAGAATTTTACTCCGCTAAAGCAGGATATTAATAATAATTTATGTAAACACGTAAACACTCCCAATCGAATACATACTGTAAACTGTATATATTTATATATATAAAACTAAACGCTAGTCACGTACACGAAACCCTCGAATGTTTCCTTATAATTTTCGACGTTTAGATAAGCGACTAGGAGTCAAGAAAGGCATCTCTGGCGATGTTAGCGAGGACATTGCACTTCTGTCCCCCCGCGGCCGTTTGGTCCTCATTCCCCCTTTTCGCCAGCCGAAACTTGCTAGCCAATGTTCCCAACCGGATTCTACTATTTAGTCAAAGTCACCCGTAGAATAGAATAGATTGTTATTCGATAGAAATTGCATTTGAATTTGATAAAATTTTTATAATTCTATTAGTTTATTGGCACGTTTGCGCGTAACTATGCCTATGATGTGTATTTTAGTAGATTAGCACGTATCCTCTGGTGATGGATTTTTACAATAGCAAATAGTTTTATCGTATAATACGTTCATATTTATTAAGCACGTGTTTGCTTACATTTATTACATCTCTGTTAATACAAAGAAAATTATTTTAGTGACCTTAAGGTAAAATACCTTAAGAATTGTTAATTTATATATATAAGAATTAATAATTATCTAGGCCAGTCGTGGCGCAGGGGCACAGAGTGTGTAAACATTTATATTTTTATTACTTCGCTCTAGTGTCGAGGGGAAAGTGTGGCGTTGAGTTCCGCCACTCAACATGCAATGCCTCCAGAAATTTTCGAAAAGTGGGGAACGGAGTGTCTTAACACTAGGTTCCCTCTGCCTACCCTGCTGTGTGCGGGATACAGCGTGAAGCTGAAAAAAAAATCTATGTATGTATTAGGTACATACACTATCTATCGTGTCAAACATACTTAAACATAAAATGAAAGTGTTGCGTTCTACGTTCCGACAGAACGTAAACCTAAACATTCCCGTTATTCACTATATATTGTAACTACATACTTACTCTGTGTAGAATCTCCATTTTGTTTTAGGTACAGTCAGCATTTCCATATACATATAATATTTTGAAATTGCTTTTTACTAATGAAAGTGTTATTTATTTCGTATCCGATTGATGTAAAATAAATGTTTTTATATATTTTTATCTTATTGATAATTCACATAACAAGATTAAAAATATACATAATCCGTTCTCTATATTCTTGTGATTTTAAGAACATAACATTTTATATCACAGTATAAAACGTTTCCAACAAAACGCTCTGCTATCTTGTAAAATGAAAATATTTCTAATAATAGCTATTTCATTATAGTTTAAAGAATAAGACGAAAATCAACTGACATTAAGTAAAACGACGAAAGTATGATAATAAATAAAATCTAAAGCAAAAGTAAAATATTCTGATGATGAGATAAATGACTACCTAAGCTAATTAAATGCTAAGCAAGCTGATCAAATATCGTAGATAAAAATCTATATTCATAATTGTAAGGTATGTTTTGTTTATATGTGAACGGTACTAAAAAAATGTATAGTCTGTCCCGTCCTGCCTCAACATGCAGCGCGTTCGGCTCCTATAGCGCCCAGAGTCGTGACGTCGCTTCCTGACTTCGACATTTACTAAATAATATAAATAGCAAACACAAAGAAATATAGAAAACTACTTTTATCTTTACAAAAAATGTAAATATATTTTTATCAGCTTCACGTTGTATCCCGCACACAGCAGGGTAGGCAGAGGGAACCTAGTGCTAAGACACTCTGTTCCCCACTTTCTGCCGAATTCTGGAGGCATTGCGTGTTGAATGGCAGAACTCAACGCCGCGCTTAACCTCGACACCACCAGACACCAGAGCGAAGAAATGGAAATATAAATTTAAGTAAATATTTCATCTCCTCGAGTGGGGATCGAACCCATAACCAGTCGGTTTTATAGTCACGCTTCGTGCCGCTGCACCACGACTGGCCCCAAAATGATAATAGTAAATAAAAAATATATAGTTCTAAATGAAATTCAATATTGTAAGTTTATGGTTATCTACAATCGATTTAGTAAAAGTAGTGTGCAGTTCACAATTATTTATTTGTATCCGTTACAATGACACTATTACATCATTTTATAATAAACAAATTAACACAATTTTGTTATGATAAGAGTGTACAACTAACTCTGAATTTAAACAATAAATTAGGAATAACATTTAAATTGAATATATGTAAAAGTTTATATACCTACATTCAGGTGTTTGTTGTATATTTATTTATTTTTTTATATATTTAATTGTTACTATTATGCGTTCTATATGTATTTCCTTGCAAACGAAATCGCGTTCGAAACCTAGTATTACCTATAGGTACAAATAAATTCTATTTACATTAAGATATTAGTGCTAAAATACTATTGAAATAGAAAACTCTATATGGATCATATATTCTGTATATTAAAATCATAAATCATGATTTATAATATTTTTTGTACGTTTAATTTAAAAACTTTTTTGATTTAATGAATTAATGAAAAAATATTTGTCAAAATAAATAACATTTAACATTTATATCGACAAATACTAACAAACAAAGACAATACATTTTCTAGTATTATTAATTACCTATTAAAATCCAAACCTACGACAACAACGACCAACTACTGTTTGTTATACGATAACAAAATTATCGGACTATGCAAATTGCCCTTCAAATAACTAAATGGCTAATTAAAATAAATATTTATTAATGGTTCGAATAAACATTGATAATACATCGTTATTTAGGTACGTAGGGGTAGGTACTGATGTAGGGATGTAAATCAAAATGAGGATGAAGAAGGTGGGAAATGGAAGTATCTTAATGGGAACACTGGGTTCCCAGGTTCCTTCTGCGTACTCGTCTTTGTGTGGGATACGGTGTAAACATTAACATTTGCTTGTAGATGTGATACAAACTTATAATATATCTGACTATTATAATTTTGTATTATAACTTTATACTATAGTCCATAGCCTTATCTCGGCATATATCTAAGGAGCTATAGTTAATGTAAAATTTATATAAAATATGTTGAGGCCAGTGGTGGCGCAGCGGCACGAAGTGTGACTGTAAAACCGACTGGTTGTGGGTTCGATCTCCACTCGAGGAGATAAAATATTATTCATTACCAACAAAAAAAAATAGAATCTGTTGTCCTTAAAAATAATCTAATTTTGTACTTAATATTGTAAATTTCAAATTAAAAAGCTTTCCAATAAACTATAATAACTCAAAAACAAAACCCGTTAATGACAGTTAAATGTAAATTTTAATTATAGAAGTGATATTTGAATTCAATTGATAGGTACAGTCCCAAAATATCCTATGTAAAGGATTAAAAGAGTTCAATTAAATATAGCAACCTCCCCTGTAATTACAGCGGAGGTTTCCATAATTACAGCTCCAATAAAAAGATTCGAGCTTCCTACTTCCCACGTAAGGGACAAAACGCATGCGCGACATGTGCTCGATCCAGCTTATTACTCAGCGGTAGATGTTATGAAAATACATATCATTTGTACAGAATTAAGAAATATCAGACAAGTAAAAGTAAGCTGGTGAGTCAACTGTTCTAAATTTAAAATATTTGTTAAGGTTTAATACGTTTAAGTTAAATTTTCTGAACATTTGCGCAATGTTCGGGAGGAAAATAATGAGTACGAAAAATCCTAAAATCAAATCTGCGCAGTCATCTACAGCTATCGTCAGGGCGCCCCGACTTGTTGACTGTACTATACTATATACCTAAATTAATAAAAAAACTCCCTTTAAAATCATATCAAATAGCAATATAATAGAAAATCTTGATTTTACTAGATTGAATTTTATACTAATAAAGTAATAACAGACGAAATTGAAATCTTGGCTTGTCTACATGTCACATAACTCTATCTTCATTTGCCCAATAAAATAATGTACGTACCTAAAAACATTGAAGTTCCGGGCGCTCCAGACCTGGGACGAGTTTAGTTATTTTAGATGACACCTCGGGCTTTTAGAATAATTGATCACATATTGTATTACATAAAGTAGACATACAGCTGATATATACCTTCTCATCATCTCATCATAATAAATCAATTGTATAAATTTTAGATTTTTAATACAAATGTTTAATTTTTACAAATTTTAGATCAAATTTCGCGACCATATAAAATTATCAGCTTCACGCTGTATCCCGCACATAGCAGGGTAGGCAGAGGAAACCTAGTGTTAAGACACTCCGTTTCCCACTTTCTACCGAATTCTGGAGGCATTGCGTGTTGAGTGGCAGAGCTCAAGGCCGCGCTTTGCCTCGACGCCAGAGCGAAGAAATGGAAATATAAATTTAAGTAAATATTTCATCTCCTCGAGTGGGGATCGAACCCACAACCAGTCGATTTACAGTCAAACTTTGTGGCCCTGCGCCACGACTGGCCTCAAATTATAATATGAAAAAAAATTAAATACAAACCTTCATAATGATACCATTACATTAAATAAATAAGCACAAAATTTAAATAACTTAACCTAATACGCAAAACAAGAATCACCAAATGGACAATCCGAAATCGAGTTAATTAAAGGAAATGCCGTTTAAAAGCGTGTTACTGCGATCATTGAACTTTATTGTATTGTATTGCGAAACGATATTGTGTTAATGTGTAATGAGTTTGATTTATAGAAATCGCGACGTTAATGCCAAACGGATACCGGGGTCGTTTTATTTACGTTAATATTAATATAGTTAAATAGAGGCCAGTCGCGGTGCAGGGGCGACTGGTTGTGGGTTCGATCCCCACTCGAGGAGATGAAATATTTATTTATATTTTCATTTCTTCGCTCTGGTGTCGAGGGGAAAGCGCGGCGTTGAGGTACACCTCTCAACACGCAATACCTCCAGAAATTGACGGAATGTGGGGAACGGAATGTCTTAACATTAGGTTCCCTCTGCCTACCCTGCTGTGTGCGGGATACAGCGTGAAGCTAAAAAAAACTTAATATCATTTGCACTTTGGTATTCCATTTCATGTGGTATATAAAAAATGGTAATACAAATAGAACACGCTACTAGTCCATTGTAAATTTTTTTATAATGTTTTCTATTAGAAAAGTAAAATTTACAAACTCTAATGTTATTTCTTTCGTACTCTATAATCTTTATAATGTATCTATATTTTTTACCCCAGTTTTACTTATACCATCGAAGGATATACAATACTTTGTTATGCTAATATAACTGCAATAGTTTTAGGTCACAGGTGATCAACGGCTAGTATTTCTTGCTCAACCGACTCTTATAGATAAGAAGTCAATTAATTATTTACTATATACCTTTATATATTTATTAAATAAAATATAATCGTTTTTACTAAGGAATTTAGATTTTATGAATCACTGTCAATCAAAAAACATTAAATTCGTTTATAATCTAGTTATTTAACATAGCATTAAAATCACATTGCAAAGTTCAATGTCAGAATTTAGCATGTAGATGGAACAAGTTACGTATTCCATGAGGTCAGCGGTCAGCGGCCAAAGGTGGTCAACGGCTGGACGATAATGGAGGGGTTGCGAATCATTTTATAAAGATGGATTTCTTGACCATCACTACTTATTTTCTTTTTACATTATTTCTTTAAAAATAAAAAAAAATATAAACTACCTTCCTTACGTTAAAAAGTAGACTAAAGCATGGTAATCATGTTATAGTGTGTGATGTTAAGTTTGACGAAAGTATCATTCTAGATTGTTTATTTTTCACGCTGTATCCCGCACGCTGCGCTGTATAGATTTTCGAAGCGAAAATATTAAATATTTCATTTTACCGAGTGGGAATCGAACCCACAATCAGTCGCGTTTACAGCCGAATGCTTGTGCTCCTGTGCCACACTGGCCTCACTTATATTTTATTTCTTTCCTTTTAAAGCATATATTCTCAACACAAAAATTATTTTCTTTGAATTTAAGAAAGAAAATGATCTTGAGATAACGTTAGCATTCCCGATATATTTAATTTGGTTGCATATTTTTTTTAACTATTTATTTAATTATAAAAATATTATCCAGAAACTCTATTCGGATTTACAAAATATTTCAATGTCATGACTAAGTTCAAGTTCTCAGTCCCATGAGGTCGCCGGTCATCGGTCAGAGGTGACCAACGGCTAGCGAATAATCCTTTGGTCAGTTCCTTACCCCACCTGCATAATGTACTACGCCTTTGTTGTGATACACAAAAGCTTAAACAATTCGCATGGACGTTTTAGATAGAACTTTTATATACAACACAAAAAAATAATTTGTCTTTTTTACATGACAATATTTTAAGATTAAATTTGAATTAAAATTACTTTTTATATTTTTTATTTTGTAGCAATATTAATTTTTAAACGAAAATAATTTAAGCAGATTATATATTTGAAAATATAAAAACAATCCTCACTCGAGGAGATGAAATATTTACTAAAATTTATATTTCCATTTCTTCGCTCTGGTGTCGAGGCAAAGCGCGGCGTTGAGTTCTGCCACTCAACACGCAATGCCTCCAGAATTCGGCAGAAAGTGGGGAACGGAGTGTCTTAACACTAGGTTCCCTCTGCCTACCCTGCTGTGCGCGGGATACAGCGTGAAGCTGATTTTATTTGTTTTTTTTTTATAAAAAAAATTATATTATATCACGTCATAAAATCGTTTCGTGATAGGGCAAGACAGAATTATTCGGTACGTTAAATGAATTTCGGGGTGTATATAAAATAGTTTCGATAGAAACGGGTGTATTTTGGTCCGTTGTTCACCTCTGACCGATGTTTGACAACGACGTTTGACAAGTGCTGTCCCTTACAAGGTCTGCGAAACTACCGTAGCCTTGATATATTATTGACAAATGGTTAACTTGTTTTTATTTCATAATATAGGTACTTACCTACCTACTTATAGAAAAAGTTAAAGATATTATGAAACTTATATCTTTTAAATTAAATAAATTTTATCTCGTTTTCTGTACTCTTATTTATATTAAATTATGTAATTTCATCACGTAATAGTGGTTTTGGGTACATATAGATGTGTGATAAATTATACCTAACTAGAGGGCGCGCGCGGCTTCGCGCGCTTATTAGGAGTGAATTCTAAAAAAAACCACGAAACATGTGTTCAATAAAATATTTTTAACAGTCTGAATTTAATTTTTTATAAAAATCGGTGGCAATTTAAAGATTTTTATATTACATATAAACTTTCAACCCCTTATTTGAACCCTTAGGGGGTGAATTCTTAAAAACCATGAAATACGTGTTCAATGAAATATTTTTAAGAGTCTGAATTTCAAATTTCATAAAAATCGGTACAGATTAAAAAAAAATCCATACAAACTTTCAACTCCTATTTCATCCCTTTAGGGTTAAAATTTTTCAAATTCCCTTCTTAGTGGATGTCCAGAATATGAAATTAAACATCTGCCCAAATTTCACGTTTCTACCATCAGCGGTTAAGGCTCTGCGTGCGTCTTACTTCAGTCAGTCAGCACAAGTCCTTTTATATATATAGATAATGTTTCCTTTCTTTAAGTAATGTCTAATATACAAATACGAAGTAATAGTAGGTACTTAAAAGATACTTAAATGTGATTTTAATATAAATAAATCTCTTGTAATATAAAGGTATTGTTTTTAATTTTCATAGGCACGTCAGAAACACCTAAAACTAAAAACTTAACTCAACTGAACCGAATATTTTTTATATAAATGTCACAACAAATTTATTTTACCCAAAGACAAAACTTGCAGCGGTCTGCGGACAGCGGTCAGTTCATGGTATTATTTGGCTCTTTTATTTAATGTAAGCTTATTAAACCCTTCCCTTTGTAAAATGTTCTTGAGAAGGGTAATTAATATGTTTGTGTATTGTACTAAGAACGCCACCTTTGTTCTTTGTGTGGCGTTGCTTTGTTGAATTTACATGTCGGTTTTTTATTCATAGTTTTGTTAAGGTGATCATTAGCCCAGTGGGCAGTTTTGCACTGACCGCTCCTATAATTTTTCTCACAGATATAATGATTCCATTGCAACCGTTACTTAAGTTTTTTTAAAAAAAAAGGGGTAGGCAGAGGGACCCTAGTGTTAAGACACTCCGTTCTCCACTTTCGAATTCTAGACGCATTGCGTGTTGAGTGGCGGAACTCAGCGGACACCAGAGCGAAGAAATGGAAATATAAATTTAAATAAATATCTATAATATTTTATCCCTTCGAGTGGGATCGAACCCACAATCAGTCGCGTTTTGTTAGTATAGGTGCTATATTGATCGATATATTAATTTATTAATCCAAATTACTGATTTCTTGCAACATTCTACCGATCATCAAATATGTTAATAAAATATCTTGAACTGAAGTCAGACTAACGTTAAAGTTGAATAAACAATGCACCCTTGTGCAGCAATGACCTTTGGTCTACGATACGCTTCTGAAGGTAGCCGTTATGCAGTTGGCGCAGACTGGTTCTATAATAATACCTATTTCTATTAATTAAAATTAATTTTATTATTCCACATCGAACTCACGTGTGCTTAAAACGAGCATAATATACCTACCTATTTATTGATTGTATGGCGATGTTATAGTGGTTCAGTGGTTGGAAAATGGTAGCTAAACGATCACAAATACAAATCCCAATCGGGAGAATATTTATGCTTGTATTACACACACTGCGTTACATTACCTACATTACCTTTGTAGTGTTATGTCAAAGTGTGATTGAGATGCGAAAATTAACATACAATAATTATTTGAGAGAAAAAAGAGAAAACGAAGTAAAATAAAAAAAATATACATTATCGAGTAAAGTACAAAGAACATATCATAATACCAATGACCTGGTAAAGATGCAGATAGTCTACTATTTAAGTTACTCATTTCCTCTAAAGAGACAGAAAATTGAATATTTTATAGATATACAATAACATACTAAACATTTATTACTCATGAGCGCCTAGTATTGTTTTTGCGTTTGTATGAGTGTAATATATAAAGAGCTTTAATACTAGGAGGTACTCGTATATAAATATCGAAACTTGCTAGTGTGCGTTTTGCGCAGATCTTTTCAAAGGACGCGATTCGCCATAGCCTTGTATGTAGTAGTTCGCGAATCGCATCATGCGAGAGGAAGGAGGATCGCCCTCCCGCGCCGCCAGCCAATGGGAGGTGGTCTAGACCGTGAGCACGCTCCGTATCGGAACGTCGTACGGTATCGCGAATAAATTAGCACACTCGCTCAGTGGCTCTCCTTATCTCGTATAATATTACATTATATAATGATTATATATGGTATATATATATATGTTTGATAGCCATTTAGTTCCGCAGATAGCCATTCATTGGTTACTCACGAGGTTATATACTAATAAAATTCTATATAAATGTTTTATTTAATAGGCATATACTGACTAGCGAGACGTATTCTTGATACCTCCTGCGATTCATGTGATCTTAATATATAAAGATGTTAACAAAGTTAAAGGAATCAATGAAATAAATACGATATACATACACGAACTAGCGTCGATTCACAATGGTAAGAACAATCTCGCTTGTCAAAACGTCAAAGTTTGCATTCACCGGAAATATAAAAACAAAGGTGCTTCAAGAATGGCTGTTAAAGAAGGATTACTTACAAAAGCTTCGAAATTAGTACGTCGCGGTGAGGGCTGAGAATATGTATAGCAAATGAGAAGTGCAACCAACCCTTCCTTCCCAATGCAAGTGGAGCACTTTAGAGGGATTCAAAACATGTGTTTAACAATAATCCCAGAAGACCTAAATAGCATGTATCGTTCATATATGTTATTCATTATCTTTTTTAAAGAATATTAAATATAAAGAAAAATAATATAAAGAAAAAGCCTACACAAATATCGTAGTACAAAAAATATTAAATGTTATCAAAAGAGATCAAACAAGAGTCAAAAAGATAATCTGAAAAAAAAATAAAAAATATTTTATACAGTTTTATGTAACAAATATAAGCCTATATAAATATATGAAATATTGTCATTTTTAATATGACTACATAAAACGTGTGACAACCCTTTAAAAGTAGCAATATGAAAGAGGGATTAAGGGGGACTAACACGATTAGCCCTCTTAGCAAAAACCCCGCAGATGGGTGTATTCTAATTAGCTGTCACTGTGTCAACTCTTTCGAGATCATTTAAGGAGAATTCTCAAAGCGCCAGGGTGCTTTGGAATTTTTTAATGGCATTCTAAAATAAGATTTATCTACAATTACTACAATATAAGTCAGTAGCTACCTACGTGGATATGAAATATTACAGCTTATAATACTTTACTTATTAGAATGTAAAATGGCAAACGTCCACAAAAAGATATAGGTAATTGATGAAATAGCATCGTTCACAAAAAATTAAAGCATAATAACCCCTTTCGTAAGTAAACAAAACCTATAGTTTTTATTTCATTGATCGCGGATATTCTATTAACTGTTTATAGCAAAGGAAGTAGGTAGGTATAACTGGGTCAAATAATCGAACATTGCATATGTTGTGGAAGCGGCGCAAAAAATACCCTATTTTACCGTTTTGTTTTCGTAAATAAAAAAATATATTATTGCCTGCAATTTGTACTTACCCTCAAAGTAGTATAGTGCATATGTAGAGAATAGGCTTGCATAGGAAATAAAACATCTTGCATTATAAGAGATATCTCAACAACCAATACTATATAGCCTCTACTAATCTTATAACATTTCATCAAATTTTTTGCTCGCTTGCATACGTTTTACCCTTAACCCTTCTCGTCATCCTTCCAACCGTTCTTTGTCTAGTGTCGTTTTTTTTAAGTTTCTTTTTAAATGGCACATGCAGAGAGAGAGCGAGCTTTTTTAACATTCGACCCAATTCATGAAACATAATATCATCGATCTACCTGATTTCCTTCCTAATCTTTATATAATTTTCATTTGATAGACCTTTTTTAAATGATCTAGGATGGCTAAATAAAAAATGTATTACTTTTTATAAAAAGTAGAAACTTCAAATGTTTGTTTTGGAAAATATTTAAATACTAAGCAACATAAAAATCTTAATTTAATATTTACAGCTTATGTCGATCTCACATGATTAAGTATATTGGACTCTAAGTTCATAAACAATTTTAGCATTATATATTTCCTTTTCGATGCAACAAATAACTGTAAAATACTCGTATACTTTTATATAAAAAATTGCGTAAAGAACTTTTAGGATATCAAATGTGAAAAAGTGGTCCCAGGTAAAAAGTCATATACCGGTATAATTGTCACAAATTAAAGCAAAAAATGCTCACAAAAGATATCAAATCTGCAAGCCACACGATCAGGTAGAGAAAAATGTATAAAATTCCAGTTTTTTGTGTGTGCGAAATCGTGGAATAACTGTTCTATGCACGAACTTTGTGAACTTTGTGGATCCAATGCAGTTTGAGTATACTATGAATATAGTCTTATTTGAGATTTTACAATAGAAAAAAAATGATTATTTCAATTACTATAATACTAAAAGAATAAATATTTTATTTACATATATTAAACGTATATTCTTTTTTCTATTTGAAAAAACTATGTAGTGTTTAAATATCTAAAGATATTTTTTTTATTAATATTGATAACTCATATTTTTATTAAATTATACATTCCCAACGACAAAAATCTCTTCAGAAGATTAAGACGTGTGTAAGGTTTGCTTTGTCACTAAACAAACATTTAGTATACTTATAAGTTTTTTCACAAAAAGAATTTTGTGCAAAAACAGCTACAAAAACTAGAAACGCGCTCTGATTTTGAATGCAACGTGATAAGTTAGTTTATTTTGAAATAGACCCTGCAGATTATAAGACTGGTGAATTTCGAACTTATAATTTATTTTAGCCACTTTAGCTTACTATGCCTATTTATAAATAATTTGTTTAATCTCTTTGTAATTAAATTAACAATTAAATGAATACCATGTATTGTAAAAACTCACAATATGCATTGAAAATTAAAAGAGAGAGAGAAAAAGAGAGAAAATTAAAATAATACTGCCACAATTATCACTTACACAGTACGCAAATGCTTAGTTTATTGAACTTTTACAAAAACTCCCCTGCAAGTTTCAGCGTATCGGCCGCCTCAGTTCTTTCTCACGCCGACATTTCGAGCTGTTACACTTACAAAAACAAGCTGAACTCTAAATAAATACATCATCGCTAGTAGTTATTGTGCATATTTCTTATATATATAAGTTTTTTTTTATTAAGGAGTTTGTATTTTAATACTGTTTTTCAATATATTTCTGAGTTCTCGCGTAGGTGCGTAGGTACTATGGTTTTTTTTGTAAAATGAAGTAATATTAATAATTAATCGGTCATGTACATTTTATATATTTAATAATATGTATTTAAAGAAGTTGTTCTGTAAATAGTCAGAAAATATGTAGAGTTGACATCATTTTTTTTTTGTTTGTCCACTCAAGTCCCAGACACAACTTAACCGATTAAATGCATTTTTCACAATTGTATTTTGGCAAACTTCTTAAACCATTAAGTGTTGGTTATATTTCAATCGGTTCATAAAAAAAATATGTCTATATAAAGTATTAGGTACATGTGACAATATTGCTACAAGATAAGTATTTTTATTGATTTGGTTGAAACTCTAGTTATCAATCTATCGATATTGTCTTTAAAATGATATTTTAACGATGTTATTAGATCATAAAGTAATTCAAATAAGAAAATAATTGAAAATAAATAATTGTGTGTTGTGTGTGTAGTACAAGCGAGCGAAGGCGCGAGCGGCAGCTAGTATTATATAAAATGAAGTGACTGCATAAGATATTTAGAAATAAAATAAAACTTATTCACATAGAAAAGATAATTTTGTGAGGGATGTAATTTATATATTTTAATTATATTAACTAAGTTTTAAGTATCTTTTAATGCTTTAACTTATTTATGATATAATTAAGAAAGTCTAAGGAGCTTTTTATAGATGCTATCATGTCACACACATGACGGAACGGAAGGGAAGTTGCTGCGAATGTACGGTTTCCGGTCGCCCCGCCGCGAACCATCATTATTCTTTCAGCAAATACGTTTTGACTAGAACTATTATGCCCTTTATTAGACACTCACATTTCTCCAACCGTCTCACTGCTTAATAGTAAATTAATAAACGAACGAGTTATTCTTATATAGGAAATAAAAAATAAAATACAAAAGCGTGATATTTTTATATCACTGTTTTATATTTGAAAACAATGTTTTAAATATTTGTCACAAAATACATAGATATACGCAATAATAATTTTTCAGGTGTTTAGTTCAAATATGTTAATTTATATTCGTGATAGGTTTAGTTTGCTAAAAATAACTGTAAATTTTGAACAATGTGAAATACATACAACTGTCTGTCATCACTTCCTTGATCCAAAGAAATGTGGGAACAAATTATAGCAAACACTTTGTTCGCGTAAAAAGCACAAAAAAAGTATATTGCGTCAAACAACATACCAAACAGTTTTTAAGCAAAAAAACATAACTCCCACGCTCTGAAAGGGTTGAATATGCACCTGACCTATATTGCATTAAAATAATAAAAAAATCGTTTTTATCAAGATTTTTTGCACTTCTTTCTGATGTACTTGAATGAATTCAAATATATTAGTGTGACAACACTTTCAAATGATTAATAAAAAATATATACGTAAAATAATCATGCAACAACAATCTGCTTAATATAGTGAAGTGCTGGTTAGTATTTATCAATAATACGTAATGTTAGTAGAACGCTAAGTAGCTGAGTCAAATTACAGTTGCAAGGCTTAGAATTTTATTCAATTTTGAAATTTAAAATAAATTATACTTATAATTTATTTCTGATCTGCAAAAAAGTAACCTTGACCATGATTTTTTTTACTTATAATATTATATCTATAACGCTACGGATATTCATAGTAAATTTATCTCTATTTGAATTTCCTGCCAACATTTATAATGAGAGAGAAAGAGTGTCCGAGAGTGTCGAACTTCCACCGTTAGATCAGGATTCCGTATAGATAAACGTCCTAGGGACAGACCTACTATTATGTGTGTTTTTTTAGCTTGTCGTCGTCTACTGCAAAACTTAGGCCTCCCTCATGGAGCTGCAATCATCCCCGTCTCGGGCAGCTCATATCTATCTGCTTCCAACCACTTTCTTTAAATCGTCTCTCCATCGTCTTAAACTATGCTTGCTTAAATGTAAGTTACATGCTTATTTATAAATTAATAGTTTGCAAAAAATAATAATACTAACATATAATTTTTCCATCAATACTTATATTTATGATTTTACTTATATCCCTACTAAATAAGTGAAAAATAAGCATTTATTTTTTCCAACAAATTGCAAAGGCACTGTCATCCTACTTGCGTAACCTGGAGTTTTTGTGCAACACAAGTTCATTTTGACGCAGCGCAGGCACAGGTAGCAAACGGGTTATCCGCTTATGCAAAAAAATACAATGCCATCCGATTAACACCAGTACAAAGTGCTTTTAAAATGTAAACGACTGTATTAAAAGCTTAATTTTTATCCCTAGCGTGTGTTGATTACCGTGCCAGCATTATTTAGCATAAGATTATGTATGTGAATAAAAAGTTGGTTTAATCAAATAAAAATTTAATTAATATTTTACTATTGTCTGTATTTACGGATAGAGAAATAATAAATTTATAAACCATAAGTTTCATTGGGAAAAAAATGTACTAAATACTAGCGGCCCACTCGCGACTTTGCCCGCTTTTACCATACATTTATTAATTTTCTCATCTGAATTAGTTTCGTGATCCATAACATCATCATTTTAAATATAATATCCATATACTAAAAACTAAAATTTCAGTCTATTTACGTACAATAGTGAAAACTTCATTTAAATCAGACGGCTTAACCGTTTTTGAGAATAGCTTGCACAAAAGAAAAATATAAGAATCATAGTGTTGGATTCTATTGCATAGGTTAATATCGCAAACAATAGACTTTCTCATATCTTCCACGTTCAGACAGCGATGAGTTACAGTTTTATTACATGTATAGACAAATTTTCATGTTCTGGTTAGTCAAATGTAGCATCAGATGTGCCATCAAAATCTGTGTTAAAATATATGTTGTTAAGCGTAAGCATAAAAACTGTTGCTAAAATAACTGATCCAAACTATTCTGGACTTAGTGAAAATACATTTTTTTTTCTCTTTTTTTTAATATATCATAGTTTTATTATGCAAAAGACATTATAAAAATCATTTCGTGAAAATTTTGGAAATATATTCTTTTTATTACATTTTATACGAAGCAGTTATTTTAATAAAAAAATATACAAATGAAACACATTTTCAAATTTATTTATTTAATATTTAAAATACAAAAAAAAAGATTGTAACAAACTTAACGTTGCTATCGATAACCTGACGGCATTTAGAACTTAACGTTGTTAATTTATTATTAACAACTCCACGTACATAATTTCCTTGAAAAGATCCAATAGATAAACCATTCGACATATCGTGCGTGCCTTGTTTTGTTAGCACACACGCTGCTATAGCGTATTATAGATTTTGCGGCCTTTAACTGACCACTATCATTAAAAATTCATCGACGACAACGCGTAAGTGAGGGTGAAAAGGCTGTCGGGTGATGTGTTGCAAAATGAATAAATTGTGGCGAGAAATAAGGGCAGTTCGCTAGGTAACGAACGAAGAAATTTAATAATGCAACCGATACTGCTATTTTCTATTCAACAACCATGGTTTCCTGTTAAAGCAATGGCGAAGCAGCTCTTATAGAACTAGTCGAGACTACAACGAGTATAACGCGAAATACGGCATTAGTAATGAGTTTGTTCGTCGACACGATAATGCCACGGCAAACAGTCGCAATTGACAGTTCGCAACAACCCCTCTCTTGATTGAGCTCAGTTAATTAAATGTTATTTGCCTGAGACCGTAATAATACTATTACTAACACATATGGTTACTGATCGCTTCAAGTATTTCTTACATTTATCGATTATTATTTACCTACTTGTTATCCGACTGCGCGACGCAAAAAAGGATAATGTGTTTATTCGTCTTTTATTTATATAACATTTATATAACTCGTGCGTTTTGTATCTACATTTCTTATGAAAGTATTTTTACTTGATATGAAAAATGTGATCTGTGAACTTGTTTTTTTTTAGTTTAATTTAACAACAGATGGATTAAAAAACTGCATTAGACAGATTTGCCTGCACTAATGTATAAAAAAGAAACTGGCGAGCACCATGTGCAGACGCAGGTGCCCTTCGTTCCCACACAACCCTTTCAGCTAGCGACCTCTCGCTCCGCACCGCCCCCTCATATCTACGAACCTTAGTAAAAACCAAAAGATGAGCACAAATCTTCACTAACCCAAAATATACCAAAGTTACTCACAATAAAGCTTGCCTTTCTGAATCAATAATATAAGTTTATAAAACCTTATACTTTCGCTATAGTCATTAGTTCAAAATTCTACCTGTCCTGATTATATTTATAGACATGTCGTGTCATTAGATTTATTGTGGATATAATGCAATCAAAAATATCAGTGATATTTTTTGCTAAATATTTTAAATTAATTTTAATAATGATTCTTTAAATTACTACTAAAATTCAAAAAAATACATAAATCGTTGATTGTTGTTTACTTTTTAAAAGTTATGTAAATAACATTACGATATATAGCCATTTTTCATAATCACTTAAAAAAGTGTCTAGTCGCATTTAATTATGTATACATATAATATAATACACGTATAAAAATTAAATAATTGTTAATATTATATAATAAAAATAATTAATTGATAAAATCATAAAAAATAACGTTACATAACTTAAAATAGAAATGAGGACAGGAACAGGTAGGAATATTGAATATAATATTTTCATACTCTTTTTCTGATACCCGCCGAAATCAACACAAAGTTAATACAATTACCACCAGCCTATTAACTTTTTTTATTTAAAAAATCCAACACACACTATGCTTTCGGAAAAAAAAACTTTTTGTCTCCATATCGTGAGTTTTTTTTTATAATTGCCAGTATTTTGTAGCCAATTAAAGCAGAGAGTCGCCGGCTGGCGAACTGCGGCTGTCCGCAATAAATCGCAACCCTACAAAACGTTTCCGCTCCACACTTGATGTAGGTCAGCCGTAATAAAGAAGATTTATAAAATTTTCATTTGCATAAAAAGAAAGAGCGTTTGTATTTCCACATCGCACATTTCTCTTTTTAGAAATTAAAATAATAGAAATATTTGTTACTATATTAAATTCTATTTATATAAAAAAAATAAAAATATTTTTAATACATACGTTATGTTCATAACAATTTTGATAAAGTTTTAGTAAATTTACTTAGGTAAGTTAGAATTATAGCAACGCTTAAATTAATTTCGATAGTTTAAAAACAAGACCAACCATTATTTCAATTTCTTATACAAAAATACTAATAAATATATCTAAAAGATATGTTTATCGGTAACAAGACACATGCATTCTATTTAATGGGGCTTCCTTAAATTGGCCTTGTGGTGAATTAATTTGGTGAGTAGGAAGAACAGCCACTATTGGTCAGTGGGCTCAAGCTGCATCGGTGCATTCAGTTGCAGATCATGGCTGATACCATGCTTATTTCACATCTACTAAGCAGTTTTTACCATCTGCCTTTACTACTCATGTATACTCTTGTATTCTTTTGACCCCATAATAGGACATTAGGGTTTATATAATCACTCTAAATGCGATTCATTAACAAAGTTGTTTATTATTTCAATTAAATCCATTTATTATCTATATATTGATATTTTGGTTTTATTAAGTACTCTGTGTACCTATTTACTTTTAATAACTTATGTATTATGATTTAAATACACATTATGCAAAATTTTAATGCATAAATGTGTGACTGTAAATGCGACTATTAGTGCATTCGATTCTAACTCAAGGAAATGAAATATTTAATATTTTCAATTCTTAGCTTGTGATGAAGCAAATCGCGAGGTTGAGTTTTACCACTCAACATGCAATGCTTCCAAAAATCGGTGGAAAGTAGGGAGCGAAGTGTATTAACACTAGGCTACCTCTCCCTATTGAAACTGCAACTGAAAAAAAAAATACAAATGTTTAATTTTTTGTAAAACACGTTTCGTGTCAGTCTTCCTGACGTGTGTATTTTGTATTATTTATTGTTTTAAATAAAATTATAAAATAGCTGAATATTTTAAATATAATTCATATCTACTTATATGTAAAAATGCACATAAGTCAAGCGTTAACTAAAAATCAGCCTAAATATTTGACAATCTGATATGTTCATTGAAGTATGTATATCCGAAACCGATATTTCTCATTATAAAGTATACTTAGTGCTTGATAAAAAATGTATGTCCGAAGGGTAGCCGATGTCCGCTGAAGGGTAACAATCCCCAAATCAACTGAGAAAATGAAGTAAACAAGCAGATGGCGGCAGCTACGATTACACAATCAACAATTATCGTATTCAAATGAGTGCTCCTACATGGGATAGGATATTGTATAAAATGCTTAGTCAAACAACTATGTAGTGTATAATATTAGTATAAAGCACGAAAATATAATATGTCACTAAAAATGTAATGGCAGAAAAGCGTTGTATATATTATAAGGCATACATTTGAACAGATTACAAATAACAAAAAAAATATATATATAGGTATAACTGGTACCAGTATTTCCCAGTTTTTTTTATGTTTACCATTCAATGAATTCTTTACTTGTAAAAAGTGAACTTAACTAATTTGAAACTCGCATATTACCGAACAATCAAAGTCATCAAGAGGTATATCTTAAATATGTTTCTCGTTAAACAACTAAAACATACTGTAACCGTGCATTAGGGACTGACTCACAGGGAACTGACCTAGCATGCTAGAGAGTGCGTTGACGTCGCATCCGATGCATTTATCGCTATGCTCTTCAGATAATACACAACATGCTTTTTTGGTCATGAATAACTCATCTGTTTATATGTTAGACAATGTTGAATAACTTTTAAGTTCAAATACCCTTAAGTTTCTATCGTAGACTATCATATGATTTATTTATGTGAATAAGTAATGTTGCAGAATATAGCAGTTTGTACCACGATTTTGAAAAAATAAAAAAAGTCGGTTTAGGTACGATAATTATTTATCATAACGTCAAGGAATGTTAAATTGCATAATTTTATGGATTTATTTGAATTATTACCACTGAATCATCATAAAACAAAGAAGTTAATTAAAAATTTCATTTTCTCCGGTAAATTAACTTTTATTTGCACTCGTTAATGCAAATATATTTTATCTTAAATTATACAGCTTAATTGCAAGTAACAAGTAATGGATAGATGCATCACAAGCCAAACGCTTAGGCCGATCTTGCGTCTCTATTGTTTGCTCGCTTGCACACTCGGCTCAGGCGAAACGTGACAATTAGTCATGCTTTATCGTGGGCGCCGCCAGCGTCCGTTGATTTATAAGACGTTATCATTCAAAAATTATGTTAATTTTGGCTCTGATGATTTTTTTAAATCGTTATCTGTTATGGCTGTGTTAATTGCTTTGTTTAGATGTTTTTAATCAGCTTCACGCTGTATCCCGCTAATAACAGGATAGGCAGAGGGCACCTAGTATTGAGGGCTTTTTGCCTTGATGCCAGAACGAAGAAATGAATATATTAATAAATAATCATTTGTTGTGTGTGGATCGAACCCGCACATGCATGTGCCTCTACGCCACGACGACCTCGTTTAGATTTTAAAATAAATTAAGAAAAAACATATCAACAGAACGATTTTATTTAGTAAACATTTAAACCGCTATATCTTTTTGGTCATATTTGGACTTAAATATTCGCCAATCAATCAACAATTCATACTGAAATTGTATGTAATACATATAAATATGTGGTTTTATAAATTGATCTCAAGAATCATAGATTATATTTCGTATTCTACAACATAAATAATAAAAAAAAATACCCACAATAACTTTAACACGAACATTATTACGGAAACTTTATTATCAATATGAAAATAATCTTCAAATCATCAACTTGACCGTAATTCGAGTGATCCGGGCAAGGTTCTGAACGTTGATAAGACGGCTGTTTCACAATAGCAGAATTATTTGCGGCGGAGGGCGCGTCGCCTTGAGATGCGCGCCACAAACAACCTCGAGGTCTGCTGAAAAATAACACAGTCGCGCACACAAGTGTTTATAGTGTGTACTCGTATATGGCCGTTGAAACCATTATTACAGTCGTGGCGCAGGGGTACAGAGTGTGACTATAAAAGCGATGGGCTGTGGGTTCTGTTCCCAATCGAAGAAATGATATATCTAATATTTTTCATTTCATCGCTCTGGTGTCGACACAAAGCGCGGTGTTGACCGTAGCCGTTTTTGCCAATCAACACGCTATGCCTCCAGAATTTGATGGAAAATGGGGAACGAGCTATCTTAATACTAAGTCCCCTCTGCCTACCCAGCTGTGTGCGGGATGCAGTGTCGTGCTAAAAAAAGAAATCATCATTGTATTAATGATTTGCATAAGAATAAATTAGGTAAATTTACATTTTTATAGTAGACTAAATAAAAGTCTGTTGAAAAAAGTCTTAATTGTATGAAAATTCTTATTTGATTTTTATATAAAAAGCTTTAGCATATCTATACACATTGTTTCTTTTCTCTTCAGTTATTTCGGGTGTAGTTTAGAAATAATAAACAAAGAGAGAATTATTTTTACACACTTTTCATACCTTCAGTAAATTGTAATTTGAATAGCAACACGAAACTCTGCGCTATATAACGAAGCAGAAGGAATGAAAACATTTTAAACATATGAATAAAAATTACAACCAGATTCGTCCACCGTCCACCGTCACATACACTCTATAATATATATAGTGTTAATTTAGGATGATTTTATTTACTTACTTAGAAAATGTATAAAAATTTGAACGTAGCGGGCCTCGAACGCGCGCCTCCTGGATTTTTCTTTCCTAAGTGTGGAATAACACTTTAAAAATGTTAAAAATGATTTTATTTAGTAAAAAAACCTAAAAAAACCTTTGAAAGTCGCATTGATATGCATACGTGACACCGTGGATCGCGAAGGGCTTTCAACGGCGAGCATACCGCGGTGCGCACACGCCGGTTAGGTGTGTAAGTGGGTCAATGGCAATGCGTGACGCTGACGCGGCCCTTTGCGCAGGGTTCTCCTTGAACTGATGCCGGTAGCTGTACCGACATGATTCGCTCTCGTTTCTCCGCTAAATTCAAAGGAATTTGTCTAGAACGTTCTATGTAAATATAACTCGTTTGATACATATAAATACATACTACAATTATACATATTATATCATGTCAATAACTACTTAATATATTAATGTATTCGTATACGTATTGAATTAATATTATATATTATGTCAAACAGTAGAAAACATTGTTTATATATTTATTCCACTATTAATTCTACACTTGGCTAAAATTATTTTATTATAATAATAAACTAATGTTTTTTATAATAATTATTGTTTTTTTTTCAAGGAATTATAAGTAACCTTAAAATGTGTTAGCTGTTATTTGAATTGTTTATATTTTTCTCTTAACAGAAAGATAAGAATAAGATTAGATATTTATTATTATACAGCCGACATTACCTTGTAGGTATACGAAATATTATCAATGTTAAATTATTTACAAAGCCAGAGATTAATTTATATTTAAAAATCCGTGTTATGTTCATTACAAATCAAAACTATACGTTTAAATTTTATTATGATTTATAAGAACAGCTTTAGTTGTCAATAAGCTTTTCCATTATGATATCCTTCTATATGAGTTAATCCTATTGTGGTATCTATATTAAATATCCTAATTGAGGTTGATAGTAGGAAACTACTATTTAAATATTTGATATTCAGGAGAAGTAGGTACATAAACCTATGTACTACAAAATAAGCTTATCGAAGGTTGCCTCAATTGTAAAAAAAACACGTATACAGTCTGCCCGACCTGGTATAAAACGAGTAACAAATAATTTTTTCCTCTCACAAAAATAAAATTTAAGGAAATTGAACATTTAAATAAAATTGAGTAGTTCTAAGTTATATTATATATGAAAACTATTGATGACGACTTCTAGAATTTTCTAGTTATCATACTAACGCTTGTGTATATCAAAGAATGTCTCGGAGCAACGGACGGCCTTCTGTGCCGACATCGAGGCCCTTTAATTTGCTATCTACATATAACCGACACTTGAATATTTTTTTTCTATATTTTTTGACATTGATATAACATATTATACGTTTAAAATAATAATTACCTTACTTATCCTGAGAATAAATATTTTTAATAACTTAATATTTACACATCTCGTACTTAATATGTTTTATGAAACATATTTTATTAATTCTGTTGAAAGCTCTAAATCGATTGCTACTTAATATAACATATATTAATATTATTATTTTACCGAAAATTCCAATATGAGTATCAAATGGCCAGTCGTGGCGCAGCGGCGCAAAGTGTGACTGTAAAACCGACTGGTTGTGGGTGCAATCCCCACTCGGAGAGATGAAATAGTTACTTAAATTTATATTTCCATTTCTTCGCTCTGGTGTCGAGGCAAAGCGCGGCGTTAAGTCCAGAATTCTAGTGTTCTCACTAGGTTCCCTCTGCCTACCCTGCTGTGTGCGGGATACAGCGTGAAGCACAGCTTAACATCAAATGGAATATTTGAACACATTATATAACTGCCAAATTTTTGGAGCATTATATGCATAAAAACATATACAGTACTCTCAGCCATACGTGGTTACTGTAATAGAAAACATATTAGTTACATTATAGCCTCTATAACTATACACATAAGAGCTATAATTTTCATATAGTATAGTGTAACTTCACAGTATTCGCGAGCGCAAGGTTACAAAGTTGCGCAAGCATTACACGTGCCGCCCGACGACCTCTTCCGAACACTTCCGATTCGCATGCACAACAACTTAAAAATATTTGAAAGGCAACAAACATCGCAGTGGAAATAAACCTTTGAAATTAACAGTGTTTTTCATATTTGAAGGTGATGATCGGTCGGTAATAAAATTTATACATCCATATACGTTTATATAAGAAAGAGGTCGTCGCGGCGCAGGGGCACAGGTGTGTGACTGTAACGCGACGTTTGTGGGTTCGATTATCAATCGATGGAATTAATTATTGTTTAAATATATTTTAATTTCTACGCTCTGGCACCAAGGCAAAAGCGTTGAGTTCCGCCACTCAACACGCAATGCCTCGAAACTATCAGTGCAAAGTAGGTAACGGAGTGTTTTAACACTAGGTTCCCTCCGCCTACCCTGCTGTGTGCGGGATACAGCGTGGACCTTATTTTAATATAAAAGAGAAAAAAACTACTTTAACAAACTATACTTCAATTGAGCTTGTTTATTGTGTACACATGCAAACTCTCGTTGACCTAAATAATAATCGCCAGCCGTTCGTAGTCCACCGTAGCGCTACGTAGCGTAACGGCGTAACCGCCCAGTGGACAAGTAACAAATATAGATAAGATATTGCCATATTTTTTAGTAGACAAGGTAAAATTTTATCGATATATATATATATATATTTAATTGGTAATTTATTTACTATATATATGTTTATATTATATTAAAAAATCTTATGGTATAGTCTGCATAATTAATAATTTACTATTCTGCATTATTTTCGTTTTATAATAACAATATCATCTTAAAAACTTTATCTATATATAGCAATTTAATAAAGCAGTTATTTATAGCATATATCGAATAACATTCTTTAAAAATGGAATATTTTTTTATTTTTACCGATTGAAATAAAATAAACACTAAATGTTAAGCGAATATTTAGTTAAGCCAAAATAGATTCTATTATAAGTATATATTTAAAAAAAAAAACATTTACACTCTTCTAGATCCACACCTAAAGCATTTTGTTCTATTAAAAAAGCTTAAGGATTATTAACGATTATATAACTGTACAAATTAAGGAACAGTACATTTCTGTCACTATTTAATAAGAAAACAGCATTGTTTACACAGCGAAATGAAAAATTGAATAAACATGTTGACTCAAGGCTAAAAGTAGTAAGCCGTGAGCCCATGGTCACAAAAATAAATATGGCACGCTCTTAAGATTAAACAAGAAAAACTATTCTAATTAATTTTATGGCCAATTAACTTATTAAGATTCGTATATTTACATAATAGCAATTACTAAATCTTTTCTAAATTTTCTCACTTCGTCGATAAACTAAAATAGAAAAAAAACCTACTTAAAATATAATGTGGACTGCAGTGTCTTAACTCTAGGTTCCCTCTACCTACCCTACTATGTATGGGATATAGCGTGAAGCTAAAAAAATAATAGAACTGCCTATATAAAATATGGAAAATATTTTACAATAAAAACTACATTCAGGAGTGACATTTTATCCTTATCAAATTGCACGTGTTTTTGTCGAAATAGTAGGTATCTACATATACTCGTATAAATCAACTAGTCGTTTGATTCAACATATTGTCATTTTACTTATCTGTAATCTCCGACCAATTGCAAATCGGTGATCATAGAATAAAATAATATTAAAAAAAAATTAAGAGGTTGTAACTGTAATATCACTTTCAATTCAAAACACATTAGGTATCTAATTAAATCAATAAAAATCATCCAAAATCAACAAATTCAGTTACATTGAAAAATATTCCTAATAACACTCTCAACTCAACACATTTAAATTTAACATATAAAACGTATAAAATTATCGTTATCTTGTATTTATGCAAGTGTAGGAAAACCTTCAACATTACTAGTGTGGTGGCTTTAATATTAATTTAATCAGTATTGCAGGTCAACTTCTACTCGGAGCCCTTCACCAGCACAGACGTATCGTACAGTAGTGTGCAATGACGCAGAATTGAAACAAACATCGCACGTATATGTATACGTATGTTCGTATATGTGTATATGTAATACGTGCTACACGTATGTTCGTATATGTGTATATGTAATACGTGCTACACGTCCACGGCGCACACATACGCAGCGAAGACTTTGTTTTGCCGTTGAGATTTGCGTGGTGTTGCGCAAGCGCATATTGGAGGCCGTTGACTCGGCGGACGTGCGCGGCCGCCATGTTGACGGCGCGGGCGCAGTAATGGAGCGCGAATCTAGCCGCTTCTGTTCTGCGCGCTTTCGTAACAACATGCGCCGAGTCGTCGCCATGTCGCTCGTCGCTCGCCGCTCACCGCTCGCCGCGCCTCGATAACGAGGTGCAAACGACTTTGATACACCTCATGTATAAAACATCAATATCTAAATTATCACAACTTTAACGACTTTTTTAATTACTTAATAATTAAAATGAAGTCATATATGGCATACATACAAAAATGTGTATGTGTGCCATATACTTTATAGCTACATATAAACATATTAAAAGTTGTAGTTGAATATTGTATATTACGCTCCTAGATCGATATTGTCCAGGCGGTAGGTATAAATTATAACATAAATAAAATATTTACATTGCCTAAAGACATTTAATACAATGTCTTGAATGAAAATAAAAATTAATTAGTTATAAAAAATCATGAAATTTCTCTATTCTTAAAATTATATCAACATTTATGCCGCCACGCCACTTGAATACGCATTAATACTTCACGTACCTACAGCGCGCGTATTCTATTATTTAAAAAGATAATAGCAATTTGTGTGAATCGATACCGTGTAAGATAGAGCCAATTGATAAGCGTATTCTGTTAAGGACAGTGGTATGAAATTAGATCGCAGTGTTGCAACACAAAACATGTTTCAGGCTTAATGAAAACCATCAGCTTCCATGTTGTATGTAAGTTGCGCAAGAATATTCGCGAACAGATAACGAAGTAGGTACGGAGTACCTATTGCCCCTCCATCCTCTCGCGAAGTCCGGACCGCGTCTCGCGTCCCTGTCTACCGCTCGGCCCGTCCATACCGCCGTCACGCTCTACCGCCGTGACATGGATACTAGTAAGTATGTACAGTTGCGAAACAACGCGGATTATATAGCAGGTGGAATGCGCCGCAAACTAGTTTAAATAAATGCTTTCACATGCTAACGACCACATAAGCAGCGTAATGTATTCTGTCTGAGAACATTGGTGCGATACGCATTCATTAATTGGCCCCGGAGCTACTTTCTTCGGCACAGATTAGATTAAAGATACGCGAATGCTATCAGCGACGGAATATTTATAGAAATTTAAATAATTATGCACTGACATAGCTTTATAACTTTTCATATACAATATCAAGTCATAAACTGGAATTGGCATTGGGAAATCGTTTGCCAACTTCAAATTATTCATCGGAGGCGGAGTTGAGTATGTCCAATACCACCAGACAGGGGACGCATGCGCTGTACTGCTCTCCTGGTTCACAGATTGCTGGTTTCGTGCGTGAGTTTGATTCACATTTTATGTGAGCGCCCGCGCGACACGCCAGCGATACCGATCAGATAAGAACAATCAATATTTTCGCGCAATTTCCTCACCGGACACACGAAAGGTCATTCTGCAAATATACTAATATTTATTTTATACTATGTTAAATGTACACATTAGTAGAAATTTTACATCTCCTCAACTCTTCAAAAAGAAATCTTTTTCATGAAATAAAATATGCCATATATTAAATTCATCACACATCTACCATACGGATTACACAAGGATAGGGCTAATCATCAAAGAATAATTAATTTCAAATATTTTAAATGAAACTACTTAATTGGATTAATCGTGCATTAAATATGCATTTGGTATTATACATTTTTGGTAACCCTACGTTTTGAACACTTTGCTATAGTCCGTGGTCACGGGTAGATTGAGGTGGTATTCATCTGTGAGTTGTCATAATCATTGTATCAAACTACCGCCAAAGATTTCTTAATTGCCTCATGTGATGCCCTGGATTCTTAACTATGTATTGGCCCTCTGGTGTGGAATATGTTTCGACAGATGAAGGATGCCCCTCATCAGAACAAGCTACCAGTTTCCTACCAGCGATGTAAGAAGACCAGCAGCCACCCACACAAGAGAGACAGACATGTGAAGGGAATTGCAGACAGGATTTGGCATGAGGTTACAGAAGGCAACATCTTAAGAAGAACTGCAAGCCGAACAAAAAAGTTGGCCAATTCTTGAGACCAGTAAATAGTAATACTTCTTTGCAGTGTGCAGGCAGAATGAAGGAACACATCTCCAATATCAAATATGGATAAACCCGATCACTATATCATGTTTGAAAAATTCCACATTCTCTATAGGGAGAACAGATCTTAAATGTTCGAGACTATTGAAATGGAAAAATATCGTGATTACATTAGAGATGATGTTTGAAAACTTACTACCACCACTCATAAAACTTTGGAGTCTTAAACCCACACCAGAGGGCAAGATATAATCACGCAATTCCTTAAGAATCCAGAGCAGTACGCGAGGCAATTAAGAAATCGTTGGCGGTAGTTTGATATAATAATTATGTCGACTGACAGACTGACGGATGTCACCTCAATCTACTCATGATCACGGACTACTGCAAAATATTTGAAACCTCGGACTTCCAAAAATGTATAAATATATTATAATTCGGTTAAACAGTTTCATTTAAAAGTACATAATAATGGAGAAAATCCAAAACCTTATAATTTAAAAGGTTTTTTGTTTACATAAACATACATTAATTTACTAAATCGTCATTAAGGGATCAAATTTCTTGTGATTTTGATTTTGATCTAATAGAAATAGCAATGACCCCGAACACATGTTCAAAATCCTGGATTCTTTCATCACTTTGTAACAAGTCGTGTCATAGTAATGGTTTCGAGTTCATAAATCACTCAATTATGGACTGGCTTCGAAAATATCCTACTTAGCAAATTTTGCTTTCTCGATGATCATTAATCATTTATTTAAAATGCATCGATTTATTTTCTAGATGAAATATTTGTTTTAATAAAAGATAAATTCATTGGTAAAAATATATCGTAATGCTTTTATTAGTAAATAAATATATATGAAGTATCCAGCGTATAAAATCCAGCTAAGAAAACATATCGTTAACAGGTACCTCCTCGCCGAACAAAAGTTAAAAAAATTTTTTTAAAAATATACCCAAGTCCACTAAGTCCAAAAATAATGGATTATAAATATTAAATAGGCATATATGAACATAAAATTATATGTATCATTAATTTTTTTTATTTTATTCTCTACACTTTAAAGTAATTTAAATATATTTTTTTTTATAAAATATAATTCAAATTGTGCATTTAGAAATAGATATAATTCCGAAATCTGTTTTAATTTTTTATGTTCTAATAACATACAAAAATAAAAAAATGCCTGCTTACATGCAAGACCTACCCAAATATGAAACCAATAAGAAGTTCCTACTTAAGAAACAGATTAAGGTCTATGTTTAGTCTATATTTAGTATCATAACCTCATTGAACAGTTACACTAACCCACCACTGTACAAACACAGTGAAGCATTGCTGCCAAAGTAAAGAAGTTTCAAACCATATGCTACTAATAAAATTTTGAGTAATTAGTAGCAGTAGCTTTAAGCTTATAGCTGTTTAGACAAAAAGTAATAATTATATTTCTATTTAGTACTTACTCATAAATAGACAAATCTTCTTACTAATGTTATAAATGTCAAAGCTTATGTGGATGTATGTTTGTTCCTCTTTTACGCAAAAACTACTAAGCGGATTTAGATGAAATTTTGTAGTAATATAGCTTATACATTAAAATAACACATAGGCTACATTTTATGTAAAGTTTTCTATATTTGGCTAATAAAATAATAGATAAAAGCAGGCAAAGCCGCGTTTGCTAGTATTATATATTTACGTATGTATGTGTACACATAAAAATAATAAAGAAAGTACTTTAAACTACATTTACATAATCTCCAAATTTCAAATTAGAAAAATAAATCGCAGTCAAGTTGGCGGGAAATCTCGCTGTTCTAACGAGTAGCGAGTTTTTGTCACACTTTTTCTATGTCTGAGTAGATTAGGACAGAGTCGAACTAGTGTATTTGGGAGAAATTCAGTAAGAAATTTAATGATTGCTTAGAGTATAGTCCGTATTTATTAAATTTACAGGTTTTAATAAGAAACAAACGTTCCAATAAAATAAATGATCACATTTCTCACTTTTTACAATATAAGACTCTATATATGTTCACATATATAGAGTTGACGTTGTATAAATAAAATAATCTTATTAAGGATTAAATCTTCCAAGCGCACGCCAACAAAAAACGGTGTAGAAATACTCCAAGTTAAACTAGCCAGCATTGTCGCCGCGTTAATTCGGCCGGATCACGATCACGCACAGTCCGCCCCGCGGTTCTGTTGAGTTATTTAATAGTATTTTTTGTGAGCTGGCGAGCGATTGCGCTCCACCACCCTCGGGCTTCGCGCAAAAAACCCTCAGCTCACAAATACTTAGAATGTTGTTTTGGAAGAGGGGGGCTCGCTGGGCCGCGGAGATCGCTATCGCACGCACCTACTACACGCACTATCCTAGTGCCCGCTTAATTGTTATGTACGGAGCGGTGCCGGATCGACGTCCAAAATAAAATTGAAAAAGTATATTTTTGGTATTTATATGTTTTAGTACTTAAATTTTTCATGTTTATAGTAATTTTAATCAATTTGTTAATTAAAATTGTTTTCTAAGTCTGCAAACGTGATGGTAGTGGCATCGATTCCCAGTTGGGAGAATTATTTACGTTTAATTTATTTAAAATTTAAGAAGCCAGTCGTGGCGCAATGGTATAGCGTAGGACTGTAAACGCAACAGTTTGTTGATTCGATTGTCGCTTGAGGAAATCAAATAGTTAATATTTTCATTTCTTCGCATTGGTAACGAGGCGAATTAATTAACTTTTTTTTTTCTATAATTTTACAAAAAAATTATGGGACATCACAAGCTCTATACGAATACTGATCTGCCTTAGTAAAATATCAATCGTTTGAATAAATAAACGTAAATAATATAAAGCAAAACAATGTATAAATGCAATCACTGACACTTGTGACATAATTCTTAACTTTGAAGTGTATTAAAATCGAGGCTCGACTTTTTTATAATAGTTGCACAAAAATGTGTAATAGTTGCGTGCGCGTGGCACCCAAAAACTAAACTAGGGAAGCTCATTACGGTAAAAAGCCAAATGCAAACGTCGACTAATAGCGAATTACACGAAGGGTGAACCGCACTTTTACACACATCGGCAAACGGCTACTTTTACTTCTATAAGGTCTTCCTAATTAACTCAAGTTGCTGTCTGTCTGTGACGCTGAAACAATTCATTTAGATTGGACCAGTAACTTGCAAACTAGTCAATTTCTTATTAGATATTACTTCTAATGCGATTTTTGCTTTATCTATTAAAATAAATAATACAATTATTTATCACATATAATTACCAAAACCACATTTTAGACTCTAAAACGACATAGATAAATCAGAAGTTATCAATCAATGACAATGCGTAATCGTGAGTCGGTTCAAAAGTTCGGAGTCATCGCAAACCGCATCGTAAACTGCAGTAAAGCCGGCGGAGGGCCTGAGGGCCGGGGGCGGAGGCTATCAACATTTCGGCGCGTCCGTGCGCCGCCCCCTCAGCCCGCGCGCCGAATTCGCCCTGCACCTCACAACCCGCGACGCTCCCCTCCTTGCGTCGTGCTAACCTTGAAAATAGTTTTTACCGACAGGAGGGTATTCACCCCGAACCCGAATTCCGAGCCCGTTGCACACTGAAGGTTTCCTTGTCGGGCGACCGAAAATCTTATAGGAATACCAGCCATATCTGTTAAATCGAGTGGTGTGGTGCGGCATGTGAGCGTACGCGGACAACGACAGCCAAAGGATATTTGATTATGTTAAGTTTTTTTGTGAAGTCGAGAGTTCTGTCCGCTTTATGCACAGGAATAGAAAAGGAACTTGCCTGTGCATTCTGCATATTATGGTCTTTCATACACCCATCTACGCCCATTTATACCTCGCTTTACAATCTTTCTGAAAAACATCGTAACGATTTTTTCTATTAATTACTTAATATAATTTTAAATGATATTATTTTTTACATCGTGATTGTTTTCATGGCTACGTTTGATTGTGTACACATGGTTGTTGTGGGTTCTAATCTCATTGGGGGAATGGTTCAATTTAATAAAAATTGCAGATTTTGGAGATGGTATAAAACTGAAACAATGTTATGGACATACTTACTATACTTTCGCACTATATTGGTGGTACAAATTAGACTAAATATTTTACATGTTCATCATGCCTCTACTGTATAGTTATGACGAATTCTAGAGAAGCTAGCGAAATTTTTTTATAGCTTCACGCTGCATACCGCATGTAGCAAGGTAAGTAGAGGGAGCCTAGTGTTATCACACTCCTCTTACTACTTTCCGCCGAATTCTGGAGGTATTGCGTGTTGGGCGGAACCCAATACCGCGCTTTTTAGCAAAGAAATTTAACTAGTAAATATATAATTTCCTCGATTAGGACTCGAACTCACAATCAGTCTCGTTTACAGTCACCTGCTTGTGCCCCTGCGGTACGACTGGTCTCGTCAGAGAACTTTATAAGGGACATTTATGATAAAAAAAGCCGGTGGTCGGTGATAAATATTTTTAGTACTTGTGCATAAGAAACGGTCGCAAAATAATATTTTTCAAAGTATAATTCACCATCTAACTCGCAATATCTAAAATTGAATGAATACTTAATATAATTGAATATATCACAAGATAGAGATAGTATGACAATATAAATACTATAACATAATGCATATTATTCTTTCTTAATGTTCTACTCTACATAGAAATCTATTTCGAATCTTTATTCTTACTATGCAGAGCTGCAAGTAACTCTTATAATAGATAATATAATGTAGCATATAATTGCCAAGACAGAAAGGCGCATACAAAATTCCACCCGTAACGAAACAAATAAGAAAAAGGAGGATCCTTATTTACCTGCAAGCAACGTTCTGGAGAGAAAATAAAGTAAGGCGATCGCGAGGCAAGGGTAAAGCGGCAAAAAAGTTAAAAAAGACGCAATGCGCCCGCGCATCTTGTGCCGCGCCTACGCGAACGAAGCCACGCCGCCTGATCGTTCCCCTCCGAATACAATAAGAATTTATAATATGATAGAAATGCAAAATTTTGTATATATGATAAATAAGAAAATATATTGAGGCCAGTCGTGGCGCAGCGGCACAAAGTGTGACTGTAACTTGACTGGTTGTGGGTTCGATCCCCACTCGAGGAGATGAAATATTTACTTAAATTTATATTTCCATTTCTTCGCTCTAGTGTCGAGGCAAAGCGCGGCGTTGAGTTCTGCCACTCAACACGCAATGCCTCCCGAATTCAGCAGAAAGTGGGAAACGGAATGTCTTAACACTAGGTTCCCTCTGCCTACCCTGTTGTGCGGGATACAGCGTGAAGCAAAAAAAGAAAGTATATTATAATAATGTGTTTTGCTAAATTTAAGAGTATTTTGTCATAGATTATATGTTATACCTAAAACTAAGAGAGTTCTCACACCGATAAAATTCAAATAAGATTTGTCGAAAACAACTGACCTCGTAAACATGACTCGTCATATTAACCGAAGCAACCCCAACTGCAAATGCGTTTTGATTGGTGGGCAGCTGTCCGTAGAGGCAAAAAAAAACTGCTTTCTAAATTACCGCTCATATCAACAACGATAGTTTATCTGGTGCGCACACCTTTCTCGAGATCACAATCGCAGCCATGGCCATGCTTCCGTATTAAATAAACGCCAATCTACATTGTGACTTAACCAATTCTGCATAATCTTTCTGAAAATTGTTCTTTGTTTTTAATATAATTTGGCAATTAACTGCGTAATACATTGATATGAATTCAGAGTGTATTATTATATGAATATATTATATTTGGGGAACGGAATGTGTTAACACTAGGTTCCCTCTGCCTACCCTGCTGTGTGCGGAATACAGCGTAAAGCTGTTTTTTTTTTAATTATATTTCATAGTTTCTTGATTATATTTATATAAATGACAACTAGTTCGTACTTCATATATATATGCGTAACCTAACATTTTTCAGATAGATAAAAGCTGCGCGCGAGTCATCAAACGGCAACGAAGCAAGCACAAGATAAGGAACTGTTTACAATGCTTGAGTCAATGTCCTCCTCTTGCTTGCGGACAGGGAAAACCTTGGAGTAGCACCTTAACGCTTCTTCCGTCTACAACGACCTCCACAGCCCTCCGGGGTAATGATCTGACGGTAATAACACACGTACAAGCTAATGTACCTATTGTAAGATTAATATTATCATCTATAATTAATTACTTCGCCTTGAATTTTATGCGTAACTAATGTGTTTTGCTTGCAATATGATTTTTTGAATTTATAAAGGAATAAAAATATATTACTATTTAAGCAATTTTGTAAATTGCTACGGCGAAATCGCGTTATGGGTTCGATCACTCGAGGGAATGTATTATTATTTATTAATCTTTTCATTTCTTCGCTCTGGCATCAAGGCAAAAGTCCGCCGTTGAGTTGAGCCACTCAACACGCAACGCTTCGAAAAATTCGGCGAAAAGTGGGGAACGGAGTATCCTAACACTATGTTCCCTCTGCTTACCTTTCTGTGTGCGGGATACAGCGTTTTACTGAAGATATTTTAAATTATACTACTTATTAGGCTTGCTTTTGCTTCCCATATATTTCTAAAAAGTACGATATTGAAGTAATTTTTAAATTGACTCAACAATTTTACAGTGCTTTCATTCTGAAACGTTCGATGGAAAAAATATATATATATTAAGTAAAGTGGCTATTCTATTATTGACAAACAACTGTGTCCTTGCACGCCCCTAGCCGCTGTCTCGTAAATAAATTGAGCCCTGCATTAGTGACAATTGTTCGCTATTGCTTGCATGCACCTTCCGAGCCGAGCTATCATTAAAGATAACTTTTTTGATGAATATTTACTACATATATGCTTTTGACGCCATAGTGACGCAGTTTAGACGTATCGGATTTGACACTGCGGTTATGGGTTTAATTCTTAGATTCACGGCTGTATCTATCCCATATAGAATTTGAAGGTGTCAAGAACAAAATGAACTCGTTTTCCTAATAATTAATAAAGATTATTGTTTATGTAATACAACCTTAATTGACGTTATCATACGATGTACATTTCATATACTTTTTTCGCCTACATTTTCACAAAAAATAACTACGTTGCCTTAAAATTTACCCATACATTTTATTAATAATATTTTTTATTAGTAAAGAGACTTTTAAACACAATTTTAAAAAAGTTAAAGTTTGCTATCCTTATCAGTAATCGATTTTTTATTTCTTATAAGATATTTATATGATATTTCAACTTTATGTAAAACACATGAACCAAAAAGGTACATATTTAGCTAATATAAAAATGTTCGTGCTGCTAGTTGATAAAGCTTTTAGACGTAGTTCGCAGGTCGTAGACTACATTATCTCACGAACTAAATCAAAGGGTCAACGAGTTTCGACAAAGTTTTTGCACACCATTTTTTGGGGTGTTGACCTGAAATCCTCATAAAATAGAAATTTTACCATAGCTTGCCCATTAAATAAGGTGGTACTAAACCTTTTGACATATAGAAATAATAAAACTGATATCGATGATGTTTAAAGTGCACAGTAAGGATTTTATTAGGAAAATATTTAAAATTAAATTCATTCTTTTTGTTTGATTCCTTTTAATAGAATGGTATCCAATATAGATTTTACATAAGTCTAACTAAATATATTTACAGTATGTATAACATATAAGCAATAAGCACAGGTTAAAGACGTGGGCAGAATGAAGGGAATGTTTCATATAAATCTGTACAAGCTTAAATGACTTGCTAAAATTTTCTCAACCTTTTCGTGTTCAATTTTGCCTAATCTCATTTAGATTCTAAATCACCCCTACTGCGCCCACCGAACTTCGATAACGGCGTATAAAAACTAAAAATACAAAAAAAGGGAATCGCAGATATGCGAACCATTACTGGGAATTCTTCGATAAAAAAAACATACACAGTTTTTTGCAGATATAACGGGCCTGTTTAAATTATAGCGTGTAATATATTGTTTCTCTTCCAATTTGGAACAAAAGAAATGTTCCCACACTACTGTTACTTTTATTATAGTTTTTGATATTTTACGCAATATTTTATTTAAAAAATATTTATATCTATTTTTCTTCTAATATGTAAAAAATTACGTATGTATATAGCTAGTTACTTATTTAAGGCGTACCAACTGTTACATAAACTATTATAAATAATAAACTTAGTTCCTACCAATGAGTCTCTCTTTTTCTTACATTTAAATTTCATTAATCAATTGATATACAATTTAATAAAGAAATATCATTTATATAGACTAGTTAAAGTATTTAAGAATAGTAATTATAAGTTGCCAGTCGTGGCGAAGGTGCACAAGCGTGCGACTGTAAACGATACAGGTTGTGGGTTTGATTTCCACTCGAAATTGGAGAACAGAAGTGATCTAATGGGATGAGTGTCTTAATACTATAAAACTATGATCCCAAGTTCCCTCTGTACACAGCGTGCAGCTAAGAAAATAACTGAAAAAAAAAAAACATTTCTCGATTTAGTTTTTCGCGTTTGGCGTGATAAAATCTAAATACTAGTGCTCCATTCTCCAATTTCCACTCAAATTCGATAAAATTACGGTAAGCGAAATTCAACGTCACGCTTTGTCTTTTCAGACCACAAGATAATAAATTTCAATACCATCCCTACAAATAGAAATCGAAACCACGAACATCTCGTACTCAGACGCTGTTCCACTGCACTACAATGGCGTGAATATTCAAATATTCCCTGTTTATGCACAAAATAGCTGAAGTAGACCCAAGTGTACGAGGGGATCATAGCGACAAAGAATGCACAAGTCACAGCGGCACCTGTGTCTCGGTGTGTTGCTATTCACTTGTATAGCAACATTTTATTGAGAGTAACAACATTGCAACTCGCGTTTGAAAACGATGTTGTTTTAAAAAAATAAATTATTATTTATATAAAGCAGGTTTCATATTAATGATGCCTAATGTATAATATATATCTATCATTTAGAATGTTTATTAACAATTAATATTCTAAATGATATAGATGTGCCTACATAGGTAAGTAATACACATGGATAGGTATCCTTTTTTTTCTTTGTGCGAATTGGGAATCGAATCCACAATCAATCTGTTGCGTTAACAGTCACACACTTGTGCTCCTGCGCCACGAATGGCCTCCTAAGTATCTTATGTTCAAATAGAAACATTATACAACAACTATTCCTTCTAAATTAGTGTTATTGTGTTATATTAATTATTTTATGTGTGTAAAAATGAACCTTTATGTATACATAACGTATAATTTATACTAAAAGTAAGTTACAACATTGTTCATTTAGAGCGAATAAAGTTTATTAGGCAACTGGGATAAGGGTTTGACAAAAAAAACCTTCATATAGCTAGTGTAGGTCGCAGTGTGTCGCTCACCCAACAAAAACTATAGTGGACCCCTCTCATTTGTGTTTTTTATATTTTGATAGAAATGCAGCGGCAGGTAGACGCGTCCTCGCGAACTTTGTATACTTAGTTAGCGCTCCAATCTTTTTTTTTTCACTTTTATATCGTCTTGGATCACTTACGTTTATATTTTTTATGTTAAAGCAAATATTATATTTATCTATATACCTATACAAAATGGCTCTCGTTTCTAATAATTTCATTAATTAAGAGAACATCATGTATAAATCAAATACACATTAAAATTCAAAATAATCTTTACTCCCTAAATAGATTTTTGCGAGCGTTTTATAAGTCGTCGAGTGATCAAAAAGATTAATTAGAAAATTACATAAAACTAGGAGAATTACGTATATTTTTACAATAAAAATTATAAACAAAATTGTAAAACCAATCTATTTTCTAAGATATTGTGATAACGTTATTGAAATAACCTAAAATAACGTTTAGTGGTTTAAATTAGAAAAAAGTAGATTATAATTACAAATTACAAGTAAACAAAAGCACTACGCTATACGATAGAAGAATACATAGATAGGGAGTTTACGGGAAAGGTTACAATGGAGCAAAACAGATCACTTACTTATGTAATTTCCGTGTGTTTAATGAATTAAAGGTGAAAAGTCGCGAATATACATACTTAAATTATATCTCCGTTGGTTGGTGAAAGTATTTTCGAAATTAGTGTAGTCGGTACCTACTAGAGAAACATTGTCTTATTTTTGGCGCTGCTGAAGAAATTAATGATAATACCCACAAGAAATCAAATATTATAATTTAGTAATAGAGACCGTCGTCGTGGCGAAGGGGTAGGGGTAGGAGTAGGCGTAGTGTGCGACTATAAGCACGGTAATTCTGGGTTCGATCCTACTCAAGGGATTGAAATATAGGCAAAACCTGAATGATTCATGAAATTGATACGAAACGTTCAACGGGAAGTATAATTAATAAAGGTTGACAAACTTAAGTTTTCAGATGTAGGCACTTATTTTGTATGAAATAAATAAACACTATAAGGAATGGGTTACGATAACGCACCGAATTTCATATAAAATGCAGCAAAAACAATGCATAAACGCTCGTATCTTTTGATTGCGCTGACTGTAAAAGCTATTATTTTTCTGTGCTTCAAGAGACCTGAATATTTGCCACATAATCGAATGAAGCAATTATTTGAAGCTTAAATAAGTGCAAAATGAAAGAATCTAATCCAATATTTAAAACTGCCTTCGAAGTAAGATATGGGAGAATTTCATACAAACTCTAAAAAACCATTTTATATACGTTCATGTGTTTAAATCTTGCATTATTAATATATTAATTTAAGAGATGAGATGAAGAGAGTTCCAAAAGAACTACGCTTTTGCTTGAAGTTATTCTTCTCTAATATTATCGATACTGTGTTCTCGAAAGTCAGCCGAGATCTCCTTCTATCTTTTTTTGAGTCTTGCATCATATATTTATGTTTCCATGCATATATAATATGCTCCTCTATATCTTTACTGTACCTAACCTTCTTGCTTGTACTTGTATTTCTGTGTAACTTTTCTTTTGCAGATTGAATACTAAAGTAACGCCTATCCTACGAAGAGATCTCATCCCTACAGCATCATCATTTGTCTTTTATTCTTTTTCTTCTATTAATACCTACATTCCTCTTAGCCCCGTATATCAACATCGGCACCAGCACTATATTATGTACGACTTACACGTGCATCTTCTTAGAAACTTTCTGTTAACCTAGCATTATAAACTTTTCAAGAAGTGAAAATTGATAGTAGATACTAATAGACAAAAAAAAGATTGATTTATTTCACATGATTAAGGCCAGTCGTGGCGCAGGGGCACAAGTGTGTGACTGATTGTGGATTCGATCCCCACTCGAGGAAATTAAATGTTTAATATTTTCATTTCTTTGCCTTGGGGTCGAGGCAAAACGCTGCGTTGAGTTTCGCCACTCAACATGCAATGCCTCCAGAATTCGGCGAAAAGTTTTAACACTAGCTTTCTTTTGCGCATCCTGCTGTGTGCGGGATACAGCGTGAAGCTGATTGATTTATGGGTACTAGAAAACCAATTGTACCAAAAAAAATTAAATGACCTACAACGTTGCTATAGCAACGCATATCGTACACGCCAATCGGTTTTATAGTACCTGTTTGGTAGTGGGTTATTTATTTTATTAATTTAATGTATTTTTTATGCATTCTTTTAAAAAAAATGCTTTTTGCACTATGACTATATATAAACTTGAGCATTTTACTATAGAAACACATAACGAACAAAAATAATATTAGGTTAGATGTACACGTAAATAAATCTAGAATAAAACGGCATAGGACGCATATCTGCAGAATTTGTGAACTTACAAAAATAAGTCTTTCTACTTTTAAGGAAGTCTTTCTATTTTTAAAAAGGAGTGTGAAATAGTAAATATATTTGGGGTTAGTTTTATTCTGCTAAGTACATCGACATCTACAAGTTTTTCGTCTAAATGTTGCAAGTGTCTAAAAGTCATTTTGGTATCCATGTTAAATAATGATGAATTGATAAGGCGGCTAAACGTGAGCACAGCTGTGCGTTTGGCCGTACCCAATGCAGTTATGGTACCTACACTGTTAAACGGCAGCGAAGCGTGGGTATTACAGAAGAAGAATGAAAGAAAGATGAATGCCGTGGAGATACGATCTCTTCGTAGGATATGCGGAGCTTAGCTGATCGAATCCACTATGAAGAGGTACACAGAATGGCAGGTACTAGCGAAGGTGAAAATGAAGAAGAACGTATTCAGCTGGTTTTGGCACGTCGAGCGAATGAGTGATGAAAGAATGACAAAAAAGATATATGATGGAAAGTAAGTGGTAAGAGAGGTAGGGGGAGACTTCGGTTGACCTTCGAAAGGAGACTTCGGCTTAACCTACTCATAAAATTCGCGAAATCGGTAATTGAACTGTAATTTCACATACACAACGTGTATGTGATATAATTAAAAAGAGCGCCGGAATTCAATACCACGTTTTGTTTTACCGGACCATGAAAATTATATATAATTTAATTATTAACAAGCCTCCCAATGTAGGATTACTTTAACATATTACTATCCTAAACATATATATATAAATGAACATTAAAATAACCAATGCCTACCTAAAAAAAATATAAAAATATTTTGCTTCATTTTAATTAATTTTTATTATATTTTTAATACTATTTTAATTTCTGTACGGTACTCTTTATCGTGCAGTAAACAGAAACGTCAAATGACAGCTTATGATTTGACAAATTTACTAATTTGACATTTATATTTTATTTTCTCAATATTTCACCGGTAACGCTGAGTTTTAACTTTCTTTTTTTTTCATTATTAATTACATAATAATAAGTTCTATTTAATACAATATAAACAGAAGTGTTCAATTATTGGTTAGTTTAAAAAGGTAATCATGGATTACACAAATAAGGTATGAAACTTAGCTTATCTTTAAAATTTCTTTCTTTTAGTTTTATATATTCAAAAAAATAATGTTTAAAAATTTTCTAGAATTTTCCACCATTGAAAAATGACAGATTATTAAAAGCAGCATGTGGAAAAGAAGTTGATAAAGTTCCAGTATGGGTGATGCGCCAAGCTGGACGCTATTTACCAGAATTTCAAGCTGTGAGAGCGAAACATGACTTCTTTACAGTGTGTAGGACACCAGAGCTTGCTTGTGAAGTAACACTTCAACCCTTGAGACGCTATGAACATTTGGATGCTTCTATTATATTCAGTGATATATTAGTTATTCCACAGGCCCTGGGTATGACTGTAGAAATGCATCCTGGAGTTGTAAGTTTTTATTTTAATTTTAAGTATAATTATTATTAATTTACAGCATAATATTAACAAAAGTTAATTCTATAATTTATAGTTATCAACTTAAATCAGTATGTTTCTAATTTCAGGGTCCTGTATTTCCTAAACCACTTCAAGATGTTTCAGAAATTGATGATCTCAAAGAAGAAGGAGCTATATCTAGGCTTAAATATGTTGGTAATGCCATAACTCTGACCAGGCACAAAATTGATGGTAAAGTGCCATTAATTGGATTTACAGGAGCACCAGTAAATTTCCTATTGATACATATTATAAAATTGAGGCATTTTAGAAGTAAAATATATTAATATTGTATTAAATAATGATTGATTTATTTTTAGTTCACACTTTTGGGTTATATGGTAGAAGGAGGAGGCAGCAAAACTATGGCTAAAACCAAGGAATGGTTATCGAAATTTCCTAAAGATGTTCACAAACTACTGAAATTGTTGACAAGAGTTATTATAAATTATTTGGCTATGCAGGTATTTTATTGTTGCTTTTTTTCTTTAATTTCATGCTCTATATAGCATGTAGCAAGGTAAACAGATAGAATTTAGTGTCAAAATGCTCCGGCCATAGCACATACAGTTTACTAACCAACATTCAGTGGTGAAACTCAACACTGGACTTATTTCTTTAAAAAAAGAAAATGAAATAATATAAACTTCTTAATAAGTGTATTTACTATTATTTTATAATCAATTATTAAACTATTTTATTTTTTTATATTATAATAAGTAATAATTATGTCTAGGTTGAGAGTGGTGCTCAATTATTACAAGTATTTGAATCGAGTGCAGATCATCTTACAAGGGATCAATTTATAGAGTTTTCTGTGCCATACTTAAAAGACATTAGATCAAAAGTGAGAGACACATTACAAGCAAATAATTTGGAAGAAGTACCTATGGTTTGTATTTAATATTCAGTTAATGCATATAAATATATAAGAAATGTGAAAATTTTCATGTAAATACTAAAATATAAAAGAATTATACAAACAATTGAGCATATTCTTGATATGCTCGGCCATTACTACAGTTTTAGCATAATCTATTTTTTTTTTCTATTTTTGCATAGTAACTTGACTTTATGTAACATTTTATATTCAATAATGGTTCTATACTAACCATTGACATAAAAAAAATTATGTATAACATATTTTTTTTTTTTTTTTTAAGATAAATCTGCAATCAGTCGCAAGACTATAAGCAGATGGCTTGCTTCTATATGGCGGTTAGGCGACGAGCCCAACGACTCGTCTGCCTTTTTATAGCACATCCTTCCTTTTCAGCCTTCTAGGTAAGGGTTTTAAAAGATCATTAGCCAGGACATTTGGATGGATTGAGAGTCGGTATGCGTAATTCTTTTTGTGTTTGTCAATTTCAGCCTGAACTGTGGGAACATTAAGATATTCGTGGATCTCGTCGTTTTTGGAGAACCACGGAGCATTTGCTATAGTACGCAGGATGTTATTTTGAACTCGTTGGATGTACATGATGTTACTTTTGCTAGCAGTGCCCCATAGGGGAATTCCATAGGTCCAGATAGGTTTTAGTATGAAGTTGTAAATCAGCAGCTTGTTGTCAATAGACAGAACAGAGTTTCTACCCAAAAGCCAGTATAGACTTCTGAACTTGTGGTTAATTTCATCACGTTTCTTTCTAATGCGACAGGTCCAGGTGAGCCTTCTATCTAAGTTGAAACCCAGGTACTTTACATGATCACATTCCGGCAGTGTGTCATTTCCAAATCTGACAGGAGGGCAGTTTTCCTTTCTCAGAGTGAACATAATGTGGTTCGATTTTTGAGCACTTGCCCGGATGCGCCATTTTTTCATCCATCTATGAGTGTCGTCAAGTATTCGTTGAAGCTTGTTGCTGGCCACAGATGGGAGAGCATCACTAGCGAGGTAAGCTACATCATCGGCGTATGTCGCTGTAGTTATATCTTCGTCTATTGGTAAGTCTGATGTAAATATATTGTAAAGAACAGGGCCAAGTACCGAACCCTGAGGAACACCGGCTTTTATTGGTCGAAGCGTGGATCTGGCATCTCTCTGCTTTACTTGAAAAAGCCTGTCTTCGAGGTAGGACTTTATAAGTAGAAAGAGCGAGTGTGGAAGTTTATCTTTTATTTTGTATAAGAGTCCCTTATGCCAAACTCGGTCGAAGGCCTGCTGAATATCAAGAAACGCCGCCGAGCAGTACAATTTCATCTCAAAGCAGCGTCTGATTTCGTTGTTGACTCGATGTATTTGTTCTATTGTGGAGTGATGTTTCCGAAATCCAAACTGATGCTGAGGGACAATGTTGTAGTGGTCCATGTTGTCTTTCAGACGGATTAAGAAAATCTTTTCCCATAATTTTGAGAGCACTGGAGTGAGACTAATGGGACGATAAGATGAGGCCTCATAGGGGGATTTTCCATGTTTGTGAATCATAATAATTTCCGATATTTTCCATATTTTTGGAAAATATGACAATCTTAGGGTTGCATTGAAGATTAGGGTAAGCAGTGTGATGCATCTTCGAGGTAGGTTTTTAACCACTAAGGGTGTAATTAAGTCAAATCCAGGGGCCTTATTTGTATTCAACCGTCTAATTTCGCTGGCGATTTCTTTTGGTGATGTGGGTTTGAGTGGCAAGCACAGCTGGAGATCCTGGTTGAGTACATCATCAACGTCGTAATCTTCGCTACCATCATTGGGTTTGAACACGTTTTCCAGATGATTCGCAAATACTTCTGCTTTTTCAGCGTCCGTTCTCGCCCATGAATTTGAGTGTTTAAGAGGATGAATATGTTCTTGCGGCCTTTTGAAGGTTTTAGTAGCTTTCCAGAGTGAAGTTTCACCTTTTCCCCGAGGTGATGCTTTTTCAAGGGTATGACGGAGTGAATAGTTTGCAATTTCTGGGAGTAGCAACTTGAGTTCTTTTGCAGCTTTGTTAAAGGCTGTTTTGTCTATAGGGTGCTGAGATTGGTGCCAAACTCTACGTAGTCGTCTCTTTTCAATAATTTTCGCCTTGACATCTGCAGATTGGACACTCATGCCTGTTGACTGAGATAAGGAAGGTGAGTTTATCCAAGCAGACACTTGAATCAAATTTGTGAGGGACTCACATGTTTTGTCAACATCTTCGGGGGTTTTCAAAGGAACATTTAGTTGGATATTTTCCTCTAGGTAGCTACGGAACCCTTGCCAGTCTGTTTTTCGATTACATAGCATGTCAGCTGGTTCAGCATAAGTAACAGAGGTGCTCAACGTGAGGATTACCGGTGTATGATCAGAAGATCCATCTAGGCATGACTCAACGGTGGAATAAAGATTACTGATTCCCTTGGTAATAAAGAAGTCTAGTAAATCTGGAGACCGCTTTTTATCCGATGGCCATATCGTTGGTTCACCAGTAGATATTGGGGTAAGATGAAGAGCATCGAGGCAGCTCTTAAGAGATCGGCCTCTTGGCAGAGTAATACGCGAACCCCAGAACTAACTATGTATAACATATTAAAAATACCTAGAGTAAAGTTAAGTTTGATATAACATGGTATTTTTCTTTATTTTAGACAATTTTTGCAAAAGGAGGAGGCCACTCTTTAGACATACAAGCACAAATGGGTTATGAAACAATAGGTTTAGATTGGACTGTAGATCCTGTTGAGGCTAGAAAAATTGTTGGAAATCATATTACTTTACAAGGAAACCTAGATCCTCAAGATTTATATAAAGCACCTGTAAGTAAACATAGTTGAAGTCATTTCTTTCAGCTTCACACTTTATCCCATATATAACAAGAAAGAAGCTAATGTTAAAATACTCTGTTTTCTGTTCAGATTTGAACACTTCTTATTGAGTGGTAGGGCTCAATACCACATCTTGTCTTACCAGAACAAGATTATTTATGTCCTTTTTTTTATAAATTTTGTTATTTATAATTTTTTTAATGACAATTTAATATTGGGGCTGTCATGGTGCAGGAGCACGAATATGCGGGTGCGGCTTGGATTCCCATTTGGTGAAATTAAATATTAAATATTTTCATTTCCTTGCTCTAGAAACAAGGCTAAATGCGACATCATTTAAATTGACAGAATTCAATTCTGTCTCTCAACATTTAATGTCTCAAAAATGCAGCGAAAAGTGCAGAATAGAAGTGTCTTATTGACACATATAGAGAATGGCATGAATTAACTACTAGGTTCCCTCCGCCTGCTATGTGTAAGATAGTGTAAAGTTACAAAAAATTGGTTTACAGGACGAAATCAGAGCTTTAACAACAGAAATGGTGCAAAAGTTTGGTAAACTTCGGTACATTGCTAATTTGGGTCATGGCATAACACCACAAACACCATTGGAAAGCATGACAGCATTTACAGAAGCTGTACATGAAGCAATTTAAATGAAACATATATTTTTGAATTAAATTGCTTAAAAAGCTGTTTATGAATATGTTTAAATTATGTTCAATGATTTAATCAAATTGTTAAATATTTTTAAGAATGGCTTTATGCTTTTTATTGCTTTATTTAACTTTTGTTTAAGTTTATATTTATGGTGGGAAAATAAAGAAAGGTGGTGTTGTATTGTATCATTATTTTTAATGGGTGTCTAATAACTTATATTTAAGGAGATATTAAAGTATATTACATTGTATAAGTAGTTTTTGAATTTTGACTTGTAGCAGGCATATCTTCATCATGACTTCCTACAGATTTTTTCACATACTGAAATAAACAAATAATTTATTAAATTAATGTTAAATTTAATAACAATAACAAATTGAGGCCGTTGTGACGGAGCATCTTGTTAAAAACGCAACTGTTGTGGATTCTATTCTCAATGTGCTCATGGAAATGAATGATTTCCATTTCCTCACTTGCATAAAAACGCAAAGCGTAACATTGACTTCCGCCACTCAACAAGCGATGAACACTTAATAATGGAGTGTCTCAACACACTAGATTACCTCTGCTGTCAATAAAAAGTTATATGTATAATATAATTTGCTTAATAGGCTGTTATCAAGTTAAGACTCCAAGCCTATGATATGATATAAATAAAAAAGTGGCTCAATTATATACAAAAAATAAATTTTTAAATTAAGACTATTTGAATATTTTGAATGATACACACTTGAGGATTAACTTGTATCTGCTCATCCATTTCCTGTATGTATTGATGAAGCTTAGTGCAAGCTGCCATTTGTTGTTCTAACACACACAAAGTCTCCGGAGAAGCATACTTTTCTGGACTATCAAGGAAAACAACCATTCCATCTTTCTGATTTATCATGGCATAAATTTCACCTTCTTCTATCTGTTAACATATATATGTAATATAGTTTTTATTAATTTAATATATGTTTTGAGCATAACCACTTTATCAGACACACAAATTGTTTTTGATTTTAAGTATAAAAAAATAGTAATCTTTATGTATGGTTAGTGATAATGCTCAAAACAATTTCTATAAAAAAAAAACAATGTTTAGACCACAACAAGCTAACTCAGTATCTTAACTTTATGTGAAATACAGCTTAAAACAAAAAAAAATCTGTTCTGAAACATACCATATTAAGGATATAGGTTTCAGCTTGTGCAGGACCAGACAACTGAACTCTGGATGCTACATCACTTAATGAAAGAGTTAAGAATGTCTTTGTCAGTCTTTGAATATTCTTCTTGTACATGGAACTCAATACCTATAAGAATAATAAGTATATTATATACGAAATAAGTATTACTTTTAAAAATATAGCACTACAACTTGAGGTCGTCATGGCGCAGTGGCACACGCGTGCGACTGTAGACGCTACGGTTGTGAGATCGGTTTTTATTTTTCTTTATTCTGGTACAACAAAAGAAACAAGTATATATATCTCAAATTTTTATATCTTTTTACCTGATTTACCAGTCCCATATTTTTGTCTCTTACAAATGTCTCTCTGTGCTTTATGGCGGCATGTTGAGACGAGGCCAGTTCGTGGTAGGCAACAGACAATGGCTTAAGGAAGCGACAAACAACTTGTGACGTATATTTTGGCATAGGTAATATCTATAACATAATTAAAAAACACTTGACTTGAGGATGTTACAGGTGTAATATTTTGGTTACAGTCATGGACCTCTATAGCATTTTTCACTTCATTTCTGAATTATACAATATGCATATATATAACACATAAAGCATGAAGTTGATAGAATACTTAATATTAATTATATTATACCTTTCCATGTAAAATTAGTGACACTAAAATATATTTTTTATATGCTTCCAACATAATATGGGAAACAACCAAAGCAGGAACTGTAACAACAACTTCGAAAAAATATAATGCTCTATCATAATTCTTCATGGCTGTGTAGATCATTCCTCCATAATAATAATATAACAGGAAATGCTTTGAGTCATTTACACCACCAAGCTGAAATAAGTGAATTGTTATATTAGAGCAATTTTAAATATCTTCTACTTATGTACATTTTTTCATTTTCACTCAGTATTCTGCATATAGCAAGCTAGACAATCAACCCAAACATCACCAAATTTCCGAAATATTGTACATTGAGTGATGCAACATGACCGCGTTTCCCCCAAATTATTTTATATATAATAGCTGTTATTATTTTAAAAATAATAAATATGAACAAAATAAGATTGGCATAAAGAGCTACTATAATAAAATTAGCTTAAACATATTTTTAATTAAGTTTATTAAAAATAAGTTCAGTGTATTGCAAAAAGCTAACAGACTCATGATTCTTATTTTTAAGAGTTATAAAAAGTCTGTTAAGTTTTTAAAGTTGCAGAAGTATGGGAATAAGTAGTGAAAAACAATAATGAAATTTTTAATCATTTACATTAATTTTGAATAATCTATTTTTTGGCACTCACATCTCAAAATCACTATTGAAACTAATGTTACAATCAATGAAAACAAGTTAACTGCTAAGTCAAACAAAGTAGAGAGAGAGAGAGTAAAGTAGAACAAGGGATTGTGGTTAAATTGGTTGATGGTATATAGAGGTTAAAGTGTTTTATAAATAATACTAAAATATAAATGCCTAATATCATATTGTGAAAATTTATTATTATATTGAGGTGGTTGTGGCACAGCATCTGACTATAAGTGTGACATTGTGCATTAATTTTACACTCAGGGGAATCAATGTTTCCTCAGTCTGGTAAGAATGGCTTTTAAATTCTGTCTTTCAATACACAATGTCTCAAAAACTAGATGAAATGTCGGGAACTAGGGATAATTGCATCCCTCTTATTAAGTTCTTTCCACCTACACTGTTATAAGTGGGATACAGTGTAAAGTAAAAAAAAAATTCTTATGGACCTACCTCTGATCCAATACTTGTAACATCTGTTTCCAAAAATTCTAGTACTGGCTTCATACACTTTGACAAAAGACATAATTGACATAAATCTGCATGAATTGATGTTAGTTGAGAATCAAACAGTTGAATTTTTCTAATAGCTTTTTTTAAAATTTCGATTCCTCGAATTGGTTGTTTGAGTTCAACAAGATGTTCAGTTAATAAATGGCATAAATCGGCATCTGTAATTATAGATCATGTTTATTATGTTATTTATTTATTTGAAGTAACTTCTGAATATAATTATTTATATATGGATCATCCATAACTTACACAACTCAGGACAGAATCGTACTTGTTCTCCATTACAATTGGTTATGAACTCATGTACTTCTTGGAACATAGTAGATCGATCAAAATCTATATTTCCCTAAAAGAAAATAGAGATATTATACAGATTTATAAAATAAAAAGTATTGTTAATAACTAATAGAATAATTACTTGTGGAAGAGAAAATTTAGCAACCAGAACTGCTAATACACCCAGAGAATGTTGTTGAATATCCAACGTTTCCAAAACCGTATTAAGATGGGCACTGTTCCGTTGTAAAACTTCATCTGATTTTCCGATAATATCACAAAGTTCACGAAAATTGCCTAAAACAAATTTAAAGCTTTATAAGTATATACATACTCTAAAATATATAGAATCAACATTTATATATATTTACCTGAGGAAGAAGTTGTTCGCACATTATTAACAAATTGTTCTAAAGGCGAGGCCATCATTTAATAAAACCTTATAATTATTGTTAATGTTATTCACCACCAAAACCTGTAAAGAATAATTTTATTTTTCACATTCATTAAATCGTTGATATGGTGCTCGATAGGTCGTCAGATGTCATTCAGTCAAGAAAAATCATACTAGGGATGCCCGATGATCACCGATTTTCGATGCTAGAAGACGAAATATCGATGTTTCAACATCGATGTTACATTAATGAAAACATCGTAACATCGATGTTACATTAAATAAAACATCGTAACATCGATTTTAGTAGGAACATATTATCGAAATTTGGTCGCGTAGACGTCATAATCGACCAAAATTTACGAATGCACACAGTATTTATTAAATTCTGAACGCTACCAAACTACGTGAAAAATCCTTTGTCTTTAACCTTAACAGCCTAGCTAAACTATAAGAGATATAAATATACTGCCTTGGGGAAAATTGAACAACATGACAAACAATTTTCACCTACATAACAAAAATGAAGGTCTGGAGTACCTTACATGGAACCCTAGCAGCCCATCTAATCTCTAAGAGATATAAATATAGCGTCTTAGTAAAAGTTGATCAACATAACAAGCATTGTCTATCCATATAATAAAAATTAAAATCTGGAGCAGCTCATATGGGACCCTAACAGCCCAGCTAAACCTTAAGAGATATGAATACAATGGCTTCGGAATAGTTGTTCTGCGTGGTCAGTAAATGAAATGAGGTTATTATTATGACCTAATAATTAAAATAACATAAACTAGGAGTACCTCCACGCGGTGCAGGTGGTAACAGTTGACGATGCTTTAATATCTAATAATGTATCTCTTCTCTATATCTTATAAAATAAGAACGCATTTCGTCTCTGTCTGGCCTTTCTACGCGATCTTCTTCTAAACCACCTAACGGATTTTGACGCGGTTTTCACCATTAGGTAGAATATTTCTCAGGGAAGGTTTATATATAGTTTATAATATGTATATGTTATTGTAATTTGACATAAATATGATAAATGTGCATAAAGTCCTACCCGTTGAGACACTTTCACGCATGCGCTGCTTTAATGGTAAGTCCTACATGAAAATAATGTACTAGAGTATTATTCCTCTTAATAAGATCAACAAAAAAGTCAGCGACAGCATATTTGTATCTTCTAAGGATAACATACAGTGAGCATATTTCTGTCTAAAAATAGTAATTTGAATATATTTTTTATTGTGAGGGATGTTTGTCGATAATAGTATCAATCCTTATCCTTTTAAATAGTTTATTAATTTTCTACGTTAAACGAAGATAAAATTTGTTCTTTACACTAATTTGAAATTACGAATAGTTTTAAAGAAAAACGCATTTAATTATTGACACATCACGCCAGCTATAAACCGCAGTTTTGGCGCAAGTTTCATTTATTACCTTACTCTCAGCATATAAATAAGTATATTAGTTACGTTGGTCCTTTAATGGAGATCAAAACTGTCTTTTACTGTTTTTCATTTTAATAAGTACTTTAGAAGTTGTTACAATATCAAAAAATCCTTGCTGCGAAACGGCTCGCCACGCGCTATGAGTCCCCCCGCGCCCCGCGACGCGTCCGCCGAGCCCGTCTCCCCGCCTGCCTCTGTAGCGAAGTAGATTTAGATGCGATTGCACGTATTGGATAATTAGAGTTTAATGTATTATTTCAGCACGATATATTTAGTTTCATCTTTTTTGATTAGTAGTTTGTTTATTATTTCTTTCGTTAGTTTGTTTATTATTTCTTTCGTTTAAGTATCCTGTTGTTTATTTTGTTTACTCTTCTTCTGTTCTTTTATTATTATTTTTTACCTTTTTAAACATTTCCTTTTTTAATTTAATTATGCCACGAAAAAGTCGTTCATAGGTCGTAGAACAAGAAATGCAAATAAAAATCGTTTAAGTCTTACTAATGAAAGCGTAGAGGAGACGGAAATTAGATAGTAATTTAAATATATTTTTTTATTGTAAGGGATGTGTGTCCATAATGATATTAATCCTTATCCTTTTAAATAAGTTCTTAATTTTCTACGTTAAACAAAGATAAACTTTCCTCTTTACAATATTTCGAAATTACAAATAGTTTTAGAGAAAAGCTATATCGACTCATGTTTAACCCTTACTTTCAGTATATATATAAGTGTATTAGTTACCTTTTGGCCATTTAATATAGATTAAAATGTTGTTTTTTCATTTCAATAAGTACTTTAGAAGATTAGTAGCATAGATTTAAAATTACGGTACAAAAAAATACTTGCTGTGTAACGGCTCGCCGCCCACTACGCGTCTCCGCGACATTTTGCTTACAAAAATGGATCCGCCGCACCCGCCTGGCTTCTTTCCCCCGGGCATGGAAGGAAGGCCTGGTCATCATGTTGCCCAAGGCTGGGAAGAGCCCGCAGCCTGAGGGATACCGATCTATAACCCTCCTTAGCGCGGTCGCCAAGCTGTTCGAGAAGTTATTCCTCTCACTTCTCCAGTTGCACATCCACCCACGAAGCGAACAGTTTGGCAAGCGGGTATACCACTCTGGTTATACTACGCCGCAACAGCGATCAACCGAAAGGAGAGTGCAATAGTAGTCTTCTTCGACGTAACGCGCGTATTCGACCGCGTTGGCACCCGGGCCTACTTCATTAAGTGCTCAGAGCCGGCACCCCCCAGCACGTCGCGCATGCCTTTGCCTCCCTGCCTCAGTGACAGGACATTTTGCGTGAGAGTTGAGAGTTCGAGGTCTAGCAGCGACTCGATCGCTGCCGTTGTTCTCCAGGGCAGCATTTTATCAATTGCTCTCTACGCACTATACACTGATGACATCACAACGCCCTAGCGAGTATCACTCAACGAGAAATCCTGCAGGTGGTCTAGAACCTCATCCTCCGTCGAGTGACGCAGGCGCCATACTAAGTAACACCACGCATCATCGCAACATAAAAAAAAGAAAGCCTGGAGGTACACATTGGTCGTCTCGCGTCCAACGCATTCCGCTGCGCCAATGTATCACCTGCACCTAAGGAGCAGCACTCCGTGGCATACCCGGGCGCACGAGGTCAGACGTAGGACTACTTCCGAGGGACTTTCTATTCTCCTCCAAATCCGACTCCTTGCATTTGCATTGCCTTGAGCCTTGCATTGAACCTTGGTCGTTTAAGATGGGCCTCCCTCAGGAAACCGAGGGTCTCTCCTGACTGAGTTGACCGCCTAGATGACATTTGATAATCCTTCCAATTTCATACTGTGTCAACGCCCAGATGTCGTTCGGAGCTACTATGGAGATGGACGAGAGAATGTTTCAATTCTGCGCCTGGCTCTATAGCAAAGTAAATTTAGAAGCGACTGCTCGTATTTTGGAGTTATCCAATAATTATAATGTATTTCAACGCGACATAGTTGGTTACATCTTTCGTTTAAGTATTTTTGGGTAAGAGAATAGTAGGTAGTTGCTGTTGTTTATAATTTCTTTCGTTAAAGTTTTCTGTTGTTTGTCATTTGTTTATGTGTGTTTTTTTAAACAATTGGAACATCCTTATTGGAACTACGAAAATGCGGGTTGCATTAAGGTTTAAAAAATTTTCACATTAGTAATCTTAAGTGTTTTGCAAACATAGGTACATTACATGAATAATTCAGTAGTTAAAGCGGGCGAAGCCGCGAGCGGGTCGCTAGTATTATTATAAATATCAAGTATCAACATTCCTTATAGAAATTACGATAATGTCGTGAAAAAACATATTATAAGTCATTATAATTGTCAGTCAATTCTATGTATTAAATGAATAATCATTTAGTTCAAGCCGGCGAAGCCGCGCACAAAATGTGCTGCACAATCGACTGGTAGTGGGTTCGATCCCCACTCGAGGAAACGCAATATTTATTTAAATATATAGCTGGAGTGGGATGGATACAGCGTGAAGCTGTGGGTAAAAGAAAAGAAAAGAAAAAAACACAAAACATCGATTTTAGCCAACATCGATGTTGTTCTTTCGAATTTTATCGAACATCGATGTTACAGCCCGATGTTGACATCGATGTCAACATCGATGTTTTTCTAACATCGCGCATCCCTATATCATACTCTAGCCCAGTGTTGCCAGCCTTAGGAAAGCATAAAATAGCAAATGGAACTAAAAACTAGGAGAAAAAAGTAAAATACAATAATTCGTTAATAATTATACAACTACATTTAGATTTGTAAGGAAAATGAAGTAACAATGCAAAGATCTAATCAATATATTATTAATTTTATTACAATTATTAACTGTGAATCTTTTTAATTTTGCGGCTTTCGACCATTCGAAATTTACCGCGTTCAAACCCTTTAGGATACTTCCTGTGGATTTAATTTTATGAAGTTTGACTAAAAGTGAAAAAAAGAAGGGAAAACTTATATTTTACTTATATTTAGTTCATTTCGTATGAAATGAGTGCATACTTATACATATTCTTCAACTTTAATAAACAAAGTTCCCGTTCAGAATTGTTTTAAGCATTTCAAAAAACAGTAGATATACGAACTACAACAGAAAACAGGGACTACCAAGGCAAAAACAGTCAATCTACTGTTAAAACAGTAGGCTTGGTAATACTGCTCTTATCTATAAAGTATATGGTAGTTCACCGAAACATACAAACTTCAAGTTCCTTATGTTAATAACTTGAAATTTTATTAAAAGTAAATTATTTTAAGAAGACAAATTTCATATTAAGTATTTAACTAAATAATAAACAAATAATTGTTAGAGACTTACTTAGAAAACGTATAAAAATTTGAACGTAGCGGGACTCAAACCCGCGCCTCCTGGAAATCGATCAGGTGCTCTGACCACTAAGCCATACGTTCTCATCAAGCTACGTCGAATTTTTTATACGTCTGTTACAACTTATTTATGTTATTAGCATCTCTGTAGGGAGATTTTGAAAAAATTCCTTACCAACCTACCCAAAGATAATTAATAGGAAATATCATCTGGCAAGAGAGAATGATGAGAAATTATTAAATATTTTTAACATTTTGAAAGCGTTATCCCACACTTCGGAACTCTACATAAGTATTTTTCTTTTTTAAGTAAAATAACACTTTAAAAATGTTAAACAACAGTCTAAATTTTTATACGCTTGTTACAACATAAAAAGTTGTAACAGGCGTATAACGAAAATCTGTTTTTGGGACCGCCGGACGGCTCGGACGGATCGTAGTTTAATGTTTTAATAACCAGTTAGACAGTTCAATTGTACATTTACATATTATATAAAAATATTGTCGAATTGAAAATGCTATACGACGCAATTCAATTTGATAAATTTTATCAAATGTTGATACGAATGTAAGTCATAGGAAATAGCTTTATGTTTTCGTCTTACAGAAAAGAGGACAAATAATTGTCGAACAAATAACATTTATACTATAAATAAAAATATAGTATTAAAAAAACTTTTCCTGAAAAAGTAAAGGAAATTTTGCCACGGCTGGTAACCCTGTTTTATTCCGCCTGAAATAAATTTTGGGCGGCAAAATTTATATTGAGCGTCGCTTATTTAAAAGCTCGAGAAGATTACTAGATTTTGGGAAAGTTAACAATTATAAAATGTTTTATCCTGCTGAAGCCTTAAGACGAGGAGGTAGATTTTATTTATGTTGGGTTGCAGACGCATGGCCACTACGTTTTGCAACAATAACTCACCGACAACTATGGTCTCAAGATATTCGCCAAATATGGTATTTAGTTTTTATGTAAGTATAAAAATATATGAAAAAATATATATTACTCAAAAATATAATATATTTCAGTGATGACTTATCAGAAGTTTTAAGAAATGAGTCCGGCCGTCCCAAAAACAGATTTTCGTTAAGGTTGAGTTCTCAATTGCTTCGAGGTCTAGTGCGTCTTTATCATAGAAAAGTTATTGTTTTTGTTGGTATGTTATTTCGTTTTTCTCGTTTTATTATATAACTTTTATAAAATATATTTTTTATATTTTATATAATATAATTACAGGTGATTTATGCATGATTAACGCACTTGTGATGAAAAGTACAAACAAAAAGTAAGAGATACATTGCATCATAACGATTATTGTTATAATATATTTTTTTATTATTTTTTTTAATTTACTGCTTACTAAAAAAATCAATTAATGAATAAATTAAACAGATTCAACCGTTTACAAGTAACATCAGATCATCTTGAATTGCCAAGATTGGTTTTTGTGGAACCTGATGATAACGAAGTAGAAGAAGAGATACAAGTAAATATCAATTTACTTAAATAATATTTCTTAATAAAAAATAAAATAAATCAGCTTCACGCTGTATCCCGCACACAGCAGGGTAGGCAGAGGGAACCTAGTGTTAAGACACTCCGTTCCCCACTTTCTGCCGAATCTTGGAGACATTGCGTGTTGAGTGGCATAACTCAACGCCGCGCTCAACCTCGACACCAGAGCGAAGAAATGGAAATATAAATTTAAGTAAATATTTTCATCTCCTCGAGTGGGGATCGAACCCACAATAAGTCGGTTTTACAGTCACACCTCGTGCCGCTGCGCCACGACCGGCCTCAATATTTCTTAATATATTCAATATATTGGTTTTCAAATCAAATATTTTTTTATTGTAGATCAATAGTAATATTGTTGCAAATGTTCAAGATATAACAATGCAGGAACCAACTTTAATTGAAAATAGAGTTTTATTAGATGTAAGTCACATTTATAGTTTTTGTTACCTTAATAAAAAATTACAGACTATTATACATATTAATAATTTGTATGTATAACTACTTTAGGATGGATTTGGTGAACTCCATCCAGATCAGTCTTTGCAACTGTTTGAACGTACAGTGGAAATGATGAGGCTACCAGAAACATCTGTGCATGTACACAGTGGCTTAGATCTCCCTCTGGATGTAACAGATAAATCTCAAGATAGATCTCGACTTATTACAAATGAAGCACATATGGAGATGATAGCTGAGCATGATGCTACTGTATTTGTAAAATGTGTGTAACTAATAACATTTTTTATTTTTATTTATTTTCTTGGTTTCTTGCTGTATTCCTCATATAACAAGTAAATAATGGGAACATACTGTTAAGACATTACTTTCTACACATTCTCAGAATTTTTTGATACAACATGTTTAGTGGGGCAGCTCAACGCCACATGTTGTTTAAACTATAAACCTAAACACTGCCAGTGTGCATGAAATCTTAACTATTTTTAAATATATATATTTATTTATTTAACTATTATTTTTATCTATTGTTTACAGCTGTAGGTGATTTGACTGAGCCAATGAATATAGGTGAGCATAGTAAATTATAATATATTTTTTTCTGTATCCTACTAATTCCTTATAATATCATTATATTACACAGACATCCTTGAAATTCCTGAAATCCCACCTACAACTGTTCCTGAACCTACAAAGTTAGTTAAAAATACTTATTTATTTAATAAAAATGTATAATATTATAATACTATTGACATTAAATATTATTAATTTTGTAATGTTATTATTTACTACTAACATTATTATATTGAGACCAGTCATGGTGCAGGGGCACAAATTGTAAGAAATAAGTGACTGATTGTGGGTTTAATCCCCATTTAAGGAAATGAAATATTTATTTAAGCATATCTTTCAATTTCTTCACTCTAGTAAGCAGTAGTAATATATTTTATTTATTAAGTAAAGTAGAGGCCGGTCATGGCGCAGTAGGACAAAGTGTCACTGTAAAATCGACTGGTTGTGGGTTCAATTCCCACTCGGGGAAATGAAATATTTATTTACATTTATATTTTCATTTCTTCGCTCTGGTGTCGAGGCAAAGCGCAGCGTTGAGTTCCGCCGCTCAACACGCAATGCCTCTAGAACTTGACGGAAAGTGGGGAACGGAGCATCTTAACACTAAGTTCCCTCTGCCTACCCTGCTGTATGCGGGATACAGCGCGAAGCTGATAAAAAAAATATTAAAATATACATGACTATGATGAAGTAAGTATATGATACCCATATATCGTTGGCTCAATTATATTATAGTTATTGTTACATTATGTTATGTTCTTCTATAATATAATTTGCACTTATCTTTTTATAATGTTGTTTTTACCTATTAGTCCTATACTTACCAAAGATTGTTTGTTAGAAATTACTTGATGCAATAAGTAAATTTTCATGTATTTTTTATAAATAGGTACATATATATTTTTTCATATTTTTGTTGCATCATATCTATTATGTGCACTATAGAGTATTCCTTATATTAAAAAAAACCGGACAAGCGCGATCTCCTCCACCGAAGGTTCCTTACAAAAATTGGAGGTCTCGAGCTCTTCTGAAATTCAAGCTTAGCTTACCTAGAGCCCTTTCATCAGGCACCTCAATTGAACTAGCCGCTTTAACACCAATTCTGTCCTCCTTTTAAGGAATGTACAAATGTATACTTTTCATATTTTTTTCTGAACTAGTACTATCTTCAGATGCTAGCTGCTAAATTTTATAATTCTAGCTCAACCAGAAGTACCCTATTAATTTTGATTCCCTTTGTAGTGTCGAAATACGCGTTTTTTCCGATATAACCGGCCATATCTTTTTTTTAAAGTAAATGTAGAAATACTATTTTTTCAGGGAATCATAGGACCGTCTTATTATATAATTTGAATTTCAATTCAATATCTCCAAGCGTTCCTGAGATAAAGGCTCTTGACAGACAGACAGACGGACGGACTACAAAATGATCTTCTAAGGGTTCCTTTTTTTCCTTAAAATTTACGGAACCCTAAAAATATTAACTTACGATAGTTTCATTTGCATAGAAATAAAAAATATATCAACTATTCATAGAAATAAAAAATATATCAACTATTTTGTTGAAAATGTGTTGTTTAAAATTTTAAATCTGGATTTCGTTTGAAACTGTTTAAAAAAATTTTAGATCCAGAGGTCTTAGCGTTTAAACCAAGAAATAGACTCTTCCGCTTTATTATATTAGTATAGATTAGTTTTGTTTAGATAATAGTTTGTATATTTATTTATTTTTTAAATCTGAATATCAATTTAATTTTGCTAAAAATACTTTTTTTTTTCATATAATTCAAGTCATAATATGGAGAAAACATTAGCACTTGAAGATACTTTGCATGTTTCAAACGATAAGGAGAAGCTTAGTTTGGAGGTATTCTTATATTTTTATTAAAATTTGCTATCGTTTACCGTTACAGCGTTTATTTAATATTCATGCTAAGTTTCCTTCAGTGTTACATTTAAAAAATACGTCATAAAGAAGGGTATTACAACATAATTTTAATTAAAAAAAATTGCAACAGTGAACTTCATTATAATTTTTTTTCCAAATATGTGAAAGTGTTCTCGTGTTTTAGGAATTGGAACCAATAGCGAAGAAGCGAAAACTTAAAAATATACTAATAATTGATAAAAAAACTCGACTTTCATCAAATTACATTTGTTCTCGTATCCAGCAAATTAGGGTGGAATTGCGCTGTGAGGTAACTACATGGTTTTTTTTATAGTAATTAAATTATTTATTTAGAATTCTGGTTTTTGATTAGTAAATTGTAAATATATAAGTTTCAGCTTAGGGAGTTCATTATCATATTTTCATAGTTGAATCGACTGTGTCGTTCTAGTTAGAACTACATAATAGAAGTTTAAGAGGTCAGGAGACATAATGTTTACCCTAACGAAATTAATACATATTTAAGGCTTGAAACTAAATTTTTTAGGTATGGCCATTATACACATGTGAAATTGTTTCTAAAAATGTATAATAAGCGATAGATAAATCCGGTTGAAGAGTTTAATTTGATGTGCCCTCAATATGTAATTTGTTCAGGAGAGCTGCAGCGACGTGGCGTCGCCAGTGCCCCCGGCGCACGCGCTGCTGAGCGCGCCGGCGGCGGCGCGCGCGGGCCGTCTGCGCGCCCTCTACGCACGCGCCCTGCGGCGCCCGCGGCCCGCACCGGACCACACCCCAATATTAGAGGTTATAGATTCTTTTAGCGCCGCGCTTTGTCAATAATCATTCCTCCGAGTGTGGATCGTACCCAAAACCATTGCGCTTACACTCATTCGTCTTAATGTGCCACGACAGCCTCTACATATTATTTAAGTCATTTAAAAACAAATAAGCGAGGCCAGTCGTGGCGCAGTGGCACAAAGTGTGACTGTAAAACCGACCGGTTGTGGGTTTGATCCCCACTCGAGGAGATGAAATATTTATTTAAATTTATATTTCCATTTCTTCGCTCTGGTGTCGAGGCAAAGCGCGGCGTTGAGTTCTGCCACTCAACACGCAATGCCTCCAGAATTCGGCAGAAAGTAGGGAACAGAGTGTCTTTACATTAGGTTCCCTCTGCCTACCATGCAGTGTGCGGGTTACAGCGTGAAGCTGAAAAAAAGGAAAAAAAATAAATGTTGAAATTAAATTACAACGGTGGTTTTATCTATGATTAGAGATTTCTTCCGCTAGGGCCACATTACGGAAAACGTCAATATCTATCATCGTGACAAATGTTACATTCATTTTTTATGCAATGAAGTGGCTTCACTTACAACACGCGACGCGAATGCCCACTGATGATAAAAGTGGTGTTAATGTTAAAAAAATATTCTATTTTTTATAACAATATCAAGCAATATGGATGTTAACGGTGCTACTCTATATTTGTAGTTATTATTTTTTGTAATTTATTATTATACCCAGAAACATGTCGCTGTTTGCAGAATTTTGCATGTCGGGAAACGCAATTACTTTTTCATTACTCCACTCTATAGCCATATTGCTTATGTACCGTCGTTAGTGTTGATGTACCGCCACTTAAAGTTCGCCTAATGTCAAACGGCGTTGTGAATGCTGTTGTTATCGCGTTAAGTCGTGATTACACCAACATTAAACGTCCATCAATGCAATAACTAAAGGCATTTCCCGTTAGTGTGGCCCCAGCATTCCAGCTAATCTTAGACTTCACTCTCAGATTAGCTGGATTTCATTTATGAAAGCGCATACCTAAATGCAGAAAACTACTGACTTAACTAGTTAAACTAAAATTAAATTAGAATTCTTTTTGTGAAAACTTTATTTTAACAAATGATTCATCAGGCAGGTGACTAATTAATTATAAATAATAATACTAAATTACTAATTTCACGTTATTGTAACGATTATTTTGTATTTAGAAAATATTGGATAGATTACACAAATTGTGTAGATATACATTATATACTTATTAGATGTACATTATATGAAAAATTAAAAGATATAGACAGTCTTTATATATAATACACATTTGAATTAAATTAAAAAATTAAAAAATTAGCTTCACGCTGTATCCCGCACACAGCAGGGTAGGCAGAGGGAACCTAGTGTTAAGACACTCCGTTCCCCACTTTCTGCCGAATTCTGGAGGCATTGCGTGTTGAGGGGCAGAACTCAACGCCGCGCTTAACCTCGACACCAGAGCGAAGAAATGGAAATATAAATTTAAGTAAATATTTCATCTCCTCGAGTGGGAATCGAACCCAGAACCAGTCGGTTTTGCAGTCACACCTCGTGCCGCTGCGCCACGACCGGCCTCACACATTTGAATATATATTAATAATAGGTACTATTAGCAAGAATGTCTAGAATATCTCACACTCGTTCAGTGCTAGAACGAATAGATGAAGAAATCGAACCTGTTGATAAATCAGTAAACATTGCCATGAACATCGAAACAGAGGATTTGAGACAAAATAATATATCAAAACAAATACATCTAGACATATCAGAGATGCCAACACAAACTATATTAACCGAGTCCCAAGAAAGAAAACGCATCAGCGAATTAGACAAATCGGTAAGTCGTATACTAAATAAAATATAATATAGGGAATATAATACAGGCACAACGAAGGTGCTGCCAACTGGTGTCGCCAATTCGAATGTTGTAGTTCATTGATAGTTAACACTCTCATTTATAACAAGTAAACAAGTAATTTTATTAGTTAAAATTATTATCATAATGCGTTGTTCTTGCATCTCTGGATGTACTATTTTTTTTTATCAGCTTCACGCTGTATCCCACAGCAGGGTAGGCAGAGGGAACCTAGTGCTAAGACACTCAATTCCTCACTTTTCACGGAATTTTTAGAGGCATCGCGTGTTGAGCGGCGGAGCTCAACGCCGGGCTTTGCCTTGGTGCCAGAGCGAAGAAATGAAAATATTAAGAAATAATAATTCATTTCCTCAAGTGGGGATCGAATCCACAACCGTCGCGTTACAGTCACGCGACGGCCATTCAATGACTATTTCATTTCTATAATAATAGATAGTAATTATTTTTTATTAATATTGAGACACTATGCAATATGACGCAGACGTCAGCGTCCAGTCAAGTGGAGGAATTTTTCCATTTTCGAGGGGAGAAAGTTTTTTTATTTTAATTTCATTAGTTAAGTACCTTTTGACCGAGCACTTAAAGGGATGGCATCTATTCTGCATATTTTGCTTCTGTATGTTCATTACAAGATTATTTTCTCGATTACGTATCGATTTTGATGATGACTTTTGTTGGCAAGGTTATAGTTTTCCTTCCCTTATGGTTTTCATCGAAAATGATGGGTTTTAAAAAATAAAGGTCAATAAAATAAACATCTAAAACAAATCATGACGTTTTTGTATGTGTGGTTTAAGTATACCTAGTGGTAGGAGTTAGATATAGTCAGATATTTTTATTGTTAAAATATTTTTTCTTAGATTCATTTCTTTAAAATTGTAATCATTATCTCATCTTAAATATAATAATTGTATGACAGGCAAAGAGACAACGTACAAGTGGAATTAGGTTGTATCACGTCAATCGTACTGAGGAAATTAGTTTAGGTGAGTCTGTTGATTATTATTATATTAAAAAAAATGTGTGATTTCATATTAAATGTTTAATTAATAACTTAGTGAACTATAAGGTAATATTTTAAAAGATATACGTATAAAAAAGAAAAACAAAAAAAAGAAAGAAATATAAAACTTATGCTACATAATATGGTTTTAAGAATATTTCTCTTTTTACTCTCAATAATCAGTGATTTTATGGTCACAAAGATATATAACTCTTATAAAATATACCTACTTACAGAAGCAAATAAAGAAAATATTCCATCTGAAGCGAATCAAGACTTACAGCAACTAACGGCCATATTGCAAGCGGCTGGCCTCGAGGACGGACGCCCACTACCGGATATTGAACAACCAAACCAAGGGAGAAAAGATAGTAGTTCTGAAACTCCACTAGGGAGTCTAGATAGAACTAAAGTGTCCCTCGGAGAATCTGAACGGACAACTGATTCTAAAAGATTTCTTAGGTAAGTGTTCCCCTCAATCGCGCCTTTAAATGAGAAAGACAGTTCATCACTAGGGCCACTACCTTCTTCCATTCCAGTCTTGTGCAAAATATTGAGTGAGGAGTTTGGCGTCAACTTGTGTCATAAATGCAAACTAGCGCAGTCCCTATGTCGGTTTCTGAAACACACACTCGTTCTGGGCAAAAGTGTCCGCGCGTACCTCCGACAATTCATAAAAAATCTTGCCAGGCTCTACTCCCTTTAAGAAGACTCAAATCTATTGTGTGTATTATAATTTTATAATTATAGTGTATAGTACGGCCGCCAAGTATTGGCGGCCCTGAATTTAGGAGTAGATGGCTGCACATATGCGATTTTAGGTTTTTTCTTACTTTTGATTATTATCTTCCCGAGTCAACAATACGCGAAGTTAAAAATGCTTACATTGAAGACATCCTAAACAGTGAGGAGTGGGGCACGGCGGCCACCATGCACAAGATATACAGGTGCAGCCGCGCCCGCTCCGCGCGCCGCGTGACGGTGGACGTGCTGCTGCAGGAGGGCCCCCTGCTCGCCGGCCACAAGCGAATTATCGCCGCTCGCCTCTTCACTTCCATACTGAGTAATGTTTCATCATTTTTTTTACTTTACTCTGCATTTTGTATACATATAGCAACTCAGTGTTGAGCTAACACTTTCGTTTCGTACTTGCTTAGACTATATTTGTATTTGTAATTTATAGATTATTTATAGAAAATAACTGGGTATTTAAAGAGAGAGCTTAATCGCACTAGGTTTTCTGTACCTTATACTGCCTAAGATTTAAAGCATGACTCTTGTAAAATAATATTTTTTTTACAGAACTTAAGCAACATGGCTTTATTGTCATACAAAAAGATAGTGTTACACAAGAAATAGTACACATAGACCTCGGGGAGAAGATAACGCGTAGTAATAAGTAAATAATATTTCGACACACTAAAGGAGAAAATTTTATGTTTGTTATATATTTTTTTATTTTAATTGCATAATTACACTTTTTTTATATTTTTACGTGTTATAAATATCCTAATAACCCACTGTTTTTTACATTTCTAAAATACTAATAAACAAATTTATCAAGAAGATATTGTTTTTAACAGATTTCTGTAAAAGAAAGAAGTTATCAATTCTACTTTTTTTATATTTGTACTCTCAGATCTTTTGGCTGGATAAACGGATTTTGATGATTCGTTTTTTATTTGAAAGCCGGTACTTCCCTTGTAGTCGCATTTTAATTGCCGACAATGTTACCCTTGAGGAGATCACCTAAGTCTTAAATTTTCATTAAGTCAGATATACACTAGATATAATTTTATGTTGTGCTTTGTTATTTTATTATTGAATTATGCAATAATTGGTCATAAATAATCATTTACATTTTAGGTATTTTCCTGTACAAAATGTATCTTTGGTGTGGGTGTGAGTGATATTTGTCTATTGTTGTTGTCCTAATTGATACAGTCATATTTGTTAATATAAGCGTATCGTAATAAATATGAGCTGTAGGAAATATATTTAGTTTTATTTTACAAACCATAATATTCACATAATGTAATTTTTATTTTTCTTCAAATGCTGTCGAAACATTCGTAATTTTACCCTTTTTTTTCTATTCACCTCAAATCGTGTATTCGTATCTATTGACTATGTTGTGTTTTGGTCATAAAAAAATATAATATTATATTTAGTATAAAAATACTTTATTAAGTAGTAAATGTAAAACAAATATTTAATCATACTCTAATTCAGATTACTTAATATTTAACGTAACTTTTTTTCGAACATGAGGTTAATGATGTTAGTCCTATTAGCTTTTACAGCAGCACCGGGTGAGTATGGATGCAATTCTGTCTCTGAGAAATTGCAAGCATTACGTGGTTCCTTGAAGGCGGCAAAGGCATCGTCTGCAGGACTTAAACCTTGGTTTTCGGCTGTAAACGAGATTTTACTACTCTGATATTAAGAGCCTCACCCTCAACCGACTAAGCTAGCGGAGCTTTTTTTAGACTCATGAACATTGTTAAAATTTAACTTTAAAGCGAAAAATATTTCTATCCATCCTAAGGTATCAAGTTAATCGGTTTTCATATTCGATCTCAAATATTTGCATCGACATTACAATTAAAGATATTGATTTATTAAAAATAATATCGTTTTTTTTATTATAATACTATTATATAATATGTCAAATGCCAGTTCATTTGTTTCGAACGTGCCAGATGTCAAGTGTCAATCAAAGTCATTATTTCACTAATCTCGATCTGATCCCACAACTTTATTAAGTTTTTTTTAAACAGAATTCCGAGGACGGGAATCAAATTTGCTAACATTTTATAAACCATTAGTGTTATACTGTGTACTTTTAAAATAATATTTTATTTAAGGAGAATATAATTTAAATTTGTATACATTCGATCTATTTACTAAAAACATCATCAACTCATCGAATAAACGAAAGTGAAAATATTGTGATTTTGCCCAAGGGCAAACTCTGAATTGGATATTAGAATAAAACCATTGATATTTAATGAGCGTCTGTTACTATTTACTTCTTAAACACTTTGTTGAAAAGAATGAAGAAAGAAACATAAGGATAAAACATTACCTATACATTATACATGTGCATTAATTTTTAAATGGACCCCTAAGCGACATAGCAAATTATATAATGTTATTTTAATATATAAATTACTTATGCATATTAGTTATATGTTTTTTATAAATATTTTTAAGGAATAAATTTCATTAGGAGAATGGTCATCAGGTAAATGTATTGGGATTCAAATAAATATTAAAATATGGAATTAGAAGATAATTTTAAATTGAAATTAGTTGACTGCTTATCACAACAAGTAAGCGAAATTGAAGTGTTAATTTCTATGTATCCTAATGCTGAAGATATTATCTTTACTAATATGAAAGTATTGGATGATATTAAAACATTTATATCCAATAAAACTCAATATACACCAAATCACTTAGATTTTACTATTAATTTGACTATTGAGGACCTAAAACTAGAAATATCAATTAATTTACCAAGCTTTTATCCAGAAGAAGAACCAGATATATATGTAAGATGTAACCAATTAAACCGCCAGCAAGAAACTGCTTTAAATTTAGATTTAGGCAATTTTATTAGGAGCAATACTTTTAAAGAGCAATGCTTATTTACAGCAATAACATGGCTGCAAGATAATATTGACAATTACTACAAAAGATGTGAGGACACCAAAACTGTAGATAGTAAAGATGAAACTACATCTGAAAATTTTACTAGAATATGGATTTATTCACATCACATTTATAACAAAAAAAAAAGAGAAGAGATTGTTAAAATTGCAAAAGAGTATAATTTGACTGGTTTTAGTTTGCCAGGTAAACCAGGTATAGTATGTATTGAAGGACCTGAATATTACTGCATGGAGTGGTGGAAAATTATAAAATCTATGAATTGGAAAAAGATAGTTATAAGGAAAACTGAAACATTTTCAATATCTGAAATGGAATGTGAAACAAAATTTAAAAACTTTGAAGAAGTACATTTTCCTAATACATCGAAACAAAGCAAGCATGCTAATATGAGTGGTTTGTCGAAATATTTAGATGATTTAGGCTTATTTCCAGCATTTAGTGACTTTTTTGGACTATGCAATAGTAATACTTGATTTTGTTAAATATATTTAAGTTATTATGGTACAGTCAACAAGCTGTAGCCACCCTGAAATTAAGTGGTGTGCATTGATCACCCAGGAAAAAGTATTCAGAAGAAAAATCCCAAAAACAATTCTTTGCAGCCAGCTTCAGGTAACTTTAGGGCGGCCACAACTTGTTGACTATACTGCACTTTATATGAAATGAATTTGTCTGAGCAATAAAAAATGTTATAGTTTTTGATTAATAATATTTACAAAAAAAAATAGTTTTTTTTTTAGCTTCACACTACCATACATATAGAAGGATATGGAAAACAGACCTGTCACTGGGGCAAAGAAATTAAAATAATAAATAATTAATTTTTCCAAATGGACATCGAACCCATAACTGTCGCATTCATATATTCACACGCTTGTACCACTGCCGAGAGATTTTATAATTTATGGTAATTACTAATTATGATGATGAACAAAATTTTGACCAAAATTAGTAGAATTTGGCAATTGATATAGCTACTGTCATTGATTTCTTGTTGTGTTTGTGTCACTATAAAGCAGGAGCTCCCAATCTTTTCTTGACCAAGGACCACTTTTATATCATTCTTGGTAGCAGGGACCACTATACATGTAGGTATAATACAAATTAACTGTGATAATTAAACAGAAACTTCGCCTCACTATCCCCAGTCATAAAATTAAAATCGTTCGCGGACCATTGGTGGACCGCGTACCACAGGTTGGGAACCAGTGCTATACTCTTTATAAATATCGATATTTTTATAAATATAGTAAAATTATACGTGACCAACCGATAAACATTCTTTAAGCATAATTACTTGTTCGTGTCGATATTTACATATAAGTCAACAGACAAGGCATCAAATTTAACTATATTAATAAAAATATCGCAGCAAGGATCCTTAGACTAGGTTTGGCTTTACCTAGAGATTTCATTACTTTTTATTGAGAAACAAACGGCTTTATCGACACTTGGCTGGTTCATTACAGATGGATGGATGGTTTTGGTGGGATTTCACTTATTGCAGAAAGCAGGTTTTTAATTGATTAATGAACCTTAAAAAAAAATCTTAATTTTTTTGTGTTTTTGTCTGTGCGTTTGTTATCGCTAATCTTAGAATCGGCTTAACCGATTTCAATGCAGCATTCACTATTGGATTCTTCAAGCTTTCGTTAATATATAGGTTTGTCTTATTACAGTCGGTTGATAAAGAAAAAGTAAAATATAGATTTAATAGGTACTTAGTTGGACAAATTTGCTAATTGCTATAAATTATTTTATACAACTATTTTACTGAATTGGCTGAATCTTAAGCTTTCTATTTGTACCTATGATAGTAAAAACATCGAGATTTCAAATTTAGGATCAGGATCGGAGTTTACGAGAAAAAAACTGCGCTTACCTAAATACCGTTTAATTTTTATCGTTAAACACTAAAAAAGTTGCGAGCAAAATGAAATAAATTTCCTAAAGACTTAAATTAACATAGTAACAGTGGCGCGTGACTTTTTTTTTTTATGGAAAAGACAAGGCAAACATGCGTTCGGGTCACCTGATGGTAAGTGATCACCACCGCCTACGACGCCGTGCAACACCAGAGGAGCTACAGGTGCGTTGCCGGCCTTTAAGGAGGGTTGGGCGCCGCAGTCCGGCATTACCTGGTGCGAAACGCAGTGGATAGAGCCACTACTTAACGCCGGTTTTAAATGCCGGGGATGGTAATGATCCGAGTCTGCCCATGCGTGTTATCATTGCTGGCGACGTGACTCTGCCACACGTACTTTAGTCGTCGTTTTTGCCGTGTGTGGTGATATCGTAAGAACGACGTTACCACACACGGCAAAAACATAAATATTTCAAAAAATGAAATACGACAGTTAGGGTCCTACTCCGGGAAATGAATTATAATTTATTGTTGGCGGTCACTTCCCCTCCAGAACAACCATCGACGTTACGTCAATAAAAGGCGTGAAAAGGGAAGCAGCGGCCTATTTCGTCGTTGTCGCTCGATCCGATCACAACTCCTTTTATAATTAAATTTGTTAAAATTAATTATTTCTGCATAATAAAAGCTTGTTTATCGGTTGGTTTCCTTATTTTATTTTAAAATAATAGAATTTGCTAATATCAGAAGTGGGATACGCACGAAGTTTTCATATCTTTGTGTGTATCCCACCGCCCAAAGTTTTAAAAGCGATTTTTATTTACTTTATACCCTCTAATTTTATCGTAGTTGCATAAAATGCCTCGTGGATCGAATCGAGGGCGACAACGGCGAGGGCTGACTAGCTCTCAGCCTAATATAATAGGTCAGCAACTGGAGACCATCCTGGATCGGCTGACGGCGTTGGAGCAGCGTTCAACTCCTACGGAACTCAGTCCAGTGGCACAACGTGAAACATTCTCGGGTATGAGCCCCGTGAACGAAGACGCGCAACGTGAACCACTGCTTTTGAACGTGCCTGCGGCAGAACCGACTCCGTTGCCAACTCCTACCCTCGACAGTACTACAGTGGCCGAAAAATTCCTCGAAGCACTCACTTCATTAAGCACGGTAAAACCAAACCATTACTATGTTTCGAATTTCGATCCTAAATTGCATGATGTGACTTTGTGGTGTAACGAAGTAGACAGGGCCCGTATACATAATAAATGGGATGATATTGAGTGTCTGGGTCGGGTTGCTCATTGTCTCAAAGGTGATGCTAGTACTTTGCTCTCGGAATGGTCTAGTAATGATAGAACCTGGACAAATTTTAAACGCGAATTAATATCTTTGTGCCCTAAGCACGTGGACGTAGCTAATATTCTATTTGAAGTTATGTGTACTAGTAGTAATGACTACCCGACTTACGCTGAGTATGCTCGTAGATCAATATTACGATTAAAAATTATCAAAGGTTTGAGCGATGACTTACTGGTTGCAATTGTGTTACGCGGTATTAAAGAACCCCAAATACGTGCTACGGCTATTAATTCCAAATTACAATCTACTGATTTAGTTGATTTTCTATCTATTTATGTAAAACCTAGCGTTAAAATAAATAATAACTCAAATGTTAGTGATCGATCGTTTAAAAAACCGTTTCCAAAAGTACCCACTTATTTAAATGACAATTATAGACGAAATCAAAATTATATACCGAGAAAACGACAAAGTAGTTATGTTAAGTGTTACGTTTGTAACAAATGGGGTCATTTGGGTGCCGCGTGTCACAGCAAAAAAACTAAAGTTGAAGTTGAAAATCATGATAAATCACCGAACTTGTCTCAAGTTAATTCAATGTCGATCCCCGGTTCATCAAAATCGAAACCTCTTGTTTGTAATTTTTGTAAGAAAATTGGTCATAGTGAATCAGTTTGTTTTGCAAAAGAACGCTCAAAGTCTCGCAATATGAGTAATGTGAATTTTTGTCGCGAAATAGTAGAAGATAAGAACCGCGACGTAATTACTGCGGTATTAGGTGGTATACCTACCGATGTTTTAATAGATAGTGGTTCGTATATTTCTTTAATATCTGCCGATTTAGCTAAACATTTTTCATGTAAAATAAACCCATGTTATCAAATATTACGTGGAATTGGTGGTACGGAAATCAAATCGAATACTTTTATTACATTACCAATAGAATTTAGCGATATAACGTTAGAAGTCGATTTTTATATTGTTCCACGTAAATTTCTTAATACACCAGTAATAATAGGTACTGATGTCTTAAATAGAGAAGGAGTTTCTTATTTTCGTACCGCGACTTCTCAATGTATTATGAGATCCTACTCTTTACCGGTGAATAGTGTTTACGATTCAACGTTAAGTTATTTTGATTCTATTAACTCGCCTGTAAGCAGTAATGATAAAGATAGGTTAATCAATATTCTTAGCAAGTACAAACAATACTTCTTAAGTGGTACTGCAACTACAACTGTCAATACAGGGGAAATGCGGATTCGATTAAAAAATGATACACCCGTTTACTATCGACCATACAAAATGTCATACGATGAAAAGTTGCGAGTACGCAATATTGTTCGCGATTTATTAGATAAGCAAATTATACGTAAATCTCATTCTGCCTACGCTAGCCCTGTTTTACTAGTAAAAAAGAAAAATGGATCTGATATGATGGTTGTAGATTATAGGGCCTTAAATAACTTGACCATTAAAGAAAGATTTCCACTTCCACTGATTAACGATCAGATAGATAGACTGGGGAAGAGTAAATTGTTCACGGTTTGCGACATGACAACTGGTTTCCATCAAATTCGTCTTCATAATGATTCTGTAGATAAAACTGCGTTCGTGACACCAGAGGGTCATTACGAGTACCTCAAGATGCCTTATGGTCTCGCGAATGCACCAGTTGTGTATCAAAGAATAATGACCGACACGTTAAAATCGTATATAGAATCCGAACAGGTACTTGTATATATCGATGATGTAATTTTAAAACATAATAGTGTAGATGAAGGCTTGCAATTAATCGATTCCGTTTTTAAAACCCTTACTGATGCTGGATTTTCTATAAATCTTAATAAATGTACGTTTCTTACGCCGGAAGTAGAATACTTAGGGCGAATAATAAGCAACGGGCAGGTTAGGCCGAGCGAAATTAAAATTAAAGCCTTAGTTCAGTCTCCTCCACCTCAAAATGTTAAACAAATCAGACAATTTTTAGGCCTGGCAGGTTATTTTCGCAGATATATATATGGCTACGCATCTAAAACCGCTTGTATTGCAGCGCTAACTCGTAAAAATGTAAAGTTTCATTGGGGTAGTGATCAAGAAAGAGCTAGACAAGAAATTATAAAAATTTTAACTAGTGAACCTGTGTTAGCTATTTTCGACCCAGTTTTAGATATAGAATTACACACTGACGCTAGTTCGCAGGGCTACGGAGCAGTGTTACTACAAATAGATCTCGAGAGACGGAAGCGTGTTATAGCCTACTTCAGCAAAACTACAACAGGTGCGGAGCCTAAGTACCACTCTTACGAATTGGAGACCCTCGCAGTCGTCAGAGCGTTGCAACACTTCCGACAATACTTGGTTGGTAAGCATTTTAAAATAGTCACCGACTGTAATGCTCTTAAATTAACGCAAAGCAAAAAGGATCTCCAACCTAGGGTGGCGCGATGGTGGATGTATCTTCAAGATTACGACTTCACTTTAGAATATCGCAAAGGTACGTACATGTCGCACGTTGATTATCTCAGTAGAAATCCTGTTAATGTCTGTACGACAATAAAACCTAGTACGTGGGCACAAATCGCGCAGTCAGCAGACACAGAAGTTGCTATACTCATAGAAAAACTAAACGATGGGCTATTAGATGATACAAGATACAAAAAAATAAATGATATGCTGTACTACAAGTACGATGAGGTGGGTGAACGATCGCGACTGTTATATTATGTACCGAAAGGCTATAGGTTAAGTTTACTTCGCGTATTTCACGATGAACACGATCATTTGAGTTATGAGAAGACTGTAGACTTAATTTTAAAACATTTTTGGTTTCCCGGTCTGCGTAGTTTCACTAAAAAGTACATATCACATTGTGTTAATTGCCTTATGTATAAGAAAGCACCGCGTGCACCGTTGCAGCCAATAACTTCGTGGCAAAAACCTAGTGTTCCTTTCGATACTATACATGTAGACGCGTTAGGTCCCTTACCCGAGTCCGATGGTTACAAGTACATATTAATTTTAGTTGACGCATTCACAAAATTTTGTTTATTATATCCCATGCGTAAACAAGATTCATTAGAATTTAAACGTGTAATTACTAGCGCTATAGGTAACTTCGGTACACCACGGTTACTCGTTTGCGATAGGGGTCGTATGTTCGTTAACGTAGAATTTACTTCATTTGCCGCTGAATATGGTATTGAGTTGCATTTTATTACACCGGAAATGCATCAATCGAACGGTCAAGTCGAGCGGTACTGCCGGACTGTGCTAAATATGGTTCGTATAGAAGTCAAGTTGAAGTCTGAATCTTGGTCACAAGTACTATGGAAAATTCAGCTGATAATTAATATCACAAAACACGCGTCGACTTCATGTTCTGCGTTAAATTTGCTAATTGGTACGGAAACCACAACTCCGGTAATAAACTCCCTCATCAAGGATATTACCGTAGCAGGTTCGACGCCGAACCGCGAGGCATGGCGCGAATTACGTAGACAACGTGCTGAAACTAATCTTGAAGAGAATCGAATCGCTCAAGACGCATACGTAAACAAAAATCGTAAAGCCTGTAAAAAGTTCAAAATTAATGACTTTGTTTACGCAATTAAAAGGTCACAAAGCACAGGAAAATTAGACAGTGGTATGCGGGGTCCGTACCGCATCACCAAGGAGCTCGCGAACAACCGCTACGAGCTCACATTAATATCTAACTCGTATGGCAAAGTTACTCAGGCGTCTGCAGAGTATCTAGTACCGTGGAACGGCGAGTGGACTCCCGACGCCTGCGCGGCATTCTTTGAGAGTAAGTTACCACACTTTACTATCTTTATAAAAAAAAAAAAAGAGATATTTCTTGATTGAATTTTTAATATAAAAAAAAATTTAACTTGTTGTGTGTAAATTAACTTGTTGTGTGTATACTTATATGGTGACCTAGAAAAGACCCGTGTTAGTCTTGTTAAATAACCAGCGTCGGGGTGACTTGGTTACACTATTGTCTTTATATATCTATGTCGTGTAACTCACGGTACGGGGTGATTAGGAAAAGATCTGTGTTAGTCTCCAAACTTTGAGCGTCAGAGTGACCTGAAAAAGACCTGTATAAATCCGTGCTTAAGATAGGTACGAGGTGACTGAGAAAAGACTCTTGTAAGACTCCGTATGAGCGTAGGGGTGACTCGGAAAAGACTTGTATAAGCCCTGTCAAGATATGACTGAGAAAAGACTCTTGTAAGACTCTATATGAGCGTAGGGGTGACTCGGAAAGGTATTGTTTAAAAACGTTAACTATAATTGGTGTATATCAAATTGTACATAAATGTAGAATAAGAAAATTAATAAATTGTTTTCTCAATCGTAGACTTTGACCAGTGTGAACCAGATGAGCTACCGGCGGCAGGCCCGAGCAGGCGCGAGGACGCTTGCCCGTCAGGAGAGGCCGTGTTGGCGGTCACTTCCCCTCCAGAACAACCATCGACGTTACGTCAATAAAAGGCGTGAAAAGGGAAGCAGCGGCCTATTTCGTCGTTGTCGCTCGATCCGATCACAACTCCTTTTATAATTAAATTTGTTAAAATTAATTATTTCTGCATAATAAAAGCTTGTTTATCGGTTGGTTTCCTTATTTTATTTTAAAATAATAGAATTTGCTAATATTATTAATATTTTAAGGCCAGTCGTAGCGCAGGGGCACAAAGTGTGACTGTAAACGCGACAGATTGTTGGTTCGATCCTCACCTCGAGGATATGAAATATTATTTTTTTCATTTTCTTCGCGGAATCGAAATTTATGTGAGAAAAACTACGTTTGCAGTGCGCGCTGTTGTAACACAGACACACAGACAGATATGGAATCATTAAATATTTGTCTTTTAAATACGATGATCAAAGTAATTCCCAAAACACTTAAATTATGATTTATTTAGTACATCTATTTCAATCCATTTTTAGAATTTTGTACCTCAAAAGGAATAAAGTCCTGACTCCGTCTGTCAAGACCGTTTTGCTTGAGATTGCGTTGAGGTATCAATCTGGAATTAATATCATTCAGGTTTACAGTTTCTTGGAGCACGGAAATGAAGCTCCTACAACGCAGTCAAAAGATACGTAGATCGTTTTTGATTCATTTTATATGAAATTCACCGCGTAATCAAACTCGTACTGCGAAGCGTAGGACTAAGTAAGATCTTACGATACAAACAAAGCAAAAATTCAAAAAGTAAAGTAATTATTAATAATATATCTCTATAGAGTAAAAGGCCAGTCGTGGCGCCGTGGCACAAAGTGTGACTGCAAACGTGACTGGTTGTGGGTTCGATCCCCAGGCGAGGAAGTGAAATATTTATTCTCATTTATATTTCATTTCTTCGCTTTGGTGTCAAGGTACAGGTACGGTGTGTCTTGACACTAGGTTCGCTTTGCCTACCCTGCTGTGTGCGGGATACAGCGTGAAGCTGATTTATTTATTTTATTCTGTAGTGTACAGTGTTCCTTGAACAGAACATATACTGGTGTTAACCCTAATATATAAGAACAGTTTTTCTTTACATTTTTCGGTCAATTATTATAGATAGTTGATAGAAGTTTACATCCTTTGCTCTTTTCTATCAATATTTAGAACCGCTTCTATTCACCCCATATATGGCATGTCATTTTACTTTTTTCGTGTCTCAAAAAAAAAAAAATACTAATGAACAATTAAACACCATTAGATAATATCAAATAAAACACTTTCCTAGTTTTGTGTCTAATCTCACCTTGATTTCTCTTCACCCTGTTATATCGATATACTAAAATATAATTTATGACTTATTATGTGGCAGCATTATTAAAAGTCAGATAAATGTTTAAATTTTAAAGCCCACTTTGACCTAGCGTAAAGAAATCAAATCAACACATCTAATATTAAGATTTTAAATATTGCATTAGTTTTTATTTGAAGTGAAAGCATCTAATTATTTTATTATCAAAATGTTTCACTGCGGTATGCGGCAAATGGAAGAGAAACATGTTGCAAATCAAGTAGATCTGATGGTTTGGAGCAATCGACTAGATCTATTGGCTCTAAGTAATTTTAAAGGTAATAATTTTATCTATTTCAGACTAAAATATTATTTAAAATAAATTACGTGAAAACGCAAACAAGAAACATTTTTACAGCTACAATATATTATATCAATTCTAATTAGTCAATGTTTAATATTTTATTTATAATATGCAAGATTAAAATAAAATATCTATATATTCTTTATATCTTATAATATGCCATTAGGTGAAGTTCAAGTACACCGGCTTCATTGGCAAAAAGTTTGGAATTTATTACCACCAAAAGAAAATGTTACTGTTGATTCAATGGCTTGGAGACCAGATGGAAAGGTAATAGAAATTATAAATAAATCTGTACTTGCACAAATATATATATATATATATATATATATATATATATATATATATATATATATATATATATATATATATATATTAATTATTATAATTGTTTCTGTGATTGTGCATTACAGGCTCTGGCTATAGGATACAGTAATGGAACAGTTTGCATTGTGGATATTGAAACCAAAGAAGTTTTAGATAAATATGACTTTGCATATGATGTCACTGAAGAATTCTATTCAGCTAGTAACTATGGAATTCCATGTATCACATGGGCAGTTAAATCTGGGACCCTAGAAAGTGCAATTGATTATAATATTTATGTACGTTAAATATTTTAAAGTTTTATTTTTAGTTATTGCAGTGTTTTTTATTAGTTAAATTTGTTTTTTATTTTAGGATGATCCTTCTATTTTCTTACCAAAACCACCTTCTCCAAGTAATACTTATAAGGGTCAAAGCATAGAGGATAACTCAAAAAATTTTCAAGATGGCATAGATCAAAATCAATTGAATATGCTAATGATTGCATATGGAACTGGCAATATATACATGAGTGTTTTTGGGAGATATCCTTATGGAACTATACATTTATCACAGATAACAAAGGATGAATGTGGAGAATATAAAATACTAGACATAGCTTTATCTGATGATTTTACAGTTATGCAAGTGCTATACTTAGATAAAACTACAAATAACATTCATTTGTCACTTGTAAATACCAGTATATTGTCGGCATATTCAGAAGAGCTGTTCACAGTTGCAAGTAAACATGGTCAAATAATTAATTTGTTGACTCATTTGGATAAAACTATGACTTCTATAACTGAAGCATGGGAACATATTTTGTTGGAGATGGATACAAAAATGGCATATTATGCTTCATCAGTTCCTGATGGTGCAGTATCAGCTGATTTATTAGAACTTCTTATGCTAGGTAAAATCCATTTTAATCATAAAATAATTTTAATATTAAGGGCCAGTTTCAACCATTACAAATAAAGTTTCAGATAGTAATCTAATAATTAGCAGATAGAGGATAAAAATACAAAATAATTATTTCTTATGTTTTCAAGAATAATTGTCTCATTAATGGATGATAATAATAGGTAACAATTCATACAAATTGTTACATTTTTTAACTACAAATAAGTATGTAAAAATTAAATGCATATGTCAAATGTTTATTGTAAAACCTGTGAAACCAAAAATTAAAGCTTATCAGGCAAATAAGGCTGTCCAGGACTTTATCAGCCAGTGGTGAAACTGATCCTTAGACTTATATGTATAGTAGTATAGTAGCAGTATGTAGTATGTATAGTAGCAGTATGTAGTATGTATAGTAGCAGTAAAATGATTTGGAAATTTCTTTTTTAATATTGTTACTCATGTTCAAATGTAAAAATTTCCAGGAGTTCCATCAGATGAATTGGAAGTTTTTCTGCTTCAAGAATTAACTGCAAAAGGCTTAAAAAAATTTGGTAATTCAGTTGAACTAAGTTACTCTACCATACAGAAATTAGTCTTAAGACAATTAAATATTGTTGGACAAAGTCTCACCTATTACCTTGCAGAATTAAGAGGTTTGACAAGGATACCAGATAGATATAAGGTAAAAAAAACAAACAACAAACACTATTTTATGCAAACAAAAAAGAATGTTTGCTTTACTGTGAATTAATTCTTATGTACACACTACTCTTGTTTCAGGTACTAGGCTTAGAAGAAAAACTAGTAACAGATTCCATAAAAGCTGCTTGCGCATTTTTAAATAAGTGTCTTGAATTACAACAAGTCATAGATGTATCCATGCGAAATTATAAAGCATTTTTCCGATGGCTTTTTGTTGTCATAGTCCGCCTGTTAGATGAACAAACATCAAGTGAAATAGTGAAAATAACACAACAGGAACTTACACATATTGCAGAATTCTTATACAATTTTGACAATGTACAAACAGAAAGCATGGATAATTCATCTGAAAAACCAGTAAAGTTTAATTTAGAAAGATTAGGACAGTATTTGCAGGATCAGGAGCTCACTATACTACCAGATGATGATGATAATCCATGGCATAAATTTTTAAAAGAAAATTCATGTCTTTTAAGAGAAAATGACACCATTTTTTCAATGATGGATTTCAAAAGATTCTCATTGGTGCAGCAGCAAAATTTTTTAAAGCAGTCAGTTGGAAAAATATTTGATGTGAGAGACAAAGATGTTGCAAAATATTTTTCTGTATTATACACTTTAAAGTGTTATGAAAGTTATAATAGTTTGCCTGGTAAAAGTCTGAGATATTCCCAGATATTTGATGCTAATGAGGAGAGATTTATGATGGCTTTTACAGATGATGAGCATACTACTGAAGGAATACATTTTATTTCAATTAATGTGAAGGAAAGGTTTTGTAATGCCACAGCTTGTAAATTCTCATTTACATCCTGTTTATTACGAGACACAAATGATATGCCCGAACAAAACCTACCAATTTTAGACCTGCAGTTTTACTCATTTGAATATTTGTCAATACTAGTCAAACATCCCAACCAAGATTCTACAATATTTATGCAAGTGCCTACAAAAGTTATATTGGAAAATTCTAGTGAATTTAATATGAAATCAAAGTCATTAGTTTTTAGTGAAAAAATACAAAAAAAGAACCTATCACCTTTATTAGACACAAGTGTTTATAAGATTTTGGATAAAATGGATGGTTTTAGAATTGCAGTATCAGGTACTAGAAAAGTAGCCGTTGTATTGTCTAATACACAGAGAAAAGTTAGAGTTTTTGAAATGGAAATCAATGGTGAAGATGAAGAAGATGAAACTCTTGACACTACGCCTCTATCTCAAGGAACACTTGCCAGTGAAAACCTAAGTACTCCCGATAAACAAAATGTTGAGGATGTCACATTTTGATTAAAAATAATAAAATCATGTTCATTTGTTGTAATTTGTTTTTTATTTACAATAATACAAGTTATTACAAAGTATATGTTTAATTATTCCAGTTAAGTAAAGGATTTGAGTTAAATTAATAAATCATATTGCATCATTATAATAATTTAACATATATAGTTATCCTAACTAAATTTTTTTTATTAAACTATACTATAGTTATGGCAAATAGCCACTAGTGGAATTTAAAGTAAACTAGTACTTGGTGATTTAATTTGTATGTTTTCAAAGACAGAATTAAAATCGGTATCTAGCCCTTGGTTATCTATTCCATACAATAGATGTTCTGAAGACTGGTTTCTGCTCGGACCCGGTGCAGGTGTTGGAATAGTAGTGGTAGTGCGGTTATATATTTCATCAGCCTCTTCTTCTTCAACTGCTAATGATAAAAATTAAATTAAATTTTTATGATAAACAATAATAATTTTATTTCTGCATATAGTAAGGAAAATTCATCACTTTCTGCAACTTTGAAACATCACATGTTAAGTGGCAGTATTGAGGGCCACAATTTGTCTTGAAGAACAAGGAAACGAAAATCAATTATTTAAAGTGATGGTAGTATGGGCTCAACATAACTTCAGTCAGATGCAGTCCAATTGTCTAATAATAGCAGTGATTAATTATTATGATGTGAAAATAATATTGATTTAATATTTTGTAAATAACAATTATGTTGAGGAAGTGTCTTAATGGAATGCAGTTTCTTTGAAGCTAGAAAAAGAATTGATTTTATAGTTACAGAATAGTTTTTAATTTATTATAATTTCAAATTTAATCAGGTATAAAATAGGCTTACATTTGTAAGATATTATCTTTAATATGATAAATTTTAGACATTTGCTATTCTTATTTCTTACCTGGTACTACAGCATGCCCATCATATTTTTTCCATTCTTTTCTCAATCGAAGATATATGACGGCACAAGCAATTAATATTATAATTGATAAAATAATAGCAATCAATTTTATAACATCAGCTGCAGAGAATGCTGATCCTTGTACTATCATTTCAACTTCTCCCACTGTTATACCCTTACCATCCAGGTTTTTAGAAAAACACTTGTAATAGCCTGATTCACTGGGAGATACACTCTGAAATATGTAAAATAACCAAGAAGGTAAAATATACAATATACATATATATTTTTTTTGCATCATCCTGAGAATAGCTGGGTAGGCAAAGAGAAGTTAGTGTTAACACTAACACTCCGTTTTTTTTTTTTTTTTTTTTTATGCTTGAATTGTTTTGCGCCACAGACTTTTGTTGTCCGTGCCTTTTTTGTTCTTAATTGATTTTTAAAAATGTTAGTTTTTCAAACTTTCCCTCCAATTTTTCAGGAACTGCATGTTAAGTGATGAAGCTCAATGCCACACTTAGTCATGAAATTTAATTGTTACTGTGATATCGGCCATTCAAAAAAAATAAAAAAAATGTATGTAAGCATATATGGGATTTAGGAAAAATTATTTGAATGAATTGGAAATGGTAACTTCAGGGCCATATAGGGGGTAAAAATAGTAACAATACTAGGGGAAAGGACCTCTTCTATCTCCTGTATCAGTTTGTAAATCTACCTTCTGATTATCCTTTATATTTAAATTAAAATAAGAAAATATTTACTTAAATTTATATTTCCATTTCTTAGCTCTGCTGTCGAGGTTAAGCGCGGCGTTGAGTTCTGCCCCTCAACACACAATGCCTCCAGAATTCGGCAGAAAGTGGGGAACAGAGTGTCTTAACACTAGGTTCCCTCTGCCTACCCTGCTGTGTGCGGGATACAGCGTGAAGCTAATTTTTAAAATAAGAAATACATTTAAGTAGTAAAGCTGATTTGATTTATTTAATATATTAGAAACTAAATGTGTATATAATTTTTTTTTACCACTTACATTTATATGTAGTTTTCCAGATAACACCTCATATTTATATTTTCTATTATCATAAGAACTATCAGGTCCGATAATCTTTAAAGGATGTGCATCCAAGAGCCAAAACATAAAATTATGGGCATAGTCATTACTATCACAGTTTAAAACAGCAGTTGCTCCTGCTGGCACTTCTGTGACGACAGAACTTTTAATATCAGCTAAATTTTCTACTAAAGATGGCATTTTGAAAATCTTATTCTTATTAAATATGTTATATCACTGATGTTTAAAGTAGAGCCAATTTAGTTTGTCATGAATATGCAAACATACTGACTGACAATGTCCATGGACTTATGCCAAGTTTAAAATTATCCCATAGTCACATGTTCCCACAAAATATTTCTCCACATAAATATTTGACGTAGGATACATATTCATATATTAATGTAGTTTATTAGTATCTACTACTTCTGCTTGAAACTCTAATCAGATGCATAAAGACTTCAACACAAAGAACTGGTAGTAGCATCCATATTGGAGTCATCACAACATATATGGGCAAATTTATTTTCGTGTATTCTAACTTGATACATATAATAATTTGTGCTGCCATTTTTAAACCTATGGCTGCGATATACCAAACATTTTTATTTATTGAGCTTCTAAATCTTTCAATCCCATTACGGCAATGAGATATCATATGAAACACAACATATACTAACAAAATGGTGTCATAAACCCACAGAGGAATAAATACTATAAACCAATTCCAGTGGGTTCTTGATTCTAGCCTTAAACATAGAAGTATTAAAAACACTAGAAGAATAAACCAAGTAAATAATGCTCGGTGCAAGATAGCCATTTTTACAATTTTGTTATATTTCACTACATATGAATAAATATTTATGGTAATATTTCATAACATTTCATGGGTATCAATATAACATTTTTTTCCGTTTGGTAAAGTATTATTCTTTCCAAGTGCAAGTTTTAAAGTTTTCTTTTATTTTTCAGGTTTCAATAACAAAACTCAACATTTTTAGGATAATTTCATTTGACAATCATGTGCACAGAACACATATACCCAAAGGTATCACATTTGATCATGTGTCTGAACTCAGTAAAAGTGACAAGGTCTTTTTTATATATTTACTCTATAGATCAGAGTATAATATGTTTTTTTCTAGAAAGAATTAGATAAATATCGAATAAATATAAAACTAAGAAAATTTTTACATCATAATATTCCATAGTAAACTTTCTATTTTCTCTAGCTTTTTTTTATATACTGTACTCCTTGTATTTACGTTAACTTAGAAACAAGTAAAATAAAATACGTTTGAATCGCCTGATTCTTGCTTCGCGCTCCGGACTGTAGTTACTTGTGCTCCAGAAAAGTAAAAAAAAAATGTGCTTTCTCATATTATAAAAGTTATATTTACAGACTTACAGAGCACTAATCCTTGTAATAGATGTAGTCTGTGGTTACAAAAGGTCACTGACTGCCTGGTTATCACTTATCAGGCAATACTAATTGTCACTTGTCAAAGTGAAATTAATTCAAAAGTGTAACAGCAGGTGTAAATAAAAATGTGAAAATTGAAATGTTTCGTAAAAGCCCATTTAATATAACAAATATATAAAAACATATAAGGAAACAAGCTTAGCTAAATCTTAATTTTAATACAACATAAACATATTTAGTAAAAATGAGATTTGAAATAGCCGTGATAATGACCGCGGCAAAGTTCTTCTTTATGCCTCTCTAGTGAGTAATAAGATTTAAAAAATAATTCTTATAATGCACAATAAATTTGATTAGACAAGCTTATTTATTGATAAAGTATAAAGAAAAGTCTTAGAGGCTAAGAGGCACTACCTTGCAGATAATAAACAAATATATTTTTTTTATTTTAGCCGATCTACCGATTTTGAAGTTCATAGAAATTGGCTTGCTGTTACACATAATCTTACAATAGATAAATGGTATTATGATTCGACTTCTGAGTGGACATTAGATTATCCTCCTTTTTTTGCTTGGCTGGAATATGGTCTTTCTTATGTAGCTAAGGCTTTTGATCCAGAGATTGTGCAATTAGAAAACTTAAATTATGATTCTGACATGACTGTCTTATTTCAAAGATTATCAGTGATCTTTCTAGATTTTGTGTATATCTATGCAGCAAATAGGTTTGTACATTAACATTATTATATGTAATTTCTTGTAAAAACATTTTTTTTATTATATTTTTTAAAACATACTATTATCTAATTTTGTTCAATGCCTAATGCCTGTATGATAAAGAAAAGACAAAATCAAAATGATTAACTTTGTTAGAAATATAATTTGACATAGTATTATTTTATAATGATATATTATGTTTTGTTCTAGTAGACACCACACAAAGCAGAGGTTTTATATCACTATACTGAATTTTTAAAATTTCAGATGTGCAAATCTAATAGCTGTTGGGAATCTCTTAGTATACATACTACTTGTTTCCAATCCTGGATTACTAATGATAGATCACATACATTTTCAGTACAATGGTTTTTTGTTTGGAATCTTATTGCTGTCTATATCAAATATGATACTAGTAAGTAAATATTAAAATTCTAAGTAGCTGAAGATTTACCAAAATACAAAAAAACATACAGACAAAAATAAAAATTTGTATACTTTTCTAGGACACATTTTTTATAAATATATATTTTTGTTTCAGAGTAATTTTGTTTTGGCAGCATTTTGGTTTGCAGTGTTGTTAAATTTTAAACATATATTCCTATATATAGCACCTGCATATGTTGTGTATTTGTTCAGAGCATACTGTTTTACAGTATCATCTAATGATGGAGTTCATACACCTTGGTATTCTTTTTCAATAACAAATTTAATTAAATTAGCATTAACGGTGACAGCTGTATTTAGCATATCTTTTGGACCCTTTATTGATCATTTACCACAGGTAATAAAGGTTTTATATATTTTTATTATCATGATTTTGTCTCAAAATATTGTGTTCTTATGAATACTATGTACCTAGTTACCTTATAGTTTTTAAAGCTATTATTTGTTTTTAGAAGTTATAGTTTTTGGAGGCCTTTCTGGGGCAGCGAAACAGCATATTGACTGTAAACGCAGTTTTAGGTTCGACTCCCACTTGGCGAATTAATTATTTTCATTTCCTCCCCTGGCAAAAAAGCATGGTGTTGAGTTTCTCAAATCAACATATAATGTGGGGAACTGAATGCCTTAACGCTATGTTCCCCCTGAAAATCTGAAATAAAAAACCAAATAAACAAGATATTTTATTATTTTTATTTATTAAATGTATATATTATTGATTTGTAGGTGCTATCAAGGCTTTTTCCATTCAAAAGAGGGCTATGTCACGCATACTGGGCTCCTAATTTTTGGGCCATATATAATTTTGTTGATAAAATTTTATTACACCTGTGTAAGTAATTTTGTCCTTGAAATGTTATTTACTTCAATATTATAATTATATTACACACTATATATGTTTTGTAATAATATTGTGAAATTTATTTTTAGGTGTTAAGTTCCATATAATAACTACCACAAAAACTGAAGCATCAATGACAGGGGGTTTGGTTCAAGAATACAATCATTCAATATTACCGTCAATAACACCAACTGTAACTTTTTTCTTCACAGCAGTGTCTATGATCCCCGCTCTTATAAAACTCTGGCATCTTTGTGCCGATAGACAATACAGAGGCTTGAGCTTTGTCAGGTATGCAATTTAAAAACAGCTTATTTATTATTTACACTTTACATTGCTTGAATATAGATATAGAGTTTTTTCATGCCAGTCCAGAGAAATTAAAATTTGTTCCTTGAACCCACACAATCAAATATTTGAGTCTGGCACTCTATGTTGCGCTATGGTGCAATATATATGTGAATTATAATTATTTTCACTTTGCAGCTATTTTAAAGACAATTATAAATAATTATTTGCTTCAATATTATTTACTTCATTAAATAAAGTGTCTTATGATCTTGATAAAGTTTTTGTCTTATAATTTTTAAGGCTTACATCATAAGTGTGTGAGGGTGACTATTATTATTATTATATAGTTTATTTAAATATATAATTATTGCAGGTGTTTAACTTTGTGTGCAACATGTGCATTTATGTTCGGATGGCATGTTCATGAAAAGGCTATATTGATGATTTTAATTCCACTTAGGTAAGAAAATAAGTATATATCATTTATTAATTTAATACTTTATTATTATTTACCAAATAAACAATAATATAATTTATATAAACAAATATATATATTTGTATAGAGGCCGGTCGTGGCGCAGCGGCACGAGGTGTGACTTCAAAACCGACTGGTTGTGGGTTCGATCCCCACTCGAGGAGATGAAATATTTACTTAAATTTATATTTCCATTTCTTCGCTCTGGTGTCGAGGTTAAGCGCGGCGTTGAGTTCTGCCACTCAATACGCAATGCCTCCAGAATTCGGCAGAAAGTGGGGAACAGATTGTCTTAACACTAGGTTCCCTCTGCCTACCCTGCTGTGTGCGGGATACAGCGTGAAGATAATTTATTAATTTTTTTTTTATTTATATATTTCTATTAGCTTCACACTGTATTTCGCATAAAAAAGGATATGCAGAGGAAACCTAAAACTTGTTTAGATACTTCGTTCCCCAATTTTCGAGAAATTGCATATTGCATGATGGAACACAACGCCGCGTTCTGCTTATAGCGGAAAAATGAAAATAATTTATTCCTCTGATGGGAATTGTATCCACAACTGTCGTATTTACAGTCAGACGCTACGCCGCTGCCCGTCTACAACATCTTTCTATATAATATAAATTGGTTTAAAGAAAGTTTATTTAGTTTGGCTAAATAAAAACAAAAAGAAATAAATATATTTTTTTATCTTTTTTTCTAAAAACTAATTAAATTGTAATTATATTTTTATTGTTTCTTAAATCTAACACATCTACATAAAACAATAACCATAATAAAGTTGATATTTGTTGTTCCAGCTTCCTCTCGGTTCTAGGAGACGTCGATGCGAAATTGTTTTTGTATCTAACGACGGTTGGCCATTATTCTTTGTTTCCTTTAATTTTTCCCAAGAGTTTATTATCTATAAAATTGTTCATATTTTTAACCCACATAGCGATCGCGTTTTGTTTTATACCACCAGTGTACGAAGCTAATAAGCCTAAATTGAGTAAAAGGCGGCGGTTTATGCTCTTACCTAGATTGAGAGGATTTCAGTCGTTGTACTTGTATGGTTTAATTATTCTGTGTTTATATGAAAATGTTATACATTCCTTGATAGGGTTAGATAAGATTTTGCCATTTTTACCTCTCATGATTACATCGGTATATTGTTCTTTGGGAGTTTGTTACTTCTGGTTGTGCTTATATTATTATTTTCTTACATTCAACTTAAGTAGTGTACCAACTTTAACCAGAAATAGATCGGCGAAGTATGAAAAGAAAGTATTGTAAATAGGTATCTACAAATCGTGCGCTAGGTTTAAGCTGAGCTATGTATTTGTGTGAGAAAAGTAGAACAAGAAAAAAACTTTTAAAAATAAAGTTAAGAAATCAATAAACAAAAAATACGCCAGACGTCGCACTTTTATAACTTTTACCTCTGCTTGAGTTAATAAGGAATCTTTCCCTTATATCATGCAATCTACTAATCTACACTAAGTATGAACACTCCCACAAACACAAAGCTCAGCTTAGACCTCGCGAACTGTACAAAAGCAAATGTAATGACGTGAAATATGTAATTTTATTATTTATTTAATTTATTACTAAGATATCAAAATAAATTATAGACATTAATATCATTCTTTTTTTTTTCAAATTAAACCTATAGAAGAAATACTATATACATAGGTACATTACACTGTTACCAAATGCGGAATTTTCTAAACGCACAGTACACCCTACTGTGCGGTAATAGGAACTTTCTTCCGCGCGCCACACTACTATCTAAGAGCCTACCTGCGGCAGTGTTTCCAGGTCGATATCGTCATCTCCACCTCGAGGGCCGACACCTTTAGCTCTTTTTGTGATGCACGGGATCGTGGGCGACGGGTATCACTTACCTTGCTCGTTGTCTTATATGCATTGTATCTCTAGAGAGGGTTTGTAAGAAATTGTGAACAACTTACTTTTACCAGTTAGTCTATATCTATGTTAATATTCTGGAAGCATTGCGTGTTGAGTGGCAGAACTCAACGCCGCGTTTAACCTCGATACCAGAGCGAAGAAATGAAAATATAAATTTAAGTAGATAAATATTTCATCTCCTTGAGTGGAGATCGAACCCAAAACCAGTCGGTTTTATAGTCCTCCTCTTCGTGCCGCTGCGCCACGACTGGCCTCATATGTATGTAGTTGTTTGTATATATTTTTGTAAAAAAAAAAATATATATGACTTAAACAGCTGACTATGCAAGCAGGTACCATTATGTTTACTTTTTTTTATAACAAAATGAAATCCAAATACAAACCAAAATTTTTATTTCTGTTAAGTACAATATGTTGCCCTTAACTTGACTAACTTTCATAAATTACATATTAATTTTAGTTTCTCAGTCATTTCTAAATATTTCTACTTTCATTTACAAAGTGTTCTCGTAGTAATGAGACAGAAGTTCTTCTTAATCGTCAAAACTTTGGAGATCATCTTGATAAATATCTTCTTCCAATAAGTTCTCTTCGTCAGTCGTATCGACGGCAGAAGCTAGTATAGCTTTGATTTTAATTTTTTGTAGATACTAGTTACTACTACTATCGTGGACTCAATCCAAAAAACAATCCCCATTATGCATGCTAAATCTCAATTTTCCAATAAAAAACATGAGGAAGACCAACACTTACGTTGTTAATCAATAGAGCACTATGACTATTATGGGTGTCAGTCAATACACCCAGGAGGCAAGCATGTGGTTAAAATTGCGCGAGAGAACCAATTCTCTCGCGCAATTTTTTCTCTCGTTCAAGTTCGTTCGTGTAGCCCACACGCAATTCTACTAAAAACCAAATCTACCTGGGTGTTTTTATATAACCATATAAACTTTAAGGGCTACATATGGAGTAATTAAAATGAGTATTTTTATCAGTTTTTTTAAGGTGTCCACACTTAGGAAAGAAAAATACTTATTTTAGAAAACGTATAAAAATTTGAATGAAGCGGGACTTGAACCCACGCCTCCTGGAAACCAACCAGGACTTAACGACTGAACGTATGGCTTAGTGGTCAGAGCGCCTGGTCGGTTTCCAGGACGCGCGGGTTCGAGTCCCGCTACGTTCAAAGTTGTATACGTTTTCTAAATAAGTATTTTAAAATGAGTATTTTTAAATACCCATAGGTATAACCTTTAAGAGTTAAATATGGAAGCAGTAGGGAAATCAAATCTTAAAACAAGAAATACTTGCTCTAATTATTGCAAGACATTTACTTATTATGTTTATATATGATATATTGCATCTATAGTTATTAAGATATATCTCAGCTTCACGCTGTATCCCGCACACAGCAGGTTAGGCAGAGGAAACCTAGTGTTAAAACACTCTGTTCCCCACTTTCTGCCGGATTCTGGAGGCATTCCGTGTTGAGTGGCAGAACTCAATGCCGCGCTTTGCTTCGGCACCAGAGCGAAGAAATGGAAATATAAATTTAAGTAAATATTTCATCTCCGCGAGTGGTGATCGAACCCACAAACAGTCGGTTTTACAGTCACACTGTGCCGCTGCGCCACGACTGGCCTCATTTCTTTCTTTCTCTCTTCTTCTTTTTTTTTTCTCTTTTTTTTATTTTTTTAAGATATATCATATTAAGATATATTATACATACGGTAAAACACCTGTAAAATGTATACACTACGTAATTGCTACGGATTTATACTTAACGAATGTATTGATATAAATTATAAATACCTTTAAAATAGTTACATTAGATTTTTTTAAATATTCATTTAAATCTTATTTAGATTTATAGAGTGAGCGGTTAGTATCTAAATAATTTTCATAAACATTTAAGTGTTCGTAAACTGGCCAAAATAAAACAAAAGATATATGCACATTAAAAGTTCTCAAAGGTAGAGATTTAATAAATGAATAGTTTCTATTTCATTAGTAATATAAAATTTATTATACTTTTTTTTACTATAATTTCTATTAAATAAACTAGACTAGGAATAGGTTACGATATAAATTTCTACCGGAGCAGTACAATAGTTCTAATTAGACTTAAATTTTTAATAACTGGTCTGAAAGCTATTTCTAGTAGATACAGCCATTATTATGTAATGTCTAAATATTGATGTAATACAAAACAAGCTTGAAAGGACACGTACACGTGTTTACAGTGAATTAAGAGAAGCGAACGTCGATCACGATATGAATATTCATTGAAGCATAAAGACGATCACGACGGTTGGTGCTGCCTGCTGGTGGATGGAGGTGAGTCGCACACGTATACCTCATTGCCTTTACTCCATGTATTGGAGGTTTATGAAATATTCATTTTGAAATTCAAGAAAGAAATTTTAGTGCCGACTTTTGATGTTTTACAAACATTTTCTATAGCAAAAAATATTCTGTATCAAGATAAATATTTGTTATTATTAATTATGAGTTTTTACAATTCTTATTATAAGTTTTTCATTTGTATATTAGAAGATGAAAATTACTTAAATTTTACTTATTTTTACAAATTATTTGTTAAAAAGGACAGAATGGAATATTATAATCTTTTCTATTTTTCTACTGTTTTTATTTTTTTAAAACCGTAGACAACGAAGAAGGAACTATTGTAAAAACAACGCATTAAAAATATTACCTAATAGTGCTTTAATAATTTAAACTTAGCCACCTACATGTTTATAAAATTACATGAATACGATGTATGTATAGAAAATTATTCGTAATAGGTTCAATCGTTCGACTCAACGGTGTGGAAGTTTGAAAATAAAAGTGAAACGGAGTGGAAAGAGTTGCTCATTCAGTTTCGTGATTCAGCATTTTATTAACTGCGTGATGAAACAAACGTTGTGTGGCCGGTAATTGCTTGTTTGTTTTGGATACCTATGGCTCTTTAGCCAGATGTATGTAGCGTATCATAAAAAAAATATTAAATCAGCTTCACGCTGTATCCCGCACAAAGCCGGGTAGGCAGAGGGAACGTAGTGTTAAGACACTCCGTTTGCTACTTTCTGCCGTGTTCTGGAGGCATTGCTTGTTGAGTGGCGGAACTCAGTGCCGCGCTTTGCTTCGATACCAGAGCGAAGAAATGAAAATATAAATGTAAATAAATATTTAAGTGGGGATCGAATCCACAACCAGTGGATTTTACAGTCACACTTTGTGCCCATACTAACTGGCCTCAAATATAAAAATGAGAAAAAATTACGATCACTATATCGAGATCAGTAAATAGCCTAAACGTATAGAGTAAATTGGATTTTTGACGTGCCCATTAGATACAAACTTAGAGTTAGCCAAGTCATATAATAATAAACTAAATGAATTCACACATATTTATACAATATAGAATTATAAATATAAACTTGTTATTTTGTTTATTTTTATATTGACATTTGTAATAACCTTTTCTATATATATATACATATAATATAATATATAAGTATAACGCATCGCTTCGTGGAAGCCTATGATCATATGGCAGAGCGCACACGATCAAAGCCCCGCATCGTAGCCTTATGTGCAATCGCCTGTGCTCTCGAATTCAATGAATTAGCACCTGACACACCTGTCCCTTTTCAATGTTATCCTTTAATATAATATGCTTGAATGAACCTCTCGCTCATAGAAGGATGAATTAATTAAATTTTCGTCTGAGAAAATTTTAATACCTTTAACATCTTCTCTCGTCCGGCGACAGGTCATCTAGTTTTTTTAGGGTTCCGTATCTTTAAAGGTAAAAACGGAATCCTTATAGGATTACTTTGTTGTGGGTTTGTCCGTCTGTCAAGATCATTTAACTCGGGATTACTATCAAATATTCAGATCTACGGTTCCATGGAGCCCAGAAAAAATCTAGCTTCTAAATCAAAAGATACGACCATTTCTGTATTGTGTTTTTTGCAATTTGTATAAAATTCGCCGCGAAATTTAAACCTATATCTAGTATCTTCCATGCACTTACAGTTATAAAATTTGGCACGTAGTTAGAACTTATAAAACAAATAAAAGAAAAAATTGGAAAAGTGTTTTAGAAAATTTCATTATTTGGGGAAAAAATAGATAGAATTAAAAAATTATATTTGTAATTACTTAATTTCATACAAAATTACTACTAACTTAAGTTTGTCAACTTATGAAATTTGGCAAGAAATTATAATTAACTTACTGTGTAAGAATAACACCCGCAAAATATAATTTTACATTTATATCTGTTATAAATAAAAAATATTACAAACTTATAATTGTAGTTCATTTCATACAAAATGAGTGTATACGCCGGCAAAACTAGGCCTGTCAACTTTTAAAAATTGTATTTCATGTTGTACAGTCCTAAAATTGGTACGGAATCCTCGGTCCCCTGCGACCTGACGGCACCCTGCGTCCTGACGGCATATGTTACTAATACAGCTTAATTTTATATATTAACTGAAATATATATTTGCCATAATGATCACGTAGACAGAGTCGATGGCGACAGTTACTAGATAATAACTTAAAACATTTTATAAGTTTTAAGGTTTAAAGTTCAATGTAGTTGCATTAGCATAACTTTATATTCAGCGGAGAGCAACTTACTGGTGACATCATAAATTCTCTCAAACTTACAAATACTCGATAAAAATTTCAATTCACAACTTATAGTCGTCGATGAATTAAATTATGATCTTTATAGAAAATAGAACATTATTTTAGTAGTTTAGTGCGTCTATCTGTTATAATTTAATTTGTACGACTACAAATCAAGTGTTCTTCAAAATGAATGATTGCCCAATAAAAACAAAGTAAAACAATTTGCTTTATAAAAAATCAAACCAATTTGCTTTATAATTACTTCAAAAATGTAAAAAAATAATAATAAAACTATATTGTATATGAATCTAATGTACTTATCTATGTCGTGGCGCAGTGGCACAAGCGCGTGACTGTAATGTGACGGTTGTGGGTTCGATCTGCATTCGGAGGAATGATTTATTGCTTTTTATTTTCATTTCTTCACTCTGGTACCAAGACAAAAGCGCGGCGTTGAGTTCCGCCACTCGATAAGCAATGCCTCCACAATTTGGCAAAAGGTGGGAACGAAGTGTCCTAATACTATGTTTCCTTCTGCCTACCCTGCTATATATGGAATACTGCGTGAAGCTGACAAAAAATGTACCTATCCCTTCTTACATGACACTTTTTAGATAAGTTTTTTTTGTAATTATTTTTGCTTGCCAATTATATGCTGAAAAGATGAAATATTCTAAAAATTCTCTTTATTATTGTAACGATGACTTGTTATAGTAACGGTAGGTTAAGGTTGCTCCTAGCGTGTGTTCCACAGACAATCATTACAAAATAAGATTTTATTGACATTAATGATTTTATTAATGTCATTAACGACATATTTATAAACAGACGTATTTATTTATAAATTTATTGAATTTTCTCGTATTATTTTTAATTGAGGAGAGTATCTACTTTTTATTATAAAATAAAAAAGAAATAAAATGGCTGATGATGAGGAGGAATGTGGTTTCGGGGGTTTATATGAGGGTGGCCATTGGGCTTGGGACGACACCATAGAAGGATTGGTATTTATCAGGTAACAAACTTTCTATGAAGCAATTTACTTACTCCAGCGTGATTCGTGGTGCAATGGACCATCGGGATACCGCGTGGAACTGAAAAAATATATAGGTACGATTTATTGCATACTCTGTCACCTACACAATTATTAATATTTATTAGTATACATCTTACTTATGAGGCCTGTGGTTGCGATTGTAAACGCGACAGGTTATGGGCTCGATACCCACTCGAAAATGAGGATATATTTTCATTTGTTCGGTCTAGTAAAGAGGCACAGCGCGGCGTTGAGCTCGGCCACTTAACACGCAATGCTTCTAGAATTCGATGAAAAGTGGGAAGCGGAAATTATGTAATGGGAACAGGGTATAGGTTTCCAGGTTCTCTCTGTCTATCCTGCTATCAGAGAACACATGAAACTCCAAAAAAATCTTAGTATGTATCCTATTAAATTTTGATTTTAGTATTTAAAAGTGTATAGTTAGTTAAATGTATGTTCATATAATAACTTATTTCTATGTCAATTTTATTGGAGTAAAATAGGGCAAATTCTTATAGTAAAATATTAAATTTATAGTTAAATAAAACCATATAATGTTTAGACAAATTTCAAAAATAATATTTTATTTAAAATAATATGTAGACACAGAAAATGTTTTTAGTGATCTTCCACCAAAACCTGTAGAGACTATCCAAATAGCAATTAAAGCGCCGACAGGAACTGTAGAATTCCGAGATGATGTGGACTTAATCGAGCAAGTAATCTTTGTTTTAAAAAATAAAATAATACTCTTTTAGATATCACATAGTCATGAAAATGTTCTTAATTATTTAGGTATATATACAGGATGTGTCTGTTAAGTAAAAAAAAAAAACATCAGTTTATCATTATTGCACTATTGTCTATTGCACCGCTTAGTCTTTAGCTTAAATTATTTATACTCCAAGCTGAGTATAAAATAGTTAAATGCGACTGGCACTCCTAAGGTTCCGTAGCATTTTCAGGAATGTACAATTACAGGAAGTACAATGTATAACAGTCAACAAACTTAAGTTTACACTCATTATGTATGAAATGAACTACAAATATAAGCTTGTAATAGTTTTTATCTGTAATATAAATATAAATCTCCTTTCTGGATTTTTTATCTTCTTGCTAAAATTTGTAATTGTAGGTGTACGGGAAATATCGTGTAGACATTATTGCGGCCGATACAATTGACACACTGAAGTTTGCAATAAGTGCATACGCCCGTACGCACTTATACGTGCAATCTTTAAGGGAGTATTTTACTGCACAGTAACATGTGTTAAATTTACTTATTAATAATTACAAACAATTAAAACTTATTTTTAATTAGCGCTATTTTGTCTAAGATACGCTTTCGAAGACGCTACCAGAGAAAATTGAAACCGGGACAAGTAGATGTAATCACTATACAGGTCTGTAATATTTTACTTACTTTTTTGTAGTACATGTATAAAATAAAATACTTATAAAAATATTTTATCTTTTTATGTTATAAGTCTATCATTTAAATTGCAATCGTGTTCATGCACCCTGACAAAATCATGATTATTTTCTTAAAAACTTTATCATACATGTGCTCGTATGAATGTACGTTGAATATACGTTTATTATATATTTATATTTCATAGACGTTTTGGACCCCGATTCCCCTCGATAAAGACGGTCTCTTTACATACATTTCTTTTTTACATACATATATCTAGGGAAAACGCATAAAACCGAATGGGGGTGAAAATACAATATTAAATACGTCTTCCCTGATAAAGGCATGCAGAGTGTTAATTTTTTTGTTCCTTTTTTTCAGGACGTTAAAGATATAGCAATATACACCGCACCAGTTAATATTTTGAGTCCTATGTTAATAAATATGTTGCACCTTCCTACTACGGAGAGATTTATTAGAGCACTTGTGCTCTGCTGTCAGTACTATTTACAGGTGAAGTATATTCAGCTTTTATTTATTTAATATCCACTGCTGATCTAATTTCTGTACAATTTGTTGTTACAAGACTAGGAAATTAACATTATATTATTTAATAAACACAAGATCGTTTATGAAAAAGTGAAACTGATTAAAATTTTCTTTTGATCGTTGACCTGGTATCTTTCCTGGAAGCTATCGGTTTCGAGGAATGAGGGTAACGTATTATCATATCCCATCATTGAATCAAAATAGCGATACAGGGGAAGATAATAAAATATGTTGATATAACATTAAGTATCTCCGTTGTAGATATAGAACGTCGAACGTTCATGGCACTACGACGACGTCGATAATTTATTCTTAATTATTCTAGCATAAATTCAAATGTACCTAAATAAATATTAAGATTTTTTTTCCACAGATAACTGACGAAATGGCAAATCGTATTATTGAGTTAGAGACGAAAGTAAGGACACCACAATGCGATATAGTCGAAAGCGAATTTCGGAACAACCTATCTGATCTCAGACTTTTAGTAGCTAAAGAGTACAGCACAATGCTTATTGGTTTGACTTAATAAGTTATTTTTGAATATTTCTTACATTTATAGATAAAAACATATGTAAAAAGTAAACTGATATTAATTTTAAAATAGGTGGCAACGATACGAAAAAATTCCATCACATGGGACCACAGAAAAAACGTAGATCGTTATCTGATAAAGATGCTCGGCTTTTTGAAACGTTGTTGCGTGTATGTGTCCAGATAGTGTGGCTCGCTCTGGGGAGGAAGTCTTTTAATCAGATAGGTATATTGTTCGAATATTATGTACGTTTAGCATATTTATTATAGGTATTAAATGTCTAATTAGTTTTAATTGGACTTTTGCTAGCGGGACATGTTTTTTTAATGAACTTTATCACGTCTTATTTATTATTTTTTTCATATTCGCGCTGTATTCCATATATAGCAGAGTAGGCAGAGGCAAGTTACTGTTAAAGATTCGTTCCGTTTCCGATTCTAATCTAAATTTGCGAGCTAACTGGTGGAGCTCATCGTCGCGCTTTTGTTTTAGTACCAGAGATAATTAATTCCCCCGAGTGGGTATCTTACGTATTGATGGTGGGTAGTTACGATTGGTGGGTATGATAGTCTCTGTGCCACGTCAGTCTCAAGCAGTCAATTTTTTAATTTTAAGTAATTTGAACTCTGCGGAAAATGGGATAGAGTGTCTTAACACTAGGTTCCCTCTACCTAAGAAGCTGAAAAAAAAAAATGGTTTATGTAATAAGCATATATCCTAAAATTTATAGGTAATAGGCTTACCTATTAATCTTTGTAATTAACTGCTTTTTTAATTCTATCTAGAATTAGAAGTCAATCGAGTATTCAAATCAGATATATTTAACGCAGTAGAACATAACTTACACACTGGCTATATAGAAAAGATGGCAAAAGAAGAGCGTGCAGTGCTGCTTGGGTCTTGTGTTCGACGAGACAAGAAACTCAATTCTCGCTCCCCTCTTATGAATGAAGTGTTTTGCCACAGAGAAATAGATTACCGCTTAATGGGTCTAGGTGTCCTGAAATGTTATCAGTAAGTAAATGTTCTAAAAAGGAAATATTATATAAACAGGTTCTACATCTTATAGATACCTACCCTACTAATATTAAAAATGTGAAAGTTTGGAAACATGGATGTTCGTTCCATTTTCACACAAAAACTGCTGAACATATTTAGATGAAACTTTACAGTGATATTGTATATACATGAGAATAATACATTAAATATATTTGTCTATAGTTAAGGTATAATAGAACAATAAATAATCTTTAGCGGGCGAAGCCGCGGTTTTTTAGCTTAATATGTATGTCATATAATGGCGAACCAGCCGATTTGGCATTACAATATTTTTATCATATTGTTAATAACGAAACAAAAGTAATTAACTAATACATACTTTGAGTGCATTATAAAATTTATGTGTATTATAAAATAGATTGACATTCCATTTCTTTATTAGAGACATTATAGATTAAATTAGGGAATTTATTACTGAAATTTCTCTCTTGATTAAACTAAAAAATATCAAAATTCTACCAATTCTCCAAGTGGGATGTGAGGTTTCGAATATAAATAACATTTTTTTTATTAGTCCATATTATTAATTACCTAATCCGCTACTTTAAATTTTATTTACGTTATCAAAAAGTACGTTATTTTTCTTAAGGCGGAATAACATTTTTAAGATAAAATCTACTATTCTATATTAATGTAGACCAACACCAAGACTTTTGTATATGACGCACGCAGTGGCCGGGCCGGAGGAAAAGTTATCGGAATTAGGAATAATTCTTGGTATAATTGGTATGCCGCGATCATCATTTGATACAATGTTACGACCCTTGCCGACCGGTGGGGAAGGAAAATCGAAGGCATCTATGTAAGTATTTGAATAAAAATATGTGTTTAAATGTATAAAACTTTCGAGCGTAAACCATTTTTTTTGTAAATACATATTTAATAGCTTTTCTCTAATATTATCAATTCTGTGACCTTTTACTTTATATCTTAAGATAATCCAGATATCCAATTAAAATGTACTAAGTAATTAAAGAAATAATAAATGTAACTTACCTACTAAATAATTAAGATAACATTCAAATATTTTCTCAAGTTCTTTTACAGACAGGCACCAGACCTACAGGCGGTAACTTTTAATCTTAGATTACAAAGTTTTAAGTACAATTTGAACTGGATTGACGTCCTCTTAAGATATTAGAAAATAATTAACGACAGCTTTCAAACATTTCAGCCTATATAGTCTAATATCTTATAGTATATAGTAATACTATGTACATACATAAAATATATACATATATTCGTTTTACTATTAAAATAGTGTTTACATAGACAATAATATACTCTTTTTTAATTTTCACATTTAAAGGTCTTCACAGAGCTACGGCTCTAAAAGTAGTACAAGTAGCTCAATGAGAAAAAGCCAGCTCGTGCCCCAGAAATTATACTCAAATATAGTGCTGCCACGCATGGAGTCTCGTCTGTACGTATTCAAATCTGTTGTTATATTGTTTGTGTATAGTGTACATTGAATAGAATAAATAACGTCATTTGACAAATGTACGAGTATGTTAATTAAAGATGGAATAAAGTATTATTTTGAAAGCACATTTTGGTGCACATGAAAGGCAGTGCAATTTTTTTTTCAGCTTCATGCTGTATCCCGCACACAGCAGGGTAGGCAGAAGGAACCTAGTGTTAAGACACTCCATTCCCCATTTTCCGCCAATTCCTGGAGGCATTGCGTGTTGAGTGGCGGAAATCAACGCCGCGCTTTCCCCTCAACACCAGAGCGAAGAAATGAAAATATAAATGTAAATAAATATTTCATCTCCTCGAGTGGGGATCGAACCCACAACCAGGCGTCTAATTAATTTTTACACATAATAATATGTATATTTGTATATAAAGTATATATCTTTTTATATTTTTTATATGCCTATAATACATATGTATGAGATTTATATTAACACCATAAGACAATATAAAATACTTCTTTTCATGTAACCTAAGTTTTGATTTTATTTTCTTTTCTTATAGCTTACACTTTCCTACGGAATTTCCCGACGAGCCTGAAGAAATTCGCCAATGCAGTGAAACTCAGAGAAGACGCTGGCAAAACAGACTTCGCAGACTGCTACATCCACATTAGTCGACAGAACTGTTGACACTTGACACAGTTTACAAAATGATCTACTGTCACATTGTAAGTTAAATATGATTTTACAATTAATTTATTCAATGACCTATATATTATTATTTTTTAGTTTCACGCTGTATCCCGCACATAGTAGAGTAGACAGAGGGAACCTAGTGTTAAACTTAAAACATTCCATTCGCATTAAAATACCTCCGTTCTTCCTCATTTTCCGCCGAATTCTGAAGGTAATGCGTGATTAGTGGAGGAACTCAAAGCCAAGCTTTGCCTCATTACCAGAGCGAACAAAATGAAAATATTAAATAATGAAATTCCTCCTCTTCCTCCTTTCCTAAGGGGAATCGAACCCCCTAAAAATACAACTTGTTGCGCTTACAGTCGCACGCTTGTGTCTCTGTGCCACAAGTGTGATCAATACCTTCAATGACCTATATAAATCGAATATTTTCGTGGCTATAGATATATATAATAAAGTTTTTTTTTTGCTTTTTAATTTATAAAGCTATAACTTTAGAGTGTTGGTCCGTAAAGAAAATTTTATGTTATAGTTATATCATTTTGGTTTGGTTAATAGAATGAAAAATCTACCACTATTTGAGTTCCGTCACTCGGATAATGGAGTGTCTCAACACTAGGTCGTCTCTGCTCATTTCCTTTGCATGATGAACGTGAAACTGAATAAAATGACAAAAAGTCACGAATATTTGACATACATATTCGTTATTAAAGATAAGAATGGAGAATAATTTTATTTTGTTACAAAATTCAAATAAATAGGAAATATCAATATAAAAGTTAAAAAAAATAGTTAATAACGAGTTACAGTTTTACAAATATTATTTTCTAAAGAAATTAATTTAAAATTTCCATTTTGTGAATGCAGGGTTGGAGCGTCCCGTCATGTCGTATCAAATTATTCAATGAATTTTAATATTTTATAAAAAAATTACACTAGTCATATAACTTATACATATATATTTTATTGTTTGTGAATAAAGAATATACAATATTTGATCTTTTTTCTTTTACATGTTATTTAAAAAAATAACCTCATAGTCTATAGGCACTTTTAATATTTTTTGTCTATGAAAAAAAAAATATCAAGGCATTTACGATGGAGCAAAAGGAGTAGTTACCCATTGTATATAGTCCATAACTGAATATTTTATGGCGAGTAATTTTGACAAGATAATCGCGCTGACGAATAAATGAGGAATACGTGCCACTAAATCGTTTCGTGTCAGAGCTTAATATTGCATGAAAATTATTGTCTTCTTTGACCTTTGAGGTGTTTATGGCTATCATATTTCTAGCTATGCCTATCAAATTGATGTAAGCATTGTCAGTAAAAGGTTAAGTTGTATATTGTTGTAGATTGTTCGATGAGAGCTCAAAAATGTTTTTGGTTTTAAACTAATATTTTGTATCTTACTACAAAATATATTAAATTTTGACGGTTAATATTTCATAAATTTAGCGCTTATAAAATATTTTTTATACTCTGAAATAGACGATAAAAAAATGGTGAAGGTCTTCTAGATGTTCTTCTCGCTTGTGCATTATTAATTAAGATTGAGTTAGTAATATTATATACCATATTACCGGTGTTATATGTTGCTAATGTTTTTTTATAGTATTTAGTAGATTAAATTTTGTATACTACCATACAAATGGATGTCATTAAATTATTTCTAGAGAATAAAGCTCCTATTAACATTTTGCTAATTTAACAAACAAAATATTTCTATGGACTTGTATGATTTGTATAACTTTACTACTCAGAAAACTTTCGTGCAAAATGAATAATACTAAAGTGACCTTCGCAGACTGTTCAGTTCATGCAATTATTTTTATCATGATAATCAATAGAGGAAAACTGTAGAGTGTAGTAATAAAAAATTATGTTAAATAGTATTATATTTTTATATTATTATGAAAAATACGAGCTAAGCAAGCTTTTTAAGCTTCACGCTGTAATCGCATATAGCAGGGGATCCTAGTGTTCTTACTGTAGAGTAAGTAAGGGGAACGTAGGTTCCCCGACTGCGTCGAACTTTCGAGACTTTGTGTCGTAAGTGGCGGAATTGAATATAACGTAATTTAATAATATTTAATTCCCCCGAGTGGAAATCGAACCCACAACAATCGCGTTTATAATAAGATGCTGTGCCACTAAGGCCTTGGCTAGTAAGTATATTAATAGTATTGATTATACTCTAAAACATTAGAGTTTATGGAGAAACTATATCACGCAATAGAAAAAAGTGATGTTTTAAAAGTTTACTACTACATTCCTAAACACAGGTACAGGTTTATCGTAAAGCAACAGTTATTGATGCATCTACTTGACGTTGGATCAGAAATCTATTCCACTTCGTTAATTCAACAGGGACGGCGCCGAGCCGTTTAAGCGATCATGATTGATTGAGGCGGACGTGAGTTTATGGTATTTTATACTGCTGTATTTTTGTGTCAATACACATATTACATACTAGCGGCTCGCCCACGGCTTCGCCCGCTTAAAATACATGATTATTGATTTAATAAGCAGAATTAATTGACAACTATAATGACTTCTAATATGATTTTTTTACGACATTATCGTCAAAGAATTTTTGATTGTTTTAAATTAAAAAAAACGACCATTGTTGATATTAGATATTTATAAAATATACATAAAGCTAATTATTTATTACACGTATATATTTTTGTAACTTTATGTTCTTTTTACCTATATAATATACTCTGTTAAATGTGCTGATGTCAGTGAATAATTTAATTTACTCATTCAGAAACAGCCTTAAATGGTAAATTATTGATTTGAAGGACTCATAATATTCTTTGTAAAATAACTGTAATAATTGCATATTAACTCCTGTACAGTTTTTAAATTAATTACATATATTATATGAACGAACCAACCAAAAAATCTTTGTATTTACATACTTGATATTTCTTTCAAGATCGTTCTTTATCTCTGTGTTGAATTAATTACAATTTCTTTCAGATGACGGTAACTTTTTTTTAATGAACCGATTTTGATAACTTTAGTAGTTAAGTTGAGTTAAAACAAAGCAATTGGTGAAGTTTTCAAGTAAATCGGTTCAGTACTTTCAGAGAAAAATGTGGACAAAAATATGTCGATAGACAGACAGACAGACAGACAAGAAATAAAATAAAAACTTTTTGCTTTCTATTATTATTTTTAAGTGTCCCTCTATCCATTTCAGTCAAAATGACTAAATGTACAAACAAAATATTTTTACTGTCTTATTATATATAGAGATTAAACGCATTAAACTTTGGAAGCCAGTCGTGGCACACGGGCGCAAGCGTGTGGCTGTAAACGCGACAAGTTATAGGTTTGGTTTCCATGACAGAAAAAAGGAATATATAGTCTTTCTATTTCTTCGCTCTGGTATCGAGGCAAAGCGAGGAGTTAAGTTCAGCCACTCAATATGCAATGCCTCCAGAATTCGGCGTAAAGCGTAAAGTCTCTTGACACCAGACACCCTCTGTCTACCCTGAGACATGAGGGATTCAGAACAAAGAATAAGATTGAGTAAAAGTATTCGACAGTATTTTGGGATGTTTATGGTCTGGTAGAAATATCCTGATTCTTGCAGGAACTGAAAATAGATTTTAAGATATTTAGTTCTTTCATTTTTCTCACTAGATCACAGATGTTTTAAAAATTAAATCAGCTTCACGCTGTATCCATTACTCAGTAGGGTAGGCAGAGGGATTAAAGGAATTTTTCGAGGCATTGAATATTGAGTGGCGGAATTCAACACCGTTTTTGATACCAGAGCGAAGAAATGAGAATATTAGGAAATAATAATTCATTCCTTCGGGTGGGGATCGAACCCACAACTGTCGCGTTTGATTCACACTCTTGAGCCCAGGGCCACGACGACCTCACAAGATGTTTAAAGGTTTTATAAACCTGAAGTATTACTTACCAAGCTTGAAGAAGTCGTAATTAAAGCATGTTACATCACACAATAATAAATTATTGTCGTTTTTTTATATAAATTTAGAATCCACATACTAACGTACGATTATTCATTATCTCTGAAATCCACGTTCAGAATAAATTACAGAGTTGCTTCAAAATAATTATCACATTTCACACAGCTCCCTACTACTTATACTACATTAAATTATACATGAAAAGACTTTGAAATTGTTATATAATTATATATTATGGAATGTCAGATATAACCGAAAGATATTAATGAAAAAATATAACAATTTTTCAACCTTTAAACGCGGCGTTGAGTTCCGACTCTCAACAGGCAATGCTTCCAGAATTCGGCGGAAAGTGGGCAACGGAAATATCTTCATGGAAACGGAGTGTCCTAACACAGTGTGAATCTAAAAAAATATTAATAAACAAAAATAAATAACAAATGTTAACTAATAAATAAATATTGCACTTTTTTAATATTATATTTCATGTAATTTACATGGCAACATCATGAATTTTCTATATGGTATTACAGGTAAGTAGTACTGGAAGTAGAATATCAAAGCTCGTAAAAAGCTCGCTCTGTCGTGGGCAGGTGTAACATGTTTATCATTGCTGGAGACAATATGGAGTAGTATGCCGTAAAATATCACGTCTTTCACTACTAATGCATATAATAACTTCACTTTTTATAACCTTTTTAATATTAATTTAAGTAATATGAAAATAGTAAGTAATTTGAAACATCTAGATTTTAAAGATCCAGTCGTGGCGCAGGGGCACAAAGTGTGACTGTAAATGCGATTAGTTGTGGGTTCGATCCTCACTCGAGATAATGAAATATTTATTTAAATTTTGTATTTCCATTTTTCGCTCTAGTGTCGGCAAAGTGCGGCGTTTAGTTCCGCCACTCAACACGCAGTCTCTCCAGAATTCGGCGCAAAGTGGGGAACGGAGTGTCTTAACACTAGTTTCCCTCTGGTAGGCACCATGCTGTGTGCGGGACGCATCGTGAAGCTGATTCTTTAAAAATTTGTAATATAAGTATAGTATAAAAATTAAAGCCATCTTCTAAAAAGTAATAATTTACGTAAACACCTAACAGTTTAAACAGTATCTATCATTAAATAAATTAAGTTATTTGTGTTAGTTACTCATGTGGATTTACTACATATTATATTTAATAAGATTACATTCGAGATGTAATATGAATAATTTTCGCAATTAATATAATACCTGCTTCCACAAGTCAATGTCGCCTTCGAACTCAACGGCGCGTGTGATTGTCTGCGACATTTCGGTAAATTCTTCCTGTGAAGGAGGTAAATCGTTAAGAAAATTATACATTTTGTAATAATATACTAAATTCTGGTATGGGGTAAGGTACTATTAGTCATGCGATTTCTTGGTTAATTGGGCTTACTTGGGAGTCTCCCTTTTATAAATATATTGAATTTTCGTCTTATTTCTTAAATATACTAGGGAACTAATTTTGATATATTTCCAAACTGTAAACTTAAATAAAGGTGCCTATGAGGTAATTGATAAATAATAATTTTACAATATTTTGCATATAGTAAGTAAAAGAAATACGAAAAGTTAGAGAGTGTAAAGTTGTTTACAGCTATCAAACAAAAGCGCGCAAATTTTATCGTGTGTCTATTTTAACTATTAATATGGCAATCTTGAATGGCGAAGGACTGCATGAACTGCTTTTATACTATACTACAAAAAGCAGTTCTTTATCATACATTACTTGAGGTCCTAATATCAGGAACCACCACATAACAGGGGTCAAGAATGGCCTGTAAACAATTACAACGATAACGCTTAAACATTATTACTATTAAAACTCATAAAATATATAAAAACATAACGATTTTGTTGCATATTTAAAATAGCGTTTTATAATAATGAAATAGAGGTTTCAATATGTTTATTTATGTGTTATATGTTCAGTGCGATGGGGACAAAGTTTGAAAGTGGCTGGCGGACCGTAAGAGTTACTCACTCAGCCGTCGATGAGTTCATAACGAGTTCATTCGATGCCGATGTTCTGGAAACTCGGGCAAGGGCGCTAACATATTAGAAATACCTATGTGTTAGAAATGTTTGTGAATGTCCTTTGATCTCGTAATATAATATAAATAACATAATATTTTATGTTCATTATGATATTTTAAATAATTCAGTATTAAATTTAACTGAAGCGGTTACCTTTAAATTATCATCGTTTTAATTAACGTCGTTATTTTTAAATGAGTCTTATGGCAATTACTTTGTGTTATCTTGCTTATATTTTCTTTTTCTCAAGTATCTATAGGTACTTCTACTATTTTAAAATAAAATAAATATCAGATTTCTAATAGTGTACACGAAAATAAAATTTAAGTAGGAATTCCACCACAAAGTATCTATATTTAAAAATTAAATATACGCTTCAACCTAAAAAAACAAATTTCTTTATTTAAAAATTTTAGTAGTATAGGCCAAGTGTTAAGTCGCCTGGTACAAGAGTAAAAACCTGATTTTTGTGTCAACAGGCTTAAACGGTGGCTAGACGGCTTTTGAGAGCAGCGTGTGTAGCTATCGACTGCTCTGTTTAGTGCATTGGACCCTGGACTCATCTAGTCATCCGTGTGAAACTTTAAACCTACTGTGGCTTCTTTTAAATGGGTCAATAGGTTTTTTTCACTGCCTTAATTATTTACAGTTGAATTAATAGTTTAACTTTACTACTTTAAGTAGATAAAATAGAATTATTTATAAGGCTTATAATATATTATTTTATATTATATAGTACATGTTATTCGATGATAGAGATAGATGAAAGTTTTTAAGTGCTCAGGTTGGTTTTTGATTCAATTGTTCTCGAGGGAATATTTAAGCTTAAGATTTAAAGTTTTAATTAATTTAAACAACATAACTAGATATCTCTAGGTCAATTAAATAAGGTGCTTAATTAATGTAACACAAAGAAAATATCTTTGTTATGTCTCACAAAAAAAGACCATAAATCAGATTCACGCTGTATCCCGCACACAGCAAGGTACGCAGAGGTAATCTAGTGTTAAGACACTCCATTCCCCACTTTGCGCCGAATTTTACAAGGCATTGCGTGTTGAGTGGCGGAACTCAATGCGGAGCGTTTGCCTTGGAAAGCAAAGAAATGAAAATATTAATAAATAATTTAATTCATTTGCTCGAGTGGAGATCGAACCCATAATTATCACGTTACTGTCACAAACTTGTGCAACTGAGCCATGACGTTTATTACTCTTTTATATCTCTATTAGTTCAAAATTGGAGTAAAATTACGCGCGACACTCAGATTGAGACGCGCGACGTCTTTGAAGTGACTACATCCGCAGTAACGCTTCCTATGTGCGCACAGATAGACAAAAATTGATCACAAACACGTTATTTATATAGCGATTTAAAACCTTACGCTTAACTACACCGTGCAGGAATATTAATGAAGTTATTTCCTGCAACGAGAAATAATTGGTATAATTACTGCCGTTGTAGCGACATGTCTATAAAATACGTCATTATATATTTTTATATTATATTCATTATTCATTCAATTATTTTATATATGAACATGGAGATTTTTATATATGAACCGTGTTATAATTTTAAATATTAATGACATATTCTGTAAATGGATAGACATTTTTAATTAAGGCGTATATTTTTTGTAATTGTATAGTGTCATTTTGTATAGTGTCATTGAATTGTTTTGTAATTGTAGTCATGGTGTAGAGGTGGGTTCGATCCCTTATCGAGAAAATGCGATAGTTATTTATAATAATATTTTAATTTCTTCGCCCTGCTGGGCTAAGCGTGGCGTTGAGTTCCGCTACTCAACACGCAACACGTCGAGTATTCATCGGAAAATTGGGAACGGAGTGTCTTAACACTAAGTTCTCTTTGCCTATTCCTAAGTTCTCTTTGCCTATTCCTGCTGTGTGCGGGATACAGCGTGAAGATTAATTTTTATTTTGGTAATTATATAACTATTAATAACAATGTCTTGTGAGTCTGTTGTATATAAAATATTAGCTTTAGTAAAATAAGAATTATTTATTAAAGTTAGTCGTGTGTGCAGCATGTGTGTAAATGTTTTCTGTAAGCGTTCATGGAAATGAGCCGGAGATGACGATGCTGTATCGGAGGCGAGTGCATGTTGCCAAAACTCAGCGTGGACTTATTTTATATAAGTATTTACGGTTACTTTTAATATTAATATTTCAGAATATATACCTGCAGAGTTGTAACTTATAAGAGTTATGAACGAATAATATAATGCTTCTTATAATTATGTTTATATACGTATAGTGCTGACAACTAATCTTTATTTTTGATGATTAAAAAGTAACGGTTAAATCTATATTTTTACATATTTTAATTTTTAAATTTCTTTGTATTATGTCGTAGTTATCATATTTAAGATAACATCAATTAATTAGGGGGGTGGGGAACGGAGTGTCTTAACACTAGGTTCCTGAAAAAAATATATATTCAGGAATTAAAATAATTACGAAGAATTTTAATGATTACATTATTCCATTTTCCCCACATCATTTTTATTTTAACAATAATAAACTCTGTTCCCTTTAAATGTACAACAATTTAAGTTGAAACTATAATTTATATTAAAGTTATTTATATATCTAGTTTGACATTTTCAATTCCTTAGGTCGCTTTGTGTTGATACAATTACTGGTCGTACAATGGCGTAATAGCAGAAAATAAACCTAAAGCAGGCCATCGCAATTGGTGCACCATTGTCCGTGTACACGATACAAAAGAAATACGAATCGAGCTGAAAGAATGTGTGTTATTTACGTAAGCATGTTAACTTTATCTCAGTAACGTTTTGGGGAGAATATTTTAATTGGTCTGTTTTAAGTTTTCGTTTTTTTACCAACCTGTATCCAGCAAATAGCAGGGTAGAGGGACCGAGTGTTATGAGAAGAACCTAGTGTTAAGACACTCCGCTCTCATATTGAGGCGGAACACGACGCCGCGTTTTTACTTTGGTAGCAGAGCGAATTAAAAAAAATATTATTAAATAATAATAAGATATTAGAGTGGTAATCGAACCCACAACCGTCGCGTTGCAGTCACGCGCTTGAGATCATGCGCCAAGACAATTTCAAGAATTAATTTCTTTTGTTTTTTTTTCACTTCTTAATTCTAAAACAAATTGCAATTTATGATATTAATTTAAAACGTTGAGTCAGTTTATTTTATATTACTTTTAGGTATAATAAGTCATTCACTGTGTTTTTAAAATATCAATATCGTTAAGAGTTCAGTCGTGTGCGTATCTATACTTATATAATAAAGTAAGAACGTAACGGAAGAGTTTGTTTGTATGTTTTAACGCTAAAATCTCAGGATCTACTGTCCGATAGTTTTGTATGAAACTGACATATAAAAAAAGTGACATAAAATAATTAAAAATTGCAAGGTTTTTTTTATTATTTTAACGTTTTTTATTTTATACAGATATTGAATAATAAAATTATTCCATCATCAAGGAAATTTTATAAAGATATGTTTTGGCTTTTAAAGCATGTAATTTGGACGTATACTCTTTGAGAAAATATAAATTAAAAATAATCCAACGCTGCGGGGGGTGCTCTTGCCGCCAATTTCGCCCTCGCAAGCAGCCATTTAATGCGTACATTATCTAAAAAAATTTTTAATTTTTTTAAATTGTTGCGAGCGTATCCGCGAGTGAGCCGCTAGTATATTATCAAATGTGATTTTTACATAATATATGTATACATAGGTACAAATACCACCTTTGTAATTTGTAATTTAAAACTTATTTATTTAATTACCTAATTGTAATGCATTTTGTGCATATTAAAATAAATATAGTTGTCAATAAACTGGATTGTAAGCGGATGTATCTAATTAAAATGGGGTCAGGTAGCGGGAAGCGATTTATAGATATATAAATGGTAAGCAAGAAACTTTCATCAACGCCCATATTAATTTAAAAATTAGCCTTAGTAAATTGTTCAAGACAATTAGTTCAATTAAACTTATTATCATATTCTACAGTTTATTTTTTCATCTTCATGATGTATCCTGTATACAGCATTGAAGGCAGATAGAGAGAGAGAAGGCAGAGCGGATCCTAGTGTTAATATATGCCGTGTCCCACTTTTCGCCGAATTCTGGAGACATTAAGTGTTGAGTGGCGGACCCTAACGCTGCGCTTTACCTGTACACCAGAACGAAGCAAAGAAAATATACATTTAAATAAATATTTCATTTTCTCGAGCGGGAATCGAACCCACAACCAGTTGCGTTTACACTCACACTTTGTGCTCCTGCGCCACGACTGGCCTCTACCTACAATTGTTAAATATAGAAATAAATTAACACAATTTTATTGAATATAAAAGCATTCCTAGATACAGATATCTATTATTGAAGGTATTCAGTATACACCATATAAATGCACTTGTCGGTGATTTATTTATAAATGAAGTTTACTCCAAATTGAACCAGTAGTGTTTTAATATTCGAACGTATACAGAAAATAAAATGCACACGCTGTTACACAGTAAATAATTCTAACGCGAGTTACCATTCACACTTGCAATAAAAGCAACAATGCAATTCAGCCGGAGTTGCATTCGGCCGATGGCTCCTCACTAAAAGTTGTTTCGTTCGTCCACTGCCAACGATTACTGACACGTACATACATACATACATACATACATACATACATACAGAATAAAAATACAAGCAATCAGAGTGTACTGCGACCTTTTACATTTACGATATGTTATAACCAATGAACATCAAATGCATGGATCTGTCTAAGCTAATAAAAAAACGGTAGAAAATAAAAATGTATAATCTATGCTTTTTATATATATATACTTTAATATATACTATATATTATATATGTACTTTTTATATACTTTAATATTAATTTCAGTAAAAAATATCCATTATTTTTATATTTTTTTAAAGTATTATTCCACATTTAGGAATGAAAAATACTTTTCAAGAAAAGGTATAAAAAATTGAACGTTGCAGGATTTATGATATCTATTCATTATTTGATAGTGACTAGACTAATAACAAAAAATGTTGGTTTTAGTTCAAACTAATTTTATATTTAAAGTATGAAAGTATAATCGTACTGTCCATCTGTATGTTATTTTAGAATATGAGTATATTTTATGTTTTTATCTACTTATTTCACGTAATGAGTTCAAATGCACAAAAAGGAGGACGGAGTAAGTTACTCTTTGTGCGTTAAACAGGTATATAAGATAGCTTTAAACTATTGAAATAAATCTCACGCACATATTACGTAATACTCTACTCTGAAATAGTCTCCTGTTCTTATTACAATTAATAAACAGAAAATCCCATTTCCACAGAAGCAGTTACGTTTATATCCGCGAGTAAAGCTCTACATTTTATTTATTTACCAGGTCTAGAATAAAAGGGAATTCAAAGCTGGATAACGTAGTTCTCATAAAATGCAGCGATGTCCGATTTGTGGGAATGGCGTATAAAAATTTCAAAGAGCCTATACGAGCACCAGCGGCGGGCGCAGTGTCCGCGTCCGCGGCCGCATCACTCGCCGCTGCATAAAACATGCAAATTGGACCACTTCGTTGGTGTGCCTAAGTACACTCGCTTTTGCACTTTTATGTGAAACTGGGGCCTATTAGTCATGTAAATATTGTTAAACGAAGCGCATCCCTCGACCGCACTCAAATCCTGTTATGCAGTCTAGTTTTGAATTAAGCTCCTACTATGAAAAGCTCGCAGCGTTCGGTATAATTAATTATGACCGTATAGCGACATATATAGCATTTAATCATTTACTATTCCTCTCTTATTACCGTCGTGGCATATTTGTTTAGATATTTTGTTAATTTGACATAATTATTATGAAAATTTTAAAATTTCTTATGCATAAATTGTTAGAAATCATTTAAAATACAAAATTGAAAAAAAAAACGTTGATAAATTAAAAATTAAATCCCGCACATTGCAGGGTAGGCAGAGGGAACCTAGTGTTGAGACACACCGTTCCCCACTTTTTGTCCCCCACCCCGCTGAGTTCTGGAGGCATTGCGTATTAAGTGGCGGAACACAACGCCGCGTTTTGCCTCCACACCAGAGCGAGGACTTTGCCTCGACCCCGGGAAAAAGAAAATATAAATGTAAATAAATATTTCATTCCCTCGAGTGGGGATCGAATCCATAACCAGTCGATTTTACAGTCACACTGTGCAAGTGCGCCACGACTGGCCTCTTTTAAAGTTAATAAATTTAATGTAATGATTGCATAAATTTTTAATTGGACATGCGGAGGTGCCAGTTTGTAGGTAAGCATTATTAGAACTCCAACAATAGAGCCTAAACGATGCTGGGTCGTCGCTTTTCCTTGTTGAGATTTGAATGGCGGGCATTTGGCGTAATAATGATCTTTTGTGTTTTAATGACTAAAATAATGACTTATTATAAATTCAAAAAAATTGTTATTTTTTTTTATATGTCTATGAAACGATTTGAATCAAAGTTAAGAGTCTTATATATTCACAATTCGTTATTTTTTTGTTTTTGGATGGATTAAATATTTTAATCCATTACATGAACTTGTGTATGTCTGTATGAATTTTGTCTATCTGATATTTATTAATTTAAAACCTTAAACAATCCATCAGAAGTAATAGACAATAAGGTACTATAAATGTTTAAGAAATCTTACCTTGGAAACTGCCAAACAAAAATTTAAGAACTAATGTGAACTTTCAACAGACAGGTTAGGTTCGGTCTGGGGTGTCCACTGGGGTTAACCACGAGATCTGACGTCGGCTCCATCAATTACTCATGCTCGACGCTCTCTTCCGTTTAACCGACGTAATGTACGGAATATATATATACATACGGAATGTACGTACACAAAAATAACATTACATACTACATCATATACAACCTGAAACCGAAAAGAAAACTCTTCACAACACGTAAATAAAACAAACTTAATTCTTTGTTGTATATATAATTTTTCTATACGACTTAAACTATTTTTTTTATGTTATCAAAAGTTTCACACATAATAGGTATATACGTATATAGGTTTTACCATCCAAACTAGTATTTTTGACACCTGGAACTCGCATTTTTACTTTAAATTCATCCTAGTTATGAGTTAAATACCTATTTTAAATTTAAATATTAAAAAAAAAAAAAAATAAGTTTAAGTTATTTTAAAGCATATTATTACAACTTCGTCAGTCGTGGCGCAGAGGGACAAAAGTAAGTGTAAAAGCGATCGATCCCCCCTCGACGAAATGCATTATATATTTACATTTTTATTTTTATTTTTTTGCTCTGTTGTGTCACTCAACACACATTGCCCCGGCGAAAAGTGGGAAACGGATTGTCCTCTCTCTACCCTGCTTTGTGCGGGATACAGCGTGAAGCTGATTTAATTAGATTTTTAATTACAACAATAAATTGCGCAATTTTCACAGTACTTTACATAAAAGTAATGAAAATGAAGAATTATTGGAGCGTTAAAAATAATTTTATTAACTTTTAGTGTACATGTTAAGTATCTGAAACCAATCTGTTGTGTCAAAATGTCATCTATGTATATATTTTTCCTGTTTTTTTTTCAAGCGATAAGTAAATTTTGACGGATTTTTTCACACTTAATGTTTTAACCAATGAAGTAATGGTCTACTAACAAAACGAAATAATTACTAGAGATTATCTATCTATCTATATATATATATATATATATACTAGCGGACCCGGACGCGGCTTCGCCCGCTTGAACTATACGGATGCTTATTAGATATATATATGAAATTGTTTTTGAAAATATCTAATTTAAATGAAAAAATATATAAGTAAACGTAATCATATTAAAATATTAATAAAAAAACTAAACAAAACCAGCTGCATTATTAATATTATCAAAGTAAAATAAATATTTAAAATAATTAAAGTTAAATGTGTAGTGATATGTTTTTGCAAGTGCATGTGGTTATTTACATAATACTTAAATACAATAAAAAATATTATACTTTTTGTCTCTGTCTGTTTTTCTATTTCCCCGAGCTAATGCCCAGAATAACTGAACTGATTTTTATTGGACTTTCAGTGATCGATTTTACTCATTTACCCGGGAAAAATCTATTTACACGTTTTCCTTGTGCGCGTACATAGATACTATATGAAATAACTAAAGTCCTTTCTACATTTAAATATTATAAGTTTTGCGAGCAATATCAAATAAAATCCCAAAAAACTAAAATTATAATTTATTAAGTGTATAACAACGGTATAGATAACCACCCCGCCAACAAATCAACCAACCGAGATGAAATAACCAACAATTCTTTCCTTAAATAATATTATGCCGATGCCGCGCAGAGCCGCAACTTACACCACACCAAGAAATTTATGAACATCTAACTAATCTACTACTCGAATAAGCGAAGAACCAAAGAAAAGTATAAATTAATTATAAACATCAAATAATTACATAAAAATTATCAGTAGTTCGAAAATGTATGAAAATTACCCGTTCGCGTCGGTCATACTATGCCGCCCGAAGGCTAGATCATTTTGAATCAGTGATCCTTAATTATTTATTAGAATGTTATACAGTAAACTATAATTTCAATCTAGATGAAATGCTAAAAGTGACTATTATATAAATTTTCATAAGGATCAATATCAAATTATAGAAAATACGTACAACAAAAACCCGATAAATATAAAGTAAATTAAATAAAATGGTTACTTTTGCTCAACCTTTAGAGATAAACATATACCATCGCGGACTTTTTTAAAGTTGAGTCAGCGCACGACATGTATGCGTTAAGCAAGCTCATTTTGGGTGACGTTTTCTTATAACAACAAACAAATTTTGCAAACCGTTGCTTAGGAACGGTCGGTTGTTATTAAGATGGCAGAATAAATTGCATGTCAAACTAAAAAATATTTTAATATATTAGTATATATCGACAATATTACAAATATGAGAAAAAAAAGTAGCCTATGTTCATCCGAAGACCCTCAAGTATCTCTTTATGAGTATTTTATCACAATTGAATTAGCGGTTTGACCCTGATTGCGTCACAGACAGACAGACAGACAGACAGACAGACAGACAGACAGACAGACAGACAGACAGACAGAGTTACTTTCGAATTTATAATATAGGTATGGATATATATATATATATATATATATATATATATATATATATATATATATATATATATATATATATATATATATATATATAAAAAAGGACTTGTGCTGACTGACTGAGGTAAGACGCACGCAGAGCCGTAACCGCTGATGGTAGAAACGTGAAATTTAGGCAGATGTTTATTTTCATATTCTGGACATCCACTAAGAAAGGATTTTGAAAAATTTTAACCCTAAAAGGATGAAATAGGGGTTGAAAGTTTGTATGGATTTTTTTTTAAATCGGCACTGATTTTTATAAAATTTGAAATTTAGACTCTTAAAAACATTTCATTGAACACGTTTTTCATGGTTTTTTAGAATTAACCCCCTAAGGGTGCAAATAAGGGATTGAAAGTTTATATGGAAAAATCTTTAAATCACCACCGATTTTTATAAAAAAAATAATTCAGACTGTTAAAAATATTTTATTGAACACGTGTTTCGTGGTTTTTTTAAAATTCACCCTTTAGTGTCTAAATAAGCGGGCGAAGCCGCGCGCGCCCACTAGTCATTAATAAAGATACAAGGTCGTGGCGCAGCGGCACGAGGTGTGACTGCAAAACCGACTGGTTCTGGGTTCGATTCCCACTCGAGGAGATGAAATATTTACTTAAATTTATATTTCCATTTCTTCGCTCTGGTGTCGAGGTTAAGCGCGGCGTTGAGTTCTGCCACTCAACACGCAATGCCTCCAGAATTCGGCAGAAAGTGGGGAACGGAGTGTCTTAGCACTAGGTTCCCTCTGCCTACCCTGCTGTGTGCGGGATACAGCGTGAAGTTAATTTATTTTTATTTTTTTTAAGATACAAGCAAAATGAAAATCTCATCTTGTTGAAAGTTGATTAAAAGTTCGTTTTGAAAGTTTGATAATTATTAGTTCCAAATTGTAAATTTTTGAGGGAATCAGTAATACAAGAAATATAGCATAAAGATTCATTCTAGATAGTTTTGTAAAAATATGCTTTTACATATTTTGTTTGCATATTTATTTGGAAGTAATTTTTTTTCTGATATTTTTTATAATTCGCTTTCAGAAAAATACAATTTTTATAACTACTTCTAGACGTTAACCGCCGAATCATGTGTCATCTTGTATTATTTCTTTGTCATGCACTGCGCAGATGCTACAAATTACAAAAATAACCTATGTATGTTAGATATACGTTTATTATTAAAAAAAACACATTTAGTAACAGTAGTTCTAGTAATTTAATACCTAATTTAATAACTATTATAATTTGTTGATTTTATCGTGGTTTGTTCAATAAATACCATTTGCCCTGTAAGTTAGATGTGGCTGAAAATATAGACTTTTTCCTATACAACAGATCTTTTCTGGCGATAGCATCAACGTGTTGACTCTTTCGTCGTTGTACCTTTTTTATATGTATAGAATATTCTAGTTTGCTATAAAGGATACTTGTATGATTAAAACACAGTGCAGCGTTAAAGTTTAACATATGAACTTACCCTGAAGCAACCAAATCTTTATCCACTGCAGATGGACGTGAGCTTCCACCTGATCCTATTTCAGCCTTATGTGTCATAAAATAGTCACAACTTGGTTTAGCTCGATTCTCTTTACAATCACATTTTATTATCTAAACTAGTTACGACACAGTGGCCATATCTACCCATTACAGTTACAATATAAACAAGCAATGCAGAAATCCAATTCGAACTTCGAAGTAGAGACAAGGAATTTAGAGATGCGAGAGCAATTTTATCACAGATCGTAGTTTACAGAGGGCGTTTATGAAGTTATATGAGTATATCTGATATAACCGTAGTTTCATGTATAAATGCTTGGTGCTAGATTTAAGTGGGGGCTTGAATCTATTAATATTGGAGAGTTATTTATATAATTTTTAAAAATTATTATTTTGATTTCCCGTACAGCTCTGGGAAGGCAAAAGGGTAGGTTGGGCATTAAAAAGTTACCATTAAGTGAATATTTGTTGCTTCCTACCTAAATATGAACTCATATTTATTCACACTTATTTTTATGTCAAGACAAGAAAAGTAAGAAAAGTTAAATTCCGCCAATCAGCACGCAGTGCTTTCACAATTCGGCAGACGGTGGGGACCAGAAGTGTCTTAATAAGAACGAAGAGTCTTAACGTTAGGTTCCTAGGTTCCCTCAGCCTACCCTGTTACGTGCGGGATACAGCGTGAAGCTAAAAATAACCTAAATACGTACAATACTCTCGTCCAATAATGGTAGCAACTTTGTAATAGCATATTTACAAACAGAAGGGTGGCTCAAAATAGTCTGTAATGAGTAGTCGCTTTCTTCCAATGCATATCTAAATTAAAAAAAATTGCAGCGTTGTTGGCAGCACTGACGCAGCGACTGACGTTGATCATTGTTGCATTGTTTATGGTTGCACAATTATGACGGGATCGCCGCTCAACCCACAACTGAGAACAAATTGAATGTATTAAGCGTCTAGAACAACTTTATATTCTTTTATATCGCGCACTTTACGACTCAACGTGCGTGTTGTTTAGTTTTATGTTGGTATTATTGTTTGTCCCTACTACTTTGACGTATATGAAACTGCAACATCGAAACAAAATGGCGGACTTCATTCAGTTTTTGTGTCAAATTATTTACGTGTTTGTAAATATGGTTTACAAGGACCAATTCTGTATAATTTTTTATACATATATTCTACACAATAATATTTAATACTTTAAGTTTTACTATGACAATAAATAATGATAATTTTGAATTTATACATCATATGAATACAAATACAATAAATTTAATAACATATGACACTCCGAAAAGTAAGTAGAGATGGTAAAAAATATAGTTATTAGAAAACCGATGCGCTTTACCTTTTGTAACCCTTATTTAAACTTACTTTATAAAATAGTAAACTATTATTACTGAATTATATGAACATCTTGCTATATGACAGTACTGACGTTTGAAATATTAAAACTCAAATGGGTGGCCGGGCCGACGCCGACTTAAGGTGAGAGCTATGACCTTTTTTTCCTATAATGGACACCGAAAACCTTCATCGCTTCACTTGAAAAATCTTTTGGAAAATAAATGAATCCATACTGTATGTAAATCGCATCGTCGAAAGTTTTTATTGAAAAACTTGAGAAACTGATGAAAATGGACCACGACGGCAAAGATCTCACCGTTGCTTTTATAAAATATGTAATACGAAGTCTCGAAGGTATGAATGTATATTGTATTTCCTAATATCTTATTTTAAATAAAATATTTTATATTTTTTTACTTTAAAGAGAATTTATTAAAATGATATGTTAAATATGGCTTATACTATTAAGAATTAGGAGGATAAAGAATTATGTGGAGTAAATTATGCATAATTTCGTCTCGTTATAATGAAGTTATTTAAGATTAAGAGGGAGTTAAGCGGGATGGTCGGTGAGTTCAGAGGGACGAGGGCTCACTCGCTGAGAGGATGAGTAATTGATAATGCTTACCCTACTACGCGTAATCTCGGTCAGGTGACTCCATATTAAAGGGTGCTTAAAATATATTTAGTGTCCACGTGTAGTAGTTTATATTATAAAATTATTATGATTATAATCTGTAAAAAAAAAATGTAAAGCACAGTCTCTATAATCTGCAAAATATTTCTTTTAGTAAGGTTAAAGAATTGTAATCTTAATAGAATTTCATACATAAAGGATTTATTAGGATTTGTAGTGACGTAATCTACTGTTCTAATGTGTATCTGTGTGTATCTAATGTTTTTTAGTTAATTATGACTTAATCTTGACATAATTGATACACTATTTATTAATAAAAAATATTTACGTTAACTATCAAGATTGGCGTTCGACAGAATCGACTTTTTATTAAACTTGTTTATGAAAATAAATTAAATATATATTTTTTTGTTTATAAGAAAATAATAATTTTATTATAAAGTATATATAAACGATTATAATTAAACATGTGTGCATTATAATTATCTCATATTATTCGGTTTGTTACAAAACAGACACATTAAACATATAAATCAGGCGGCGCTACATTGCCGATGACGTTTCAACGACTTGTTTGAATTCCGCCTTTTATTTATGAAGCACACATGCTTATTTCCATATGAGTCACTGTAAAAAAATTAAATCAGCTTCACGCTGTATCCCGCACACTGCAGGGTAGGCAAAGGGAACATAGTGTTAAGGCACTCCGTTCCCTACTTTCCGCTGAAATTTTCGAGGTATTGCGTGTTAAGTGGCAAAACTCAATGCCGAGATTTTTTTGCCTGGGGGTCAGAACGAAAAATAAAAATATTAAGAAACAATAATTCATTCCCTCGAGTGATAATCGAACCTACAACTGTCGCTTTACCGTCACACTCTTGTGCCCCTGCACCATATGACTCGCATGACTCACTTGTTAATAAATATTATTCTTTTAGCGTGCTCATGCACATAAAAACTTTTTCCTGCACATTCTAACATAAATTAGGCAAATTTACTGTGCTTTATAGAGAGCTTCCCCCTTCAATCCAATATGTTTATAAGAATACTGTGGGTCAATACGTAGTCAAACATCCCCCTAATACTACGAATCAGCAAAATTATCAAAAGTTTTTAACTTACAACTTTTTCCTTAAACGAATAGTAGAAATAGCTAGCATCTCCATTTTATTTCTCATGTTCTTTCCTTGTCTTCCTTGGAGCGTATAGAGGGCTAGGAGCGTCGTGTGTTGTTTCTAGACACAAGCCGGCGGTACACGGCATGATGGCATGTACCGAGCAGCGGCCCGACTGGAAGGCGGTCCGTCTCGGGAGCCTCGCCGCGTTTCAGTTCTCGTTGTTGCGATGACGATACCGCACGTCACTACGCCGGCTCCCCGACGACGTTACGTACGGACGATCGCGACTCTCACTTAACCAATAAATCACTGAAACTGAACAAAGTACATCCCTACAAGGAGATTACAACTTGACATGAGATAGCACAAGCGTCGGAACAAACCCCACGTCGGTGATTAATTGCTTTCTAAAAGTCCGTTCAACTTTTCATGATTTAAAAGCATTATCTTGCCCGCACTAGATTTAGATACGTAATGTAAATAGATAAACGTTGTTGAATATTACCGGAAACGACTGTTGATACAACGTGGGAGAGGGCGAGTAATAACTAAATAGTGTAACGAATAGTGCAGGTGAATGTGCTGCGATAGGTAGGACTGGTCAGCATGGCCGGCCAGGGGCAATGGATCGCGGGGTTGGTGTGGGCTGTGTTAGCATCTGCTTTGGCGGACTCCTGGACAGCTTACCAAGAACAGCCCTGTTGTCGTCCTGTGACGCATCATCGAATTCGTCACCATCGAGGTAATATTTACTAGATTTATTTGTAGAATATGTATGTGATTCATTGAGATACTTAAAAATTAAAAAAAAAATGTAAATAATAATTTGGTTTTTAAATGTTATAAAAATCTTAGTTTATGTTTTTTTATTTTTTTTTTGTTTCTGGGATAATTGTTTTTAAATTCTTTCTGGAATGAATTTCGTGTCAATTGCCACCACGTGCATTCAATAGCACATCCATATAGTTGGGATACTACATGTTAAACATTAAAATTAAATCAGCTTCACGCTGTATTAGGGAACCTAGTAATAAAACAAGCTCCCCCACTTTCCGCCGATTCTGGAGGCATTGCGTGTTGAGTGGCGGAACTCAACGCCGCGCTTTGCCTCGACACCAGAGTGAAGAAATGAAAATATAAATTTAAATATATAATTAATTTTCTCGAGTGGGAATCGAACCCACAACCAGTCGCGTTTATAGTCACAGCTTGTACCTCTGCGTCACGTACTGGCCTCTACTACATTTAATTGTCATTTATTAATAAACAATATTCATTACTAAAAAAAATATGTGAAAATATTGTGGTATATGTTTTGTGCACCGCTATTATCCTAATTTAACAATAATTATTATATAGCGTTGCCTGAAACTCTATCGAACGAAAGTTGTAGAGATAAACACTTAATATAGTCATTGACTAGTACAAAGGAATATACCTAAAGGAGAAGTTGTTATATAAAATGGTATTATACTTCAGATTATAAAAAACATATAAATACAAAAATATATGCATAAATTTAAAGTTAATTCTATACGTATATTTATTATTTTTTATACGTGATATTTATTCGTAATATACACAATAACAATCTAATATTATATCCATATAATATTTTAAAAAATTGGTTTTAAAAAATAAATTAAAAAAAATTAAATTAAATTAGCTTCACGCTGTATCCCGCACACAGCAGGGTAGGCAGAGGGAACCTAGTGTTAAGACACTCCGTTCCCCACTTTCTGCCGGATTCTGGAGGCATTGCGTGTTGAGTGGCAGAACTCAACGCCGCACTTAACCTCGACACCAGAGCGAAGAAATGGAAATATAAATTTAAGTAAATATTTCATCTCCTCGAGTGGGGATCGAACCCACAACCAGTCGGTTTTGCAGTCACACCTCGTGCCACTGCGCCACGACCGGCCTAAAAAATAAATAATATATAAATTTTAAAAGATTATATAATTTTCCATTTTCTTATGAAGATAATATTATTGTTAATATTGGCTTTAAACAGCTTTACAGTTAATAAAAAAGTTGTTACACACATATAATTTATTATTTCCATAACTTATTTAGATTTATTTCTAAATTGATTAGTAGTTTTCAGTGTATTCTTAATCATGTATTGTCTCCGTTTTAAATTTATTTAATTTACGAAAATAGTTATTAAATATTTTTAACCGTTTTTATGAGGAGACTTTCAACTTTGATACATATTGTATCATATCGATTTTTTTAAAATAACAGTATTATATAATTTAACTTATAAAAAAATGCTAGAATAAAAAAAATAAATTAAAAATAGTTAAAAGTTTAAAACGCTTGCATATGAATCTAGCTTTATTTTTAAGAACTAAAATGACAGTCAATCTTCGTTTACTTACAATTATATTATATTTGAAAAGAAAAATATCACAGTTTAAATTATATTGTCAACGCAGGAGATAAATACTTGGAGGTTTTTATTAGTCTATTTTAATAAAAGTTGAAGGGATTTGTTATGGATATAAAGCACTCTCATAAACAGATTAAAGTCATATCTTTGAAGGCATTAAGCGCATTTCCTTGTCTGTGTCATATTTAATTTAAGCCAACGAATAGCCGTGGCCAAATTCTTTTTGGACATCTATAGGCGAGACGGGGACTATTTGCCATCATTAGCAAGTAACAAGCATTCTCGACGATGGAACGTCCGCGTTGCCACAAAAAACTCCTCATATTAAAATACCTTCGTAAATTCTGGAGCGCAAAAATGTTATATTTTTATTAAATAATCAGCTTCACGCTGTATCCCGCACACAGCAGGGTAGGCAGAGGGAACCTAGTGTTAAGACACTCCGTTCCCCACTTTCTGCCGAATTCTGGAGGCATTGCATGTTGAGTGGAGTTGCGCGCTTAGCCTCGACACCAGAGCAAAGACATGGAAATATAAATTTAAGTAAATATTTCATCTCCTCCAGTGGGGATCGAACCCACAACAGGGTTTTACAGTCACACTTTATGCCGCTGCGCCACGACTGGCCTCTTTTTTATTTGTATGATAAATATATTACAAGTAAGCAAATATTTTAATGAAAGTTTCTCACGTATATATATATAATTATATTAACGTTAACACTAATATATTAAAAAAAAGTAACTTAAAGAGTCGGTTTGTAAGAAGTTACGAGAAGCAAAAAGTTTTTCAGAGCCCGATCAGTTCCAGTTGTCAGGGGCCGCCGGCGAGGGGGGAGGATCGCCGCAAACCGGCTTCGTGCGCTCGCGCAGGTAATTGACTCGGCGCGCGGCTCGGCTAAATTAAGCCGTGAACGATCATAGTATAATCGGACTTAACGATATGTCGTTGTTTTATTATAGTCGCAGCTTTCGAATATTTTTTAACTTACCGAATGTTAATATAAATGGCAGTCGTTTTATTTTAATATGTATATACGTATAGAAGATTTTTTAGTTTGTTTATAGTTAATGTTTTTTATATATTCAATAAGATCAATCAAAATACTGGTAGCCGTCTCTACATGGAAGATATTTTTTTTATTAATTGTATCGCAATTATATAATAATTTAAACTTATATGTTAAGTGATATTTCGTTTTTTACACAATTTCATTAATATATTTTTATCCAAAATACTGGTCGCTGCGTCTACAGTTTTCACTATTATATTTTTGCAAATTTACCTTAGGGGTACGTTTATTTCAGGTCATAAACAAGTTTGTTCATTCGTTAAGTTTAAAATTTTAATCGTCATAATTCCTACATATTTTTTATATTAAACTTACTTTATTTTTTTTACTAAATTATATACATCATCTCAAAATCATCCTAGTGTAATTTGGAAATTATCAATATTTTTTTATTCATAATTGACAATTTTTTTTTGTCATTTTCTTCCTCTAAATATTTTATTTCAAAAAGTCATAATAATTAATTTTCTTATGCATTGTCACACATTGCTACTATGAGTGCACTAAAAAAAAACATTATATTTAGTTCATATCTTTTGTGTTTAGGTACGTTGCTATTTTATATTTTAATTATAAGTTTTTCTATGTGCATATACAATTTAAATATCGGATATACTGAGTGTTAGTCAAAAGTTTAAATTACAATACGCCAACAAACAAAGGGTTAAGACACTCCGCTCCCCACTTTCCGTCGAATTTTTCGAGGCATTTCAACCCTGGACTTTATTTTGCCTTGGTGAGCGAAAAATATTTTTTAATAATATTATTTTTTCGTATAGTACTCGAACCCACAACCGGTCGCGTTTATAGTAACACTTCCTGCCACTGCGCCACGACTGGACTCAACATGTATTTATAAAGACACAAAAAAAACATTTTTTTTCTAAACATGAGAATATTTGGACAAGAATGATTTGAGGCCAGTCGTAGCGCAGAGGCACAAAGTGTGGCTATAAACGTGACTGGTTGGGAGTTCGATCCCCACTCGAAGAAATGAAATATTAATTTTAGTTTATATTTCAATTTTTTGCTCTGGTGTCGAGTCAAAGCGCGGCGTTGAGTTCCGCCACTCAACACGCAATGCTTCCAGAATTCGGCGGAAAGTGGGGAACGGAGTGTTTTAATGCCAGGTTCCCTCTGCCTACCCTGCTGTATGCGAAAAATAGCGTGAAGCTGATGATCTTTACAAATAATTGTGTTCAAAACAAAATTAAATTGTCAAAGAATTTTACAACCACAATAAAACTGATTTAATGATGACGATGCACTGAATCACGAATGAATAGATGAAATAACAAAGATTATAACATGATTTGTGGAGCTTATTGTGAACAGTACGTACTTGATACCGTTACACAAACGGAATTGTCTGTTTGTTAACGAGTTATAAATGTTCTAAGTATTTAAACAAATATCATCACGGCGTATGTGGGTATGTCTGTTTGTCTGTTTAAACAATACAGCTGTTTCAAAATTCTAAAGAAAAATATGTATATATTGTATGTTATTATTCTTTAGGTCCCGGTTATTGAAGTTATATAGATTGTACGCTCCTCCTATTAGTACCCCTCGATAAGCTAAAAATCACGTTTAGTAGATCCAAGACAAATGATACTAAATAAATAGTTATGGTGTGGAGTTTTTTCAACATAAGTAAAGATTTAATAAGCACTTGTACTTTCTCTTGAATTATTCCTTTTAAGCTAATGCATGTTATTTAATTAAAAATATGGTACAAGATATTTGGTGTAAAAAGGAAGTAGTAGAAGAGGTACTGGAAGACGGTTGGTTGATCTTAAATTGTGTGGGTCGCAAAATTATAATTTAAATTTATTATTCTGAATACAATATTACATTTTTCACGTTTGTAAGTAATATTTTTTCATCGGATATCCAATAATAATAATGTCGATCATTTATTATTAACTGTTAACCTTAGTATACAAAACGGTATTCTACATTATCTCTGCAACATAATCAAATATTAAGGTTTTTTTTTAAATTTTTCGATTATTCATCCATCGTGGTTCTTCAGGGTTCTGATTGATAACAATAGAAAATCTGGTTCAAAAGAGAAGTTTAAAATTGGAGTTTCTTGAGACCATATGTATGTCTAAAAATACAGTATTAATATATTCATTTATATTTAAAGATGGTTTCAACGTTTTTAAAATACAATATATATATATATATTAAATAGATAAAATCAAAATGGTAAGTTGAGTTCAAAATCATCTTACGGTTAATCAAAATTGTTATTTCTGCTACAATGCTTATCACCGAACAATGGGCGACTAATCTGCTTCATCATATTAAAATGTTACTTTTGTAAGTGAGATTTAGATTTACGTATAGCGGTACCCAGAACCAAATAGCAGTGGGTATAGCTTCATATTAACTAGATAAGATCTATCGAAGTGAGTGCCGTCAAAACGATTGCTCTGCCTTCCTATATGCTGCACCACGCTTCGTTAACCTGGAAATTTTAACCTCACTGACATCATGTATTTTTGCCGCTCCCCATTTCTATTTAAGAATCCGTTAAGCTTTGTTCTTAGAATTGTTTTTATGAAAAAATATAGATGTTGATTAAATTTCGGTATCTAAACTTATAAATCTGAAGGGTTGTTTGTTTGGTTGATCGCGCTAATCTCAAAAACCTTTGCCTTATTGATTAAAAAAATCTTTTTGTGTTGAATAATCTGTTTATCGAGAATTGCTATAAGCCATAGGTATACAACACATTGCTAGTTCCAATCTAGCCCACTGTAACGAAGGTCTCTTTTTTCCTCTTATTAATATAAATAAAGATACCCTACTCGAGGAGATGAAATATTTACTTAAATTCATATTTCCATTTCTTCGCTCTGGTCTCGAGGACAAGCGCGGCGCTGATTTCTGCCACTCAACAAGCAATGCTTTCCGAATTCGGCAGAAAGTGGGGAACGGAGTGTCTTAACACTAGGTTCCCTCTGCCTACCCCGCGGTGTGCGGGATACAGCGTGACACAGATTTTTTATTTAATACAAATGTATATCTACAGCCGGCATGTATCAATACAGAACCATTAATGTTCCGTCCGTTGCGATCAAGTCATCACTCGCGCCGCGGTGACACGCGCGAATCACCTAAATTACCGAAACCGACAAGAGCGCTCGGGCCTTCGTAGAAGATTAGATTAGATTTACAGCCTATTTACCATTACCATAGATTACATTCGATCAATATATTAAAATTATATGGGTATGTCGTCATGGCGCAGTATTTTTTCGCCGTGACATTTAGGCCAAAACCCGGCGTTGAGTTCTGCCATTCAATAAGCAATGCCTCGATAAATTCGACTGAACGGAGTGTCTTAACCCTATATTCCCTTTACCTATCCTGCTATACAAAAAATATTGGTACACTACTATAGAGAATCAAACAATATTTTATTGTAATTTAAACTTTTAACTAACACTCAGTTTATCCGATATTTAAATTGTTTATGCACATAGAAAAACTTATAATTAAAATATCAAATAGCAACGTACCTAAAGACAAAAGATATGAACTAAATATAATGTTTTTTTAGCTTCACACTGTATCCCACACATAGTAGCAATGCGTGATACTGCAAAAGAAAATTAAATATTATGACTTTTTGAAATAAAACATTTAGAAGAAAATGGCGAAAAAATTGACAATTATGAATAAAAAAATATTTTTAATTTCTAAATTATATTAGGATGATTTTGAGATATAATATAATATAATATAATGATTATTTAGTTAAATTACTTAATGTGAATACGTACTTACAAACTATAAATTCAAATCAAGCAATATTAACTTTAACACTATAAAAATATTCAGTAATTAGCGAATCGGTCACGGCTTCACTTTTTTGAACTTTATTGAATTACTTTCAAGTTCACAAAGGGAAACTAATGTTAAGACACTCCCCACTTTCCGCCGAATTTTTCGAGGCATTTCGTGTTAAGTGGCACTCAACTCAACCCCAGGCTTTTGCCTTGGTGAGTGAAAAAATTAAAATATTTATAAATAATATTTTATTATCTCGTATAGTACTTGAACCCACAACTGGGTCGCGTTTATAGTAATACTTTGTGCCATTGCGCCACGACTGGCTTCAACGCATATTTATAAAGAAAACAAAATGTTTTTTTTCTAAACATGAAAACATTTGGACAAGTGTCGTGGCAAAGCGCGGCGTTGAGTTCCGCCAATCAACACGCCTCCAGAGAGTGCGAAGAGTGGGGAACGGAGTGTCTTAATACTAGGTTCTGCTATGATTACCCTGTTGTGTACGGGATACAGCGTGAAGCTGATTTAATTTATTTTATGAGAAAATTTGAATTTGCTCTAGATTTCCTATTTACAGTTAAAGGAGCTTTATTGGGCTTGTAACTCCGAAACTCGCAAGCAACAAGCAATCGCGCGCGCTATGTAAATCGAACTGACAGACATGCACATCGGTGTGAGTGAGTGACGCGGCTTGAACCGTTCCATCCCAGATAAATCACTGTACGTACCTATCATGTAATTTGGAACACGTGTGCTTAAGATGAGACCAAAACTAGATTATAGAAATATATAAAAATATATTGAATTATTCTTGTGTCTTATGACAAATAAAAATCTAAATATTGTATTAGGTAAGTAATGTGAATATGATCAACATGTGTCCGTATATAATTGAGACCAGTCGTGGCGCAGGGGCACAAAGTGTGACTGAAAACGCGAGAGGTTTATTTAATATTTCTATTTTTTTCGCTTTGGCGTCGAGTCCGAACGCGGCGTTGAGTTCCGCCAGTCAACACTTAATGCCTCCAGAATTCGGCGGAGAATTCCCGAAGAAAGAGAAATTCTCTTTGCTGTATTCCTATCCTGCTGTATACGGGGTACAGCGTGATACTAAAAAATGTATCCATATATTAAAACAAAATGAAGTGACATAAACAACTGTCTATAAATTATTGTTACTATTCAATTGTGGGTTGTAAGCTGCGAAATACAGTATAGCCTCTTGCATTTGAACATTAGCACGAAGTTTCTCGATAAGGCCGGCGACATGACAGTCCTATAATACGAGCTAGGCTCTGGAGCTCGACAGTCGACACGACTAGTATTCGACGCTGTCTATATTAAATATTTAAGATAAAACTTGCAAAGACCTCCCAGGTTGTAATGTATTTACTTTTTATACGTTTCTTTAATTAGTGACAGTGTACACATAAATTTGTTTTATTAATACTAAAAACGAGAACGATATACTTTATATAAGTATATCGTTTATATATCGTTATTTTGAGTGTGGTAATATAACATAACTAAGGAGCTTATTTCATTCTTTACGTTCCAAAATATATTCATTACCGTATAAGATATATAAATAACACTGCTGACAATTAAATATAATCATTATAAAATTTCACACCAAAAATAAATTGGAATTTAACACGATTTCAATCTAGGTATCTTGAATATGTTCCAAGCGTTTTAGCTTATTTGGCACCACGTGTAGGGTCCGCCAATTTAAAATGTAGTAAAAAGTGTTGAAAAAAAATATAAAATTTTTTTGTTACACAAAGATTAGTCCACAGAACGATACTTACTTTAACTCTTTCTAATATTTATAAAACACACTTCTAAAAATGTTTACCTAAACATAAACGAGAATTGATGGATTTTAATAATATTCTTTATTGACGTAAGCTGACTAATGTCGACGGTGCGCCGCGGGGTTGTGAATTATAAATTGGCTAAAAACAACGTGGAACAGCCAAACGGCAATTATTTCGATTTTTTTGTGCAATATATACCTGCCGGCTTGTGTTTATGGCGACGCTTAGTTGAGTGGAATGAGTGTGTAAAACTGTTGGATGGTCTCCAAAGAGTACGGAATAAATGATACAAATAAAGTCAAATTAGTAAATATACCGTGGAGGTAAATCAAATTATTATCCTTGCGCAATTTTATATATTTGACTGCAGGCCAAATAAAAAAAAAACTATTTTTAAATAGTAATAGTATATATGAGGCCAGTCGTGGCGCAGGGGCACAAAGTGTGCCTGTAAATCGATTAGTTGTGGGTTCGATCTTACTCGAGGAGATGAAATATTTATTTACATTTATAGTTTGATTTCTTCGCTCTGGTGTCAAGGGCAACATGCAATGTCTCCAGAAATTGGCGGAACGGAGAGTCTTAACACTATGTTCCCTCTGCGTACCCTGCTGTGTGCGGGATACAGCGTGAAGCTGAAAAAAAATAGTATATATTTGTAGCAGGATTGGTATATAACTTTTATGATTGAAAAGAGCAGTTTTTTGAGTTTCTCGCTGGTATTATAAAGCAAAAGAGTGCAATTTTCACTCCAAACACGCACCCTCGCTTGAAATTTGTTTATATTAGTATGTATTGGAGCGCAAAATCCATAAATTTGATTTCATTTGGTAATATTTTGCAACCAATCATTTTAACACAAAATTTTACTGTAAAACAGCAGTATACTTGTACCATAATTTTCAACGCTAACTATAAACACCACACGAGTCTCACATGTGAATTTATTCCAAGAACTCTGATCGTAGTTAAATATTCGATTGTGTTGTCTTGGAACGACTGGGAGTGTAAATAACGTGGAAGACTATTGTATGCGTTTGAATGTATTTTGTATTGAATTTCTTCGAGACGCGGTATCACGGTAACTAAACGGAAGCGATATACGGAGCCACAAGTGTGGTGAAATCCTGTTTATATTATTTATGTTTTTTACCGATAAGAAAAGAAAAGATAACTTTGTACATGAAAGATTTAAAAATATATTAATTGGGTCTGTTAACCCTTTCAGGACCATAAGGTTTTGAGAGCTGTTGCCATAATTTTAACTGTTTAATATAATTTATTGTGGATCTAAAAAACATATTTTTAAAGAAAAATATTAAAGTTAGTTTTAGTTTTTGTTTTTTTTTATGGGACACGGCTGTCCCTATGGTCGTAAGAGGTAACTTACTGTCATAAAAATCAACTTTATAATTATATTATTTAAAAATTAAGTAGGGGTTTTAATAAAACATATCGCTATGATTATTACACATATTTATATATTTCAAGGAAATAATATACTACTTTATCTAAATATTCAAATAGTAAAATTATACTGGCTATGAAAGTCAGCGAAACAATTTCTTTCATTTGTATAGCAGAGATGAACTTTACAGATTAAGACAACTATCATTTGTACGGTTTTCCTTCTTATTCTTAGCATAATTTACGCATCTCTTGCGGACACTGGCTTTATCCATTGCTTGTAACGGTAACTGTCGCTTTGTAGTTTTTCGTACGGCACTCACTCTTGAAATAAGAACATAGATATGTTCTTGGATAGAGACAGAGGTGTCTGGTAGTAAAGCCTGAATAAACTTAAAGCTACGACTTGCGTAAAGCTTTTTGCCTTGCTCTAGGCTGGTAAAAAAACTTCTTTCCATTTTTTTCATTGTAAACCTTTGTATACCAATATATGTATACGAGTTATTGGCAGCCATATCAAACAAATCAAATAATAATTGTAGATAATGCTTGATTTTAGATTTTCGATCTAGTTCTAGCACATTATGTTGCTTCGTAAGATCAACAAGATAACTATTCGTAAGATCAATTTCACGCATATTTTTAATGTGATATACTATTACTATTACGTGATATACTATACTTGGACATTACATATAATTTTTCTCTGCTGACTACAGTTTTACGTCGTTTTACAACGTATGTTTCCACAGGCGATATTTTGTTGTATTATATATCTTTATTTAGTTCTATTATCTAAACTGACTCTATGATTTGAACTAAAGTATTTTTATGTATAAACAAATATATCAATAGTACCTTTCTGAATTGATACTCCACATTAGGAAAAACATTTGGAATGTATGTTCTCTGACTCCACGTAATCAGGTTGACTGTTGCATTGTGGTACTATGGTAGGATTTACTGCAGAAGTTGAAAGTTCAGGTGATTGCCTTTTATTTCTAGATGTTGCAATGTTGTATCATCAATCTTTACATCATGCCTTGCCTTGGTCATCATTCTGTGTCAATAGTTTTTGATCTTCCTCGTCAAGCAGTAAATTGTTGTCATAATAATTATTAAATCTCATTAAAATATTTCGAATTTCATCTTCCTTGACTTCAAAAATTGCACGCCCCTTTCAAAATATAATATGAAAAAATAAAAATAAATAATTGAGGGTAATAATGAATTTTTTTTGCAACAAAATTTATGTGCAAAATAGCTCCTTCATAGACCATAGGGATAATGTTGTCCCTTTTGGTTTACGACGACTTGTACAAGTAGAAAGCATAAAAAATATATTTTATATGTACAAACTTAATAAATACTTACCACTGAATCAATATTTTAGGAAATAAAACCTTGAACGTCACTTTTACTCCTTGAAATCCTTTTCTAAAGTATTGGAATTCCGCGCGGAGCAAACGGCCACTTTTTAATGATAATAAGTTAAAATGTGATGATTGGATAGCTAATTAAATATAATCAAATAATAAAAAGGTACTTCTAGAAAATTATTTACAACAAAAAACGCATATCTGTTTCTTTTTTCCTGACTACCTTCAATTTTATCATCTGGGACAAATGTGTCCCCGTAGTCGTGAAAGGGTTAACATATAGCATTCTTTCTTGTTATATGATACGTCTAATCAATTATCTTTGGGTAGCCGAAATTTGTAAAAATGTCCCTGATGCTAATAACATAAATGAATTTTAACGTAGCTTGATGAGAACGTATTGTTGACCACTAGTCGGAACACTTGGACAGGAAAGGTGCGGGTTCAAATCTCGCTCTATTCAATTTATTATACGTTTTCTAAATAAGTATTATAAGAAAGTTTTCAATTTTCATCCTGGTGTCTAATGTAGTTTTCGTAGGGAAAATTAAATATATACACAATCAAATTACGTCGATTTGTCGCAAGTGAAGCTAAATTATATACTTGTAATTTTAACAAAAATGTTCGCTAGTAATTTATAAGCAAAAGTTTTGTTAGTTTATAATAGGTATGTATTCTGACATAATAATTAATTAATGCTACAAAAATTTAGTAACCAACAAGTATTAAAAAACTTACACAAAGCTCAACAAATGAACATAAAATGTTATATATTCATTATACCTTGTTTTTTCATTTATAGTTCCTAATTTTACGCTATAATAGAATACCGACAATACTAAATTGCGTGTTGGCTTTCAGCTGGCATCGCTCCAGTCGTTTCAATTTTATCCGGGAAACTGTTTGTAAACATCCCTAAATGATAAACGCGTAATTTAACGTCACGTCGCAGCGAAACACGAAAAATTGTGCATTCATTTATTTTCTCGGCCATAGAAGCGTGAAGACGTTCATTCTCGTAATTTATGAGTTCATATGAACTTCGATATATCCACTATGAGAATGTATCGCTCTCAAATTTATGTTCATATAAAATTTATTGTATGAAACCTCTTATGGCTGTTGTTTAGAAGCTTTATTGAAACGTTCTCACAAAGACTATGACGCAATTTATATATAGATTATTTTTAAATATTACAAAAGAACAACAATGTTTTATATTAATACCTTCGTGATGCAGTTGAGAAGTGTCTGGTTGTATAGATAATTAATAGGCTCTTTGGGCATTTTTTTTAATTGGTTTTGTTTTCTCAGCGTGTTAAAATTAAGCACGGTGCGGTGTTAGGTTCTGCCAATTAACACTCAATTTCTCTTAAAATTGGTTAAACGTGAGATACGAACTGTCAGAAAATTTTAATCTAAGTAAATATAGTAATATAAAAGTAGGCTACAGACATTTAATGCCTATACATTTAAACATACAGTTTATAATATCAGAGATGCCCTGTCTTTATAAAGTTGTATTTTTCTCCTAGCATAACACCACAGATAATGCATGACTTAGATTATTTAGCAAAATGACTCCATTATTAAATAAATTTAAAAAATTATTTAATATATTGCTAAAATATAATATAGTGCTTTAATGACACAAAAGTTTAATAATGTCCTAAGTATATTTATTATTCAGCATAATTTAACGAGTTGAGGCCGGTCGTGGCGCAGCGGCACGAGGTGTGACTGCAAAACCGACTGGTTGTGGGTTCGATTCCCACTCGAGGAGATGAAATATTTACTTAAATTTATATCTCCATTTCTTCGCTCTGGTGTCGAGGTTAAGCGCGGCGTTGAGTTCTGCCACTCAACACGCAATGCCTCCAGAATGCGGCAGAAAGTGGGGAACGGAGTGTCTTAACACTAGGTTCCCTCTGCCTACCCTGCTGTGTGCGGGATACAGCGTGAAGCTAATTTAATTTAATTTATTTATTTAACGAGTGTTGCCTTTGCCACGTAACTGTCAGATTTGACAAGTCAGAAACCGCCAAAATCCAATTCCCACGAAGCAACAATACAGTGGGAGTTCGCGATAGCATCGCAGCCTTCGTCGCCGCTGCACATAAATCTGGCTTTGATACATTTTGGTAGCAAGCCAAGTGTGGCGCATTGCAAGCCGCCCAGTACTTTTAGTTTCTCGTTCTGAAATATAACCGCTTTTAGATCATACTGGGTTTCGAGTAAAAATTGTTTTTATTTTAATTTTCATTAGTTGTAATATTTATAATGACCATAGATTTTAATACAGAGTTAATCTTTAATACAGAGCTAGAGACCGTCGTGATTCAGTTGATTTTTGTGATGATTGTGAGTTCCGAACTCCGTTTGTGTAATAATTATATTTGATTTATAATAATTTCTTTGATTTATAACTATTCTGGCTAGGAAAAATGCGGTGTTGGGTGACATCAATCAACAGGTAAAGTCTCGAAAATAAAGGAACAATGGAATGTAAAGAGCAGAATATTTTAATATTATGTTCTTTATTTCTACTCGTAGTAGGTAGGCCTCAGGAACTCACGGTAAGCTAAAAAGGACATTCTAAAATTCTTGGGCTTCATTTGATAAGTTATGTATTTTTTTCGGTAAAAAAGTCCTAGGAGGCTGTCGTGGCGTAGAGGCACAAGGGTGTGACTGTAACGACGGTTGTGGGTTCGATCTCCACTTGGGAGAATGAATTATTATTGATTCATATTTTCATTTTGTCTGCCTTCGTCGTTCTGGCACCAGAGCAAAAGCCCGGCTTTGACTTCCGTCATTCAACACTCAATGCCTCGAAAAATCCTGCAGAAAGTGGGGAACAGAGTGTCTTAACAGGTTCCCTCTGCCTACCCAGACAAATGCGGGATACAGCGTAAATTTTATCATTAAAAACTTTGATAGTCGTAGTGTAAGATTAATGTTACACAATGGCCATTGTATAACGGCGATGTCTTATTGATGAACAGAAGATTTCGAAGCTCATAATGAATGGGCCGTATTACACCGACGCGGATAGCATCGCTTGCCCGGCGTGACTAACAATCGCTGCCATCAATCTAGACCTAGCCTGAGCGCTGTGGGAACGGAGTATTTCCTATGTTCTCGACTAAATTGTTTTTGATAATAGTCGTCGTTGACCCAATTTCCAGCCATTTATATAGTTCTCTAAATAGTTGTCTGTTAAAAGCTTAAAATTTATACTGGGTGTTACTGTTGTGTAGTTGTAAAGTGTGAATGTTTGTGGTGGTTATGTGTTCGATGTTGTTCGTGGGTCGTTGATTACATATAGATTTTAGTTCCCTTGTTTAGTTAGATAGGCCACTAGTGATGTAAAAGCACAAGCGTGTGATTGTGCGACGGTTGTGGGTTCGATTTCCATTCGAGGAAATGAAATATTTAATATTTTCATTTTTTCGCTCCGGTGTCAAGGCAAAGTGCGGCGTTTAGTTCCGCCACTCAACCCGTAATACCTCCCAAACTCGTCGAAAAGTGAGGAACAAAGTGTCTTACCACAAAGTTCCCTCTGCTTGGATTTAGGAACTTGATTTTAAAATGCTTTCGTTATGAAGAAACATGTATTGAAACAACTAAAATTATATAGAAGTTAAAGTAAAATATACTCTCAATTCAGCATAAGATGCTTCATCTATCATAGAAATGTGTAATATTTATCTACTTACCTTCCTTTAACAGTTTCTATAAATATTACAAAATACATATATTTTTTTTCTTAAATTTTACGTTTTGGCTCTGCCACCTGTAGAGTTAAGACAATGAGTTCAAGAAATTTGGGTGGCAGTGTGAAGAGTATTCTACTGCTCTTAAATATAATACAATAACTAAATTCTCTTTTTCCTGCGTTTAACTTGAGTTATTATGTTCTGGTCTTAAGTGAAGTTATCTTTTTAAAAGCTTTTATTATTATCTTTAATTTTTGTCACAGTGCAAACTTATACATCGTATATGAGATAGCTGTAATTAGTGTTATAATACATTATAAGTAGATATGAGAGAGTAGAATAAAAAAAATACGTTGCTATTCTTCAGAGGTTTATTTTCTTTTATCACGACTGTGAATGGACGAACGAGCGAACGAACAGGAAACCAATCATCTGGCGTTTGTAAATAGATTATAATTAAAAAAAAACAGCTTCACGCTGTATCCCGCACACAGCAGGGTAGGCAGAGAGGAGAACCTAGTGTTAAGACGTTCCGTTTCCCACTTTCTGCTATATTCTGGAGACATTGCGTGTTGAGTGGCAGTACTCAACGCAGCGCTTTGCCTCGACACCAGAGCGAAGAGATGGAAATATAAATTTAAGTAAATATTTCATCTCGAGTGGGGATCGAACCCACAACCAGTCGGTGTTACAGTCACACTTTGCCTACCCCTGCGCCACGACTGGCCTCAATCATAATTTAAATTATCTCATATTAACCAATAGTGCTCGTCGTTCATTTTGGACTATAAATATACAGTTCAAACAATATTAATAAGTGTTTACCGTTACAAATATCTTTCTTATTTATTTTAATTTACAAGTTCACAAGAAAATGAACTTAAAAGCTAAAAGTCGGCAATTAGGGGGCTTTGCTTGGCTGATAAGCTTGTTAAGTAATAGGTTTCATTTTCAACTCGGTGAAGCAAGCTCATTAATCAGCGCCGGTGCTTCCGTCGTCCAAACGTATGCGGCGTGGCTTGCTCCCTCCGGAAAAACAGTACATTTTGATTGTTTTTGATATAATAAACAAAGAAAGATCAAACAACATCATTTTTCTTAGACATAGATTAATCTTTATATATTCTATGTTGCTACAAACAACGGTAAAGACAATCATTGTATAAAGTATATTTGGAACAGTATATTATATTACGTAATAATTGAATAGCTCACCGTATTTCTTTTAAAAATATATTAAAATTACTAATTGCACCTAATTAGGTACAAGAAAGATTAACATTATTATTAAATAATTATTTCATAATAATATTGATCTTAGAATTATTATTGACGTTTATGTTTACATTATTTAATATCTGTCTTAGATGTTTGTAAAAGAAATAATTGCAATATTTTCTTATTTCTAAAGCTTAATTAAAAGCAAAGCAACATATGAATTTACTAAACATATATAATAAGGACAAAAGCAATTTTCTTATTTAAACCAACAAGTGTTTCACAATTACAGCAATGTCCCTACAAATCAATTAACTTATAAACGCCAGTTATACGTAAATCGGCGTCTCTGAGCGACGGCAGCATATCATATCTCACCGATCACCGATCACCCATCACTGTCAAAATTCATTAAGGTTTAAGGCGTCTGACGGCTAGAGAACACGCTGTATATCACGGTATTTCGAATGCGATGCGGCAACTTGTATGTAGGCACATCGGCTGTCGACCCGCCGAGCGCTGCTTCACCGGAATTGATCTGTAAAATTGATTTCCATCCGCCACTGACGAACAAAGGCACGACGACAGACTTGCCAGCAGTACGCTTCATTGCTCAAAAGGATTTCGATTGTGTATCCTGATAAAACGCTGTATAAATCGGACGATAAGTTAAGTTTGTCTGTCACTAAATAGTGGCATTATTTTGTTTTTGTATGTAATTTAATATAATCATCTTGTTTCAGTTCTATTGGAATATTACATTCATATGTTACATTTTTTGTTTCAATTATAATAATATAGGAGCCGTTATTTGTCCAAATTTAGATTTATAGGAACATTTTTCTATAGGTATATTCGAAATTTCTCACTTGAGAATCTGTTTTTCAACAATTAGTCACCAGCTATAATTTTTGAAATCTTATCTTTTGTATGATAATGTTAAAATTATTGTTTAAAATATTTACATATTGACTTTACTTAATTAATTATGTTTTTATACTGAAATTAAACATTGTATGCCAAAATGTACATTTGAGAATACGCGTATTAAAAAGATCGATAAATAGCAGTTTGAATCTATAAAGTTTTTGCTAATAAAAATTGTTATTGTTAATAAACATTTTTAGATCATTCAAAAAAATAACTTTTAGAGTGATTCGGGGCAGGTGGGCATACTTTTACCTTTGAAATTTCACTGTGCAATATAATTGTAAAATTAAAAAAATAATTAGGCCGTCGTGGCCAAAGGTCACAGGTGATTGTAACGCGATGGTTGTGGGTTCGATTAAATCAACAAAAATGATTTTAAAAATATTATTAAAAAATGATGCGTGGTGCGGCGCAATGACGAAGCGGCGCGCCTGTGTTGTCACACTGGCGCTTTAGATAAACGCTATCCCCACGTCGGGATTTTGAGGTACAGGTCGCACTTACCTGCGTTACTGCGTTACTTACCTCGAATGACCATATTTACTAAACGTCATAGCAATCGTGGCGCAGGGGCATTAAGTGTGACTGTAAAATCGTTTTGTTGTGGGTTCGATCCCCACTCGAGTAGATAAATTATTTACTTACATTTATATTTTCATTTCTTCGCTCTGGTGTCGAGACAAAGAACGGTATTGGGTTCAGCCATTCAACACGCATTGCCTCCAGAACTCGGCGGCTAGTGGGGAACGGTGTGTCTTAACACTAGGTTTCCTCTGCCTACCCTGCTGTGTGCGGGATACAGCGTGAAGCTGTGTGTCAATCAACCGTGATAGAAAATCGAAGCAACTAATGGAAGCTATTGTTAGTAAAATGAAAATAATTATTTTGAAACATATTTCGTATGGAAAATTCCAAATAATATTTTCACCAATATTAGCAATGTTGCACGTGCGGTTTCGTTTCCAAGTATTTTAAACATGCTCGGTACTATTACGTAATATAATGCTAAATGAGATTGCATCCTAAAGTTTCCTAATAATACTAACTTAACGATGTCAGCTAAATAATATTTATTAAATTTACCAAAAAGTATACTAATTTTAAAGCAAATGAATTGCTAAGTTTTAAAATAACAGTCTACATATTATGAAGAATTGTACTGAGTTATTGAGTTTTTCAGCTAAATAGGAAATAAGGTATACTGTAGGTACTTGGACTCGAATGCACACACGGTTTTGTGTCTCTTGATATAATTTTTTTTTTAGCTTCTGGCTGAATCTCGCATGATTCAGTGTAGTCAGAGAAAACCTAATGTTGAAAAGAACTCTACGCGCTGCAAAATTTTTAAGATTGAGAGATTAAGTAGCAAAACTTCATGCCGCGCTTTGTCTTATTATTAGAACGTGGAAATGAAAAATATCACATTTCTACGAATGGGAATTAAACCCATAACTGCCTTGTTTAGAATCAAAGGCTGTACCGTTGCATCACGATGGCCTCAACTTTCTCTTTCCGGCAAGTTCTGGAGGCATTGCATGTTGAGTGGCGGAACTCAACACTGCGCTTTGCCTCGGCACCAGACCGAAGAAATTAAAATATAAATGTAAATATTTCATCTCCTCGAGTAGGGATTGAACCCACAACCAGTCGGTTTTACGGTCACACTAATGCCCCTGCGCCACGACTGGCCTCAATGGCTTTTTAATAAAATAGTATATAAGCGGAACCAATACCAAAGTCTATTGTTTTTATTCTCTTATGTAATCCTTACCTTGTTTGTTTGTTAGGATAGCAAAAGTAATCGGATTCGAGAGGGATGCCATCGTAAATCTGTCGAGAGCGGAACGGGTTACAGGAATGCCACCATAAATTGACCATCCATAGTTTACGATGCACTTAGAAAGGAAACAGGGTCGGTGTTCCCATACTGAGATACTTGAACTTTGTCAGCTCCTTTAGTATTTATTCACCTACGTATTCGATTAGTTTAGTGCATTGGAAAACACAACATTAAAACCACATACTATTTTAAATGGGAGTATGTAAGGTTGTTTGGTCATCACAACTCTTGCGGAAATTTACTTATTAAATACGCTTACGTTATTTTGTTTTTTTTTACAGTGTCACGTTCGATGGCAGAATATGCAAAGGGAACTTGGGGACCTTATATTAAGGCGCTCCATTCCCATTAAGATTTTTGGAGGAATTGTCTGGAGGAATTGAGTGTTGAATGGCGGAACTCAATACCGCGCTTTGCCTCGTTACAAGAACGAGTAAACCAAAATATTAAATATTTCATTTTCTCGTGTGGAAACGGAGCCCACAATCTATATACTATGAATTTAGTTTTATTATTATATTTAAGACTGTATCAGATATAAATTCTATAGTTAGTTATAAATTCTAAAAGCATTAGGTACCAAATGTTCCACTTTAGTTATTAGAGTAATTTACAGAACCCCGCGGAGGCGCCTGCATGAATCCCGCTAATTAAAACACGAGGAGTTATATTCATTTTATTGCTATAAGTGTCGCGTTGGTTTCACGAGGTTGACTATTTTCATGTGCAATGTACTATATAATTGTATCATATACTTGCATAAAGTCTTTGTTTTAGATATTATATGAGTAACTTTGATACCTATATAACTGTAATAATTAGTAATAGTGAAATAAAATTCAGCATATACATATTCTTATACTTACATATTTATATATCTCCATTGCGGAAATTCAGCTTCACGTTGTATTCTCATAGAGCCAGGTAGGCAGAGGAGGCTAACCTTGTGTTAAGACAGTCTCCACTTTCTGTCGAATTTTCGAAATGTGTTGTGATGGAACTCGACACCGCGTTTTGTCTCAGCACCAGAGTGTAGAAATGAAAGTATTAAATATTTGATTTCCTCGAGTGGGTATCGAACCCACAACCTGTCCGCGCGTTGCAGTTACACGCTTATGCCCCTGCGCCACGACTGGCCTCATTCACACTCTACTATATACACAATAATATATAATACAATACCGTACTTCTGATGTTTGTTTCATTGATTATATAATATTCTTGAAAAAGATCATGTAATTTTTTACAATCATTCTTATATAATTTTAATATTATATTACTTATCAAATTCAAATTTAAAACGTGAGAGCAAAATACGATGAAAAGGTAAACGGTAGAACCCTTGGTGAATCCCAAGCAGGTAGATATTATTTCGGTGGGACTAAATCAATCACAGCTAGATGCGTCTTGAAGCCTCATTGAAATGCAAGGAATCCATTTATTACTTCGCATTCAATTTGCGAACCCTCTGTTTTCTTTCGATGAATTGCTAATGAAAAGGCCCATTAGACCGTCTATTGCAGTTTTTTTTATATTTATTATATGTGTATATTATTATATCTATTTGTATATATTTTTCTATATATATTTGTATATATTATATACGCATTATATGTGTACACATAACTTTAAAATGTTTATTTAAAATCTGCACTTCCATTTCCAAGGAGCTTTTACGTAATTTTAATGCCTATATCATTTTGTTTATGCTGAAAATATTTATATTTTTTTACGATCAAACTATTGAATAAATTTACCATGAGTTCATTAAATTAATTCGTTCACAACACAATTTAATTCAGTTTCTTTTTTTTATTTTTATGCGCCGTATGTTGCGGAGAAGATTTGCCTACGTAAAAAAAAAAATTAAAAAATAACCAAAGAGTTTGAATTTCATGCTCATAAATACTTTGAGAGATTGAGAAACATCACTGGTGGATTAAAAGCTCGCTGATTTCTATCTACAAACAAATCTATCTTTGTAGAGCAATTCATTGTTTTGAAATATTTCACAAAACCTCACAAAAGGTTTTGAATTTTATTTTCTTTATAGGACTTAAAATTTTGACGTAAACAGAACCAGTTTTGATAAATAGACTATAAATAGACAATTTTTTCAGCTTTACGGTATAATACTAAGCGCTAGTATTACATTTTTGTTTCGAGAGGATGAGTAAGTTTTGCTGCCATGAAATGAAATATACTTACTATTTGGTTTCAGGATTTGCAGTGATATGTGGAACGGTTGTTGTGTATTTACTTTGAAGGATTAAACATACAGAGATGGAAAAGTAGAGCAGGCGGCTCATACTTAAACTTTGCTAAACGGCTAGTTCTACTGAAAGCCTTCCAAACTTATCCTGCGTTTTGACTTTCGTATGTTGTGTTGTATGAAATAATATTAATGCACGTTGCCCCTATATATTTTAAACCCAAATATACAATATTGTTAAAGTAGTAATTAATATATTTTCTTTTCGATTCTTTTAAATAAGCAAATTTAAAAATATTTTTAGTTCCGTCTATAAGGTAATATTTAGAATTATTTTAAAATTCTCTACTTATTTATATAGACCTAAGTCTAAATTAAATTATAGACAATATCTTGTCAAGCATCTTTTCTTTAGTTCCGTACCTTTTAAGGAAAAAAGGAATCCTTAGAAGATCACTCTTGTTCGTCCGTCTATTTGTCTATCTGTCTGTCAAGACCCTTTATCTCAGAAACGCTTGGAGATATCGAGTTGAAATTTAAACCATATACCTAGATCGGCCCCATGATTTACGACACTATAAAGGGAATCAAAATTAATAGAGTACTTTTGGTTAACCTAGAATTATGAATATCAGCTGACAGCTTAGTACTTGTTCAGAAAAAAATCTGAAAACTATACATTTGTGGTTAAATCCCTATATAGCCTTATAGGTATATAGCCTTAAAAGGGGGAGAAAATTTGGTATTAAAGCCGCTACTTCAAGTGAGGTATCAGATAAAAGGGCTCTGGCTAAGTTAAATCTGAATTTCACAAAAAGCTCGAGACTTTTTGTACGGAACCCTAGTTGAGCGAGCCAGACTCGCGCTTGTCTGTTTTTTTTAAATGTGATGTTAAATATATATTAAAATCGTGTTATGTGTTTTTATTTATAGTCCGCACATAGCAGAGTAATCAGAGGGAACCCGGGAACCTAGTGTTAAGACACTCCATTCCCATTAAAACACTTCCGTTAAGAAGACAATATTAAATATTTCATTCTCACCAGTGGGAATGGAATCGAATAGAAGGAGCCCGTCGTGTTTACACTCGCAAGCTTGTGCCCTCGCGCCACAACGGCCTCATATTATCTGCCATATATTTGTTATTTCATATATCTGGACTTCGATGGGCGTATGGGATTTGTCAAAAATTTCCCAACCGATTTTGATTGAACATTGATTATCGCTAAAGGTAAGAACAAGACATAAATTATCTTATATAAGCAATTGGACCATCGTGTTTTTAAATGTAAATGGGCACTTTGAATCCTTATAGAAAATAGCACCGGCTTCATTCGAAAACTTCGGCGTTATATGTGAATATCAATAAATTATATGCTTATATAAATATTACGATATACATATGTACATGTTATATACATGTGCATATTTATTTGGGCAACTTATAATTAAAATTAAAATATCTTGTAAGGCCTTTTAACTTTTATAAGAAAATGTAAAAGTCGACTTCAAGCCAGATTAGACTTATAAAAGGTCACCGTTGTAAAATTGCGAAGAAAAGTATTAAGAGTGAATTATAAAACAAATAATTTTACATAGTATTTAAACTAATGAAAGTAACTTTTATTTCATATTCTAATACCATAAGTAGTAGATAAATTAATATTTAGTCGTAGTCATACGTAAATTAGTACGAAGATAAAGAGAATATGAAAGCTTTTCTTTCAAAAACAAAGGAAAAAAAATATGCTTGAATAAGCGAAAAAAATATAACATAAAATTTTATAAAAACAATAATTTAATTTATATATTTATATGTAGTAACAGTAAGTGAGACCAGTCGTGGCGCAGGGGCACAAGAGTGTGACTGTAACGAGACGGCTGTGGGCCCGGTCCCGACTGGAGTAAATTAATTATTATTTATTAACATTTTCATTTCTTTACTCTGGTGTCGCTAGGCAAAGCGCGGCGTTGAGTTCTGCAACTCAACACGCTATGCCTCTAGAAGTCGGCGGAAAGTGGGGAACGGAGTATCTTAACACTAGGTTCCCTTTGGCTACCCTGCTGTTAGCGGGATACAGCGTGAAGCCGCTTTGATTTGATTTAATTTTTGTTTTCAACTAATATTTTGAAATAATGCGATTTGGTTATAAATATTCTGCAACTTTAAAGTATGTTGTTATATTTTAAGTAGCTGACAGTTTCGGCCGCTTAGACTGCGTCTGTAGTTGAAAATTTTAATGATCTAAGCTTACACCAGTGGGCGGCGATTTTGTTTTATATCATGCGAAGAAGATTTCGCTTTAGATCAGTTGAGACTGAAAAATCTTAGTTCCATTGACTTCTTATATTGCTTAAATTAAAAGCTGTTTGTGCTTTTCATCACTTGAGTCGTGTTTACTCGCGGATGTCGGATTAAGAAAATGTATCGAATTACAATGAATGATAAATGATTATTTCCGTTTACTCAGATGTCATGGCATTGCTAATGCATTTCCTTTTCAAATATATTTTTATTTGAGGAAAAGATATAAATAGTTTAATGATTTGCTATAAATATAATTTTTATTAGTATTATAGCGGTTTTTGTGATTTACGCTATTTTATTAATATTTTATATTTTTTATTACGGAGTGAAATTAAATTTCCAAAATTTTGTGGAATAATTGTCCAAATTTATTAACACTTAAGAAGATATACAAAGAAAATAATTTTACACAATCACAGAAGGAAATAAAGAAATTTAAAGAAATACTAAAAGAAATAGATAAGCGAAACAGATACGTATTAGCAAGAAGATAAGGCTTAAAATTGAATACAAGCAAGGAGTACAATATTAAAACAAGTGAACGTCGCAAGCGATAGTAGCCGACTCTTTACTCGTAGCCAGCAAGCAGGCTACGTCACGCACAGCAAAAAAACCCGAAACAAGCTTGTCATGCGAATGCGCTGCGTGCGGATGAATATTAAATATAAATATTAACAATTTAGTTCCAAGTAAATTTGAAAATAGAACGTAGTGTAAGTATATAATATTAATATCGAATGAAATAGAAGTTTACATGTATTATTATTATTATTATTATTATTAATTAATTTTGTTAAAAGATAATATTCACTACAGTATTTAGTCATTAGTTCAAAATTACTAAAATGTATTAAAATGTATAAACGGGTATGTATACTATACCCGTATAGTACATATGTAAACCCGAGAATGTTTATTGTTCTGTTGTTTCATATATTTCCGTCTTTCTTTCTTATATGTTAATAGATGTGAAGATATAATTTGTTTTATAACGTCTTCTTTTTCTAATCAGTAGGTAATAATAATTTAATGAAAATAAAATTAAGTAGATTTTACTTATTATTAATTACTTAGATAACTCTGTTATAATTTGCTTTATTCAAATGGTGCTTGCAGTAGAAAAGTTTCTAATAAAATATGAAACATCTCCTTTTAGAGGCTAATAATCACTTTAGGAGTTCCGTTATACGTACGATTACGACGTTGAGTTTGAAGAGAGGTAATTAAAAGTTAGAATTTCTATTATGGCTGAGAGCGGCGGGAATGTGAACTGTGCCAAGTGTCGGATTTCGGACGTGCTCTGAATGCACTGCCTGTGACTTGACGGTGCCTCTTTGCACACGAGCTACGGTTTTACCTACTTTTTCCATGTTTTCACCTTTATTTGCTTATGTTAAATAAATATTATTTTATGTATATGACTTTGTCTTTCCGAAATAATCGACGCATTATAAATTATAAATCATTTCTAAAGCAAAAAAGATATATACTTAATAAGAAAAACTGCTTTAAATGAGACTATTTAACTGGATTAATCACGTATATTTAGTACTAGTGGGGCACCCGCGTGGCTTGAGTCCCGCTACGTTCAAAACGTATAAACGTTTTCTAAATAACGTTTAACGCCCAATATTAATAACCTATCTCCAACGTCAATCTTAGATTGTTTCATATATCTATCCAATCTCTATATTCTCTATATAGATAAAAAGAGAACCTTTCATAGTGGTCCGTTAATCCTACACTGGGTCAAGTCCCAAGCAGTTTTCTCATCTTCTTCCCTTGCAACGCAGTGGGCCCGACACCCGTACGGTGTCTTTGTTCGGTGTGTTCATAGAAACATATAACGAGAGTAAAAGAGTGGTAGAAAAATAAATAAAATCGAAGTCATAATTCTCGTAATAATGAAAATAAGAGAGAGACATCGACGAGAGTACTTAAAATAACTCTCTGTATGATTTTTTTAAATATATATTTTTAATATATACGGATGTCAATCAAGAATGCCATGCAGTAATAAATATAAGAGATATATAATTAATTATTTATATTCAGTTCATTTGCCTTTAGTGAAGAGGACCTGAGTGTGCTTTTATATTTTTAAAAATTATATCATTGTCATATGATTAAAAAAAACATACGACAATGACTGGATTTTTTTTTTAAAAACACTAACATTACACAACCCAAAGTAAGGGGACGATTAAAAAAACTAAACCCATCGAGGTACTATGGTCTCAATATATTACTCAAATTAAGTGAACGAATATATAAACTTTTCCTGATATTTTTTTAATATAATAACAACCCCAGCTGTACTAGAGCTTTCATTTTGAATACCTAACCTAATACGAAAATTAAAAAAAAGACTATGTGACAGCTAATTGAAAGCTATTTGCATTACTTTATGAAAGACTCAAAATCATTTTGCATCTTGAAAGATTAAAAAGCGAAAGCTTACGAAGGGCTAATTAAAAGGTAGGGGGGCGACACTGTTGCCTCAGGGTTATTTACCCTCTTTGACATTTACATTCTTTGGTAAAGTACCTATGAAGAATACAGCTAAAGTCTTTATAAATAAAGTATTCAGGTAACTTCATTAAATACATTTTGCCTTTGCTGTTAATTGTTTTAAAAGAATTACATTTTAAAATGTTCAAAATTAACGCTTGCAAATTGTAATTAATTATTTCAAGAACAGACAGCCATTATGGTCATTTGAATAAGACTTTCTTTTTTATCTTTGTCTTTTAATGCATGTAATATTTAAATGTCTAGTTGAATTATACTGTATAAATAAAATACTATATCATTACAATAGGTAATAATAAGTCACCTATGCCTACATATACTTTCAAAATACTCAATTATTAAAAAAAATCATCTATAAAAATTTAATTGAGGCCAGTCGTGGCGCAGGGTCACAAGTGTGTGACTGTTAACGCAACAGGTTTATATGTGTGCTGATGTGTACAGATGTGTGAGCATTCGAGGAAAATAAATATTTAATATTTTTATTTCTTTGCTCTGGTGTTGAGACTCGCTACTCAACTCGCATTACCTCTAGAATTTTGAGGAAAGTGGGGAGCGGAGTGTCTTATCCCTCTGTCTACATGCGGAATACAGTGTGGAACTGAAAAAAATATACTTTAGGTATAGTTGATAAGCTTTTAAGTGTTGTTAATTTTTTGTAAGGTATAACAAAACAACAGATAATAAATACTTGTAGAGCGACATTTTTATCGCGCTTCGCATAAAACATGTTGCAAATTTCGTTTCAGGTTAAAAAGTTATGGCATTTTAATTAAAATTATAACTCGCTTTTGGACAGTCTGGGCCGCGTACGTGTTCTATGGACGTGACACTTAACAATTTACGTCTCTACACCAACAAATATCAATATATTGTATTAATAAATTCTATATTTTAAATTCTATTCTATAAATTGAGACCAGTTGTGGTGTAGGAGCATATTATATTTTTGTTATTGAGACAAAGGCCGGCGTACCGTAACGCTCCCAGATTTCGACGGAAAATGAATAACGGAGTGTCTTAACATTAGAATTCTCTCCGCCCATCCCTGCTGCGTGCATATAGCAGATACAGCGTAAAGCTAAAAAAAAGAATATATAAATAAATTATATTTTCCTACAATATTAAAGTGAATTGCTGAATTGATTTCAATACAAATGTGTATTATAAAAGTATGTCTTCAAGGAATATATCATATTGACTGAAGACTACGATGACGTAACAAAATTTTAAGTTCTTAAGTAAAATCTAAATTTTGTTCCAAAATTATTTTGAATCAATTACAGTCTAACGACTATAAATGGACTATAAAAATAATATGCTCTGATACAAGACCATCTCCAAGATGGCGTATATATATATATATATATATATATTTGTTTTATATACTTAGTATTTACTAACCTGACACATAGGAGTATAAAATAATGTAATAATATGTGAATCAGCTAAATTAGGTTACAGTAATTAATATAATGTAGGTAACTACGTTTATTTCATATAAACTGTTATTAAAATTAAAGTAACTGCATTTAGTTATTATTAATATTATTTATATTTGTGACAATTTAGAACTATTATTTATATTTATTGTCATAATTGTTATATATAAATGACATATTAAATACGATCTATAACTCCTGTGGTATGGTTGTTTAATTACAACGTTCCGAGCGTGCTAGTTTGGGCTCAAATCACTTCGCCAATGTTGTGCGGAGACGACGTGAAGGAAAACAAATCCTAATGCAAACAACAGTTTATTTAATAAGACTTCACTAATACAATAAATAACTATCAAATATTATATAATTACCACATTTCCATCCTTAAATAAAAACAATGCCATGGCGAGGCACCAAGTAAAATCTGTAAAGTAAATTCAGTGAGCTCTGGTCAGGAAACACAAACGCATCGCAAAGCGGCCTCTAACAAAATAAATATTTTGTCGATTCGAGTTGAAATTTGCAAGTCTGCCAAGAATATTCGTACCAAATCGTTTTCCTATAATTGGAGTAGGTACATGTGAATTCTGTATTCAGTAGCGCATCCACCGCGGATGGAATTCCGCCATTTCGCGGCAACCCCGTCCTCCATCATGCGTACGTACTTATTGAAGTAATTTGAGCAACTCCGTCTCGAAGCATAAGTCTTTCAAGTTCATTCTTCAGCCTCGTTCAGTTTTCGGGCCCAAAAATTATTATTGCTAAGTTCTTAAGATAATTAAGAAGTTGCGAGAAATTTTATATATTACCTTCCTTTAAGTTGGATTATCTTTTCTGACTTTAGGGGAATGTTAGATCTGGCTCTCTGTGCTGTAAAAATTCAGAAGAAACGTTCTCTTTCCCGTAACTTCATAAATTATTAAGCTGGCCCTCAAGAGAATTTGTCAGCCGCCGTCTTTTATAGACAGGTCCGCCTATAAAATAAATTGATCCGCTGTGGCTAGTTCAGCTTGATCAGTGCTTTGTAAAAGTAAAATGTGTAAGTATTATAGAGGACAAACGAACAATAAATATGAATACAGTAAAGCTGAAGTCTTAAATAAATATATTTATTAATTATATCAATTCTTTTTATATGAGCTGCTGTCCTGAAAATAACAAAGAGAAAATATAAATTCGGAAACTAATTGGCTAATCCGCCGTTACCCAATGTTACATGTGGGCTATATGGAGCAACCACCTTATGAATATTTTATTTAACTATTTACATTAGGGAGTAAAACAAAGCTTTTTATAGGATTTTTGTAGTGAATCGTATATTAAAAAGTCAGTTGATTTTTTGTACATTATTTCATAAAAGACTACTGTTATATGTGATAATATTAAGATGTATAGACTGAACACAACTGAGTTCGAATGTTGTTACGTTAAATATCTATGAAATATTTTCATTTCAAAATGTTGATTATTTTATAGATTATATAAAAATGCCTAAAAACGTGCTTTCTATGTATATTCTGTATATCAATTATATATTTAAGTAATAATGTTACTAATTTAAAAACTGTACAGGAGCTAATATAAGTTATTTTACAAATAATATCGTGAGTACTTATCCAAATCAATTAATTAATAATTAAGGCTGTTTGTAATATATATATTTCTTAAATGAATAATCATGTAATTCAAGCGGGCAAAGCCGCGAGCAGGCCGCTAGTGTTAAAATAAAATTATAAAATAAATTAGTTTCACGCTGTATCCCGCACACAGCAGGGTAGGCAGAGGGAAGCTAATGTTAAGACACTCCGTTCCCCACTTTCTGCCGAATTCTGGAGGCATTGCGTGTTGAGTGGCAGAATTCAACGCCGCGCTTAACCTCGACACCAGAGCGAAGAAATGAAAATATAGATTTAAGTAAAAATTTCATCTCCTCGAGTGGGGATCGAACCCACAGTCACACCCACCAGTCGGTTTTGCAGTCACACATCTCGTGCCGCTGCGCCACGACCGGCCTTATTATGTTAAACTTATTAATTACGTTTGCTGTAAGAAACTGCGTAAAATAAAAATATAAAATATATATGTTTAAAGGTACATTTGACCTGTTTCACAGCTTGTCAGGCTGGTGTTTACAAAGACAACAATTTTCGGAATAAATAGGTATCTCGCTGGCGTTGACTACAGCTATGTACATATTAATAGCGGCAATATCACGTCGTACGTTTTGATTTGTTAGGCCTTATTTGTGGTCTAGATGCATGGAGGTTTGGAGTAGTGAAGATCAGCGGCTTATAATTGTTATTAAATATTGATGATGATCGTCAATAATATATTCTATTTTTTTTTTCATATAAATAAAGTAGATAAAAAAAGATTTTATATGACTAAACATTAAAAAATAATATACTTTAATTATTTTAAAGTAAAGACAATAATTAAAGAACAAATAATGAAATAAAATGACTAATATTTCGATACATAGAAATAATAATAATAGATATTTAGGTATATACCTAAGTATCACTCATACTTATTTATATACATAGAAATATTAGTCATTTCATTATTTCTTTTTGTATATCCATCCAAAGAAAATATACAGTCGAATTGAACATCTCTTGTTATTATACATTTTTATTATGTATCTCATTCACAACAGGGTAGGCAGGGGGAACCTAGTGTAATACACTCCGTTCCCCACTTACCGCTGAATTCTGAAAGCGTTGTTTATTGAGTGGCGTAGCTTATCTATGGTGTTGAGATCCACTACTTAAGCCAGGCAAAGCATGCGCTTGGCCTTGCCACTCTTTCTTAATTTTTATACATAAATATTAAGAGTAAAATATTTAAACAATGTTATACTAACCTACCCAACTCAATTGTAGTTAAATTTACTTGTAATGGATAGTTTAAGGTGGCTGTGTATTTTCGACGGGTAATGTAGACGGAATGTTATTTGAGGACGGCTCGGTGACAGCGCCGGGGGCTATCGTGCTCACGCTTGACTGCTTACGTACGGACGTCACGCCGCCGCGCCGCCCTCCAGCGTGCACACTGTTTCCTATGTTTACATTTTACGGAAAACTATTCAAGCATATAGCGTCTAAAAGATAGCACTTAATAGATTATGTGCTTGTAATATTGAAGTGTATATGCGTTAGCTGCTTGATATATTTTTTGGGGGTGGTTGTCTTATTTTTTAACTGATATGGTCGTGTAAACGTTGTTTTTTTTTTAATTTTTCGGGGATTTTTTTTGTTAGTAAATTTTCTGGAGTGGTCAGCAGACTAAAATTTCATTAATATAATATCAGAAAAAATATTATAAAAAAAAGAAGCAGACGGAACCTCATAACAAGACGTTTACCAATTTTCAGCGAATTTTCGAGAAATTGCGTGTTAAGTGATGGAACGCAACGCCGTGAAATCAAAATAATAAATAATTCATTTTTAATCCTTTTTAATCAAACAGAGTGTGTAAATTAAATAATTATTTTAATTGAATTATGGTTCGAATTAATAAAGTGTAATGTAAACTATCTCAATTATATAGGTTAAATTTTATACATAAATACTTTAGCGTAACTGTGACATGTCTGTTCACGAGATATTATGTTATGAGATATTATATACGGACATATTATGTTTATTGTTTATATGCCGCAATTGAGAACAATCACTTTATTAAAAATATCTGAATTGTCAAAGAACAGCGTTTCCATACGTCGAGCAAAGTGCAAAGAGCAATATCGTTAACGTTACCAATTTTAAAAATATCGTCATATATATTAAAAAATATAAACTGATTAATTAATAGTAATTGAGGCCAGTCGTGGCGCAGCGGCACAAAGTGTGACTGTAAAACCAACTGGTTGTGGGCTCGATCCCCACTCGAGAAATATTTACTTAAATTTATATTTCCATTTCTTCGCTCTGGTGTCGAGGCAAAACGCGGCGTTCAGTTCTGCCACTTAACATGCCTCCAGAATTCGGCAGAAAGTAGGGAACGGAGTGTCTTACACTAGGTTCCCTATGCCTACCCTGCTGTGTGCGAATACAGCATGAAGCTGATTAATTAATATGCGGATATATAGATATATGGTTTTTTTTTCTATAACTGAGCGCTTGCATACCGCTATGTATATTCAATTATTGTTAAATATTTTTAAAGGGTTTACGTATGCCTGTAAATTTGAAACGTAATCATTCAATGTCAATATCATTTATTGTAATCTTTCTTGATTTGTAAAGTTTGCAATTATATTTTAGTATATTTACAACATAAACATTTTGCTTAAACATATATTCGTATTTACGTAGAATAGGAAATTTAAGCTAACTGCCTATATAATATACAGTACTAACACCACTTCTAAGTTACGTTATAAGCGAGGCCGTCGCGACTGAAGAAGAATGCACCACAGCTCAAGCTGACAGGAAGCCCGAAAGCTCATTTCACGGCAGCCGCACTCATATTTTACACTCTCCGAAATACCTCTACACGAACTCACCTTGTATCTGTGAGCGTAAATATTCTTTACCGCTAGGTGTTTGAGTGCAATTTACCTGCGCTCTAAAATATAATGCTGAAACTAGTTTCGTTATTATGTATGCATGCATGTAAGGTATAACAAAGAATGGGGATCGCTATTTCACATTATAAAAGTTACTCATCGTTGCCCCATTTACATACGAGCTTATGAGAATATAATTGCTTTTTGTGTCAGTTATATTAATGGCGTTGTTAACAATGAATGTGGATTTTTTGTTGATTTACATCAATAACTCGGTCCTGCTTTAGAAATGTTAGGAATTGGGTTAGTTCGGGAATGAAACCCCAACTACAAATATATTACGGTTTTTTTTATTTATGGTTTAATCACTATAGGTACATCTAAAAATTTAGCAACTTTTTATCTTATCTATTCCATATATATATTTTATTTACCACTTAAGCTACTTTTTTATATACGACACGTAAGTATACCTTAAAATATACTTGTGTGTTCTATATAAAAAAGTAGCTATTGTAACAGCTAAAAGTATAATATCACTGTTTATACGAAATTTCTACTGGCAATGAGCAAAAACGTAATAAAATTAATTTTTGAATGTAGGTTAATAACTCTCTGTACGCAAATTTAATATATGATAAATATTTAAATGTTATTTATGACACCTTTGGCGGCCAGATATCAAATTGAAGCAACTTCAATAGTAACTATTAAATTATTCCATTGACAGCGGAGTGCATTTTAACCAGTTACGAAAAACACTCAAAAGATTTTTTTGGCAAGCGTTGTTACGATTGTTTACAATATCGTTGAGTTTAATTATAATAGACATTTATATGTGATGAGACGAGACTGAGCTGCCAAGTAGAGGTAGAGGAGGCGAGGTCGGAACAGCTCCACGTCGACACCGACACCTCAGCGGTGGGGGTCCTCGGCGAAGTGACCTACATCCGCTTTGGCACCGGTCACAATCGGCGCTTCAAACTTAATTGTCCCGACACTTCGAGCTCTCCTAACGACTGTGCCGCAATCGGCCGATTTAAGGGGAGCTCTGGAGGCTGCACTGACAGCGAGCGTCGAGTGTCTTTGGCCAGATATCCAAACGTAATAGGTTAATCGCCGCGGTAAAAAAAAATCTATAAATTAAACACCAAAAGCACTTAATTTTTACGGCAAGTTGTGGTGCAGGGATAGAAGGTGGCTGTGGGTTCGATTCCCACGCGAGGAAATTAAATATTTAATATTTTCATTGAGTGTTGAGTTTCACCACTCAACAAGCAATGCTTCCAGAAGTCAGCAGAAAAAGGGGGAAAAATGTTTTACACTAGGTTTTCTCTGTCTTCCGTGTGGTGTGTGCGGGTAAAAAAAAACTTTATATTATAGCAAAAAGCGTTTTTTGTAGTGGCTAAGGTAACAAAAAGTGCCTCACACCGTCTAGGTGCCGTGTTGCGGACGCGACCATATATAATGAAAGACGTGGGATTACAATTTGCCTTTGTGACAGCGTCGTCCAATTACATTAATCTGGCGTGCTCGGGCCGTGGCGCAGCAAGAAACTTGATTAAAAATTCTATTAGTTGAAAGGCTCAGACATCTTCTTAATAGATAAAGCTCACGTCGCTTAGGTGATATGATTTACGTGGAATGAGAATGAGGCAGTTGTAGCAGTAATAGTTGTTCTTTCTTTTTACAATTTTAGTGTTGTAAAAGGAAATAAAGATATAACGAATTAAATTTGAGAGCTCGCACAGAGAGAGAGAGAGAGCGGAAAGTTTTTACATGTACCTATGTTAAATAGATTTTGTAATTATTATTTTTGTATTGAATTTAAAAGCGGATTTATTAAACTTGTACCTACGAGTATGTACACTTCATTTTTACATACTATTTTGAATAATTAATACACTTGTAAGTTTTATAATATCTTTTTCTGTGAACCTGGGAAATATCTAGCACTATGTGGTTGAGGCTGAAGTGAAACTGCGTCATGCGTTTATTTGATTTTGGAGATAGGTGATAACTATAAGGGCTATATGATATATTTTTTATATTTTTTTAAAAGTGTTATTCCACACTTAGGAAAGAAAAATATTTATAAAGAAAACGTATAAAAAATTGTACGTAACGGGATTTTAACCCGCACCTCTTTGGCTCCACGCCTCCAACCGCTCTGACCTACTAAGCCATTCTTCCACATTTTCTTAATAAGTATTCACCTATATGATGATAAGAACTAAACTGAAAAATCTTAAACTTACTTTAATTGTAATTAGTAGATATATGCTTTAACTAACAATGTTAAAGGCAAATTTGGCGCTAAAGCACAAGCGTGCGACTGTAAGCGCGTCAACTTAGAGGCTCGATTCATTTCTTCGCTTTGGTAACGACGCAAACCGCGGCGTTGAGTTCCGCCACTCAACTTCTAGAATTCAGCGGAAATCGGGGAAAGGAAGTGTCTTAATATGAAGGCAGTGTCTTAACTCTAGGTTGCCGGTTTCCCTTTGCCTTCGGGTATCCTTTATCCTGGTACGTGGTCCAGAAACCAAACCTGTGATCAACCAACCAACCAAAATTTGTAACCCCAAAAAAATCTAACAATATTATCTCTCGGTTGTCTTTGCCTCCTTCTCAAAATAAAGAAATGCCTGAATGTAAAACCTTTTAATGAAATTTCTAAAATTCGCTATTTTTAATTTTTGTTAAAATTAAAAGTAAAGCGAATGAAAATCCAATAAAGTTATTTAATTATGTTATCTGCTTTTAAAGTTTTAAAGCGAAAGACGGTAATAGTTTTCTTGTTTTCTACTCTAGTAGTACATTCGTTTCTAATTTCTGTTGGAGAAATTTTAAAGAAAATAAATGTACAAAAATGTCGGGGTTTGAAAAATCTGAAAATGAAGTTTAATAAGTTCTCTTCTAAACATGTTATTTATTTAATCATTAAAAACTTTTGATAAATATAAATTTATAACATTTGAAGCTCGATTATACAGAATGATAACGGATTATGGAGTGCGTTGGAGATTGGAGCCAATTAACCGCCATTCTCTTTGAAATGTGTATAATATTTAATTTACCTGCTTACTCTTAAAATAATTATTGTAATTGAGTGATGCTCGTTTCAATATTCATGTCATGAAGAGATTTTAATTTTACAATATATTCATTACGATACAAATTAATAATTTATAATGATATGTTCATTATGCTCGCGTCCGATTTTTTACTGACATAAAAATCAGCTTAACGCTGTATCCAGCACGCAGCTGTCTATTGCCTACCCTAGGCAGAGGGAACCTAGTGTTAAGACACTCCGTTCCCCACTTTCTGCCGAATTCAGGAAGCATTGCGCCCATTCGTTGAGTGGCAGAACTTAACGTCGCGCTTTTCCTCGACACCAGTTCGAAAAAATTAAAATATAAATTTAAGTAAATATTTCATCTTCCACACCCAGTCGCAATCCACAACCAGTCGGTTTTACAGTCACACCTCGTGCCCCTGCGCCACGACTGGCAACAATTTTACCGACAGTAATTTATATATTTACTTTATAAATCATCTTCACGCTGTAACCCGCATGCAACAGGGTAGGCAAAGAAAACCTTTTGTTAAGACACAATTAAAAAAATATTATACTTAAAATATTAAAATTTTACTGACCACAGATAGGTTATAACATGGCTATATATTATATACTTTACGTACAGAAAATATAGTATTTTTCTTAAGAAAATAATAAGTGTAAGCTATCGCGATCACTTACAGTAGAAACACTTAAAATAGAAATACAAGAGTCGCTAAAAAGACGCAAATGTCTAGTCACTATAAATCAATGTGTGCAATAAAAAGAAAAATGTACCACCGAGCAGTTCCGCTCTGTACTCCGCAGTTTCTATCTATGGCGCGGCCACTCAGTTGGATTTACCCGAAGACTCTGGTTATCTCCTGACCCATCTGCGGTAGAACGAAAATAGCTAAAACATCACTAAAATATATTGGCACAGTATAAACCCAGCGACGGCCATTTCCATGGAAAAATAGCTTCGAAGATTTCACAAGCATTTAGTATTAGAATATATTTTTCGTAGTCATAACAACAGTCAATGTTGTAGTTAAAACGAAAATTAATATTATTATAAACAGTTTTAATAGTTTAATAGTAGATATTAAGTGTTTATTTAGCGTCACGCTGTATCCCGTTCACAGCACGGTAGGGCGAGAACCTAGTGTTAAGTTATTTCCGCAGAATTTGGAGGTTTGCCTCGACACCAGAACAGAGATATTTTATGTATTATTATTTTTTTAACATTTTAGTAGTAGTACTTTATTTACTTTTATTTTCATGCAGATTTTCTAAAAATTATATAAATTATTTTTGTATACATTTTTATATTATTTCAGTATACTTTGCGATTTCTATTCAAGAACATTGCGTGTGTAAAGATATTTCACTTTGTGGTGAAATATTGACTTGCATTATAAGACTGTCACCTGTAGACCTAATATTGGTTAAAAGTTATAATAAGCTTACTTTTACTTTCTTTCGAGTTAATTTTTAATCAATTATTTAAAAAGTTGTAAAGTTTATCTGAATTATAGTTTAAATAAAAATATGCAGTTATCTGTGTACATTGTCAACATTTAAGTGAAATAATAAGGTTAGCTTATGTTTTAAAAATTATTCATCATGGAATATTTTTTTTATAAATTAACATAAAATAATTTTTTTCGAGATTCTAAATATTTCTTAATAAAGTCCTCTGTCTATATTTTTAAATATATTTTATGATGGCTTAGAAGTACATAGAAGCCTTTGTTATATATGAAAATAAAACTTAAAAAAAAACCAGTAGCATAAGATGTTGTTAAAACTACTAATACTGTACAAGTATATCAAAGAAATAGATATATAATCGATACGCATTATTAAATAATAGGATCAACCGTCGGGACCCAACCTCCTCCCGTTCCTTAAGTTAAACTTTTTTTTTTACTTAGACCACATATAGTTTTGTCATAATAATCATGAACATCAAGCAGATGTGTTTCAACAAAGTACAATCAATTAAAACATCGTTATCGATATGAAATACTTATTTGAATATAAAATTTATTTTTTATTTAAAATCGTCCAAACCATAGTCCAAGTAAAATATTCATAAATATAGTTGTTAATTGACTCGAATTCCAAATTGTGGTAAAGTACAGAACCCGAGAAGAAAACAAAACAAATAAGCCTTTAAAAACAGCTGCCGCGTGTGCGGCAAGTATAACGTTGACTAACATTCGCATTGTCGTTTTGGAATGCTCGAACATTCCAGTTGAACTGGAAGCACTTGTCGCTATTGTTCCCTGTTTCTCATTCAAAAGGCAGGAATGTTTTTAAATATAATCGTATAGACTTCTATAAGATGTTAAAGTAAAAAATGAAAAATTAAATCAGTTTATCGCTGTGTTCCTCACAGAGGGAACTTAGTGTTAAGATACTCTGTTCTCAACTTTCCGCCGAAATCTTGATTGAATCTTGTTGAGCGGAGGAGCGCAACGCCGCGTTTTGCGTCCTTACCAGAGCGAAAAACTGGAAATATTACTTATTTCATCCACCGAGTGGCAATAGAACCCACAACCATCGCGATTAGAGTAGCACATTTGCGCCACTACGGCCTTTTGACAATTAAAATCAGTGAAAATTGAGGCCGTCGTGTAGCGTCTGATCTCTTTTCCGGTCGTAGGTTCGATTTTCACTAGGAGGAATAATTACATCTAAATTGTTTAGTTTTCCACGCTTCAGTATTTAACACATTATATTCAAAATACGGAATCGAGTCTCAACATTCAACAAGCAAAATCTAGTAATTTAAGATCTAAATAGTAAATCTATCTAAAAAGTAGTATGGAAATGATTATTATATTATCAAATATCAATTGTTTTTAAATAATCTCAACATACATACAACATACCTAAATATGAAGCTGAATGTTAAATAGAAGCTAACGTTACACAAGTACGTAAACGACGACCGTGTATGACACATACAAAGCTACGTATAATATAGTAGGGCCCATTAACATGTGGCAGCACGGCTACGTAAATGATTTTAAAATAGTGCAATTTTCACACAACTGACTTTGGCAGACTTGTTGCGGTGTTTGACTGGCCGATGTTATCTGCATAATGCGGTCGGCAGTGGCGTCGCGCGTACTCCGCCTCGTTATTATGGATTTATATTATAACTGTCGTTGAATCGCTTGTTTGCACCAATTTAATTTGTAAGGTGATTGCTTATTTAAAATGTAAGTGGAAATAGTTAATATTTTCATTTCTTTGCTCTGGTGTCGAGGCAAAACGCGGCGTTGAGTTCCGCCATTCTACACGTTTTGCTTCCAGAATTCGGCGGAAAGTGGAGGGCGGAGTGTCTTAACATTAAGCTTCCTCTGCCTACCCTGCTACATGCAGGATACAGCTTGAAGCTTATTTTTTTATTTATTATTAAATATGTCTAATGATAACAATCAAAGTTTTATATTTACTGGGACTAAGTACTGTATGTTGTTCATTAAAGAAAATAATTAAGGCCAGTCTTGGTGCAAGGACACAAGATTGTGACTGTTAACGGAATACGTTGCGGGTTCGATTCCCATACGCGGGATACAGCGTGAAGCTGATGCGAGCTCCAATACGTATACAGCTCAGCAAAATTTACGATAGACGTGGTTGATTAAATTTCAAATGTGGTTGGATTGCGCCTGTTAACTACTAACCACGCTTGCGTTTTACATTCATATTATATAAACATGGCTGTTTTCTATTACGGGAATTTGCGAGAAATTCTTAGAAGCAACGTACGCATCGTCAACATTTCCTGGCAAATTAGCGAGGACCTCAGGGTCCCCTGAGGGTTCCCGTTATATAGTCTTATTAGACGCATTATGCGCGGCACGTGCCGATTTCTGCTCGTATAAATCGCTGTACACAGTTCGTTAGATATTCAAACAATGACTTCATTAGTGCAGTAATAGCCTGGTATTTAAACACTAGTTGAACGACTTTAACTCACATAATCAGGTCATATCGGTATAGCAAAAAGATGATAACGATGTATTATCGATTTATTTGGTAAATTTTAATATTTAAAATTTAATATAAATACAAGTGAGGCCAGTCGTGGCGCAGTGGCACAAAGTGTGACTTTACAGCCACCGATTGGTTGTGAGTTCGATCCCCACTCGAGGAGATGAAATATTTACTTAAATTTATATCTTTATTCCTTCGCTCTGGTTTTGAGGCAAAGCGCGGCGTTGAGTTCTGCCACTCAACACGCAATGCCTCTAGAATTCGGCAGAAAGTGGGGAACGGAGTAATCTTAACACTAGGTTCCTTTTGGCTACCCTGCTGTTTGTGGGATACAGCGTGAAGCTGATTTTTAATATTTTCCTTTCTTAGCTCTGTCACTAAGGCAAAAGCTTGGCGTTGAGTTAAGCCACTCAACACGTAATGCCTAGAAAAATTCACCCGAAAGTGGAGAACGGAGTGTCTTAACATTAAGTTCCCTACAGCTACCTACGCGCTACCTACCCACTGTGTGCGGATTACAGCGTGAAGTTCATTTTATAAAAAAACTACAAATAACATATAAATAAAATTATAAAGAAAAGCTATTTTACTGATACATGGCAAATGATAAAAGTTTAAAAGGATATGATATTAGTCATTTCAATACATTTGAGTAGCGGTTTGTGTAAAGCGAGCCGGAGCGCCGCCGAGTCACGAGACGTTGCGTGTCGTCCTGCCAATAATCGGGTATTGTAGTCGACTCATAATTAGCTGTTGAAATTGCGACTACCCGGTATTTTAGTATAGTTTCGTGCGAAATATCCATCGTAATATTTATTATAAATGTTTGTGTTATTGTACATACATTTGTTCATTTATATAACTTACATGATATTTTATCAGTTAAATATTGTACTTTAATTTTTTATCTTCATTAACATGTACATATTAGTTAAGTTGACTTGGTACTATATAATAAAATGTAATAAGCTGAAATTGACTCACTTCTAATAATTGTTTTGTCAAATTGGCAGTTAAACGTAGCTTAGGTGACAATATGTAAAATGGTATAATCGAGCTTGTCTGATAGTGAAATTAGGATCTGAATGTACTCTTCATAGGTTATTAGTAAACCAGTTCGAGCTAAGGCTCATATTTTATTTATCAAACTTTGCGAGACCAGTAACAATCGAATAATACGTTCTTTATCTAATATTAATAATCGATTTAACTATATTGAGTATTGTATTACCTTAATTTGAACTCCTCATTTAGTCAAGCTTGTCAGGAATTAAAACACAATTATGTAAGCAGTTATTGTGTCTTAAAAAAATTAAGTTTTGGGCATAATTTTATTATTCAGCAACAACTATTCTGTTCAAATTTTAATAAGAATAAGAATAAGATAATTTTACTCTCAATGCAATGTCAGAAAAAGTTTATTTATCTTTAGGTACATAAAATATAACTTAAAGGTTGTCCAAAATTTACACAAGATTTGAACTAACTAAAAAATATAGTTTTTAGTTTTTTCATTGTGATATTTTTATTAAGTCGTAAAGTACAGAATCATATGTTATTTATGGAATAACACATCGGGAAAATGGCCTTCACGGCTTTGTATACACATACACACTCGTTTGTCGGAGTTATACTTCCAGCCTGAAATCCACAACAAAAAATAACACCTTGTGAATGCATTTGTTGATCGACAATATCATGTGGGTTCTCAGTATTCCAAAAAGCGACAATTTTGGCGAATAACAGAGCGATCCAGGTAAAAATGTACTTCATCACATAGGATGACTTAGGTCGAAAAATGACGAAATTTATTAACGTGTAATATTTTCGAAAACTCGCAACAAACTCTCTTCGTGCATGGTTTCATGTTTACTTCATTACGCTTCAGTCGATAAACACAACATGTTTATTGAATTTTGTAAACATGGAGACATCTTTAGTGATTATAGGCTGTAGATAGCTTCTTGTAATTTGCAACTTTTACCCACGCCGCTGAATTGAGGTTCATGGATTGTCACCGACATTCTCACGCTTCTGACGCAATGCTTAACGACTTGTTTATATGAACGGCCAGTTTGTTTAGCTTCTCCAACGGGGACTGAGGATCCAGTCTCCCTGAATATTTCAATTAATCTCTTCATAGTAGAAGAAATTTACATAATATTATTATCTTTGGCGGCCGCCAAGCTTTCATTATTTTCGAAATATTGTTCAACAATGAAAACACGTTTTTCACACTTTCTGGTAACACTTTTTACTAAACCTTAACTGTCGAACTTTAACTTGCCGAATTGTTTTTAGGATTCCCAACACTTTACCCCACAATGACGACACATTAAAACATGCGTAAATTTTGAGATACCCTTTACAATCATGTGAGACTACCGCTTACTATAAGCTCTCTAAGCTTGTGTAATTAGTCGCGAAGTTATCGCTCGCCGTAGGGGATACAATATAGATATGCGCCATACTACATAAATTAGTATTGTATTCACTTAAATATCAATCACTGGTATTAATAAATAACAGTGATTAATGATGTGGTCCGTATTGTAGGGAATGTTCGAAAGATCGCGTTCGTTCAACTAATGTTTAAAAAACAATGGGGCATATACTATATGGGGTTTTAATTTTGAAAAAAGAACATTTCGAAACAAAATTTTGTACCTCAAAAGGAAAAAACGGGACCCTTATAGGATCATCTTGTGGCACGTCTGACCGTCTGTCGATCATTCATTTCGATATCGCGTCACAGGTATCAAGCTAAAATGATTATCAAATATTGTGGTCTATGGTACCTTAGAGCACAACAAAATGAATTTTCTAAGCCAACGCAATCAAAAGCTATGAGCTTTACGCATCGTGTTTTCTGCATTTTATATGAAATTGGCCATATAATCAAAATCGAATTATAATCAAACCAAATACAAATAAAGAAAAATATCCCAACAGTTAAAATTTTGATATTTTTACAAAAAAAATACAAACTTATAATTGTTGCTCATTTCATACAAAATATGTTCATTCGCCCGCAACCTAAAGTTTTTTTAAATCGTACTTCCCGTTGATCACAATCCTGGAATTGTACCGTCAGCCGTACCTTTGGTACCCGAAGTCCTGTAATGAGATATTTGTTTATGTTCAGGATTTGTCGAAACTGTAAAATAACAATTGTTTTAAGTTTATTTTAAAGAAAATCATCGAAATAAAAATGTCATTTACTCTATACTTAGTGTCACATTGTTAGAGACAGAGATGACACATTCCAATGGGCAGTCCTTTGTTAACCAGTTAACAAATTAATAAGAATTTACATACTTCTTTACTCTGTGACTATTTTAAGTTATTATTATAGCTACATTTTAATAATATATGAAATATTCTATCTTTTCAGATCATATGCGGGAGTTTTCATGCGGCAATCTCTTTTACCGGACTTTATATATTAACGAAGAAAAGAATACGCTTTACGTTGGTGCTATGTAAGTTATTTATTTTTTTGTATATGTAAAAGTAAATAAAATCAAAATCATACTCTAGAGAAAAGCTTTAATATAATATTTTAAATACGTTTTCTACAAAGCACATAATTTTGTTATACTGTAGCGAGTCTAGGGACCCGTTCGCGACTTCACCTGCTTGTACTGCGCAATTGTTTATTTTCTCATCCGAATTACTTTCGTGATCTAACACTAACACAAAGATGCACAGACCACGGCCCGCAGGCCGCATACGACCCGCCGGTCGAATACCGGTGGCCCGCCGACAGCAAAAATAATACTCTCGTACATTCGAAAAATATTGAATTCTATTCCAGAATAAAACCAAAAAAGAAAATATTACCTATACTTCTGGCGGCCGGCCCGCTATCAGTTCAGGATTTGTCCGAGTGGCCCCTAGTCTTAATAAGTCTGTGCAACCATGCACTAACACTTTAAAGACAATATTCATACTTTGATAAAATTTCGACCAATGCGATAAAATACTATAATACTAAATAATAAAACACTTATTTTTTATTAATGTTGCTTAATTGATATTGAAATATTTTGTTTATTTGTAAGCTGATTCAAATAAAACAAACACAAACTCACAGACCATTTTCAGACAGTATAGTGTGAAAATGGTCGTAAAGACCGCGCTAAAGAAGTTGCGGGCGGCCACTACTAAATAATAAAAATGTTGATCTTTAAAAACGTGGTAAAGTATACGGATGTATAACTAAACACAAGTTTAGAATTTGCGGAGTTCTCTTACCAATTAATTTATCTTATCAATATGTACAAATTATGTATGAACCGTGGACGGTTTGAAATTGCCAGCATAGTGATTTACTTGCACGAAGAAATGAGGCGAGTCATGAAAGTCAATTATCCATAATTTCCGTCAAGTTTTATTTATTTCGTTTCCGCTGCTACACGTTATTGTTTTGCTAAAAAAACAATTTAAATAATTGTTTTATAAAGGATTTTTTTTATGTCAGTTGTTACATTTAATTAATTTTGACTAAAAAAGTAGCAGAAACAACGCAAGTAGTTAAGACATAGGATTATTATTTTTCTTTGATATTTTTTTTTGTATAAGTACATGTACTTAGTAGGCGCGAGGCAGTCAAGTTTAAATAATAATGACGTATACTTCTACTATTTAAATGCCATCTAACGTTGCTACTTCTCATTCTTATCTCTATCTGCTACTTTTCATTCTTGAAAAAAAACCTAAGTTACACCTAGTTCTTTCTAATAGTACAGGATCCCGCTGCAAAAATCTACAGATATTTCAAATTTATTTTTTGTGAATGATACAGGCTACCATGTATCATTCACAAAAATAAGTTTGAATAAAAAATAGATTAGTCCATGGTTGCCTCGCAAAATTTTGACGCAATAAAATTTAATTAAATTTGTGGTCATTAGTTGTTGTAAATAAATTGATGGTGCATGTTCTTTCGTGATCCATTATAAATATCATTTGAAAGAGAACGATGTAAGGAATAGAAAAAAATATTACCTTACAACGCTCAATCAGCCGCAACATTAGATTGCGAAATTTAATGAAGAGGTGCAGTTTTTTGCAGCCAGATCTCAGGCTAAAATAAAATTTTGTTTTCATTTTCTATAGTTATAAAACAAAAGGAGGTACAATAATAATATAATAATACAATAAATTGAATTTTACTACAGCACTGCATATTTTATGATAATTATTGTAAAAACTCAACACTTGTTGTGATGATAAAATTTTATATAATATTTTGCTGTTTAATCAAAGGCCATACGTAGTTGTCACGGTATATGTCACGTAAACAATATTTAGTTCAGTTTAGTTCTTAACTTGTAGCGTTCCGAGCGCGACAGTAGAGCACTAATCACTTCGCAAATCTCACGTTCTATGGATAATACATGAAGGTGATTGTACGATAGAAAAGAAAAGAATATCTGAATGTGCAAAGAATTGATGAAAAATAACATAAATAAAACAAAACTTATCTGTGCCTCTGACATTACGCATAAACAATTTTCATATAAAGAGTGTAATTCGATCGACGGATCGTTTCAAACCAGTATACAATATATACTAAAGGCCTATTATTGAGGTATACATTGTGAAAATTATCACGAGCACAATCCTAACAGTCGGTCCGTATTTGCCATTTTTCTTCTAATTCCCAAATTTCTGTTGAACCAGTTCCCAAATACTTACAAATTCCTGATGATCCCTGTTAATCCCCTACTGAACATATATGGGGTTGAAATAGATAAGTATTAATGTAATCTATCCATAGACTATCGTTGATCCGTTGATCGAATTACGCCAGTGCATAATTTAATAAATAAAATGTTAGAAGATGTATACAATTTTAAATTAGTGGGAATCGAAGCTGAAATATGTTAAAAATATTTAATAAATAGCATTCTCTCCAGCCAAATTATCTTTGTGACTTGTGTCTATGTCTATGGTCAGAGCGCTTGGACGGTTTTTGCAACGTTAAATTTTGTGTACTAAAAAGTATTTGTATTTGTTTTCTAAAAAATATTTTCTTTTCCTAATATTAAAAAGCTTATTTATTAAGTTTGGAAGAATTCGGGTGATTTTTATAGCATCTTGTATGTTTTATATTATTTTATTAAAATTATAATATTTTTATTACAGGGATCGAATATATAAGCTAAATATGACTGATATAAGTCAGTCACACTGCGAGGTTAGTACTTTGGTTACTTTATTTTTAGAAATAGGCACGAGGCTTAAAGTTTCTTTGTAATGAAAAGCATGAAAGTTTTATGAGGAAATAACGGCACACAGAAATTAGATTTAAAAGCTGACTTTTCAAAATCAAACTTTATAGTTGAGTTAGTTTTTCGTTTGATGTATGCTTAAGAGAAAATTCCAAATACGTTTTTCAAATAAAATAAAATTTACTTCTAGGTTATAAAGCGTACTTGATAACTAGAACACTACTCCGACTGCCTTAGCATATATTTTTTTCTGCTTCACGCTGTATCCTGCATATAACAAGACAGAAGGAAACTGATGTCAAGGCACCCCCTTCCTCATTTTACAATTTTCGTGGCATTGCGTGTTGAGTGGCGGAGCTCAACACTGCACTTTTTACCTTTTTTTGTACAATATTAATGAATAATAATTCATTCCCCCCGGAAACTTGGAATCGAACCCACAACCGTCGCGTTACAGTCACATGCTTGTGCTTAATCACTAATATATGTACATATGTATGTTTATATTACCTCATAAGTTATGTAACACAGTAATAATATCGCAGAGAGACGCGCTGCTGTTAGAAGCGAGCAACGTGGCGCGGTGTGTAAGCAAAGGCAAATCAGAGCCGTTTGAGTGCAGAAACCACATCCGAGTACTGCAGCCGCTAGGCGACGGCGAGCGCCTCTACGTGTGCGGAACCAACGCACACAGCCCCAAGGACTGGGTGGTCTACGTGAGTCAATCCCTAAACCATTAAAACAACTTTTGTACAACTCCTCCCTCCTCCGGTCCTCCTCGCGGTCAGGATAATAGCTCATGCTCATTCAACTGCGATGGCGCTTGTATTTCAAAACACCTGTTCTGAACATAAATCGTGTTATTATACTCCGGCTTTAGGGATAATCTAATAAAGTGGTGATCTTAAAACATGATAAAATATGTGGTTTTTAATCGCTATGGCTGCTTATTATGGATTCCATTTTTACAATATCTGGTATATTTGTAGGTTGCTTCTTTATATTTTGAATTTTGTTAATGTTTTAAAGTTTAAGTTTAAAACAATTTTAACTTGCAAAATTTTTAATTTGATGATGATACTGAGCAGTATTTTACTATAACCATAAAAAAATCCGTTTCAACCAGTTAAACCTCACGCACCTCCCGCGGCATGAATACGTGCCAGGAGTAGGGCTCGGGGTCGCCAAGTGCCCATACGACCCGGCGGACAACAGCACGGCTGTGTGGGTCACGCGAGGGAACCCCGGCGGCTTGCCAGCTTTATACGCGGGCACGAACGCCGAGTTCACTAAAGCTGACCCGGTCATTTTCCGCAATGACCTATTCGATTTTCGTACTGGCCAAAAACGGTTCAACTTCAAACGAACACTGAAGTACGACTCTAAATGGCTGGATAGTAAGTAGTACTTTGCTTAATTAATTAATATCTTTATTGCTTTTAAATGTTTAATATAATCAACAAATGTTTATAGACGATGTTGGTTAATAATAGTATCTAATAATGATTTAGTTTATTTTAATCTTATATATGTATGTAGATGATTTATGTTATGCAAAATATTTTATTTAATAAATAAAAAAAAAATAATAAATAAGCTTCACGCTGTATTCCGCACACGGCAGGGTAGGCAGAGGGAACCTAGTGTTAAGGCACTCCGTTCCTCACTTTCTGCCGGAATCTGCAGGCATTGCGTGTTGAGTGGCAATATATATTTAATAAATGAAAAACAATATACTTATTTAGAAAACGTATAAAAATTTGAACGTAGCGGGACTCGAACCCGCGCCTCCTGGAAACCGACCAGTATATATAATATCCTTATAATACTATCTATATTTTTATTTATTCCTTTATATTATGATGCCGATGACTTGTGCGTCAAAGTTGCAATTTGCAGATTAAATTTCATTGCATGCTTGGTCAATGACCTCAATTGGATCAACAATGTATGTATGAACATGTTGTACATACGAGCACATACATATTAGGAGAAATAACTATAGATATAAATAATGACGCACTCAATCAATGTTCGTTATAGTTCACAAATATGTTTGTTTGAGTTTCTAATTTATTTCAGAAACCAATTTTGTTGGATCGTTCGATGTTGGAGAGTATGTTTTATTCTTTTTTCGTGAAACCGCAGTAGAATTCATGAACTGTGGTAAAGCAGTTTACTCTCGTGTTGCCAGAGTATGTAAACAAGATACAGGGGGCAAGCATATTCTGAGCCAAAATTGGGCTACCTATTTAAAAGCCAGGCTTAACTGTAGTATACCCGGAGAGTTTCCATTCTATTTTGATGAAATTCGTAAGTGTATTCAATGATTAAATCGTATTTTTCGTAGAATTGTAGACTTATTTGAATTTAATTAGATTATACTATATTGATGTATGTATTTATATTCTTACCTACTGTTATTGTAGATACGATAACATAAAAAATTCGACTTTTTAAAGAAACAAAATTAAATTTGAAATAGATCTGACTTAAATTATAAACAAATCAACTTCACGCTGTATCCCGCACTCAGTAGTGTAGCGAGAGGAAAACTAATGTAGACACTCTATTCCCCACTTTCCATCGAGTTCTGGCGTTGCCTGTTGAGTGGAGGAACTCAACGCCGCGCTTTGCTTTGACACCAGAGCGAAGAAATGGAAATATAAATTTAAATAAATATTTCATCTCCTCGAGTGGTGATCAAACCCGCAACCAGTCGATTTTACAGTCACAGTTTGTGGGGCACAAACGCCACGACTGGCCTCAAAACAATAAAAAAAAATGTAAAATAACTAAACAACTAAAATCCTTTTATATTTAAAGTAAACGCCGTATACAAGTTTTTTAGTACTTATTTATTCCTTACAGCATTTATCAAACTAAACATTTAAATATTATCTACACAATGTTTGTTAAATTACTTTAAATGTTTCCCTCAAAATTAATGCCTTTAAAAAAGAGTGAATTCTATTTTTTCCTTTTTAAAAAACAGAGAGCGTATATCAAATGCCAGGCGACCCGAGTCGGTTTTACGCTGCATTCACGACGGGCGCAAGTGACGGGTTAATCGGTTCCGCAATTTGTACATATACTATGGACGATATTCAAGAAGCTTTTGCTGGACGATTTAAGGAACAAGTTAGTGTTACGTACATTATTTCTGCTTTATAATTAATTCGCATTTTCAATTCCATTTATTTCTTTAAGAAAATTTAAAATAATTATTATAAATTATTTTTGTGTTTGTCTTTCGTGCTGTATGTTCATATTTGTATGACTAAACAATAGAATATCTCGAAAAGGGGATTTGTAAAGAATGGAATAGTACCAAAATTCTATATTACAATTTGATCATAACTAACTTGCTTTAAGGGTTTGCATATATATATAAAAACAACAAGTTGGATTTAAACGCACAATCACTCCGACAAATCTAAATGCGACGAAAGAAATACATTTTCTTCTAATAATATTTATTTCGGTTTTTTACCTTGTTTAATCAAAGAATAAAGATAAAGATTCTTTCTTCTTATAAGTTAAATATATTGCTCAAGCTACTAAGGTTTAGATAATTGGGACTTACCGAGTGGCTTAATTCATTATAAATTTTATCAAAATATGATTTTGATAGAAGTATCTTTAAAAGAGCTGGTCTCTTTTAAAGATATTTCCATCAAAATCGTTGTTAAGCATCATTAAAATGACTTCACGAGAATGCTTACGACATTCTACATTAGACACGTTCAACATTTAATAATTAGAGAACTGAACTGTTATTTTACATTAAATAATTTAAAGTTCTCATCATTTGTTAAGGATAATTTTATAAATTATTCTCTTATAATTTATTCTGATAAATAAACTACTTAAAAGCTTTGGTAAGCTCTTATTACTTGCAATGAAACAGTATATTTTGCACAGGCAACGTCAAGTTCAGCGTGGTTACCAGTTTTGAGAGCAAAGGTCCCTGAGCCTCGGCCAGGAACTTGCGTTAACAGCACCGAAGCATTGCCAGATAACGTACTTAATTTCATCAGGTAATTTTAATTCATTATTGTATACATTTATTAACGTAAAAATGAAGAATATAGAGATGTATCTAATACAATGAAAAAAATCGTACTTTTATTACAATCATTTAGAAATTTTGAAATATTCTGTTATTGGAAAATTTTATGTTAACTTCTTATTCAATTTAAATATGAAGATTAACAGAATAGTGATAATTTTATGCATTTTGCAATCAAAGTGTATAAAAAACATTATTTATAAGATTCCGCACACAATTCCGTCCGCAATTTCCTCCAAAGAAAAGCAATATAAATACGCTATACTATATACCCGTATGTATATACCATTTAATTATATTAATCAACGTTAATCTCTAAATACACTTCCACCGTAAAGGTACAAACTAATATAAACCGAATATAAGGTTAAAGGAAAATCAGAGTATTTCGTCTTGTTCCCTTAAGACTAATCGCAAGGTTAGCTCTGACATTAGTTTCGCGCGGTTCCCTAATTGGGTCACACACCTACCCACGTCTTAATTGATCGTAACATGAAATTACATCTGATTTATTATTATTATTTCCAGCTACCCTCTATATCCCGCACACAGTACACAAAGGGTAGGCAGAGTAAAACTAGTGTTAAGACACTCCGTTTTTCATTAACTGTTAAATTCTGGAGGCATTTGCCTAGGCAGTAGAGCAAAGAAATAAAAATATTTCGTTTCCCCGAATGGGAATCAAATTCACGTTACACGATCACACGGTTGTGCCTCTGCGCCCTTGGCCTCAGGGAAATCTATAATAGAATAATAATTCAAATTACATCTGATTTATTATTACTTTTGTGTTATAATTTACATATGTATAACCACTGAGTTTGTTAAGCGCTTCTAATGGTCGCACGCAGTCTGACCCAATTGTTTAATTGGCCAAATTGATTTCGTGTTGATTTATAAGCATGAGTTTTTAAATTAATTATGTTTAATTTAATATAACAAAATCATTTTTTTTATTTAAATTATATAGTTGAATATTATACCTACATATTTTTAATTATTTAACATTTATACCCTTATAATGACAAAGGACGGATAAGCATGGAAAAGCTGCTCTGGCGACTTATAATTTTTTTTTACGACGATTGTATTGTTTTTTATCCGAAATACCGACACACCAATTCTTTTGTCTGTAACACTTACAGTAAGGGAGTTATGGGAGTAACAACCCTTAACGTTAAAGTTTATTTTCTCGGAGTCTTTTAAAAATAATTTAAACTGAACGTGGCTATCCATACACCTATTACAATATCTATTTCTATAAAAAGAGTAACGTTTGCTTCAAGTTATTCTGGAGTATATCGCAATCAGATTATTTCCTAAACAACAATGTGCATAATATCTTCTTAGAATTGCAAATATTCATAGACCCTATTCGAATACGACGAGGTCTTCCTTATAAAACAAACAATATAAAATGCTAATCCACATTATAGGTAAATAGCTGTGCTCGTTGTATTTTGGCATAAAATAAAATTTCTTACATTCGACATGTGCTAACTAATACAACAACTTGAACGGTTTCCAAGAGGCGCAGGTTCAAATCCTGCTATGTTAAATTTTTTATAAGTTTTCCAAAAAGTATATTTCTTTCCTAAGTGTGGAATAACATTTTAAAATTATTAAAAATGGGCTAACTAACGGAAGTGCAACTTATTATTAATTCTATAATTGACATCAATATTTCAGCTAGATATTTATAATTCTTGATTTCGATGGATCCTTATTTTGAATCGTCTAAGTAAAATACCAATTTGGCGATCACTTGAAATATTAAGTTAAAAATACATTATTTTGATGTAGTACCTAATTATTTTATAAAATTAATAAAGTCCAAAAAAATACTATAATGACAGTTTTTCTTAAAACGTTTTAATAATTACTAAACAACATTCTGATGATTACATGGACTATATAACAGTTTTTTTTAGGTCACATCCACTAATGGACGCAGCTGTGAGGCACGAAGGCGATGCGCCGGCCTTTTACAAACGGGACCTAGTACTTACTACTATAGTAGTTGATAAACAATTTGTTGACATGCTGGGCGATGATATCACTTATACTATTTTTTATGCTGGCACGAGTAAGTTTAATTTTTTTAAATAAACAATTAAGGAAAATAGTAATAAAAAACAACAAAAATTTTATTTTTTATATATAGCTTTTTATAGAGAAAAACAGAACAGATTTGTTTTTTAAGTTTTTCTCCACACTTAGGAAAGGAATACGAAATAGGACTAGTCCAGGACATAGTTACTTATTACATTTTTATTCCTAACATTACATAGGTCAAGGAGAAGTATATAAAATAGTACAATGGACTGGTGGCGGATCTCGTGTGGCCGATATATGGCGAGTGGCGGGTGACGAACCCGTACGCGCGCTGGCTCTATCTAAACAAACGCACGGCCTCTATCTTGCTACAGATAACCGATTACGACAGCTGCCTTTGCATGCGTGTACACATCGGTAAGATTAGATTTAAATTTGTGGTTTTGTATATGTATATATATATTACTTATTCATATTTTGCTTCATAGGAACTTTCAAATAAAATATTAAATTTGTCGATTTTTTGGTAGTTTTAATATTTTTTATACCAATAAACTAATATCATTGATATCATAAAAAAGTCAATAATTAGAATATTATTACTTATCGATGAATATTTTTATTACCTACACTCTGGTAACCAGGCAAACCTTGCCTTAACACGCAATGACTCCAGAATCCGGGAAGTAGAGAACGCAAGTATCTTAACACTAGCTTCCCAGGTTTCGTCCGCCTGTCCTGCTATGTGCGGGATACAGCGTAAAGCTAAAATAAGATTGACTATTACAGACAATTATTTGTAAATTACATCCAAAATTTCAAGAGTTCTTAAAGATAATCTTATAGTGTTTCAAATTACTTTAACATTATACCTAAAAAACGTGTATACTGTAATGACTTGAATCGTTAAACGAAACTGCGCCACACCAGCATCTGCCCTATTCGGCAGAAACATTATTTTACATGTAGGGCGAGTATACCTATGCTGTACATACAAATATTTATGACAATTTTCAATAATAATCTAGAATAATTCAGTTATAGCTTACTAATTCATTGTTGGAAGCAAGCTTTTTTAATTTATAAAAATAAATACTAAAAATTTATTATTGTTATTTAAGACTTTTAAAGTAACAATTAGGACAGCTTTTATGTGTTTACTAATTGAATATTTTTCTTTCATAAGTGTGGAAAGTAAAATACTACAGCTAACACTTTAAAAATGTTTTAAATATATTTAATAAATGCATTTTTTCCTTGCTAAATAATAGTTCTAAATTATGGATAATTTAGAAAAGAGATTCCAACAACATAAATAAGTTTGATGAGAACGAATGGCTTTGTGGTCAGGTGTCTTGGACGGTTTCCAAGAGGCTCGGGTTCAAATCCGGCTACGTTCAATCTAATGTATATATATTAATATTTTAAATAAGTAAATTATTGTTTTGTAATTTATTACTTCTTAAAAATTAGTTAAGCCAATATAAGCATGGCATAAGCAGGTGTATTTCGCAATGAATCTCATTAATATTCTATACACTAAGAGATTTTCCATTTCTACTAGCTACGACAGTTGCGTACGCTGCGTTCTCGACCCATATTGTGGTTGGGACAAAGAAGTTGAAGCGTGCCGTCCGTACACGCCGGGACTCCTCCACGACGCTACTAATTCAACGCCATCAATCTGTGAAGCCAGCGCTCCTCTAAAAACAGTTCGAGCTGGCTACGGGCAAAGTGTTCACTTGTCGGCTTTTGGAAAAACGCCAGAAGCACTAAAAGATCAGAACGTCGCTTGGTACCACCATTCTAGAGAAAGAGGTCGTTACAAAATCAACTATAAGTAAGTTTCATTAATGTTACATTTAAATTTCGCTATCTTGGATGTCTTTTAAATAAGAAATGGATTGAAATTAAATGTAATTTGATTTAGCAAAATTGAAATCTCGGTAAATTGTGATAAATTTAACCGTTAGCAAATGCAGCAGTGACTACAGACATAAGTAATGGGTCCGTATAATAGAACTTGTCGTCCGCAACTTCTTTAGCGTTAACTATAAAGAAATATAAGAAATATAAACTGTTTTTTCTAGATTTGGAAAATTGGACATACTCTTCCTCTTAGTACTAATCTACACTCCCTAAGAAACCTAGATGCCAAATTTAAGCTTTCTAGCTGAGTTCAGTAGTTGCCTATATGTTGTCGATCAGTCATCCAGTTTGTGACGTAAGACTTGTACATGTATATGGGTAATAAATCAGGTCTCACATCGCTCGATTATGGAATCAGAATTTTTATTTTTAATAATTTTGTATATTATTTTATTAATTGTCAATATTAATATGGTAATATTATTTTACATACAGAGTTCAACTCTTGAATCAAGTCTCTTGAATCAAGTGGAAAACATACTAACGATGTTTTTTGTATACTTTTTTCCTTAGGGTTTTCAACGCAAAAGCACTGTCTTAAGTTCCGCTCCACTCCAAACATAATGCCTCGAAAATTCGGCGGAAAGTGGGGAACGAAGTGTCTTAACACTACGTTCTGTCTGCCTACCCTGCTATATGCAGTGAGCGTGAATCTGAGAAAAATCCTTAAATATAATATTATATTGAATTTTTTACCATATTGAATTTTTATACGTTTTCTAAATAAGTATTTTTCCTTAAATATAAGTTAACATTTAAACATTATATTTGTTGTTGCAGTTGGGAGCGTGTTCTACAGACTTCAGAAAGAGGTTTAGTGTTGTTGTCGGTAACCGAATCAGATCGCGGTCGTTACGAGTGCTATTTTGGTCCCACGCTAATAGCTTCTTATAATTTGGATATTGATATTCACAGGTAAACTGATATTATATTATATAGTCTATGAAGCTTAGATTTAATTTACTTTTTTATTTGTTTTCTTAATATCTTTTGTGAATTACAAATGCTCCGTAGATGTAGACAGCCAAATAAATCGCAAGAATACAGACAAGTTTATTCGGATTGGTGTCACGAGTTTGAAAAGTACAAAAGTGCTATGAAGGCGTGGGAGTCTCGGCAAATGGTAAGGAATCATATTTGTATAATAATATAGCTTTTTTTCAAGTAATTTAGCATTTTTGTAAACAAAAATATTTTATTATTTATCACTAATTATTACACTTTGGTCCTAAATTTCGACGAATGACGAATTAGTCCTAAGAAATATATTTTTTTCACCCACCTAAGATATATTTTTTATCTCAAAGAAATGAAATGAAAAGTGTTTCATTACATATTAATTTGTCTTTAAGTACGGTGTACGTGTAATTAAACAGATGTCCGAAGTGAAAATTAAAATATCGAAATTAATCAAATAACTAAACTATTGAAAAACTCTTGAAACTGCTAGACAACTTAAATTACTACAATAAATACGTTTTTACCTGAAACTTTTCTCATTTGAATAGCCTTTTGACCTCATTTGTACGAACTTCAAAAAGATACTGTTGTTAATTATGTATAATCATCAGTTATAGTCTTTATTGAAGTATCGATTGGTGTGGACATTTTTTACTGCTTGATTGTCATTATAGTCCGTATATTTGTAAAGGACGCACGCAATTGGCTGTAATTGAAATGATTTTGATAGTTTCGTTGTATGGAATGCTTTTGAGTTATTGATTAAACATGACAGATGAACACTAGCTGTCACTGTCGTGTTGATGTAATTGTTACAACCAAGTAGTAAATTATAATATGGCTTTGAATCATAATATATGATATCTATTCAATTCGGACAAAGTGATATTTAACTCAGATATGATCATAGTAATATAATTCTTTTATCTTTTTCTCTTCATGGAGTTCATTAAGGAAATAAATGGATATCACTGGGAAATGTTTAATTGGATTATATTTATTAAATTTAATAGGCATCACCTAAGCATTTAAAAGTAATTTTATTATAATATCTATTTACAATAACTCCATAATATTGTTATAGTCACTGTATAGGAGGGCATGGACACTTATAAACTTTATATGTATTTTAATTTAATATGTAAGTTACTTACAAATGTAAGTAAAAGGCAAAGGTCAAAAGTTTCAAGGTCACCATATTCCACATCAAATTGTTCGAAAATATTGTTTCTTCTTAAACACGTACCGCCTTATGAATATCTGCTAAATCATGAAGGTATAAAAAATGGATTTAGTAAATGAGACAAGTTCAAAAATATAACTAAACGACGCATTTCCCGACCTTTATTGATAAGATGGAACGTGTACAGAAAATTGATTCTGAATTGCCGATTCAATATTATTTTGTGATATTTCAGCAATGTTCGAAAAACATGAATGCGTCGAGTCAACAAAACAGCATGAGCAACGAAATCATGGCGTCACTACGGTGATAGGATATGGCTCGTTGGATTTATCATTTATTTTATTTAACTATCCGACATTATATTGGTAGTAACACATATTAATTAGATGAACGTAATTCGTGAACTACAAACAAAACAACTAAACTTTAAATGGGAATATCAGTTAAATACTGAACAATAACTTTCTCATTTATTTAATACATATAATTTTATTCATTGTAGAGTCAGAATTAGAAGTTATGACATTTTTGTCTTCTCATTTACAAATGAATAAACGAATTATACTACAAGCTAGGATCGTTTTGTAACAATTTTTTTCTTGTGTATTCATCTCACAACCTCAAAGGCAAATGCTCTTTCCACGTGTAAATTTATTAAGCAACATTATTAATATTATTATCAGTTTCATTTGTACCACATTTGTCTATAAAAATTGTAATTCATATTAAAAGCCATTCCCCTTAAAAATCAAGGAAAAGAGAAAAACATCGCATATTCGAAATGCTTCACATATAATTCGGTAAATGATTATCACAATACTGTTTGTATACTGATTGACAGGAGCATAAATGATGAAGCTAGCGTGAGTCGGATGTTCGTAGGCTTACAGGCGGATGTGGGAAAATATAATTTGGTAAAGGAATGATCTGCGAAAATAGATATGTCGGCCGCCGTCCCGTCACGCAGACTGCGCTCCTTGATCGATGACTTACGTTTATTTGACTAGATATGCAACTTTGTATCTGATGATTTTATTATATTGAAGACTAGCGGGCGCGCGCGGCTTCGCCCGCTTATTTGCACCCTTAGGGGTGAATTCTAAAAAAAACCACGAAACACGTGTTCAATAAATTTTTAACAGTCTGAATTTAAATTTTTATAAAAATCGGTGGCGATTTTAAGATTTTTTTTCGTTTCTACGCACAGCGGTTACGGCTGTGCGTGCGTCTTACCTCAGTCTGTGAGGTACATGTCCTTTTATATATATATATATGCGTATATATATATATATATATATAGATATGTTTGGTTTTAATATTCTTACCGGTTCGTCATGTTTTTTTAAAAATCTTTGCTTTATTTTCTTTACTTTAAAAACAATATTTTATATAATCAATATAATGTCGGATTGATATATTTAAAAAAAATAATATAGATCAATCAAAAATGTTATTGTTGAAAGCGACTGAGTAACAAATATAGTGCAATAAGCTCTGTTTTATATTTAACGCATAAACAAGTATTACCATTAAATTCACATACATATTGGAATTTATATGTAAATAAATATTGAAGTCGAGTATGGAGGTAATTCATAAAATAAAAAATGCTGTGATATCAGTTTGCGTTTACGTGTCTCTGTAAATTAATGAGTGAGGAGGACTAATTGTTAATGTATTTAGCATTATTTTCATCAGATATTTTAACTTGAAAATGTTGTGTAAAATGTGATAAATGTATTCAGTTATTATTTATTTTTTTTATATTCTGGTATGCTGAAGACCAATTCCTACTTATTTTGAATAGTTTATATATTATCATAGACCATAAATAATTATTAATTAAAAATAATGAGTTCACATTTCACTCACGTCCAATCAAAATTTTTCTATAGCAAAGAGCAATACAAAAGCCAATTTAGGTTATAGGATAATAATATATTTATAATAAAGCTTATTTACATAAAAAATCCAGTGTCGCTTTGAATCGCGGTAACTTTAATGTAGTCACGTTTTTGGAAAATATTAATAGACATTATTAAAAATTATGATATTTTTGTTATTTATTTATTTCCGTATGAAAAAATTCTTCATGAATAGTGTTTGTTTGTCGCCATAAAATGTAATTTTAGGCCCATTTCGGACTTATAAACCGAATTTAATAGAAATTATTCAAATTGTTTTTGTTGGTTTGTTAATAGGTAATCTCGCTAGTATAGTGCCTTGTGAAGCATGCTTATAGAATAGAAAAAAAAAAGATATTGACTAATATTTTTGTCATTATGTGAAGCAGTAGGTGTTAAGATTTCACTTAGTAAGTTGAAAATAAAGCAATAAACTTCCACTGATAGTGTCGCCAGTATTAAATAATTGTTTGCTATGAAATATTAATTAATTAATAATTATAGTTAAGTAATTTGTTAAATGGCAGAAATTGCTTAAATTTTTGTAATATTGTTAATGAAGTTTTAGTAGTAGGTGAACAAGAAGCGTTTCTAATATAATATGTATTTTTCTTATCATTTGTTAATGTATGTATTTCTGATTTATTTTTTATGTAAATTTATAATGAATTAAAAAAATATATATATTATAAATTTTTCTCTACTAAATAGTTTTTTAATTGAGAAAAATTTATTGTATTTGTTTATATTGATTGTTTTATCTGCAGTTATTTGTCATACTTTAAACATAGCATTTGAAAGCAATATCTTTATTATTTAATATTTCATTTTTCTTTAGTATTTAATCTTTATGATTTAAAAATTTTAATTATTTTATTTGTTAATAATAAAATGCTAAATAAGTAACTATGAAAAGAAATATAATGTATAAAACAATTCCAATAAAAATGATACGGATGACTATTGTAAATAAAATTTGTGTGGTAGACAAACCTCGATTTTAAAACTATGTTTATTGTAAAATATAATAATAAGTTAGTTTGTAAGCTATTATTTTATAAAAAGAAACACGAAATAAATTATTTTAGATCTATATATTTCTTTTTTTTATTACCACCCTTTATTAAAAATCCTATTTTAAAATATAACGATGGCAAAGTAGTAATTATTTGATATGATAATTAAATTTATAATTTTTTCCGAGAAATAACTAAGTATTTCTATGTTTAACGGTCAATGAAATCGTAATTTGAGTATCGTAAATGCCGTCTGTCTTAGATTGGCGAACATCATACCATTTAATTACTGAGGGGACTGAATAATTGGCGACTCGCCTCTAACGGCCACGTTTTACGGCCAAATTAATAGATTCCCACTGCACCCCTCCTAAACCTCAATTTGATATAGCTACACTTATATAACAATTTCACTCAGATATATAAATAAAATTGCAGAAGTATTCAATATTTATAATTGAATACATTTTTAAATATAAATAAAAATCAGCTTTACGCTGTATCCCGCACAGAGCAGAGGGACACTAGTTTTTAACCTGTTAAGACACTCCGTTTCCCATTTTCCGCTGAATTCTGGAGGCATTGCGTGTTGAACCGCTGAACTCAACGCCGCGCTTTGCCTCGACACTAGAGCGAAAAAATGAAAATATAAATATTTAATTTCCTCGAGTGAGAGTCGCGTCAGTCGCGTTTGCAGTCATTAAATGTTAATACTAGGAACAAGAATTTTAACATAAATGTATGACAATATTAGGATTTTGATTGGACTTTTATTTCTGACTATGGTATTTTTGTTGCTTGGAAGCTGATGTCAAGGTTATCATTGTCGTACTCGCTCATACAAACAACAATAAGCTTAGTAAACATTCGCAATCCCCAATTTACAAAATTTAAGGGGTACTAATCAGTTTATAAACTAAACAGTATAAAAAAATCAGACGTCAGTCAACAGCACAAAGTGTACCTATAAACACGAGTGGTTGTGGGGTCACTCTCAATTCGAGAAAAATAAATATTTATTAAAAATTTACATTTTTATTTCTTCGCTCTGGTGCAGAGGCAAAGCTGCGACGTTGAGTTCCGCCACTGAACACACAATGCCCCCAGAGTACGGCGGAAAGTGGGGAGCGGTTGCTTAACATTACTCTCTCTCCGTCTATACAGTGTTAAGTAGAAAAAAATATTTTGACGTTTTTTGTGAATGTTGCTGGTACGCAGGTGACTTATTGTAAGTGCCGTATACGTGGGATATGTCCTGGCACCAAGACGCAGAAGAGTTTGAGGTCCTTGGCCATATGTGAATTTGCGTCCTAGTTGCGGGGCCTGATTCCCTGAGCCCTTATAGTAAAGACAGGGCTGCCTATTTTCAATAAAAAAATCTATGATATGCCGTTTGAGTGAATCAAGCGAAATTCTAATGCAAAAAAATTCACGATGCAGTAGCCATCACAAAAAAAAAACTGAAACTGAAAGCAATTTTTGTTCATTTTTGTCTGCTTGTCGTTTGCTTTACATGCGACAACCAGACGGAAAATCCAGGATCAGACGGAAAATCATATTATTTTGAAGCCCGCCCTTTGCAGTCCAATAGTAGTAGACTATCACTGTTACTCGTGTAATTCGAAAATAACGAAATATTCAATAAAAAATATATACCTTATAGCTTATATTGTATTAGCGAGAATAGTAAATAAACAATTTAAGATCGTAACGTATCTTAAACTGTTAAAGTAGTGTAAAGACATCTTAAAATAGTATTGAATAATTTTGATATTTTTTATTTTGGCAATATATACACGCTGTGGTGGTATGGGCTTAGTTACATTTGCAAGGTTGTGACGAACCGATTGAAATCATCAAAATCGGTCAACCCGTCTCCGCAACGCCACTTAAAAAAAACCTAATTATGTAAACACATATATAAACTTATAAACACATTACCCTCCATTACGTAACAAAGTCGGGTAGATAACTAAAATACATAACAAAGCATTGTGAAATCAGTTTTAAAGAACAATTAAATAACTGACTGACATACGCTAGGTTTGCGTAAACTAATTTCAAAGTTTTCCTTTTAATGTATTGTAATTAATTCGAAAAGTTAAAGCGCGTGTTTCTGAAATACATCTCTTATAAACTTTATAGTATGTCAGAAGGTTATGCCACATACTAGTCTTAATTATGTCAGCGGTATGACTGCTGCCATGAGAAATTTTAGTTTGTAGAATATTAGTCATATTAATGAAGGAGTTGTGAAGTGAAGTTATAACTTCTAAATTACCTAGTCGCATGTAATGTTTGCTGTATATAATTAAATAAAATAAAAAATAAATTAGCTTCACGCTATATCCCGTACACAGCAGGATAGGTAGACGCAACCTAGTGTTAAGACACTCCCTTTTCCGCTTTCCGCCGAATTCTGGAGGCATTGCGTGCTGAGTGGCAGAACTCAATGACGCGCTTTGCCTCGACACCAGAGCGAAGAAATAGAAATTTAAATAAATCCTCTGCGCCACGACCGGCCTCTCCTACGTATAAAGTAGGTATTATATATTTCGAGTTAAATATTATATCTTATACTAATTTGTTTGGGAATTTAATTTCTGTATATATTATTTCATTAACTATAGCATATCAATCAACTCATGCATTCATTATTTATAAGCGTCTGTGCGACTTAGACAGTCATAACGCCTCCATGACTTTAAAAAAAATTGGGCTTTTTTAGAAGAGTAAAACAAGTAGAGACCAGTCGCAGAGCAGGTACACCACGGTGTGGGTTCGATTCCCACTCCAGAAAATGAAATATTTAATATTTTAATTTCTTCGTTCTGGTGTCGAGGCATAGCGCGGCGTTAAGTTTCGACACTCAACAAGCATTGCTTCCAGAATATAGGCTTCCCCTGCCTACCCTACACTCTACCCAGCGTGAACTTGAAAAAGAAGAAAAAAAAACAAAAATTATAAAATAAAATATTTATATGTGGGGTTATGTAAATAGTGCCAATATAATGAAGTACTCAATATATCTCAGTTTATTTAAAGCCTAATAGAATGGTAACTACGTATACTTATATAATAAATTCAATTTACGTTATTTTGCGTTCAAAATAGCGTAGGAGCGTCACGATCGTGAATTTGAATTAATCTTTTACAAAGCCGTGTTAGTAGTTGAGGATTAAATCCTGTGTTGCTATAATAAAATGCAAATTGACACAGATTTAATCCCGACTTATGGCGTTAAGTCCAATAACTGTTAATAATCCAGATGACAAATGCGATCCGTCGCCCATACCTTTGTTAATAGACCTTAAAAACGATAAGTATAAACTATAATAAATTTGGTGATTTTTGGTAGGTATAAGCTGATTTTTTACGTTTACTGCATTCATTTACTTGAAAGTTTTGCGATGGGCAGGGATGGGATCAAATATAATATTAGTCATATGAATATATATATATATATATATATATATATATATATATATATATATATATATATATATTGAGTATATATTTGTGACATGTCTGGCCCTGGAGTATGTGTCATGTCTGGCCCCCGGAAGTCCACGGAAGTGAGGGCTGGATATCATGATATAAGTTGGATTGCTGTTTTTCGACATATTTCAATACAATGATTTGTTTACGTGATTACTAAGTTTAAATGAAATAACAATTACCAAAATTTAATTATATAGTGTGTCTAATTCCAATAGATAAGCAAACACGTATTAATTAAACTTTTTTAATTTGAACAGTCGAAGTAAGGTGTTGACGCCTCGAGGCCACTCTGCCTCATCGAGATAGCTCTTTCTCAATTTAAGGATCTCGGCCGAGCCCTCTGATAAGCTCCAGATTTAGCGCTGAGCGAATTTGTTCGGGTAATTTACTTTCCGAGTTGTGAAGACAATAAAAGTTGGCGAAGGTTTTACTTTTGAGTAGCTTTATTTTGTTTTGTGTAATGAAGACTTATTTTACAAGTCAAATTCACTGTTTTGAAACTTATTTTTTTTGTTACTCTTAAATAACTTTATGTGACAGTAGTATTTTTTTTGTTATGAAGCGAAATTTAATAACGATTTCTTCTGGTCTCAGTTATTGTTAAAACGAATTTTAATATGATATCTATAAGCAAAAATTTTATAATATTTTTAAATATGAATATTACAAATACCATGGTATTTGTAATATTCATATTTAATTATTATAAAAGATTTAATTGATTTTAATTTGATAATAAATTGAAATCTTGAAATTATTTTGCATATAAAAAAAAACACCCTACACATTAAAACAAAAATTGTAGGCGTTTTAAAATAAATAATTCTCAAGTTATATATATTTATAATATTTATCACTTTTTCGATATCGAACACTAGACTACGATCGCGTCAGCATTAATGGCAAGTGTCAAGGCGAGTTTGAGCTGTCACCGCCGCTCATCCATCAACCCCATCTGACTGATCCACCCTGCGTGAAATACTATGATACGTACCGAGATTGATTATGTATATCTCTTCTTAAGGATAGTCATACTTACGCTATAGCTCTGATTTTGGAAGCTAGACAGAGGGAACCTAGTATTAGGATCATTGGAAGGCATTGCAAGTGGATTGCGCCTTGGTAGCAAAGGGAATAAATGAAAATATTAACAAATAATAACTGTCGAGTGGGAATCAAACCCACAACCATCGCGTTACAGTTGGAGAGCTACGTACTTACGTCAGTAAGTTTAGTTAACAATTGTAAAATCAAGCAATAGTGGTCTCTAATGAATTTAAACCCTCACCTTTGGAATATACTATTTAACCTGTATGTACAAAAAATATATTATTATATTCATGGTAAAATCATGCCAACGAAAGAAAGTTTTTATACTGTAAAAAACTAAATAATTTAAACTGGCTTTTTCTACAATTTTTATCAAATCAGCTTCACGCTGTATCCCGCACACAGCAGGGTAGGCAGAGGGAACCTAGTGTTAAGACACTCCCGTTCCCCACTTTCTGGCGAATTCTGGAGGCATTGCGTGTTCTCAACACTAGGTCTGCCACTCATGGCAGAACTCAACGCCGCGCTTAACCTCGACACCAGAGCGAAGAAATGGAAATATAAATTTAAGTAGATATTTCATCTCCCCGAGTGGGGATCGAACCCACAACCAGTCGGTTTCACAGTCACACCTTGTGCCGCTGCGCCACGACCGGCCTCAGCAATTTTTATCACATTCAGGTTTATGAATATTCTGTCAAATGATACTATATAGTTTTGTATTTTTTATATAAATCAAATTATGGTCCTATTAAACAAACATTTCAATTTGCAATGAAAAAATAAATATAAAAACGAAAAGTAATAGGCATTTTTTATATATATATTAATATAAGAAATGTAACAATTGTGGCTAGGCGTTAAGGGTAGGCATTGTCTTACTGGTCTGTTCTTTGTTTATGGCGTACCAAACGGGACAGTTAACCACTAATCACATAGCCTGAAATAATATTAATAGATTGACATATTACTTTTGATTAGTTTGTAAAATGTGATAAAAAATAACAATATTTTTTAAAAGAATAGAAATAATAAAACTTCCTCTTACCGCATCCATTTCTACTGTCCAGAGTTAACTCCGATCTTCTTTCTCATACAGTCCACCTTCCTCTAAAAGTTCAGTGTGTGTTAATCACTCTGAACTTGTTTAATGTTCATTTTTAGTTCCTTATACGTATATTTTAATATAAATAATTATATAAAAATATGGCTATTATATATGGGCTTTGCCCGCTTGAACTATACTAATATTTATTTAACATTATTTAAGTGTAATTAAGGAAAATTGGTTGATTACTTTAGTATGGTTTTTTATACTTTTATATACTTAATAAATATCTAACTAAGCGGTAGGCACGCGCGCACGACAAACGCTTTTTGTCGAAGTTCCGATCCCGCAGGAATTTCTAGATAAAAAGTAGCCTATAACAATTCCACAACTCTCTCTATCTTTCAGCGAAAGTCTAAATTAAACATTTTAATTTTTTTTTATTATGTTGTAGTAAAGTGTAAATAACTTGAAAAAAGACGATTATTTTGAAATCACAGACAATCAATCAGTCGTGGCGCAGCGGCACAAAGTGTGACTGTAAAATCGACTGGTTGTGGGTTCGGTCCCCGCTCGAGGAGATAAAATATTTACCTACATTTATATTTTCATTTCTTCGTTCTGGTGACGAGGCAAAAGCGCGGTTTTGAGTTCCGCTACTCAACACGCAATGCTTCCAGAACTCGGCGGAATGTGCGGAACGGTGTGTAACACTGGGTTCCCTCTGTCTACCCTACTGTGTGCGGGTACAGCGTGAAGCTGATTTATTTCTTTTTAATAAGTTCTTTGATTTTCACGATTATTACACATTTTAAATAAAACTATTTTAACCGGATTAATCGCGTATATTTTGTATGTTTATACATTTTTGGAAACCCGACGTTTCGAACACTTTGCAGTAGTCCGTGGTCACGGGTAGACTGAGGTGGCATTCGTCTGTCAGTTGATATAATTATTATATCAAACTACCGCCAACGATTTCTTAATTGCCTCGCGTACTGCCCTGGATTCCTGCAGAATGAGCTGATGGTATCTTGCCCTCTGGTACGGTGGGTTTGAGACTTCAATGATTTTATGAGTGGGTCCCAGGTGGTAGAAAGCTTCCAGCCGTCCTCTCTATTGAAATTAGGATGTTTTTGTATTTCAATAGCCTCGCGGATCATTCTAGGAATGTATCTGTTTTCCTTAGCGAGGATTTGGGGTTTATCAAACCTAATGTAGTGGCTGGGTTTATCCACAGTATGCTCACACACAGCTGACTTTGATACATGCCCATTCTTGATATCAGAAATGTGTTCTTTCACCCTAACACCGATGCTTCTCTTTGTTTGACCTATGTATGATAAGCCACAGTCACAGTCTAGTTTGTATACACCTGCACTCTGTAAAGGAATATTACTTTTTACTGGTCTCAAGAATTGGCTCACTTTCTTGTTAGGCTTGAATATGGTTTTTATGGAAGCTCTTCTTAAGATGTTGCCAATCCTGTCTGTAACTCCCTTCACATATGGTAGAAGTGCCGGCTGTCTCTCTACTGTGGGTGGCTTGTTGGTCTTCTGACAACGCTGGCGGGGAACTGGCAGCTTGTTCTGATGAAGGGTATTCTTCACCTGGCGAAGCTCGTCCCCTAGGTGTTCAGCATCGCAGAGGTGGTGGGCTCTCTGAAACAAAGATTTGCCAACGGTTGATAACTGTGTAGGGTGATGGTGAGATTCACCATTGAGGTATCTATTGGTGTGCGTGGGTTTCCTATAAACAACGTGGCATTGGTGAAGTGAAAATGCCACCAATCAAGAACTGACCTGTAATAAAACTAAATATTATCAATTATTACTTCTATATTGACTTTAAAAATTAATTTACAGAGGTAAATTATATATATATATATATATATATATATATATATATATATATATATATATATATATATATATATATATATATATATATATATATATATATATATATATATATATATATATATTAAATGAGATACAATTATACTGAAATATTAAAAATTATCAAATAACTTCTTAGCTTTCCTTTCTTTCCGCTGACTCAGGCGGTGTTCGTTCTGCTTTATACGTTGGAGTCGACACGCTGTGCACTTCATGGCATATAAGTATATAAAAATGTTTTCTTATATTATCTTATCTTGTCTTATCCTTTTGTTTCTTGATAAAACAACATATATCATAGAATGATATTTATAATGAGGCCAGTCGTGACGCACAGACACAAAATGTGACCGTAAAATCGACTGGGTTTGATCCCCATTAGAGGAAATAATATATTTATTCAAATTTATATTCCCATTTCTTTGCTCTGGTGTCGAAGCAAAGCACGGCGTTGAGTTCCGCCACTCAACATGCAATGCCTCTAGAATTCGGCGGAAATTGGGGAACGGAGTGTCTTAACACTAGGTTCCCTTTGCCAACCCTGCTGTGTGCTGAAGCGTGAAGTTGATTTATTAATTTATTTTATATTAATAATGTGACAAATACCATAGTATTAACTAAATTTTAAATATAAAAAATACATATTATTTTTTTAGTAGATAAAGAGTAACTAGAGATTACAATTCACATAAAAATATTACACAAATAACAAGGGCTGTGTCGTAAATATTTTCAATTTAAACAACGCTTGTAGGTTTAAATTAAAAATATTTACGACACAGCCCTCTTATTCTTACGAGAGAACTTTTCAAGTGGCCCTGCTGAGGTAGGGTACAAAAATGAATAATTATTCTGTCTCATGAAAAAAATCACTTCGCCAAGTAATGAAAACTCGAGCTGATGTTCTCGAGAGGTGAAGTTCCGGTCCGACGGATATTACGGCAATATATTTCAATTACACATAAGAAAAAGAACAAGTCGTTTGAAGTAGCTGAAAGGCCAGATTACAGTCGTGGAGGAAATAATAAGGAAGACCCGCTAACGAGAGAGACGATAACTTTTGGAAAAGAAAACGTGTGCATTGAATGGGCGATGTTCCGAAGTAATTAAATTCTGTTTTGTATTCTCAGGTGCTTACTTTTTTATGTAGTAGCTATTTAGTTTTTTTTGTTCCGTTTTCTGGATCTATTGATAAAAATACATTGCCAATGGAGGATTTTTTTTATGCACAATGTTTGTGATTCGGTGGACTATAGATACGATATACGACAACAAGAAAAAGAATCTTTTTATATTACAAAAAAACTTTATATTAAGAGTATAAACAAAAACTTTTTTTCACACATCTCTGGCATCTCACTTGACACACTAGTAAAGTATTGTTTTTTTTATTAATATTCGGTTTTTCCTTCATTTTCTCTCCTAAATATTAAAAGCTACCAATGCGACTTAAGTTTTTAGTTAGGAATATAGAGAGATATTAAAATAGGCAATGTTTAATATAATTTGTCGTAGTGACAGTTTGCTTCATAATGAATAATTAACTTTTTATTACTTACATATGTGTATATATGCATTCAAATAAAAAAAGATGCATAAAATATTTTGAGGCCAGTCGTGGCGCAGTGGCACAAAGTGTGACTGTAAAACCGATTGGTTGTGGGTTCGATCGCCACTCGAGGAGATGAAATATTTACTTAAATTTATATTTCCATTACTTCGCTCTGGTTTCGAGGCAAAGGGCGGCGTTGAGTTCTGCCACTCAACACGCAATGCTTCCAGAATCCGGCAGAAAGTGGGGAACGGAGTGTCTTACATTAGTTCAATCTGCCTACCCTGCTGTGTGCGGGATACAGCGTGAAGCTGATTTATTTTTATAAAAAAAAATATTTTTTTTTTCTATATTAAAAAATAAAAATATTAATATTGCTAAGAAATATAATCATAAAGTTATAGTAACAGCAAATTTATGTGTATACGTCTAGTTGTAGCAAACCTGGTATGACTATGAAGATTTGTGCGACTCACCGGAATTTAATTACTGGATGAGCGTCCACCGTAACGACGCAAAAATATTTATTGTTAGTTAATGCCTCATAGGGTCGCACTCAGCCGGAGGATTCTGTTAAGTAAACATTACATATCATGCTAGATGTATGACTAGGAATTAAATATTGTGTTTCTATTTTTTTGTTGGTAAAATTATTTATAAAATTAAACTTTTTATTTGTAAAGAACAAGAACTGATATACAAAATAATATCTACGTATATGCATAAATTTAAATAAAACTAAAAAGTCATTAATAATTATTTGTTTGAAACTATTAAATAAATTTTTGATATTTATTTTTTAAAGAAATTGTTGATTATGAATTCTGTTTAAACTGTATTAATTTGGATATCCGGTTGGCGAAATAAATTATTTAATTAAAAATAAATTATTTAATTATTAGTTAAATTCTGTCACTCAACATGCGATGCCTCGAGATTTCGGCGGAAAGTGAGTAACGGGAAGCGGATCTATCTCCACCTTAAAAGCCGGCAGACACATGTAACTTCTCTTGTCCTCATAAGCAGCCACATAGTTCTTGCAATTTTTAAGGACAGAGTACCCTCATCTCTACCCACCCGGGTTCACTATAAAAGCCAGTAGCCAACAGCATTAATCTCAAGTTAAAAAAAAAATGTAGCTTTTCTGGTGTTACACGCGGTCGGAAAGCTTCGTCAAATCTTCGATTCGCCACTACCTCAATGCCTGAAATCTCGGGCATTCGACCAGTGCGTTCTTCCGGTCATGACGTACGGGGCTGAGACATGGACTCTAACAAAAGGCCTCGTCCACAAATTTCAAGTCGCTCAGCGAGCCATGGAGCGGGCTATGCTCGGTGTATCTGTAAAGGATAGAATCCGAAATGAGGAAATCGGGAGGAGAACCAGAGTAACCGACATAGCTCAAAGAATTTGTAAGCTGAAGCGGCAATGGGCGGGGCATATCTGTCGTAGAGCTGACGGCCGTTGGGGCAGACGGGTCTTAGAGTGGAGACCCCATACAAAACGTCCAGTGGGTCGACCCCCTGCTAGATGGACCGACGACCTAAAGAAAGTGGCAGGAAGCGGATGGATCCGAAGAGCTGAAGATCGAGTGTGGTGGCGAGAATTGGGAAAAGCCTATATCCAACAGTGGATGATTGACGGCTGTCGATGATGATGATGATGATGACACGCGGTCGAGGGCGGCGGTGGTCACTTACCATCCGTACGCTCGTTTGCCTTGTCTTTTTTATAAAAAAAAACAAACAAAACGGAGTGTCTTGCTAAGACACTCCGTTTTTTTTTGTTTTTTTTTTTTAGGTTCCCTCTGCCTACCATGTCATATGGAGGATACAGTGTTAACCTAAAAAAATCGATAGCCTATTAATAACTTGTAAACATTACTATTTTACTATAGAGTACAACAAATATTGAACAAATTGAAAGGCGTAGTGGCCAGTATACTTAAGATTTTTTCAATGCAATATTAAGAATTACACGATCAGGAAAATGTATCTTTACTTAGGCTTCCTGTAAATCTTTATATTTTTTAATTTTTCGAATTTATTAAATAAGCGAATAATTGTACTATTTCTTTTCAAAAACTTTGATGTCAAAATCTGTGAATTTATCTCTATATATAATAAGACAGTAAAAATATTTTGTCTGTACATTTAGTAATTTTGACTGAAATGGATAGAGGGTCACTTAAAAAGACTAATAGAAAGCAAAATGATTTTTTTTGAATTTCTTGTCTGTCTGTCTGTCTGTCTGTCTGTCTGTCTGTCTGTCTGTCTGTCTGTCTGTCTGTCGACATATTGTTGTCCGCATTTTTCTCTGAAACTACTGAACCGATTTACTTGAAAATTTCACCAATTGCTTTGTTTTAACTCAATTTAGGTTCTAAAGTTTGGTTCATCAAAATCGGTTCATTAAAAAAAAAGTTATCGTCATTTGAATGAACTCAAGGCATTAGCTTGCCAGCGAATGTTATATAGAAATCGCGCTGGTATGACCCTGGCTAAAAAATGACATTCGAAACGTCTTGATTATATGACTGTTGATAAAAATATATATTTTTGAAGCACTATTATACAATATTTTATACAATAAAGTAAACAAGGCCAGTCGTGGCGCAGCGGCAAGAAGTGTGACTGTAAAACCAACTGGTTGTGGGTTCGATCCCCACTCGAGGAGATGAAATATTAACTTAAATTTATATTTCCATTTCTTCGTTCTGGTGGCGAGGTTAAGCGCGGCGTTGAGTTCTGCCACTCAACAAGCAATGCCTCCAGAATTCGGCAGAAAGTGGGGAACGGAGTGTCTTAACACTAGGTTCCCTCTGCCTACCCTGCTATGTGCGGGATACAGCGTGAAGCTGATTTATTTATTTTAAGTAAACAAAATTGAATTGTTAGTAGAGATTACCTTCATACATCGTAACAGTAAAGTTTAAATCGTAATTAATTCAACACAGAGATAAAGAACGATTTGATCTTCAAAGAAATATCAAGTAAATACATAGATTTTTTGGTTCGTTCGTTCGTTTGAAATAAATCTATATAAAAATGCCTAAAAACATCCTTTCTACGTGTACTCTGTAATAACTACATATTTACCAATTATTCATTTATCTAATAATATGCAAACAGGAGTTAATATGCAAACATTACAGTTATTTTACAAAGAATATTATGAATCCTTAACCAAATTAATAATTTAACATTTAAGACTGTTTCTGAAGCAGTACAATTATTAAGTGACATCAGCACATTTAACAGAGCTTTAAAAAACATAACATAGGTAAAAAGAACGTAATGTTACAATATATATATATATATATATATATATATATATATATATATATATATATATATATATATATATATATATATATATATATGTATATTAAATAATTAGCTTTATATATATTTTATGAATATCAAATATCGACATTGATCATATTTTTTAGTTCGAAACAATCAAAAATTCTTACAGAAGTTACGATAATGTCGTAAAAAAATCATAATAGAATATTACAGATTAAAGTAACAAAAAATCATATTAGAAGTCATTATAGTTGTCTTTATATTATATATGTTGTTGTATGTTGTCTTTATATTTGTTTGTCATTCTATTATAGGGTGTGAGGCCAGTCGTGGCGCAGCGGCACGAGGTGTGACTGCAAAACCGACTGGTTGTGGGTTCGATCCCCACTCGAGGAGATGAAATATTTACTTAAATTTATATTTCCATTTCTTCGCTCTGATGTCGAGGTTAAGCGCGGCGTTGAGTTCTGCCACTCAACACGCAATGCCTCCAGAATTCGGCAGAAAGTGGTGAACGGAGTGTCTTAACACTAGGTTCCCTCTGCCTACCCTGCTGTGTGCGGGATACAGCGTGAAGCTGATTTATTTATTTATTTTATTTTATTATAGTTGTCAATCAATTCTGCTTAAATCAATAATCATGTATTTTAAGCGGGCGAAGCCGTGGGCGGGCCGCTAGTTCTATATATAATATGTCTGAAACATATTTTTTCACAATTTAATGAGAAGAAAGTCTTTCAATGGAAATAAAATTTTAAAAGCCAACACACAGTAAAATCTCTGTGATTAGGCGTTTATTAGTAACTTATGGAAACGACCAGACTATATTTAAATTTATTATTTTTAGTGACGACATTATTACGGTCAGTTGAAGTCGAGCGTTATGTTTCCAGTCCATTTCTCGTAATAGCGCTGCTTTTATAACCGAAGCGTAATGAAACTCGTTTAAATATCACAAAAGTGGTTGGATTACGGCCGCCAACCACTTTATACTGCTTAATTACAGCACTCGACAAAAATAATTGGGAACTTGGGGAATTACAACCAGACTTTACGGGTGATTTGAAGATTTTTTTTAAGAATAACGTATTTTAATTATATTTCTGTATATATTCTTCAAATATATGTATTTGCTCATACGCTTTAAATTATTCTGGTTATAGTTTTTGTAATTAAACAAGCTTATGTTTGTTGTGATTTATTTTTTTACGTTATTTTAAAATTAATTGCTGCTTACGTTTTATGTGAGTAAGTATTATTATAAAAATCTCTATGAAAAATATATGTAATAACTAAATACTGCTGATAAGCGATAAGACTTACTGCCGCAATTATATTTTTATCCTTTTTTTTCCATTTTCCAAATTTAAATATTTAATTACACGTTCTTCATTATTTCTAAATAAGATTAAACACTTTGTGAATAAACTACACTGTGTACAAATAATCCAGCCTCGTCCGTCACTGACCTCTTCGTTAGCTGAATGGTCACAAATGAGTTCACGATTTAGTGTCCGATGTACTGCAAAATATCAGATCACACCGCTCGTTTACGTCGTGATCAATAACTTTGTTTATGTTCAGGATGAAACTTCATTATAATAAGCGGACGACTTACAACTACTGGTACATACATGCATACATACATACATACATACATACATAAATACATACATACATACCTACATACATACATACATACATACATTCAGAAATTATTGTAACGAGGTAAAGTTGCATAATGAACACCGTTTGTTCAGGAAAAGTGGTCGTACGACCTATTTACTAAGGTAGAGCTGATTCAGTGAAATTTTGTATTCAATTAAGTATCAAATGTAAACATTGATTCAATTGAAATCTCTTCTTTTGTATTATATTTTATTTTCTGCAGCAAATAAGTATTTTAATGTTTCCAGATTGTTGAACAGTTTATTGTTAGACAGTTATTAGGTATGTCTTACGTGATCGGCCAATTATGAAGAAGTTATTTTAAATAGATGTAGATATTCTTCTAGTACAAATACTGTCTATAAACAATCATAATACATATATTCTTAGAAATTAAAATTAAATTAAATGAAAACAACTTCACACTGTATCCCGCACACAGAAGGGTAGGCAGAGAGAACCTAGTGTTAAGACACTCCGTACCTCACTTTCCGCCGAGTTCTGGAGGCATTGCGTGTTGAGTGGTGGAACTCAATGCTCGACATCAGATCGAAGAAATTATATTTTGAAATGATATTTAAATGTAAATAAATATTTCATTTCCTCAAGTGAGGATCGAACTCACAACCAGCCTCAACTTCTACTCTTAGAAATCTGCAATAAAAATTACTTTATTATAAAAAAAATTTTGAAAAACGTCAGTAGAAGTTCATTTGGCGGGCGGCGTTGTGCAAACTGATTAATTCTCGGGCACCGGCGAACACCAGAAATATTAGCTCGGATATGAGATTGCTAATTCCACTAATGCACCGGACAAATATCGCAAGTTTCAGCTAATCCAGCTGAGTTGCACTAGAATTATACGATATTATTTTCTGTTGCAATTGCCGAATATCAGTTCGGGATCGTTATCGTTTATAATCAATGAAAAAGTTAAGAAAAATGAATTAAATTAATTTAATAGATGCTCGTTTGCTATGTTTCTTTAAAGCTATAGCAAATTAATCCATATATCAAATCAAATCAGCTTCACGTGTATCCCGCACACTGCAGAGTAGGCAGATGGAACCTAGTGTTAAGACACTCCGTTCCGCACTTTTCGTTCAATTCTGAAGGCATTGCGTGTTTAGTGGTGGAACTCAACACCGGGTTTTTGCCTTGGAGCCAGAGCGAGGAAATGAAAATATAATAAATATTTAATTTCCTCGAATGGGGACCAAACCCACAACAAATCGATTTTACCGTCATTCTTGTGCCCCTGCGCCACAACTGGCCTCTAGTTCCATACATGTATATTGGATATTGTATATCATGATAAATATACAATATCTGTAGTAAATGTTTAGATCCAATCGTGGTAGGGGCACAAGTGTGTAACTGTAAACGCGATTGACTGTGGGTTCGATCCACACTTCAGGAATTGAAATATTTATTTAAATGTATATTTTCATTTCTTTGCTCTAGTATCGAGGCAAAGCGCGGCGTTGAGTTCCACCACTCAAGACGCAATACCTTCAAAATTAGGCAGAAAATGGGGATTGGAGTGTCGTAACTAGTCTTCCCTCGGGACACAGTGTGACGTTGAATTTGTAAATGTTTAATATATTTTGAAAAAAAAATATCCATATATTGTATCGATTTATTTATTTATTTATTTTATTAATGTATTGAATGCTCATTAAGAATGGGAGTGGAAATCATCAGTCATACGTAGATCAACCCTCACGCACAAGTGCAGTCCATTCATTTACCGGACGGATTAATTTCCGCTGTGAGATCGTCCCAAAGGGAAATGCGATTGGAACAAAGTGGAGGGCCCGCCTGATATTTCATTTTAAACCCATTTATCCCGAAAAGGGTTAAGGTCCTTTTTACAGGGTTAAGATTATTTTGTTATACTTGTTTATGAGTTATTATTTAACGGAAACATTAACACCAGCGCCTATATATATATACTAGCGACCCGCTCGCGGCTTCGCCCGCTTAAACCACAGAATTATTTAATTAACACACTGAATTATGTTCGTGTTTTGATATACCTATAATGTATGTTTGCAACGCAATGAAGATTTTTTAAGAGAAAATTATTAAAACTTTAGGTCGCATTTTTGTACCTCCCATAAGAATCTTCAATTGAATGTTTGAAATAAAAACACAACTTATCGATACTTACAATAAAATCCTAACTCATCGGTGTCTGTACATGGAAGATATTACATTTAACGATGTAATAGCATTGGTCAGTTGGTCTGTTTGTCTGTGCGTTTGTTCACGATAATCTCAGAAACGGCTTAACCGATTTAAATCCTTTTTTTGTTTGTATTTTGGTAATCTGCCCTTAAATATTTAGTATTAGTTTTATTTTAATCAGCTTCCCGCTGTATCCCGCACACAGCAGGTTAGGTAGAGGAAACATAGTATTAAGACATTCTGTTCCCCAGTTTCTGCCGAATTCTGGAGGCATTGCGTGTTGAGTGGCAGAACTCAACGCCGCGCTTGTCCTCGACACCAGAGTGAAGAAATGGAAATATAAATTTAAGTAAATATTTCATCTCCTCGAGTGGGGATCGAACCCACAACCAGTTTTTACAGTCACACTTCGTGCCGCTGCGCCACAACTGGCCTCAACTGGACTGGACTTTATTTTAATCGGTTCACACAAAGTTAAAACCAGATCCACGCTTTATCCCGCCTTTAGCAGGGCAACTTTGTGTTAAGATATTGCGTATAATGTGTGACTGATGTGCAAAATGAAAATATTACTAAACGAAATGACAATATTATTAAATTATAATTCAATCCTCCAAGTGGGGATCGGACCCACACCAGTCGCGTTACAGCCCCAACTTTGTGCCCCTGTGCCGCGACGGCCTTTAACAAAGAAGAGAAGAGAAGCGTCAGCGCTCCTTTTACGGAAATACCATATAGGTAAATTGTAATAGGCTTTAATAGAGTAGTTAAAACTGTGGTTTTATTTAAAGTGGTGCTGACAAAAAAACTCTGTATAATTGAGCATATTTAATATTTCTAGTGATTTTTTGGTTAAAAGATACCAATAGTTATTACAACACTTGCGAAGAAAGCATATTTTAGGCAATTCTTATACCTTTTGAAAAACTACCAACATTATTTTAGTACATAAATAATTTTTTTCATCATAATGGCGGGGAAAATAATCAAAATGTTTGAAATTACACTATAATACCACATAGTATTGACATTGTAGTGTTGATAGTAATTGAAAATAGCTATACTACAGGAGAATACCTTCATATGCACTGTTTAAACCTGTTTTTATGATATAATGTAGAAAAATATATTCTACAGAGGAATCACACATTCTTTTTATTCTTTAACTATAACACGGAAATATATATTTTAGAGGTTACTTTGTACTAAGATGGCATGGCTCTGTTCCCGCATTTACGTCGCTGATATATCGATATAAATAATAAAAATATAAAATATTGGAAAGAAAAGGAGAAACGCAATTATATTGCATATTTTCTTTTTTTCACACTTGAAATGTATTAATAAATATACATACAATTCATTTGTTTTGAATATAACATTAAGTTTAATCAGCTTCACGCTATTTTAACAGATAACATAAGATAACATAAGATGACATTAAGTTTAATTCATTAAATATATTTGATACTTCCTTAACATGATTATTTAATGTATTTTTTGTATATAAAGTCTTGAGAAAGTTCTCTTGAGAAATATATCTACTGTAAATGAATGCAACGTACTTGTCAATGATTAAAATGTATTGACATTACCTCGTCAAAAACACAATATAAACTTTTATAAACTATGAACTCACAATCAGAATTTCCTTTCCAAATACATATATTTTTTATTGCTCTGCTCAAATGACGATGTCTACATCGTCATTTGAGCTAGTCCCGACAAATATACGTACTTTATTATTTTTGTTAATGTCACCAACGTTGACGTTTAAAATAATAATTATGGTAGACTAAACAACTATTAATTGTACTTCTTTTTTCAGCTTCACGCTGTATCCCACACGCAGCAGGGTAGGCAAAGGGAACCTAGTGTTAAGACACTCTGTTCCCTACTTTCCGCGGAATTCTGTAGGCATTTCGTGCTGAATAGTTAAACTCAACGCCACACTTTGCCTCGACACCAGAGCGATGAAATGGAAATATAAATTTAAATAAATATTTCATTTCCTCAAGTGGGAATCGAACCCACAACCAGTTTACAGTTACACTTTGTGCCCCTGTGCGACGAACGGCCTCAATTTACTTTTTTCTTTTTAATTGTGGTTAAATAAAATAATCGTAATTTAATTATGTCAGATTCTATTAACCGACTTATTAAAAGAGGAGCTCATCAATTCAACTGTATTTTTTATCCTTGTTACCTCAGAACTTTGACTGTGTGAACCGATTTTGATGATCCTTTTTTTCTTTGGAAGCTAGTGCGTTCCGTTCAGTCCTATTTTAATTTAGTTCATTTCTGACAATGGTATCTATGAGAAAATCATATAAATCTCAAATTTACATTATGTATGTGCGCGACAAATGGACGAATATCTAAATATCAACTCAACCGATTTTATTGATTCTTTTTTTATTAGAAAGGGTACATATAAAGGATAGTTTGGTGAAAGTTTGGTTAAGTTCAGAGTATGAAATCCGGTTGAAATTGAAGAAGTCGATTTTTTTTATTAAAAAATATAATTATGTTATTTTTTCTGGTAAAATTTCTTTACACTCAATGATAAAAACTATTATATAAATTGCATTAGGCTTTGAACTATTACCATGCTAAAAATAATTAAATTTCATACAGTAGTTATCGGTATTTTAAGTAATTTACATTTTTCAGTTTTTTTTTTTTTTAAAGAAAACTATAATGAATTTCGGAATGAAACCCAAAAAAAACGTACCTTGGGACCCTAGGCTAATACCATGCAAAAAATCATCAATTTCTGTCTGGTAGTTTTTGCGTGATTGACGAACAAACAAACCGACAGACAGACAGACAGACAGACAGACGGACAGACAGACAGACAGACAGACAAGAATTCTGCTGAGTGGTTTTTTAGGTTCTATAATCGACATATAAACGGACCTGATTTTTATTTTTTTTATATCTTTCATGTACAGAATTGACTTTTCTATCCTTTTATTATATATAGAGAAGAGATATATATATACTTTAAGATTTTAAATACAATACAAAAAAAGGTTTGTTTCATTGGTGTTTCTTTAAACAAAGTGAAGAAAATGTAATATATTATATATAAATGAATTCCATACAATATTACAGATATAAATTTTGTAACGTTAACAAGTTATTGTGTAAATTAAATTTAATAAAACCTTAAATAGTTAATAATAATAATAATAATCATTGAATACGATATTTTAACATTTTTAGCTGCCATTTACAAACAAAAAGAAGTTTTATTTTTAGCTTGTAATAACACAAGAAAGTCTGTTATTTCTCGCATTGGCCATCCACCCGCTGAGATTTAACTTATTACTGTGTCGGCACAGTGCCAGCGCGTAGCTAGATGATTATTACCTACAAAACTTGTCTTCGTACCACTACATACATCTCCGTGATTTACCGACCGAGTGGTTACACGGTGTACACACTGGGAACCCAAACTCTGATTCAATTTCGAAGCTACTTCGATTTTCTAAATTTATGAGCACAACTTTATGATGCATTTTACGATGCCTTCGGTCAACACGCGACTCTTACGTTTATACGCACGCAGCGTTTTAACGGTGACTTAGGTTTTATTGATTTTTGAACGACTATTTGAGCATAATTTGTTCTTTTCCAATGGAGTTGTAATTTAAGTACTTCTAATACATAAAATATAATAAAGTTATTTAGGTTTATAAATATATTTTTAAAGAATTTAACAATAAAGATATTAATAAGCCCTTTCTATTCTCCATCAATCCTTTTTCAAAGCAGCTATACTGAGGAATTAACTTCACCAACATCTATTTAAATGGTGTAAACGTAATTTGTGGGTAAACTTGTGCGTATAATGTTTTGGGGGATGACATATCCGAAACAAGAGTCGGGATTTAATTAAGCCGACTCCAACGTTCCCCGTTCAAGTTCAAATTAAAATCGTAATACCTGTCCATAAACAAGAGAAAATTTAATTTCTACTTGAGATCGCAAGTCACGACAGCGATAAACAATAATGAAACAAAACGCAATTACTTCATAAAAACAATAAAAAATATAATATGAAAAGTATGAAAATATTACAAAAAGTCATGACTGAAAAATATGAACAAAAATGTTTTTTATAATGTTGTAAAGATGGAATTTATTTCCATTGTAAGTGCTTATCGTTCATTACAAAATCAATCAATTTATCGTAAAATATTTTTTAACGTTATGTAATTTATTAAGATTAAAAATTTTAAACTTATAAATTTCCTTAACTACCAATTAGTCCCGGGAGTTGCATTAAAAATGGTAACGTTTACTGAAATCCGTAGTACACTGATAGATGGTACTTAGAGCAGATGGAGTCGTCCCCGAGAGTGTCTTTCGCCTCACGCCGTTGAACGTGTGCCAATGGGAGCTTAGCAAGAAAATTTGTTGAAACAAAAACTGGACGAAGTATACACAGTATTGATATATTGAATGTTAGTATTTATAAATCATTTATTTTTATTTCATTTTAATATAAAAATATTTAAGAAAACATTATATATAAAATAATTTTAATATAAAAATAGTCGGTTACGTGCGAGTCAGGCTCGCCAACCCATATTTCGTACCAATGTTAGGATTCTAGGCTAACGTAAAGTAAAACTTATAAAAGTTAACAAACTTAAATTTGCTTATGGCAAATACACTCATTTTGTATAAGATGTACTACAAAAATAAGTTTATAATTATTTTTTTCTATGAAATATATATAAATTATCTTTGGATTTTGTCCTTTATGTAAATTTTATAAATGTAGGTCGGGTTGGGAAGTAAGTACCCTACAAGTTTTGACTACGCGGTGAATTTCGTACAAAATGCAACAAAATCAATGCATAAACGCTCATACATTTTGTTGCATAAATGCACATTTTTTTTCTATGCTTCAAAGGACCATAGATCCGAATATTTAATATTTATTTCAGATACCTCCACACGATCTCAAGACCAATGTTCTTGACAAACGGACAACAAAGTGATCCTTATGAGGGTTCCGTTTCCGGGTTCCTAAAAATTGTGAGGATAAATATCTCGTACACTCTGTTCTTGTGGAAATAATAGAGGTAATTTACCTTAAACTTCATAGTTATATACTTTAAGTTTATATAAAAAATAAAAAACACGTAATGGAAAAGAAAAATTATATATAGTCACAAATTTTTTTTACGTTTAATTATACCCAAAAAAAATATTTTAAAAACTTTTAGGAAAAAATATTAATATAAAAAAAATATTTTTTCCTATTTACCAGTATGTAAATTCGAAGTTATATTTAATTTAGTTACAAGCTTTTATAAGGTATATTAGAATTTAAAAATACAAATTTCTCGAAATGATATTCATTTTTATACTGCAAAATGACTATTGTTTTATCATTTAATAGTCTCAACGATTTTGATTTTATTTTAAAGACTATTTTAAATGGCAGGATTTTCTAGTTACAGTTAAATCCAGCGGTCGAATTGGTTTTAAAATACGAGAAGAGAAATTGCTGCACTCAAACGCCGCTCTGACGTTTAAATGTGCTTTTAGGAGCTACATGCTACCACCACACGAAATAAATGAAATTACTTGAAATAAATTTATATGTGTACATTAAAATTATTTTTATAAGAACATAATAATCATATGATTTTATTGTGATAAGGCCATTTTGTTATCACTTCTTTAACGAAGAGAGGGCGTAGTGTTAAGAAACTATCAACTACTACACAAGTGTTTGATAGTTTCTTTCTAAGTGTCTTGGTTGACGAAGTCCTTCGTCGCGCTATTTTAATTTAACCAGATCGAATTAATAAAAATATTTTTAAACTAGCAAACCACGTACGGCTTCGCCCGCTTGATATTTAAGAATGTTTAGGGAAAATTGGTTGTGTGCGCACGACAAAAATATTTTTAATCGCGATCCCGCTGGAAAAAAAGAAGCGCTCGACAACCCAACAAAGATAGAGGATCTTTCGATAAAAGTTCCATGAAAGTTGAATTATGAATTTAAATACAATTTAAGTTTTTCTATATTATAAGGCATAATACAAAAAATATATAGTGGTCAAAAGTATATAGATAACATAATACACTCGACATCAGTTTTTAAAAAAAAATAGATTTTTTATATGTCCTATGTGAAACGGAGTGTCTTAACACTAGATTACCTCTGCCTACCTTGCTATATGCAGGATACAGCGAAAACTAAAAATATATATATTAAATAGTATAAACTATTATAGTGTATCATTATAGTATTATTTGATTGTCGCTCAATAAATATCATGTCTTTATGAAATGTGTGTGATTTTTTTAATTTTAATATTGAAATAACAGTAATGTAATTATATGTATGAGCGCATAGAAACATTAAAGTTCCTTTTATTTTGTAATCAGGTAGAGTGGAATACAAACACTAATTTTCAGTATACCACAGCAAATTACATTCTAACCGACCATTATTGTAACCTATTATATTAACTTTTGCTGCAATTTCGTGCAGATTCTTGTAAAATACCAGCTACTAACTTCTAAATGATTTGTTTTTGGATATAGTTTAAAATTAAATTAGTATGAACTCCAATGTGGCGTAGTTAAGCATTCCTACTGGTTGACAGTTCGATTTTAACTCGGAATATTAATATTTAACCTCGTTGCTACTCGCAACTTCTTTTACGTGAACTTTATGATCTTTGCCATGACATTTCCATTTGCTACGTAAGGTAAGCAAAGACAAAATTTGAGGAGAATTTTCATATACTTTCCCTGATTTGTACTGAAAGTATTCAATTCTTGCCAAATTTCAGAATAGTAGATATAGGGTTAATATCCTAGGTGTATAATAAGTTTTGATTATGAGGTCAATTAAGGTCAGCAAAACCGTTTCATAAATACCTGTAACTTTTGATTACGTTGAGTTAGAAGCCTGATTTTTTTCTGTGCTCTAAAGGAGTGCTCGAAATAAATTCACCGGTCGGTCACCAAATGATTCTATAAAGGTTACTTAGTTTCGTTTTGAGTACAGAATTTTAAAAATTGATTTAGCAATATTTTTGTGAGGCACCCGATTTACAGTTTTTTATACTCTAAATGTTTTTATAAAAATAATTTAGAGTTATGAAAAATAGTAATAGACCACAAACTTATGATTTTCGAAATGTTTATTTGTCTATTGGTTTGAAAGCTCGCCGCCCTTCCATCTCTCTATCTGTTTGTGTGCTTATGCACGCCCATCTTCTGAAGTACTGGACGGATTTGAAATAAATTATTTTATTGTATAGCTATTAGTCTATTATTGAATTTTGAAGTCTGACAGACCCAGTGTTAAACTATTTATGGTCTTCATATTATATTATAAGAGATAAGGAAAGTCTACTGAATGTATGTACATATATTCTGATGTACAAAACATATAAAAATTGCAATGCAAAGTAAAAGTTGAAGATCTGGAACATCTGAAGAAAGACCGTAACACAAGCAAAGTTTTAAGAAATAAAAAAATAGGACATTTTCAAAAGTTATTCATTATGGTAGAGAGTTTTCGATGACACATAATTTTTTTTAAAAATAGTGGCCGTTGTGGCGCAGTAGGACAACGACTGTTTGTGAAGGCGTGGTTCTGTGATCGATTTTTACTCGGGGAAACGATTTTATTTAATTTACTTTTCTTATTACTGTACAACAAAGCACGACGTTTAGTTCTGCAACTCACATAAAGCAGTCCAAAATTTTTACTGATATTTTCTTTCTAAATTTCAATGGTAATGGTAGTAAATGGAAGTAATATGAATACCTGAACTGATCAACGGAAAAAATAAAATTACAAATTTTGTTTGATATTAATTAACATAGAAGTATGGTTTAATTTTTCAAATAACCTATCCCATAAAAAATTGATTTGTAAATAATTTTTACTTACTAATAGGTACATCTGTTACCGTATTAAACCAATTTACCAGTTACGACACTAGAAATTGATAATGAAATGAAAATATTTCGATACTTACTGCATAATGGTATACAAAACAATATAACAAGAATAGTGGAGTCGAAGTTAAGTATAGTGACTTTAATGCAAGGCGAATCGAAGAGAAATCTGAGCTAAGGTTTAATGGTTCCGCCTTGATCCTGGAGAGTCGAGAGCGCAGTTACACGACTAGATTTATTAGTTCAATTACCTTTCCCTGTTCAAGTAACTCTGCTTACTTGAACGCAGACGCCAACAACTAAATTTTACGAAGGTCTCTAACATATTTCCTTTTTGGATTTTAATAGGATTCCCAAAATATATACACTAAATATATATAACATTTATAATTAGAATATTATATGTGTAATAGTATGTTATATTAGATGGTAAAATTTATCATCACATCTTTTAATATTACATATAGATAAATAAATGATTAATAATAATTCATTCTTTGAGAATAGAAAATTTTAAATTTTACTTATCAATATATCTTGGCAAACTTAATTTGTGAGTTGGCACTTTCACAACTATGAATATTCTATAGTATCTTTAAAATAGAAATAGTTTTTAAATATACCATAAAGAACATAAAAGCATATTACGATCTCGAGCTCGTATTAACAATTTTTAAGAAGTGCTGTAAGATAAAATTTTATGAGTGCAAACTCATTGTAAAACTAAGGTATACAACTTACATTAACGTTTTCAAAAAGTGCCGACTAAAGAATAGTTAACCTGAATTTCAAATTTTGTTTTATACGGAATGCTTGTAATAATGTCGTTCTTTATTGTTGCTTTTTTTATATGTTAAATTATTATAGTTTTGTTTCTATTTAAATTGTTAAAGAAAAACTTATTTCAATTATTAAACAGTGAATTTACTTATATTTTTACTATCATTTCACTTGTATATTTCAATTTATAGTAGATAATGAACGTTGTTCAAAATATTATAATATTAGTATTTGCCATCTCTTCTAAGAGGAATGAACTATCAAGTTTACAGGTATTTGATTTGTCTAAATTCCATTATTTTCTTTTCAAAGAATACTTATTTAGGGTTGTCTGTCAAGACCATTTTTCAGAGAGGGTCGCGATGTCAAGCTGAAGTTAATATCTAATATTGAGGTTTACGGTCTCTTGAGATGAAAAAATGAAGCTTCCATGTCAACGCAAGTAAAATAAACGAGCATTTATGTATAGTTTTCGGTGTATTTTGTATGAAATTTTTAAAAACTTATATGCCGTGGACCCGAGAAGAACTTACAATCCAGATAAAGAAAAAAATCGAAATGTTTAAACAGAAAAAATATAAATATTTCATAGACTCAAAAACAATACAAAAAAACTTATATTTGTATGTCCGAAAACTTAAGTTTGTCAACTATACTTTTCAGTAGACCTACTGTTGGCAAGAAGGGAAAAACTATTACATACTAAAAAAAAATTAAATTAAATTAGCTTCACGCTGTATCCCGCACACAGCAGGGTAGGCAGAGGGAACCTAGTGTTAAGACACTCCGTTCCCCACTTTCTGCCGAATTCTGGAGGCATTGCGTGTTGAGTGGCAGAACTCAACGCCGCGCTCAACCTCGACACCAGAGCGAAGAAATGGAAATATAAATTTAAGTAAATATTTCATCTCCTCGAGTGGGGATCGAACCCACAACCAGTCGGTTTTACAGTCACATCTCGTGCCGCTACGCCACGACTGGCCTCAATATGGAAAATTACATACTCGTACGTATAATTGCAGTTCATTTTATACAAATTAAGTGCATACGGCGTAGGCACTCGAGTTGTATAAAATTTAAGTTTGTCAACGTTTATAAGTTCTCTATTTCCCGCCTCAATCCTCATATTGGTACGGAACCCTCGGTGGCGAATTCGACTCGCATTTGATAGATTTTTTTTCTTCTTATATAATTCGCACTTGTCGAGTTATGCAAAGGCTAAACACCCAGTGCTGGGACCCTACATTTCCTACTTTACGTTTATGTATTTACACTATACGAGTATGTCCTAATACACTGGAGAAAAATATCCTTAAATATAATATAATAATAAAAATATTTATTATTTATTAATTATTGAACCCACAATCATTGCTTATATTCTGTTAATACGCATATTTTGAACTATATATCAAATATGCATATTAACCGTGCCACCATAATAGCTAAATCATTTTCCTCGAAGAATATATTTTATATTATCAATTTCGACTTTTATTACAACTTTTTTATCACCTAGGTAAGTGTTGTAATCAAGAAAAGGACGTAAAATTTTAAAAGACAAGAAAGAGAAACCATTAAAAACTTCCAGAGCGAAAAGCGGGTGAGTGAAACGTATCTTATTATATTATTCAGTAGAGTATATAGAGACTCGTGTACGGCAGAGAGTCAGCACTAAGTGGTGCGACGCGACGATAATGCGTCAAACCGCCGCCTGTGGTCTAAGCGCCCGCCCGCCCTAAATTAATAGCATTGTATTACCTACGTTAGGCTATTACACCTTATATTTATATAGCAATACGTACATAATTTTATTTATATATCTAAATAAATTACTTGGCAGGGTTTAACAGGGAACCTAGTGTTAAGATACTCCGTTCCCTATTTTCCGAAGATCTCTGGAGGCATTGCGTGTTGATTGGCGGAGGTCAGAGCGAAGAAAATAGACAATATTAATATTTCATTTCCTCGAGTGGGAATCGAACCCACAACCTGTTGCATTTACAGTAACGCTTCGTCGCCTGCGCCACAACTGGCCCCATCAAAATTATAATTAATTCATAAATATATTTCTTGCTTATGGATTTTGGGTTAAGATTCCTTTAAGAAGAAATTACGTGATGTCTCAATTTACGATAGTTTTAGTACGAGAAAAGTTTTTAATGAAACCTGTACACAGATAAAAATAATTGAAATAATATAATGCTGCCTTCACAAATTTGACGTCCTGTACAGGATCATTTCTCGTAGGACTATACGTACCTGCTTAAATCGATAAAAAATAAAATAAAATAAAATAGTGTCACTATTATGCATTTGTCTGAATCGCCTATGTAAATTAATTAAATTCAAAACATGTACTTTTATGGGTAGGAAGTATATATTTATAATAGTACGGATAAAACACTTTCATTACTAAGTTAAAAAATGTACAAGTTCTCTGACGAATAGCAGGCGCGTGCTATTTATCGTACAGCTTCGATCATTCATCTTCAGCACGTGGCAAATTGAAGATGCACAAGACGATCGCGTTACTTATGGTGGGAATAACCATTTTTGGATTTTTTCTATTTTTTTTGCGTCACGCTTATAATCCATACGGCAGGGTAGGCAGAGGGAATCTAGTGCTAAAACACTCCGTTCCTATTAAGACACTTTTCTTCCCCACATTCCGCCGAATTGTCGAAAGCTTCGTTCGGCTCGTTAGTAGATCAAGGAAATGAAAATATTAAATATTTGATTCCCCCAAGTGGGTATCGAGCCCACAACCATCGCTTTTACAGCAACACCAGCACCCAGGGGCGGCAACGATGTCTTCAAATATAGATAAAAAAAGTATTTTAAGATAATACATAGATTCTTCGCCTCTTATTCTTACGAATAAGAATATATATAAATAATATATTCTTATTCTTACGAATAACGAATATATATAAATAATATATTTCGTAAATTACTGGTAGAATAGGGCTTTCTCGGCATGTAAATATAATTCTCACTTTATGATCGTAGTAGAAAGTACTTTAACTTATATAGAAAATCGGATTAACTTCGTATCTAAGCCCCCCCTAGGCTACAAGAAATTAATGAAACCACCGCTTACCTCAACTGCTCCAGATTATCTCTCAGATCCAATTTTGAGCGTTATAATGATGATTGAGACTCAATTAAAGCTTTATTCGTTTTCAATTAGAAGGAATTACGTATCACAATCTTGTAAAAATATACATTTATTTGGGGTTGTGTAATTTTTATGAGATATATTGTTTTATTCTGAATATTTATTACTTGGGGCCAGTCGTGGCGCAGAAGCACAAGAGAGTGGCTGTAAATGTGACAGGTTCACTAAAGAAAATGAAATATTTAATATTTTAATTTCTTCGCTCTGTTGTTGAGATAAAGCGCGGCGTTGAGATTCGCCACTCAACACGCAATGTCTCCAGAATTCGGGGGTACATAGGGAATGGACTGTCGTAACATTAGCTTTACTCTGCCTACTCTGCTGTGTACATTATACAGCATAAAGCTGTATTTATTATATCTATAAACAAAATTCACATATATGAAAAAAGGTAAGCAAGTTCTAGTTATATTATTTTCTTTGTGGTAACTTTGCGTAAATAGGATTGGAACGGCTCGCCAGCGATGTATATTAAATATTAAAGTTGACGTCATATTACATTAGTGTACTCTGCAATATAGCTATTTATTTAGTAAACTATAGAAAAGAATGAACATTAAAAACTTTTAAAAGTTTTCTCTGGTACTTTATTATAAGAAAGCGCATTAGGTAATATTTCATATTACGGTAAGCTTGGGGTTTGTTTTGATAGAATTAAAGTTGTCACTGAAAATATAAAATCCTTTATTTTCGAAATTTATTAAGCACATATTTTACGTTGTTCTGTATGTATTTTGGTATTTTGGGTGTAATATAAAAACAGTATGGTGGTAGTACTTTCTGAAGAGCTTCACAATGGTCTCCTTGAAGTTGACCGTCGCTGCAATTGCTTGATGCGATAGACAGATATACTGACTGAGGGTCTTACCATAAATTTAATTAGTGCCTAGGCGGGATAAAAGCGTGGGCGAGAATGAGTCATTTTGGGGACAGTATGAGGAGGTCGTATTAGCTATACCATCTTTTGAAGTAGTCTTAGTTGAGGAGGACTTAACGGAACGGTAACATGGGCAAGACTGCAGAGACGTTGAAAGTGTTTACAGGGGTTTTCCAGGTTTGTATCAGCAGGTAAATCAGAAAAGTTCAGATGGGATAAATGGTAGGAGCTCACTTGTGTGGTCCGCGATCGCATAATACCGTCCAAGATCAACGGAGTGATGTACAAGGTCACGAAGCGAGAGCATGCTGGCTACCACAATGTCGGCACATTCAGGATCTTTAGGAAAATGAAGGTGGATCTCTGGCTTCACGAATTCTGACCGAATACGCAATACATTTATTCATTCATTCATTCGATGTATCTTGGAGTCCGTGACCAGGTAAATTCCATGAATGTCGGAAGAAAGTGCCTTTGTATATATAGTTAGATTTACCACCCACCCCTCCCTCCAGATGGTCAAGGATGCGATGGCTGGATGTCGTAATGCAAGATATGAGTGCCAATGGATTAACCACTGAGGATGCCGATGATCGAGTGAAGTAGGGGACAGTGAATCGAAAGGCACACCTTGGCAACAAAGGCTGGGACTGATGCCAGGTAGGAGACGAAAAAGTTTCACATATTTAATGCACTAAAAAAAAATCTGCTGCTGTGATTATGTACAATATAATACTACTACATTTGGAACATCTTAAGAATAAAAGTAAACAATAAAAATATGATATTAATGAAACGACAAAGGATGATATTGCAAGTACAAATGTCACACATATCATTGTCGGATTGTGAGATATTAGCGTTACAATCAATCACTGGCGTGCGCGTGACGTGGGGGTAATTAGGAGGGAACCGACGAGACACACACAATATTCTGGAAATCTTCCGTGTTTCCTCCCTCACATATGAAACTGTCATGGCAAAACAAAGCGAAATGTTCTTTATTTTCACAAAATAATTGCTTATTTACGTCATAAATATATTTGCTATTTCTATAATCATTAAATGGAAATAATCTTGAAGCATTTATTGCATATAGTTATTTATTTTTGTGAAATACACTAAAGAATACCTATCAAAAGATCACTAATTTAAATTTTTAGACACATGTGAAGTTGTAAAAGACAACATCAAATTAGGCCATAAAAACAAACATATTCTAAATATAAAGGTTCCGGTAAAGGAATTCGAACCCGTTCTCATAAGCACAGTCAGCCAAAAAGTAGCCTTCAAATGAAATACAATTGTCTTTCTTAAACCAAGCGAAATTTTTACAACCATTTTATTACCGGTAGTTTCTATCTTCATAATTTGTGAAGTACTTACTTTAGAAAGATAATAGCGTTTCGTAGATCGTGAATCTTCTTAATTACCAACAATGTTGAAATTAAGCTTTTAATGAGTTTTAATTAACAAGTTTCAGGAAGCTGCGATAAAATATCTCATGATATCTTCGATAACAACAATATTTGTTTTTTATCAATGATAGTTAAATAATACACGTTGTTGTATCATTTAAATTTTAATTAATAGAAATTTATTTAAAATTATATTTTTAAATTTTATTGATTTATTTACAAAGTGAAAAATTGTATACTTAATTGTATTTTCTAAAAAAATATCTAAAATCGATTCTAGCGGGATTTTATATTTTCTAAAGAATATTTCTCTTTCTTAAGTGTGGAATTACACTTTAAAAATGTAAAAAATATTGTAAAATTATATTGTACTACCATTATTATTTTTTTGTTCATGTGAAATTCCCACAACTATATAAATTATTTATCATTACTGTATTCTGTGTTTAACAGACAATTTACGACAATGTAATGTTTAACAGACAATTTACGTATGAGGCCAGTCGTGGCGCAGCGGCACAAAGTGTGACTGTAAAACCGACTGGTTGTGGGTTCGATCCCCACTCGAGGAGATGAAATATTTACTTAAATTTATATTTCCATTTCTTCGCTCTGGTGTCGAGGCTAAGCGTGGCGTTGAGTTCTGCCACTCAACACGCAATGCCCAGAATTCGGCAGAAAGTGGGGAACGGAGTGTCTTAACACTAGATTCCCTCTGCCTACTTTTCTGTGTGCGGGATACAGCGTGAAGCTGTTTTAATTAAGATTAAATATTTAATTACGAAGATGCAACTTTTATATCTCATTTTTAAATCAGAATTAAAGTACCTCCTTCATTCCATATAGTTTTAACAACGGACACTTTACAAGGCATAAAAATAACTTTTGCTTCCTCTTGGGTTTTGTGTTTCTTTAGACAATAGAAAATCTTGAGTGACATAGTTTACTGTCCGACTATATCAGTCTAGTTCTTCTGCAGTCGTTGAGACTGCTTAAAATATTTATATGACAAAACAATACTTTGCTATTTTAAATATATGATGCGATCGTGGCGCAGTGGTCAGTGACGCATCGTCCTGTAAATGCGATAGTAGTGAGTTCGAAAATTTGCGCGACGTTGAGTATCGCCAGCATCCAATGCCTTGAAAACTAACAAGAAAAAGGGGAACAGAGTATCTTGTTTCTAGGTTCTGTGAGGACCTAGTGACCCTCTATACCCTGCTATGCACTCAGAAAATCGTGAACCGTGAAGGTTGAAAATTGTATACACTTACGCGATACTTTCTATTACTTATTAAATGCTCTTAACTTTTTTTTAAGTATTTTTTTTTTATTTTATTTTCTAATATTTCTTAAGAAGATAATTGAATTTAAGTCAACTACATATTATAATATTTTAGTGCATGTTAAAAGTTTGTGTTAAATATTTATCAGCATAATGCTCATAGATTTTCATACAAATTTAAACGTGATTTATAAAACAAAGCCCACCGAGACGAAATTGGTCTTTTATAAATTAGATAGTCTCACATTTTATTAGTCAAAATGTGACGATGAACTACGAACAAAAAGAAAATATTTGTATAATGTAAATAATGTGAGGCCCAAACGCTATCTTACAATGCAATCTATATATAAATTGTAGTTTACGTATTATTCTAATGTATATGCTATATTACTGTAAAGTTTCATCTAAATCCGTTCAGGTAACTAAACTAAAATAGAATAATCTATCAGTATTGCTATTAAAATAATACAAAACTTGTTGCTGCATATGAAACTACGTCAAATGCAGAGCAGAGATATTAACAATAATATATAAAATAACAAAAGCTTTTAACATTTCACACTATAAAATATTATGCAAAATAAAGCAGACACGCGAATAACAAATAAGGCATTTTGAGCAATGGAGCCCATATACGATGAATATGGCCAAATGAGTTATAGGTAATTTACGTCGGTCCGTATCGCTCGTTTCGGAGCAAATGTGAATATCAAATGAGTGTTTAAGCCGCCCATTTGGATCACTCTCGGCTGATGCCGATCATTTCAAAATGGACGCTTGCGGTGTTCACTCGATGACTGTTAATTACTCGATCGTTTTATACTGATTAACTTTCATATATATCGAATTCAATCGTTAAGTTTGTTTCGATACAAATAAAATAGTATTGAAAAATAATTATTTCAATCTGCAGTCAGCGTGATAGGTTGTATTTTGCACGACTTAATGGTAATTACTAAAAAGTATTAAATACCTGTGTATACTTATATGTACTTGTCCAGTCCAGTCAGGCGCAGTAGTGTATTGAGGCCAGTCGTGACGCTGCGGCGGGTGAAATATTTACAAAATATTTCCATTTCTTCGCTCTGGTGTCGAGGCACAGCGCGGCTTTGAGTTCTGCCACTCAACACGCAATGCCTCCAGAATTCGGCAAAAAGTGGGGAACGGAGTGTCTTAACACTAGGTTCCCTCTGCCTACCCTGCTGTGTGCGGGATACAGCGTGAAGCTGATTTTTTTTTTTATTAAACACCTGTGTGTACTTATATGTGCTTATGTACCTATATAGTCCAGTCAGGCGCAGTAGTGTATTGAGCCCAGTCGTGGCGACGCGATGCGGCGGCGGATGAAGTATTATCTTAAATTTATGTTTCCATTTCTTCGCTCTGGTGTGGAGGCAAAGCGAGGCGTTGAGTTCTGCCACTCAACACGCAATGCCTCCAGAATTCGACAGAAAGTGGGGAACGGAGTGTCTTAATACTAGGTTCCCTCTGCCTACCCTGCTGTGTGCTGATTTATTTGATTTTATTTTATTTTATGTACCTATATAAAGTTCAGTTTGTCTATGTTAATATTTCATTGATTGTCTTTGAACAACAATTAATTTTCAAAATTATATTGTCTGTGTATGTTTGTGTATACAATAATGTTTCATAATTAGAACAACATGAAAGATGTTAAATAAGATTAAGTTTCGCTGTGATCGTTGAGCGAGTACTTGTCTGCTTATTGATGTTAGAATACAGAAAGGGGAAAGATATCCGGCAAAGTTGTGTCATCACAATATCACAAGTTGGTACAAAGTCTTGATCTACAGATTGAATACATTCGAGGCAAGCCGGAATTAAAGGGCCGTATTGTTATTCACCCCAGTAAGCCACCCGAATAAACTGACTGCGTCTTCGTCTAATTGTAACACTTGATCGATTTAAGTGAAAAACAAAAAGATAGATAAGAATAAGAAGAAAGTTTTTGTAATTTGGAAGTGTAAGACGTGATTATTGTATATAAAATAAATTGTTTTGTTAGTTAACAACAAAAAATCTATAATAAGACAGTTGTGGCGCAGGGGCACAAGCGAGCTACTGTAATCGCGACGCGGTGTGAGTTCTATTCCCACTCGGAGAAATGAAATATTTATTTTCTTTCATTTTCTTGCTCTGGTAATGACGTTAAACGCGGCGTAGAGTTCCACTACTCAACACGCAAAGCCTCCAGAATTCGGGGAAAGCGTTAAGTGGGAAATGGAAGTGTTTCTCTTCCCATTTACATTTCTTATTTTATACTACGGCTGCGGCCGCTTATTTTTTATTTAATATAATTTAATTGTATTTGGGGAAAATCGGTTGGTTATTTAAGTTTGGTTTGCTATAATATTATTACAATTAAGAAAACGTAATTTTAATCTGTTTTGGCCTTAATTGTTTTTACTTTCAAAATAATCGTATTTAATGAAAAAATGTTAAGTTATTTCACATCATCTTTCAGCGTTAACCCTATAAAAATAGTATCAGGTCTTCCGGAGATTAGCTAGGACAAATAAAAATAGACAAAAACATTTAAATTGTTTGTCTGTGTTTTGGAATCGTGTAAATAATTATATATACTTGGAAAATCACGGATATTTTGAAATCACAGACAGACTCTTAAGTTTTATTTATATGTATATACATATAGATAAAATGTAATATAATTACGTCTCCGCGACATACTTAAATTCTTAGTAATTATTAATAATACCCATGAACTCTACAACTTATCCAGGCAAGAAAGGGCAAAAGTAGCATATCTAAAAACTAAAATAAAAATGAAAGATAATAATGCTTTCTAACTTACCACAAATACCGGCGAGATATCGAAGATGCTTTCACAAAATATATGTCATGTAAGATTTGTAGCGTTGAAATAGTTTCTATTGTGGTTCAATTTTGTCGTATTAAAAGATTTAAATGACTATTGCTATTACAAAACATGCATTAGGTTCCGTATGTTCATCGACAGTTTCAAAATTTTTTATCTGGCTTTATTTAAAAATTGCTCCTTTTTAATTAAGCTTTACGCTGTATCGCGCATGTTCCGTCGCTCCTTGTCCTGGAGACATTGCGTGTTGAGTGGCGGAACTCAACGCCGCGTTTTCCCTCGATACCAGATCAAAGAAATGAAAATATTAATTATTTCATTTCCTCGTATGGGAATTGAACCCACAAGCTGTCGCGTTTTCAGGCACACAAAAGGCCTCAATGTTAGAATCCTGTCCTATCCTAGTTACCTAGTTAGCATAATGTACCTACCCATATATTGTAATATAATGGTGGATATATAATGTTTAAAAATAGTAAATCGAAATCCAATTTTTAAATTGTAATCAAACATACCAGATGATTCAATAATATCGAGACGTCGAAAACAAACGAAGAATTCTTTTGAGTCTCTTTTCTATTTTTATATTTTATAAGTTGGAAAACGAACCAAATATATAGACAAGCTGTAAACTTGATTATAGTATCGAAGGAAACAACAAATACGAAAAAATCAAAGCAAAAGAAACTTTATTTGACACAATATTGAACAGTTCCAATTTTGTGAAAGTGTTTTTTGTGAAATAAAAAATTTAATTAAAATTATAATATAATTATATTAAAAAATTAAATTCTAATTAACTGATAAGCAAACATATTATAACTTGAAATAATTATGTTTGGAATTTTATAGTTAGTATTTAAATGGTAAAGAAAAGGAATGAAAATAACATACCCACCGTATTTCAAAAATGTCATCTCTGGATGTACGTGGACATGCAAATCTCAAGAACTACTAAATCGATTATAAGGAATCTGAAGGGTCAGTCGTGGCGTAGGAGGACGAAGTGCGACTGAAAGCGCGACAGATTGGAGATTCGATTTCCTCTCGAGGAAATAATATATTTAATATTTTAATTTCCTCGCTCTGGTAACTAGGCAAAGCGCGGCGATGTGATCCGCTTCTCAACACGCAATGCCTTCTTCTAGAATTCGGAGAAGAGTGGGGAACGGAAATTTCTTAATGGGAACGGAGTGTCTCGAGCGTGAGAGTAAGTGGAATATATTTTAATCAAATGGAAAAAGGACCTTCTCGTTATGACTGTTGGTTTCCGATAAAGTTTACAAAGATTACCAACACTTAATCCAAAATCAATAAATATGACACACATATTATAATAATCTGATAGCATCCTTTTCTGAAGTCTAACTGAGGCTTCAAAGAAGGACGTTAACAAACAAATTGTAAAAATCTAAAAAAGACAATAACAATCGTGTCACAGCCGCAATAACTTATCTTTTTATACGCTGTTACATTTTTTAGCTAGTGACATCCTATTTTCCCCCGTAACGCGTCGTAACTCAGTCAAAATAAATACAATTCTACGACATTATAAGACATTGTTTAATTTAGAACAAAGTAAATATATATATATTTACTTTGTTCTAAATTAGACAATGTCTTATAATGTCGTATAGATAAAGATAGGCTTGTTAAAAAAATAAATATCTATTTCAAATTTCATCTAGTAAACCGTAAGCCAATTTTACTAAAAGAAAAAAATATAAATAAGGAAACAAAAGAAAAATAATGCTATTCAATCGCGCAAAGCCGACAATCGGGGGGCAACGCGCGCGGCGGCACCACGTCGCCCCGCGCACTCGAACTTTGACAGTTTATATGACCCGTGTAATGGTGCCTTAAACTAAATAAACCTTTGCATTTGGCTCGTATCGCGCGCCGTCACGCCCCCAGCTTTGTCTCGACGCCGAGATTACAACTTTCCGACTCTATCCCAGTAAATAGAGTGGCCTCTTACAATACTTTATGAAACGAAAAGAGCTAAAAAGATCTTACTTTTGTTACATAAAATGAAATAGATACGGCTATGGGGTATCTGTTGCGTTTTACTCATTTTTAATCGGCGGCTCGGGATTGCTTCACTTTATCTTAAGTAGGTATGCTTATAATATTATAGCATAAAAAGGCCAGTCGTGGTGCAGGGGCACTAAGTGTGACTGTAAATCGACTGGTTGTGAAAGTGGGGAACGGAGTGTGTTAACACTAGGTTCCCTCTGCCTTCCCTGCTGTGTGCGGGATACAGCGTGAAGCTGTTAAATAAAAATATTATACTGTGAGATTTATTGCGAAAGCAAAAATGATGGTATTTTAAAACTGTGGGCAGTAGTTGACTGATGTAGCTGACATCGCTTCGGGCGGCTTGGACTTAGGCCGGTCGTATGTATATGCAAATTTGTACGAGAAATTGAGTAACATCGCTTTTGGTTCAATTGTTATGCAAATGGGTTGAAATTTAATTTCAGATACAACAAAGGTACAAAATAACATTTATTTTTATATAGCGAAAATGAAATAATAAATACAATGCATTTTTATATTTGTGCTTTTAGCGAATAGCAAAATTTATATAATAATGGTTTACTGGTTGTCATATTTTTGTACCAATTTAAAAATATATGTGGTTCCACACTCCACATTTATATATAGATCGTACAGTATTAGAATTTTTGGCAGGTCAGTGAAATTTAGAACTCTTTGCCAGTGAATACAATATATTTTTATTCCGATGTTGAAGTATGTTTTATTGTCAGCTAAATAATATATTAACAAATCTTCTGAAGTGAGTATGGATCTTAAAATATCTTAATTTTGTAATTTTTAACCTCTACTCATCGCCTCTGAAATACGATATATTTCGTTATGAATGGCAGAACTCGACGCCGCGTTTTGTCTTACCAGTGAGGAAAAGCCAATACTTAGTTCTCCAAGTAGAGTACTAACCCATCGAGATTATAATCAGACGTTGATCCACTGCACCTTGATGGCCTCAATATGATGCAACTTCTCATAATATAAAATATTAAAAGGCTGTTAAATTCATATACCACTGTATATTTTACCAGACACTAGATGACAGGGAGCTATTGTTAAAGTTATCAACTGCTTTTATAGATATCGATCAGGAAAAAAAACTAATATCTTAGTTTTACGTATTCCACTGAAAATAAAAGAAAATAGATTCCCATATTGCTATACGATATGATTTCTTATAAGAGAAAATTTTAGTGAGCCGTTAACTTCTCATATCCCTTGTCAGCAGCGGCAAAACAAAGTAATTTCGATTCAGCCGTAGCGGAAACGCGCCCTAGCAAATATACATTACGATTTGTAAGAAAACACGGATGTTTATATCATAACATGTTTGCATTCAGCCGCTCAAGCTTTGCAAAAATAAATCTGACAAAACCTATCACATATGTATAAATGATTTAATTAATGAAATGGTTTCTTTTTTTAAGCTTTACGCTATATTCAGCAGGTTCCGCTGAATCATCAACGCCGCGCTTTTCCTCGATAACAGAGCGAAGAAATAAAAATATTAAATAATTAATTACCTAGAGCGGCTATCGAACTCACAACCTGTCGCGTTTACAGTCACACTCTGGACACGACTGGACTCACCTGGTTCATTATCAAAACTGATTTGCTCAAATTCGAATGAAATTGTTACATAATTTTAAAGAAAAAAAAATTCTTATAAGATCACTTTGTTGTCCGTCCATCTGTTTGTCTGTCTATCTTTCTGCCTATCTGTAAAGAGCACTTATCTCAGGAACGCTTCGGTATATCCAGTTAAAATTTAACCCAGATCATACTCAGATCTACGGTCCCATAATTTCCGTAAAAAAATATATAAATAAATCATATTTCTATATAAATACTACAAAAGGATATGACCGTTTATATAGGACAAAAAAGCTAGTATCTACAGGTAGTACTTTGTCAGAAAAGATCTGAAAATTATACATTTGTGGTTAAATGCTAAAAAATAATAGCCTTAAAATAGGGGCAAAATTTGTTAGTCCAAGTGAGGTATCAGATGAAAGGGCTCTGGCTACGCTTGAATTTCAAAAAAAACTCGAGACCTCCAATTTTTGTACGGAACTCTCGATGGATGAGCCCAACTCGCGTTTGACTGGGTTTTTAGTATATATTTAGGTACTTATAAAATATATTTTAAAATTGGAAAAACAAATAGTATATCTAAATAGAACTAACATAATTAGAAATCATAAATTACATTTGTAACTAATATCATCATTTGACCCAATTACATATGGTTTAATCAAGAAGATTCGCGAAAGGGTTTCATGGCTCAATCAAACTTTGGCAATCATCACGCCTATCTAATCTCCAGGGTAACAATGTAGCGTTGGGCTCACGGATCACCTTAGCAGTCTCATTTTACGCACGAAGATAACAAATTCAATAGTTGTACCGTGTTGTCCGAAATTCCGAATACTATCGGTGTTTGTTTGTTATAAAATCATACATTTATGTTAAGTTTGAGAATCAGGTATTGTGCTATTGTAGATATTATCATGAAATAGTCAGTTTTATGTCTTTACTGTTAAAAATGACCTGTGAAAGGCTATATTATTTATCTAATACTCCTTGTTAATTTTTAAATGCTGTACTGATAGAAATGTCTAATGTTATAATATATTCATTTTAATGGGTTGAAGGTTGGTAGTTCAATAATTTTATAAGATCACCGAAATAGAAGCTAAAAAACCACACAACAATAGACAATATTTGTTTTTATATTTAGCTTAATATTATGTTATATTAAATTCTTTTTTCGTAAAGTAAATTTTATAGAATATGCGTTCGTCAGGGAATGATATTCGCTATAGTAGACATTTTTAATTTCCGGCGGCCCCGGCGCTTCCGCTACGAAAAAGTGTTAATTGAATACAAACGCGTTCGCGGAGATATATAACTGATCTAAATTGTTGTTGAATTTGATAGAATAGAACAGTGAATTTATATTCACGATTTTTTTAAATATTCAATATTCAAATTTTAAAATCAATTAATTTTTAAATAAATTGATGTTTTTGTAATAATTTTTATATTAAAACATTTAATGTGTCACCTGCCTTAGTAACATAACTTTGTACATTTGCTATCATTTTTACTATTAATTGCTTAAACTACCCTACTTTGCATCACAAAATATTTATACTTGTTTTTATTGTGGTGATATTATTATGTTATTGTAAATTTTACCTTATTACTGTATACGCCTATTCGATATATAAATTTGTTTACTTAATGTTTTTGTAATTTTCTCTGTAAGTGATTTATATGTAAATCTTTTGAGAAATAAATGTCTTTAACCGTAAATTTTAAAATATTCAATTTTATGTTTTCTTTTTTTTGGTATAATGTATACAGTAATATGACATGACTATGTATTTTCTAAATTTTAATATATAAAATATTTAAATGGTGAAAGCAACGCTAAGTCGGTTAATGATATAGGATACGAGTACCTATGTTGTACGTGTGTTTTAAATATTACCTAATCGTTAGACAAAAAAATAAATAAATAAAAATAAATCAGCTTCACGCTGTATCCCGCACACAGCAGGGTAGGCAGAGGGAACCTAGTGTCAAACCTGCCGAATTCTGGAGGCATTGCGTGTCGAGTGGCAGAGCTCAACGCTGCGCTTTGCCTCGACACCAGAGCGAAGAAATGGAAATATAAATTTAAGTAAATATTTCAACTCCTCGAGTAGAGATCGAACCCACAACCAGTCGGTTTTTCAGTCAAAAAAATAACTTAAAAAATATATAGATATCGATCAGGAGGATATAGGAGACCCTCAAAATAGCAAGACGAATCTGTTCCTTTTGAGTGGTTGATCGTAACCAATCTGGAATAACACGGATTCGACGAAAACAGGGAAATCTTAATTGAATTATTCGTGTGGTGCAAAAATAAATTGATATCACAATGAAATACAAAATTCACTTGAATTTTAGATCATATGGAACATCATCCATTTATGTAGTTTATACTACTATTATTATTATACCTTGTTCCTGCTCTATTTGTGGGGGAAGGCATGGAGCTGCAGTTCCTTGTGTTTTTTTTATTTCCGAAATTAGTGCCCCTAATCTATGTATATACTTGATACACATATCAATATGATATTATCTCGTATAGTGCTGGATGAGCAGTAAGAACATAGTACTACGACACGCCACATTACAAGTATATATAGAAGCTACACTACTTAAGCAATAATATAAACACTACTCCGAGCGAGAACAAAACTCGCGACCATCCTATATCGTCACTTACACTCTACGCCTAGAAAAAATGTAAAAAAAATACAGTTTAAACTACGTATGTATATGCATTATTGTTACCAAAGTAAAGCCACGTATATTGTGCACTAAATGTCTCAAGAGTATGCACACCACTCCGGTTAACACTTTGCGACCCTGCTGCATTAAAGTAAGATATCTTAGGAATATATAAAAAGAATACCACCGTTAAAAATAACTTGTATACAGATGTTATATCTGCATCAGTGTAAAATTTCTAAATAATGGAAGCTGTCCGAGACGGGGACGTTGAAAAGATGTCACTGGAAAACACCCGGGACGCGGAGAAAATAGTTCCTGGAAAAATTAGCATTAGATGTGAGCCGATGTTAAAGTTGCTTTCTACTTTATTGCTTCGCACTATTCATATTATACTTTAGCATCTTTATGTTTTTCTGTTATAAAGTTTTATGTGAAATATGGGTTGAAGAAATTTTCTTATTAATAAGTAGTAAATAACTTTAAATTTGTCGCACCGAGTGACTACGACTGACTGTGAATGCGGCGGTTGTGGGTTCGATTTCCTGTCTTAATTATTTTTATTGCCCCGCTCTAAAACAAGACATGTCAAAGCGCGGCTTTAAGTTCTTTCACTCAAAAATCCTCCTGATAATTGTGCGATGGTTGGGAAACGGAGAGCTTAGTGTTAGTTCTCTCTAACTACCCTGTTTTTTACGGTTACGGCGTTAAGCTAAAAAGAGTCAGTAACTTAATGATTAACTTATTATCTACACATGACATGAGGCCAGTCGTGGCGCAGCGGCACGAGGTGTGACTGTAAAACCAACTGATTGTGTGTTCGATCCCCACTCGAGGAGATAAAATATTTACTTAAATTTATATTTCCATTTCTTCGCTCTGGTGTCGAGGTTAAGCGCGGCGTTGAGTTCTGCTCAACACACAATGCCTTCAGAATTCGGCAGAAAGTGGGGAACGGAGTGTCTTAACACTAGGTTCCCTCTGCCTACCCTGCTGTGTGCGGGATACAGCGTGAAGCTGATAAAAAAATAAAAAGAAAGTGGTAACAAACTGGTGTGACTAATAGCTAATTATAAAATTTTATGAATGGTGCACTCCCTATCGCCATCATCCCAGAACATAAAGAAGCCCGAAACATTTTCACCAATTGGTGCAAAAATAAAGTGGGAGCCACCAGATTTATAGGGCGCTGAGTGCGTGCTTTAATAAAAAATACAAAGGTATCTCACGACAAGTTATTGCTAGTCTCGCAATATATTTGACTCTTATGCGTTCATATGGAAACTAAAACTACATATTTTAAGTGTGGGTACATTAAAAAATGTATATATATATACTTAGCTAGGAAATTATTTATTTATATATCGGAATGTCAAATACGTTTGTGTTGCTAGCTTTAAAATAATATATAAGAACAATTTTTTATTATTTAATATGTAGATATTATTTTATATTCAAGCCAGTCGCAGCGCAAGGGGCACAAAGTGCGACTGGTTGTGGGATCGATCCCCACTTGAGGAAATGAAATATTTATTTAGATTTATATTTTAATTTCTTAGCTCTGGTTCATAACAAAGCGCGACGTTGAGTTCCGCCACTCAGTACGCAATGCCTCCAGAATTCGGTTGAAAGTGGGGAACAGAATGTATTAACACTAGGTTCGCTCTGCCTATTCTGCTGTGCAGGGGATACAGCGTGAAGCTGATACATATTATCTATAATCATATTCAGCATTATTATATATACGCGTTTCAAGGAACTAAGATGCGATGTTTTTCATTATTTAACATTTATTATTTTATATAAATTTGCTAATCTAATTCAATATTATTGTATAGCCAATCTCCTCGTTTCAGGGGACCAGGCGACGGTGGGTCGAGAGGTTGGACAGTGTCTGTAACTCAAAACTGTCACGATCACGCGGGTCGCCTGTTGTATAACACGCCTTACCCTTCCCTGTACTTGAGCATCTGTTTTTTTCGCACAATATTAATAGATCTTCTCTACTTTTTGTTTGATGTCAGTTCAATGAACGATTTTTTTATGTGGTCAGAAGTCACACGTATAACCTACGTGTTTTATATTATTATAGGCAAATGAATATTATATTCATTTAGTCGTAGAGCAGGGGCACAAAGTGTGACTGTAAAATCGACTAGTTGTAGGTTCGATCTCCTCCAGCGCAGCGTTGGTTTTCGCCACTCAACACGCAATGCCTCCAAAACTAGGCGGAAAATGGGGAACGGAGTGTCTAACACTAGGTTCCCACTGCCTATCCTGCTGTGTGCGGGATACAATGGGAAGCAAGAAGGAAACGAATATTATATTTTAGAATATTATTTGTAATATGACAATGTGTTGTTTGCACATATATAATATGTATATTTAAATCTGATATACAAACTTTATATTTGGCCGAAATTTAACTTTGAATTTAATTAAATGCAATAAAACAGCCGTTAAACTGTAAACTTTACACCCTTTTCATTTTATATTTAATGCGAGTCGTAATCTGGCATGAGTATTTCTATTACAACAAAGCATAAAGACAAGCAGCTAAAAGTAGAACGACAACGTCTTAAGTTTTGGCCGGATTCGGAGTTGGCAGGGGTCGGCCAGATTCAGATAATGTCACCATAACAGATTATATCTTGGCACCAAGTCAGCTCTCCCGCAGATATTCAAGGAATCACAGACGCATTTTATGCGATTCCATTGTAAGTCTAATGATAATAAAATATTCTAAAATCTTTAGAATTTCGCAGATGACTTATTTTTACCTAATTGTAAAGATTTTTAAATATTTCAAGATTATTTCTTTGTAAAATCACTAAGTTTTATTTTCTTTATTTTATATGTAATTATTTCGAGATTTTATTTTTAGCAGACAGTAATAGAGTCGAACGGGTCCTGTTACTGTATTGTAATGTGTTCTTAAAAATATATTCTTATACTAGCGGCCCACTCTCTGCTTCGCCCGCATACCAGTAATACTTTTATTATGCTGCATTTGCAAACAGATTGGTAAATTTAATAATGAAAAACTTGTTTTCATAATTCTAAGATAGTGCAACCACTATGTGGCTGTTTGAGAGGATGTCATCGGGGGCAAGGGCACCCCCGCGTTAATTGAACATAGACTTGCCGCCGCAAACAGAGCGTTGAATTATTTTAATTTTATATTAATAATTTAATGAATATTAGTAAATATTAAACAGCAAACGCCCAATAAGATAGTGCAACCACTATATAGGCAGGATTAACTCCTCAGTCTTACGACACACTCTCCGCCGCAGTATGAGGCGACGAGGCCAGTCCTATCTCACTGCTCGTCCGCGCTTCCATTTGCCGAGGCCCAACGGTCCCTGAAATCCCCCCCTGATTAGCGTACGCAGGATATTCCCCTGCGATCGCCAACCCTTCGCGAGCGTCCATCAAAGCTCGTACTTTTCTTTTATTTTTCAGAGGCGAGCTACTCTCGCCCCTCCTGTTGACGCTGTCAAGACCATCCCAGGTCAACAGTAATTCAAAAAAATGGTAATAAATATTATAAATGTGAAAGCTTGTGAGGATGGATGTTTGTTCACTCACTGCCTCAGAATTGGAAAATGTCGGGGAAATATCTTAACAATAGGTTCCCTCTGCCTACTCTGCTGTGTGCAGGATATAGCATGAAGCTAAGGAAATAAGTACAGGCAGGCGAAGCCGCGCATGAGTTTTAGCTATAAATAATAAAAAAAACTATCCTTCGGTTATAAAAGAAAATATGTAACATGATCAAATTAGCGATCTGGAATTACTGTTAAACACGATGCAACTGCACTTACAACATTGCCTAAGTATATAAGATGTAATGGCTATTAGTCATGTCGTGTGATGATGCAATCTGCATGAACTATATCGAGGAATTTAGATTTGCGTAATCTGTGTCGAATGTCGATATGAATATACATATACATATATATATATATATATATATATATATATATATATATATATATATATATATACATACGTCGCTCGTCTCATCTGTTTCGATCCACACGGTTATTTTATTGGTATATTATAATAATACATAGAATATATATTTATAAAAACATGTATCCGTACTGTATTTGTATATCTTTTTGCCTGATATCAGAAGAAATTGTTATTTTATATTAAACTAAATATTATTACTGAAACTAACCGAAGACACTAAACGAAGTACGTAAGTCAATAAAAAGTTGAACAAATTATAAGATATGTTTACCTTGGGCAAAAACATTTAAGCATTTATGTAAGAACCGTACAGTTTCAAGTCTAGATATATTATCTAGAGAACTGGTTTAATTTCTCAAGTTAATACTTTTAACATTACATCTTAACCGTAGTTCGCTGAAGTATAATCCTATTAATGGAAGACGGTTCCAGGTGTGGCCCGCAGCAGACCACGTGTAATTGCGGCAATAAATCCTGCCGCGACGACTTATGCCACCCACCGCTGCCTGCGACCCGACCCGCGGCAATTAAATCACGATGAATTATGGAATACCATTAATTAATAAATATTTGGAATACAAATACAGAACAAATGTTTAATTACTTAATTTCGAGTAACGGTTTTTTTTTAATTAAAATATATATGTATGTACAGTGAACATCTATTAGTGAACGCTATTTTGAATTGTAAAGTGTTCTGAAAAATTAAATTAAATCAGCTTCACGCTGTATCCCGCACACTGCAGGGTAGGCAGAAGGAACCTAGTGTTAAGACACTCCGTTCCCCATTTTCGGCCGAATTCTTTAGGTATTGCATGTTGAGTAGCAGAACTCAACGCCGCGCTTGTCCTCGACACCAGAGCGAAGAAATGGAAATATAAATTTAAGTAAATATTTCATCTCCTCGAGTGGAGATCGAACCCACAAGCAGTCGGTTTTACAGTAACACTTTGTGCCGCTGCGCTACGACTGGCCTCAATTTTTTTTAATTGTTTTAATAAGTCGGTCTCTACATACCTCCTTTTCCTCAAGTATCTTTGATACTGTGTTTTCGAAGATCCATCGAGGTCTTTTTTGCCATTACTTCATCACTAAATCGTTCGACGTGCCCAAACCAGTTGAGCATGTTCATCCTCATTCTGGCCGTGATATCCTCGCTAGTACCTGCAATTCTGTGTATTTCTTCATTGCGGATTCGATCAGCTAAGCTGATTCCGCATATCCTACGAAGAGAATACATTGGCATCCGTCTTTCTTTCATTCTTATTCTGTAATATCCACGTTTCGCTTGCCGTATAACAGCGTCGGTGCGTCGATGTTTGGGTGTACAAACATCAATGCATATAAGGCTCCGTTAAATCTGTTACCGGCAGCAATAAATCGTATTTGCCATCTATACTGACCATGAAATTTTTCGTGATCATGCGGAGGGAAAAGACCTGACCCATACACTCTCTTCCAGGTCTAAACCCTCCTTGGGCTTTTAATTAGATTAGTTATTTTTGTTACACAAATTGAATCTGTTCAAATTTTTATAAACATTTCTGCGAAAAATAGTTCGAATATTTTTAATAGAACGCAATGAATTCACAAGTCTTCAATTAATCATTTTATTTTTTTACTTGGCTATCAAATATTTTCATATAATATACCTAATGAAAAATAGTTTTATCCGCAAAAAATATTTTTCAATTTTTTCTGTAATTAATTAATACTAGACTAGTAGGCAAATTTTATTAATGCAGCTAAATTTTCAATTTCATATACCTACAAGAGCATGGGTGTGTAATAAAGTCACTTTATTTTCGGGTGCTGCTGTCATTAAGTCCGCGACGTCGTAACCCCTTGATGGTGGTCGTAACTTGTTTATAGTATTGTATCGCTTAAAATTAGAAAGCCTTAGACAGCAATTTTTTTATTCATTGCTGTACGTACTATATTTAAATAACTAGCGACCCGCTCGCGGCTTCGCCCGCTTATACCACAGAATTATTCAATTAACACACTGAATTATGTTCGTGTTTTGATGTACCTATTATGTATGGTTGCGGCGCAATGAAGATTTAAAAATCACTAAAGTGAGAAAGTTATTAAAACTTTAGGTCGCATTTTCGTACCTCCCATAAGAATCTTCAATTGAATGTTTGAAATAAAAACACAACTTATCGATACTTACAATAAAATCCTAACTCATCGGTGTCTGTACATGGAAGATATTACATTTTACGATGTAATAGCATTGGTCAGTTGGTCTGTTTGTCTGTGCGTTTGTTCACGATAATCTCAGAAACGGCTTAACCGATTTAAATCCTTTTTTTGTTTGTATTTTGGTAATCTGCCCTTAAATATTTAGTATTAGTTTTATTTTAATCAGCTTCACGCTGTATCCCGCACACAGCAGGTTAGGCAGAGGAAACCTAGTATTAAGACACTCCGTTCCCCACTTTCTGCCGAATTCTGGAGGCATTGCGTGTTGAGTGGCAGAACCACCACACTCCTCGACACCAGAACGAAGAAATGGAAATATAAATTTAAGTAAATATTTCATCTCCTCGAGTGGGGATCGAACCCACAACCAGGTTTTACAGTCACACTTCGTGCCGCTGCGCCACGACTGGCCTCAACTGGACTGGACTTTGTTTTAATCGGTTAACACAAAGTTAAAACCAGATCCACGCTTTATCCCGCCTTTAGCAGAGCAACTTAGTGTTAAAATATTGCGTATAATGTGTGACTGATGTGCGAACTGAAAATATTATTAAACGAAATGAAAATATTAATAAATTATAATTCAATCCTCCAAGTGGGGATCGGACCCACACCAGTCGCGTTACAGCCACAACTTTGTGCCCTGTGCCGCGACGGCCTTTAACAAAGAAGAGAAGAGAAGCGTCAGCGCTCCTTTTACGGAAATAGCATATAGGTAAAATATTTTAAATCCATACCTAAAGAATTTAAGCAACAGTGTAGACGTAGGTTTTTTTTTCACTTCACGATGTTTAATCATATCTATATTTCGTGTAACGCAGTTACACGCATAGATAGATACCAATAACGTAAACACGTACTACTACAAAAATACTACTAAAACCAAACGTTGCCGCCAATACCTACGACTCGATTTCGGAATGTTGCGGCGGTTTCCCTTTGATAGGTTTATGTGTGCGTGCGTCGTTCTTGACAAATTTCATTTTATTTTACAACGATAATTTTATTATTTTGTTTGAAAAAAAATCTTTTTTATTTTTGGATTTCTTTTATTATTGTAATAGGCTTTAATAGAGTAGTTAAAACTGTGGTTTTATTTAAAGTGGTGCTGACAAAAAAACTCTGTAAATTGAGCATATTTAATATTTCTAGTGATTTTTTGGTTAATTAATACCAATAGTTATTACAACACTTGCGAAGGAAGCATATTTTAGGCAATTTTTAATTCTTATTCCTTTTGAAAAACTACTAACATTCTTATAGTACATAAATTATTTTTTCATCATAATGGCGGGAAAATAATCAAAATGTTTAAAATTACACTATAATACCACATAGTATTGACATTGTAGTGTTGATAGTAATTGAAAATAGCCATACTACAGGAGGATACCTTCATATGCACTGTTTAAACCTGTTTTTATGATATAATGTAGAATAATATATTCTATAGAGGAATCACACATTCTTTTTATTTTTTAACTATAAGACGCAAATATATATTTTAGAGGTTACTTTGTACTAAGATGGCATGGCTCTGTTCCCGCATTTACGTCCCTGATATATCGATATAAATAATAAAAATATAAAATATTGGAAAGAAAAGGAGAAACGCAATTATATTGCATTTTTCCTTTTTTTCATATTTGAAACGTATTAATAAATTTACATACAATTCATTTGTTTTGAATATAACATTAAGTTCACAGCTTCACACGATTTTAACAGATGACATTAATATATTTGATACTTCCTTAACATGATTATTTAATGTGTTTTTTGTATATAAAGTCTTGAGAAAGTTCTCTTGAGAAATATATCTACTGTAAATGAATGCAACGTACTTGTCAATGATTAAAATGTATTGACATCACCGCGTCATCTAAACACAATATAAACTTTTATAAACTATGAACTCACAATCAGAATTTACTTTCCAAATAAGTACATATATTTTTTATTGTAGACATCGCCATTTGAGTTATTCCCGACAAATATACCTACTTTATTATATTTGTTAATGTTACCAACGTTGACGTTTAAAATAATAATTATATTAGACTAAACAACTATTAATTGTACTTCTTTTTTCAGCTTCACGCTGTATCCCTCACGCAGCAGGGTAGGCAGAGGGAACCTAGTGTTAAGTCTCTCACTCTGTTCACTACTTTCCGCGGAATTCTGTAGGCATTGTGTGCTGAGTAGTGAAACTCAACACCACACTTTGCCTCGACACCAGAGCGTTGAAATGGAAATATAAATTTAAATAAATTTTTCTTTTCCTCAAGTGGGAATCGAACCCACCACCAGTTTACAGTTACACTTTGTGCTCCTGTGCGACGAACGGCCTCAATTTACTTTTTTCTTTTTAATTGTGGTTAAATAAAATAATCGTAATATAATTATGTCAAATTTCTATTAACCGACTTCTTAAAAGAGGAGGTCATCAATTGGACTGTATTTTTTATCCTTGTTACCTCAGAACTTTTGACTGTGTGAACCGATTTTGATGATTCTTTTTTTATTTGGAAGCTAGTGCGTCCCGTGTAGTCCTATTTTAATTTAGTTCATTTCCGACAATGGTATCTATGAAAAAATCATATAAATCTCAAATTTACATTATGTATGTGCGCGACAAATGGACTAATATCTCAATATCAACTCAACCGATTTTGATGTTTTTTTTTTTATTAGAAAGGGTACACATAAAGGGTAGTTTGGTGAAAGTTTGGTTAAGTTTAGAGTATGAAATCCGATTGAAATTAAAGAAGTCGATTTTTTTTTATAAAAAAATATAATGATGTTATTTTTTCTGGTAAAATTTCTTTGTACTCTATGATAAAAACTATTCTATAAGTTGCATTAGGTTTTGAACTATTACCATGCTAAAAATAAATTAATTTCATACAGTAGTTATCGGTATTTTAAGTAATTTACATTTTTCAGTTTTTATTTTTTTTAAATAAAACTATAATGAAATTCGGAATGAAACCCAAAAAAAATGTACCTTGAGACCCTAGGCTAATACCATGCAAAAATTCATCAATTTCTGTCCAGTAGTTTTTGCGTGATTGACGAACAAACAAACAGACAGACAGACAGACAGACAGACAGACAGACAGACAGACAGACAGACGGACAGACAGACAGACAGACAAGAATTCTGTTGAGTGGTTTTTTAGGTTCTATAATCGACATATAAACCGACCTAATTTTTATTTTTTTTATATCTTTCATGTACAGAATTGACTTTTCTATCCTTTTATTATATATAGAGATAATATTTTATTTATTTATTTAAATAATAATATTTATTTAAATTTATATTTTCATTTCTTCGCTTTGGTGTTGAGGCAAAATCGTGTTGAGTAGCGGAACTCAACGCTTCGCTTTGGCGTCTACACCAAAGCTAAGAAATAAAAATATAAATTTAAATTAGTATTTCATTGCGTTTAGTATATACTACTGAGTTGCAAATTAAGCGAACAATAATTATATACGTTATCTAACATCAAAGCTTATATTTTCTGAAAAAAAAATTAAAATAAATGTTTACTTATTTCCTTTATCTTAATAAACGCTCGAGTTTACTTTCTTTTCGGAGGTGAAAAAACAACGCCTTATTGGCTGTTCTTGCCGTCTACCTTCGTCAGTGTCAATTAACATAGGAAGATCATGAAAAGGTAGAAGATAAAACGCCACTAAAGATAACATATTTTTAATTAAATTAAAAAGATCTTATAAATATAAAATTTTTAAAGTTTTATAATAGGAAAAAGTACTTTTTTTAAGTATATTTTTTTTACATAATGTGCATTTACATTTACACTTTTTTTATTATATTGTATCAAATATTATATCGGGCCAGTTGTGACGCAGCGGCACGAAGTGTGACTGTAAAACCGACTGATAGTGGGTTCGATCCCCACTCGAGGAGATGAAATATTTACTTAAATTTATAGTTCCATTTCTTCGCTCTGGTGTCCAGGTTAAGCGCGGCGTTGAGTTCTGCCACTCAACACGCAATGCCTCCAGAATTCGGTAGAAAGTGGGGAACGGAGTGTCTTAACACTAGGTTCCGTCTGCTTACCCTGCTGTGTTCGGCATACAGCGTGATGCTGTTATTATTATTATTTTTTACCTAAACTTTTCAATATAATATTTAAAAAATAAATCAGTTTAGGTAAAAAATAAATATTATAATTAGTTTAGTTTAGTTTTAATAGTTTAGTTTAGTTTTAATAGTTTAAGGTTAAATGATGAAAGAAATAAAATCAAATAAACGATATTTTAAGTTATTGTAACTTAAAATATTTATGTAATAAAGTTAGTAAAGATAAAAAATAATCGTATTGTGTTTACACCATAAAATTAAGCTCTGATATTTAAATCTTTTTAATTATTGTAAATCTATTATTAAATTTTTTAGCTTCGTAAAATATTATGTCGTTTAGAAGCCAGTCGGAATGACGGTAAACGTGACAGTCTGTTCTTTTTATGGAAAAAGTGTGGGTTCGGTTCTTCCCACTCGAGTAAATGAAATATTTAGATATTCCACTTTCTTCGCTCTGGTATCGACGCAAGCGCGGCGTTAAGTTCCAGCAATCGACACGATACGCTACCAGAATTCGACGCAAAATGGGGAACGGAGTGTCTTAACACTACGTTTACCTCTGCCTATCCCGCTGTGTGCGAAATACAGCATGACTAAAATAATATGTTTAATGTTGAAGCATTAATACTTATCATAATATTATAATGTTCAAGTATAAGTAATAATATATAACAAAGGCGACGACTACATTATCATATAAACATAAAATTTTATTATTAGTTTACATTTAAAGATAGTCCAGGTAGGAAATGTGTTATAGAGGGCGTTCAAAAGCTCGCGAGGAGCGACCGTGTCCGGTTTCCGGCGTCCCCGACGATTCAATTTGGGCGGCCCGCGACAAACTCCATTGATTGTTTCGATATTCCGGTCACAAATAGAACAAACTCTTACGATTTTCAAGTAGAATAAACCTTGCCAAGTTAGAGTACTAGCGTTTCCTATTTTGGGACTGCATGTTGTTTTTCAAACTTCTTCTCACGTGTAGGTATTATATCTCATCTAGTTCGTTCACAAAAATATAACAAACAAAATAGAAAGTAGAACATGTACAAAAATGTAAAATATAAACTCTTTTATATGATTTTAATGAAAATGTACAGACATTTTTCTCTTAATAGTGAAAATATCTTGAATTACAGTATAACAGTACTTGTTAGTTTAAATACTTATCCTGAACATGTCTTATATTAAAATAATAGAAACATTTATATTTTCTCCATGTTGTCCCCTGCATATGCCAGCTTTCCGCCGGCGCCGGTGAGGCACAATGGTAGCCGCTGTGATTTAGTTTTATTGTCATTCACCCCAGTCACTATATTCTGATTTATTCAAAGAATGTCTTTGCTATTTGCCCGTAAAGTGTTATTGTAGAACACCATTGCAAATATTTCGTTGTTACTTTTTTTTTTTTTTGGAAATGCAATTTAATTTGTATATTACTATGTAAATACGCACATTTCCTAAAAGTAAAAAAATATATATTAAGGTGTACGTTTATGTATATTATATTTTTTTCTTTATGCGAACATTATAAACTCTATATTTATTGGGAATAGGCACAGAAATCTTGTCTCCTACGGATATCCTATGGAGCAAGGCAAGAGTGGCAAGACCAAATGTCTTATTATTAGCTTCACACTGTAACCCGCATATAGCAGAGTACACAGAGAGAATCTAATGTTAAAACACTACGTTCCCCACGTTCCGCTACACGTTACCCTCTTTCCGTTAAACTTTTGAGGTATTGCGTGTTGAGTGTCGGAACTCAAATCCGCGCTTTGCCTTGTTATCATAGCGAAGACATAAAAAAAATATTACTAAAAAATAAATCATTCCCCCGTGCGTGGCTCAAACCTACAGCCGTCGCTTCTACGTTATACATGTTAGCGCCACCGCGCAACGACGGCCTCAACGCAACTTAATTTAATTATAGTGATTTAATTACATACATATATATGTAATAATAAACAACAACAAAATCTAATATATAACATAAATTTAATAAGAAATCTTAAGACTTCACAAAGCGTTGAACTTCTACATCTCCAACCAACACAGTTCTCCAACCCCAACGAATAAAGGTCGCACTTAAACATTAATACCATTTATTAGCTGCCCATACCTCTCGACCGTGACAGGATATGATAGGGGGTAGTAACCTTCACACTATTATTATTTCTAATTGTTCACCTTGCACTGTTACGCTCAGGTATTTGAATAATAATTTTAATACCGCCAGTTATATTATTAAGGGTAGTATAAACCCGACATTCAGTCGCCGTCGATGTTTTATCAGTGATTAAAAATTTATATGTGGAATATTTTAGTTATCGCTTATTTGTGTTGTAGAGTTTTTAAAAATAATTTGTAGTATTTTTTATACATTGTAGCTATCTCATATGTAATTGATTGTGTGGTATCTACTTACTTATAAGCTTCACGCTGTATGTCTCGCACACAGCAGGGAAGTCAGAGGGAACCTGTGATGTTAAGACACTCCGTTGCACATTTTCCGCCGCCGAATTCTGAAGGCATTGTCCGTTGAATGGTGGAAGTCAACGCCGCGCTTTATCTGGACACTAGAACAAAGAAATAAAAATATTTAATATTTAATTTGCTCGATTGAGGATAGAACCCGCAACCTATCGCGTTTCGACTTCGTTCTGCGCCACGACTGGCCTCATACTTACTTATTATTCTCATCAAAAAAAAAAAATCTTGATAAGAAATATTAAGAATCACGATAGAACAACGATAACTGAGATCCTGCATCGGACCGTCATAAAAAATGTTACGCTGAAATCATAAAACGATCAGTTTCGGCGATGAATCGACGCTGTTAACCCGTATCACTTGTAACTGCCTCCACTTCGTCCGAAGAGATGATCTTTTGCTGAGACGTGGCCGTATGATCCAATAAAAAGAAGAGACATTTTTCAGAGTAAAGTTCGTCGACTGATGTCTCAAATTAATATACTTTAATTAAAAACATATTATGAAAATCATTCTAGCGACTGGCCTCAATCACATTGAGGCCAGTCGTGGCGCAGTGGCATTAGGTGTGACTGTAAAACCGACTGGTTGTGGGTTCCATCCCTACTCGAGGAGATGAAATATTTACTTAAATTTATATTTCCATTTCTTCGCTCTGATGTCGAGATTAAGCGCGGCGTTGAGTTCTGCCACTCAACACGCAATGCCTTCAGAATTCGGCAGAAAGTGGAGACCGGAGTGCCTTAACACTAGGTTTCCTCTGCCTACCCTGCTGTGTGTGGAATACAACGTGAAGTTGATTTAATTTTAATGAAAATCATTATTTAGGTATTTATGTGAAATAATCAATCATTATTCAGGTATTTATATGAAAATACATCTAACATGCGAAAAATTGATTAAAAGATATAACTTTTGGCTGTATAAATACACACTATATTCACTGCACGCATGGCACGGAAATAGCGACGCGATATTTCGATTGTAGATAGATAAGAATAAAACTAAATCATCGGGAAGTTATCTATCTTAGCAGACTGCGGACACGGACAGCGAACATGTGCACCGAGACATATTACTAGGGATAAAATGTTAAATAGCGCAGTGAAAATAATTCCCAGATTTCTTTATTTTTTTTTCGAAGCATTGCAAGTTAAGTGGCGGAACTTAACGCCGGATTTTTCTTTTGAAAATACTAATAAATAAAAATTAATTTCCTCGAGTGGGGATTGAACCTACAACTTGGACTCCAGCGCCACGACGGACTCTATTTCTAAGCTGCTTTATATTTTAATTGTCTCTATTTTTAATTTGACGACTCATTTAATTTTAAGGTGTAAAATGGCAATGTCGACGGAGCGCCCTATCTCGATTATTCAGATTTTGTAGGCGCCGTTTTAAAAAACGATAAAAATGAGGCTTAATGTCGCGAGCTGATATTATGTCAAGGGTGACATTTCACAAATTGCCGCCCACATCAATTTTCGATTAGCGATAATTGGGGTCGATTATATGAAAAATGCGTTTACACTCAGCCGAGCGAAGATTAAAATCATTTTGATTCTTAAATGTCTCACAAAATGCAAACAATACGAACATTTAACATTTAAATCGATATTTTTAAATTTACTAAATACAATATTTAGTAACTGTCAAGTTAAAAATGACACAGTAACGTCACTTAATCACTTATTCAAAAAATATATCTTAAGCAAAAAAATATTTGGCATAACCGTGTAATGCTTACATAAAAATAAAAGTAATTTACACAGAGATTTGCTGTAGATTTTTATTAAAAAGCAAAAATAAATAAAATATTTTTTTTAAAACATTTTTTATGTATATGTATTTTACAAAATACTTATATTATAATTTCTTTCAAAATACAAAAAAATCTAAGAAATACGTTATATTTATGTACAGAAAGGCAGTAATAGAGTTCGCTACAACAATTACGTAATATTTTACAACATACAGATAATTAAGATAATATATCTTTATAGGGTATAAGCGAAACCGTGAATCTGCTAACACCACGTATAGTAATAATGTAGTCAGGTTTAATTATTGGATATATTAATAGAGACCAGATAAGAGCTGATTTCATTTTTCTCATAAATAGAGCAAGATGGGCCGTTTCCTTCGATAACTTAATTCAATCTTGGCTCCCCTCGTCGTATCGCCGAAACAGTATGCTTTCGTACAGAATTATAAGATAATGGCAACAGATTCTTCGTAGTCATTCTTTCTGTATAATTTTATTACTCCAAACACTTCGTGTATATCAGGTATATTTAAAAAAATATCAAAAATAAAAATTTAAATAAGCAATTAATTTTATAGGTTCACAATAAAGACCATATATTTTTATATTTATAAAAGAATAGGCACAGGCATTATACCTATCTTTTTGTTAATGTAGATCAAAATTTTACGTTTTTTAACTTATATTTATATTTTTATCCGTGCCTGCTAATAAGCCTGAGGAAAATAAATTAAAAAAATCCACAAATCCTTTTACAAGAAATATAAAATAAAATTCGGTTAGTCCGCTTTTGTATGTAACCATCCACATATCATTGTCCAGACAAAAACAAAAAAACTTCTGTAAGCTAATATGAAATATGTGGCTGACTCCTCTGTACGAATTGGCGTTATTTGTTATACAGTAGGTATCTTACTACATTTATAAAAAATGTCTACAGAAAGAATATTTTTGTTTGGAGCAAGTGAATTTTATTTTACTTAAATGGAAAATATATTAAAAGAAATCTAATCGTAATAGTTCAGTATTTTTTTTATTATAATACATTTAATTTTAGAATAGGTACAAGTAACTAAAGTTTATGAATTAATAAAGCTTACTTATATAATTATATTATATAAATTGCATATTTAAATTATTAAAACCAGTCGTAGCGCAGGGGTACAAGTGTGTAACTATAAACGCGACTGGCAGTTCGTTCCCCACTCGAAGAAATTGAATATTTATTTAAATGTATATTTTCATTGCTTTGCACTGATGTCGTGGTAAAACGCAGCGTTGAGTTTCGCCACTCAACACCCAATGCCTCTATAATTCGGCAGAAAATAGGGAACGGAGTGTCTTAAAAATATGTTCTTTTGTGTTCATTGTGCGGGATACAGCGTGAAGCCGATTTTTTAAAATTATTAAAAACTATGCCTCAATAAGGAAATATGCTTGCTGCTTACATTTATAGATTTACCAAATAATATTGTCCGATATTATTTAGTAAATGTAATTACTATAGTGTAATAAATTACAATATCAGTGGTACTGGTATTAAATACAGTATGAAAAATCTCTCCCTTTATTCAGTGAGCTTGATTGCCCCTCGATCACGTAGCGTAAAAGGAAATACAAAATAAAGCAATCACTCTGGTATACCTAAAAGGTTACAAATTGGAAATATTTCATCTATCATTGTGCTGTTCAATGAATAACTAAAAAATATAGTTTTATGCTCTTTTTATGTGGAATATAATAACCTAATGCTAATGTAGCAATAATATCAAGCAAATAATTAAACAAATTATATAATACATATATAATGCGTTTAAATATAATATCAAATATTATAGAATCTTATAACATAAAACAAACAGCTTTGAAACAATGAGCCTAACTTCAAGTAGTTTACTAACCTCTGAAAAGATCCAGTATTCAGGTCCTGGTTCCGTCTTCACACCGGCTCGATAATCTCTATCTCTATATATAATAAGACAGTAAAAATATTTTGTCTGTACATTTAGTAATTTTGACTGAAATGGATAGAGGGACACTTAAAAAGAATAATAGAAAGCAAAAAGATTTTTTTAAAATTTCTTGTCTGTCTGTCTGTCGACAATTTTTTTTCGCATTTTTCTCTGAAAGTACTGAACCGATTTACTTGAAAATCACCAATTGCTTTGTTTTAACTCAACTTAACTACTAAAGTTTGGTTCATCAAAATCGGTTAATTAAAAAAAAGTTATCGTCATTTGAAAGAAGCCGTAATTAATTCAACACAGATAAAGAACGATCTTGAAAGAAATATCATGTAAACACAAAGATTTTTTGGTTGGTTCGTTCATATAATATATGTAACTAATTTAAAAACTGTACAGGAGTTAATATGCAATTATTACAGTTATTTTACAAAGAATATTATGAATCCTTAAAATCATAATTTAACATTTAAGGCTGTTTCTGAATGAGTAAATTAAATTATTCACTGACATCAGCACATTTAACAGAGTACATTATATAGGTAAAAAGAACATAAAGTTACAAAGATATATACGTGTAATAAATAATTAGCTTTATGTATATTTTATAAATATCAAATATCAACAATGGCCGTATTTTTATATTCAAAACAATCAAAAATTCTTTGACGATAATGTCGTAAAAATATCATATTAGAAGTCATTATAGTTGTCAATCAATTCTGCTTATTAAATCAATAATCATGTATTTTAAGCGGGCGAAGCCGTGGGCGAGCCGCTAGTACCGTAATATTATTGTACCCTCTCTTAAGCTGCGTATAACTGCCAATTTTCATGATAATACAATTTTTATAACATTAATAAATATACATTAAAAAAAACATAATTATGAAATTCTGTTTTTTAGATTTTATAATATAGTTAAAAACTTACAATTGAAATAGTAAAAATCGTATTGAAACAGAAACAATTACATATAATGTATATACTTAACCTTTTTTTTTATAAAATCTTAAGCTATACCAATCAACATGCAAAATGCAGTTAGCCTATCCGCTCGAAACCTTATCAACTTATTCAATTTGAACAGAAAGATATCTGCTAGTTCTCTCTGAACACTAGGCCGAAAGAGTCTGGTAATCCGTCAAATCCAAATGAGATTTTCCTTCTCTATTCACGGGATTCATATAACCGCCGCTGCGTCGCCACCTCCGGCGTCTGCCGTTGCTATACCTAACTGAAAAAGACACGAACGATCTGTCTCGACAAATTTGAGCCAATATTGCAGAATGTTGGACTCTTCAGGTGTTAAACTTTATTATATCATTCTAGCTGATTACAAAATCATATTAATTTACAAATATTTTAATGTTTTGTGTTAGCCTTTCAAATGGGTGTTTTAGTAATAATTAGCGGCCCTCGTGGCTTCGCCCGCTTGTTTTATATAAATACTTATTTAATGTTATTTAAATGTATTTAGCGGAAAATAAATTGATTATTTTAATATTATGGTTGCCTACATTTAAATTAATGTTATACATTTAAATTAAATAACTATATTTAAATCTTCTGGATTTTTATTTAATTTTGCTCGCAAAAATCCCAATTCCAATAAAAAGTAGCCTATATGTTACTCCGTAACCAGAGGGGGTTATCTTTCAGTGTTAATCCCGTAAAAATCGGTTTAGCTATTTCGGAGATTAGCCCAGAAAGACAGACATTTTTTTAATTTTAGTATCATGTAAATAACTTTAAAATTATTTATTGTGTTATTTGCATTTAGAAATACGATTATTTTTAAATAGAAGACAGTACTCAAATTTATTAATATAATATAATGAATTTTAATGTTAATATCACTCACAAAATATTATCTTTAAACCAAATAAAGTTTCATGTGTTTCAACATTGATAAATAATCTAACTTTCTAATCTTTAAAACCTATTACAATTCTTTTTACTTAAAAAACCAAACAAAATCAAGTATAAAGGAATACTCCAAAAAACAAAGGAGTACTTCAGTTATTTCACTGTACTATTCAAATATTTTTTTTCAATCTAATATAAAAATCAACTATCATTAGAAACGAAATAACAATAATCAAGAGTTGTTCAACACAGATAACATTTACCATACACCCGTGTCATAGCAATAAATAGATTTTACTAAAATTGAATCAAATTTAACAGGTTGTAAGTCGATAGCGCGTTAGTTGCGTGCTTGCTGGCATTGAGAACGACTGGCACGCACCCCCTGATTTAGACATTGTACACAAAATCCTGTTGTACTTTAACCCTTTTTCCAATTACAAGCACTCAGTTTGGAAACTTTGTCTTTTCTTTATAAACTCTTGTCGTATAAATAAACTAATAGTAATATACTAGAGGCCAGTCGTGGCACAGTGTGTGAGTGTGAATGCCACAGGTTGAGGGTTCGATTTCCACTCGGGGGAATGAAATGTTTAATATTTTTAATTCCATTTCACATGCAATGCTTCTAGAATTCGGCGGCGGTAAATGTGGAAGGAAAGTATCTTAATGGGAACGTATCCTAACACTAGGTTCCCAGTTCCCCTCTGCCTACCTGGCTATGAGCGGTTTACAGCGTGAGTGAAAACAAATATATACTTTAAGCATATAATATGTACGAGTAGGTATTTACTGTTTATATTATACATCTATGCGGTATATGTATACGATGTTATTTCAGGGCCGGAACGTTCTATTCGTCTTTGCTTCAATGTAAAAATGTTAAGTCACGGGAATATGTTAAGATATCATATAATAAAATGATTGAAGATTTCTAGTAATTTTACCCAAATAGAAATATTACCTTATATTTATCCTTCCTGTGTTGATTTCTATAGCAAATATGCTAAACATTCCAAATTTATTAAAATATTTTTTATAATCATAAAAGAAATCATTTTAAAATGTACGATTGCTTTTAAAGGAAATTAGATACGTCGATATTGACGTGGGTATACCAATGAGCCTCTCTAAAACAATGTGAAAGCGGAAATTAACTTTGTGTAAGGATAAATAACTAGGATTTATATAAAACCGAACATATGTTTTGTTTTTCACTGAAATAAAATGAATAAAAAATTAAAATATATTCATTTTTTTTTTCATATTAATATGAAAAAAAAAAATGAAAAATTAAATACGATCATTTTATGAATTTTTATTGGTATTTCATTTGCGGCACAACGGTTGCGGGTTCGATCTCCATTCTATGGGATTTTTCATTTTTATTTTTTCCATTTATCGATCGGGGGATCGAGCTAAAAATTAAGACGAATTATTATGCCTTCAGAACTTTATCAATTTAATTGCAATAATCTAACACATAACTATACGTAATAATATTGGGATAAAGCCAATATAACAAAATTGACATATATGTGTTAAACTATTTTATTTAAGGAACATTAAAAAAATATTGTTGCCAAAAGAAAACCTGATATTTTATGTAAATACAGACTTGGACTCTCAAAAAAATACTTGGCTCATAAAAATGTTAAATTTATAATTAGTAGTTGCTAATTTTTTTAGAAAAGAATATATAAGATACTAAATGTTTAAAAATGATTAGGTATCGACCGGTTTATAATAAATCAAATCAGCTTCACGCTGTATCCCGCACACAGCAGGGTAGGCAGAGGGACCCTAGGGTTAAGACACTCCGTACCCCACTTTCTGCCGAATTTTGGAGGCATTGCGTGTTGAGTGGCAGAACTCAACGACAGACACCAGAGCGAAGAAATGGAAATACACATTCAAGTAAATATTTCATCTCCTCGAGTGGGGATCGAACCCACAACCAATCGGTTTTACAGTCATACTTCGTTCCGCTGCGCCACGACTGGCCTCTTTTATAATAAAAATAATGAATAATAAATAAACGTTTATTTGATCATTACTTCAATAAATTAACGCCTTCCGGTTGTTTTCCAATATGTTTACACAAGTTTTGAGGATATACTGATGCTAAGTGATTGTAAGAGAAGCCTGGCGCCACGGAAGTCGTTCCCACGTGACGGCCGGAAGCGCTTGGATCGTGTTCCTTCATTACTTCACATCAGTTTAGCTGTCCGAAGCCTTTTATACAATGATGTTTGATAGGAATAATTTTAATTGTAGCTTTAATATATGTTAAAGTTTATGAGGCCAGTCGTGGTGCAGTGGCACGAAATGTGACTGTAAAACCGACTGGTTGTGGATTCGATCACCACTCGAGGAGATGAATTATTTACTTAAATTTATATATCCATTTCTTCGCTCTGGTGTCGAGGCTAAGCGCGGCGTTGAGTTCTCGGCGGCCAGTCAACACGCAATGCCTCCCGAATTCGGCAGAAAATGGGGAACGGAGTGTCTTAACACTAGGTTCCCTCTGTCTACCCCGCTGTGTGCGGAATACAGCGTGAAGCTGATTTATTTTAATATATGCTTATTAAAGCTTATTAAATTTTAATTGAAGGTAGACCTGCGTTAGGACATGTATTTTTTTAAACAAAAAATACTACTTTTTTATCCTTTTATTTACCTTCATAATATTATATCAGCAGTGCGACATTCTAGAACCCAACATAAGTTTCAATAGTCATTATTTAACTAACAATATTTTATTTGTCTCATTAAAAAATATCATTAACCTATTCCCAAAAAGTTTGCATCATTAGCTTTCTTTATTACTATTAAGTTTGTAAAGTTATGAGGGGATCCACCATAAAATGTTTTAAGAATATCTTTTACACCCAAAAGTAATTTACAAAACTTTGTTAGGAGTCGCTATAAATTAAAAGGATCTCGGAGTCCAGACGTGAACGCAAAATTGTGTTCTCTCTTCGTCTCTGACAAAATGTCTGGTAATATTATTGGTTGGAGTGCGTCGTTGTTTTTGTAATGCTTCTTCATGGTTGGCCCTAACGATTATACGTTCTATTGTGAGAACGGCGGGCGCTGCCAAGACCCCGTGGAGAAAGAGCTAAACTTACAAAAGTTTCCGACTTGTTCGAATGGCCGGCTTTTGTTAAACCAACTTATTGTTCGAGACAGATTGCGGAGGATCAGCTTTGCTTTGCCACGAATTTTCGCTGAATGTTACATGAGTAACGTTTTTGTAACTCGCATATACAGTTGTATATAAATGTATTTAGTGTTGTCTAATGAATATATTCTTTTATAATATTGACATTGTTATTTTAGTAAAGCTACTAAGTAACGTTACAATAATATTAGACTTATATATGAAAGAAAAAAATATAAAATACATAATTCTTCAAATTCTTAAGAATCAGCTTTCTAAATAAAATTAAGTTTCATTTTTTAACAAAAAACTATATACTTATATCATATTTACTTTCAATATGTTTCAGTTTTTTAAAAAATAGATGACTAAAGTGCAAATAATTATTTATTGTTGCAATACACAAATTCATAAGTTTTTCAAATGAAATTCATTGATAACACATCTACAATCAATCCTTTTATAAAACTCCGTGAATAACTTAAACCATCTTAAAAAGATCAATATTTAAATATTTAAAAACGTAAATTAATAAGATCCCGCTACGTTCAAAATGTCGATACGTTCCTAAATATTTTCCACGCCCAGGAAAATATTTAGATTTTTTTTTAATTACAAAGTCATTTAAGATGAAATAGTTTTTGATATAAAAGATAGATATTTATTTATTTATTTAAGAAAACGTATAAAAATTTTAAAGTAGCGGGATTCGAAGTCAACGCGGGTTCGAGTCCCGCTACGTTCAAATTCTTATATGTTTTCTAAATAAGTATTTTTCTTTCCTAACTGTAGATTAACACTTTAAAAATGTTTAAAATAGATATTTAATTTCTTGAATATCTCGATTTTCAAAATCATAACTAAGTAATTAATATTTGTGATATTGAATTATGGTATAATACAGTAGATTTTTCTAATTACATGAACAAATTTCTTAAGAATATTTGAAGGTAACTTCATGTTGCAAAGTTATGGACGTCAAGACGTCGCCGTTACGGTCCGGTGAGGGTTCACAAAAAGAAAACATTACCCCTTTTCGGCTTGGACTTAAAAATTGATTCCTACCTTAAGTACCTACGTATTTCTAGCTTTTTTAAGGAATATTTTGTTTAAAGTAGACAAGAAGCGTCAAAAAATTTTTTACATTCTATTTCACATATAAAGCCACTCGTAGAATCTCTCATAACGTTCAAATATGTAGCAATATATTGAGTAATAACGGAATAATATGTTTTGTGAGATAGAATTCATATTTCATAAGCACTCGCATAAGAGAAATATTGCTTAAGAAATGGTACTTTTTCCTTTATTCCATAGTAAAGATAAAGGCCCCAAACGATAGCGAGGGAGATAAAATAAAAGCTTAATTTGAGTAAACTTTCAATTCATAAATTATTTTTCTTATTTAATTTTTTTTAACTATTTATATTTTTATACATAAGTGCTAACTAACTAAATACTTATTTATAATCGAATAGTGTTAAGAAGATTAAGAATCTTGTGTTTCACATTATTATAATGCAAGTGAGTCTAATGTAGAACATTTGGCCAAAAACATTTTATTTCTAAAGATATAGAACGTTTTTAGGTATACTTGACTTAAATAATAATTATTTTTTTTACTTTTGAAATTAATACTAAACGATATTATGCCCTTAATGGTTCAATTCCACATGTAAAATTATTATGAAGACCACTGAAAGATAAAGAAGAATTAAATTACGCTTTGCCCCCTTATATGTACGAGGCTACAAAACATTTGATGGATTTTGTAACAATAAAATAAAATAGAGCCGTTTGCTTTAACATTACAATACCGTATCACATAATAAAAACAATAGATATGCTTCGGATATTAGTAGAGATTGCATTAACATAACCGCTTTGTTAAATGGAGTCAAGATAATTTGTGGACGAAGTTCGGCCTGTAATACCTCGCAAATTGCTGGGTAAGACTGTGTGAGACAACTGTTAGTTTTAATTAAACTGCTGGTTACGCTCGCGGGGAAACCTCGAAATGAGAAAATTATTCTAATCTTATAAGCCTGTTGGTGTCTCGCTAACTTCCGAGAAATTAATAACTTGCGATTCGGCCCGGACCAAGTGGAATATATCATTTTAAGTATACCCTCTGTTCTTCGAACAAATCCTTTGTAATAAGTACTTACGTACATTGAAAAGTGATAAGGAGATCGACTAATATGGCAACAGGGAGGGCAGAGTATCGTTCAATTTAATGAAAAGTATAAAACGAAGGAAATTGGCGGAGCGAGATTATTTCCTGTTTCAATTTGAAAAGCGACGCGGCAGTGTCTTGGGAGAAGTATTTCATTAGATCTGGAAGCAATCGGCGGACGGGTCAGACGGCACCTGTGCCGTTCGCTCTGCGCCACCAAAATACTCCCAGGTTACCTTCCCCACATAAATCCATAAGGCATTTCGTGACTATTAAAGAAATGTTTGGTCGTAATAACGACCGTTTAACGTCTTCGTTCTGTTTCGAAACTTTAGAATACAATTAATTTATATTTGTTCAAGTTAAAAAATGTGGAATTTTGCTTGAAACTTTTTTCATATACATTTACGGGAACTAAAAATATGTTTAAGATTCTGTACAAATACTACAAAGCTTACAAAATTATTTTTATCTTTTGTAGTTTATTTATTGTGTCACGTGGCGAAAAATAATAACAAGGTATTTTTTATTATTTTTTAGAAACTTTCTTAACACTAATAAACGTATTTATAAACCGCTTTCAAGTCTGAGATTGATCTTGAAATGCTGTTTTCATTCATAGATATATCATTTATGAATATAGTCATTTTGATGTAACCCACAGTTATCTCAGGAATTTATTATTTCCCACGTCATACACAACTATTTCTATTTGACCTCAGAGCGAAAATGCCGATTAGAAATTAGTATAATATCATTATTGTTTTTGTATTTATATATGTTACTTTAAAGGCCAGTCGTGGCGCAGAAGCTCAAAGTGTGACTGTAAAATTGACTTGTTGTGGGTTCGATCCTCACTCGAGGAAATGAAATAGATATTTATTTACATTTATATTTTCATTTCTTCGCTCTGGTGTCGAGGCAAAACGCAGCGTTGTGTTCCGCCACTCAATACGCAATGCCTCCAGAACTCGGCGGAAATTGGGTAACGGAGTGTCTTAACACTAGGTTCCCTCTGCCTACCATGCTGTGTGCAGAATAAAAAAATAAATATCAGTTTTTCTAAAAAATAATAAACTTTTAAAATGATACCGTGACGTAGTGACAATTATGTGCATCTACCCTCGATATTGTCTTCCAGCCACGCTATGCAGAATTATTGCTAGCGTAGTTTAGTGAGTCGGACCGCTTGTCAAACTTTGGTAATTTAACTTCAAAACAGGTTCCTGTCGGTGTGCCACGACGAGCATTTGTTCAACCGCATTCGAGTAAGTAACGCTATGACAATAACATCAGAGCAATTTGCTAAATCAATTGGAATTATTAAACATGTATTATTGCTTTCCGTCTTAATAATTTGGAAATATTTTTATTTTAACAGTACAAAGTTATAGCAAAGCTTTTTTTTATTTTTCTGGTACTTGGTTATATTTAATGTCTTAAAATAAGGCAAACTAAAGTGAGCTTCGTTAAATTTTTGTCTAAGAGCCATCTCTACCATTTTGTATTTGAAATAAAAATAAACGCAATTAATAAGTATGTTATAGTATAAATTACCAAATATAATTAACCAAGGTTATATAAATTATGCACTACTTCTTTTTTTTAATTAAAAACAAAAGACTTATGATTAATTAGAAAAAAAAAATCTAATGTGAATTAGACTCGCCCACCGAAGCTCTGTACCAATTTCGGAATTGTAGGTCAACGGGAAATACAACTTATAAACGTTGACAAAGATTAGTTTGCGCTCATTTCGTATGAAATGAACTACAATTATGAGTAAGTATAAGTCTGTAATAAAAATATAAATTAAAAATATATATTTTTTAATTTTTTCCTCCGCAATTTCTCAGTTCTTGCCAAATTTCATGATTATAGGTCTACGAGAAACATCCTGTAGGTTTTGATTACGCCGCCAATAAAGTTGACGAACTTATGTTTGTGAAAACTGCAATGAACAATGAAAAATGCAATGAACAAAATGATCTAAAAATATAAGTTTATAATGATTTTCTTCTAGGAAATACCTATATTAAATTTTCGGATTATTTTCTTTATTTGTATTGTAAGGTCACAATTTGTGCCAAATTTCATAACCTCAGGTTAACCATAGCAAAAACAACGTATAAGCGCCCGTATCGTTTGCTTGCGTTGACTTACAAGCTTTACATATATACACATATTTAGGCGATGCCGTCTTGGCGCATGGGCATAAGTAAGTAGTGAGTGATTGTGTGGGTTCGATCCCCACTAGAGTTATTACTTACTAGCGGCTCGCCCACGGCTTCGCCCGCTTAAAATACATGATTATTGATTTAATAAGCAGATTGATTGACAACTATAATGACTTCTAATATGATTTTTTTACGACATTATCGTCAAAGAATTTTTGATTGTTTTAAATAAAAAAATACGACTATTGTTGATATTTAATATTTATATACAATATACATAAAGCTAATTATTTATTACACGTATATATTTTTGTAACTTTATGTTCTTTTTACCTATATAATATACTCTGTTAAATGTGCTGTTGTCAGTGTTTTAACTCAACTTAAATACTAAAGTATTTAAGTTGAGTTAAAACAAAGCAATTGGTGAAATTTTCAAGTAAATCGGTTCAGTACTTTCAGAGAAAAATGCGGACAAAAATATGTCGACAGACAGACAGACAGACAAGAAATTAAAAAAAAAACTTTTTGCTTTCTATTATTATTTTTAAGTGTCCCTCTATCCATTTCCGTCAAGATTACTAAATGTACAGACAAAATATTTTTACTGTCTTATTATATATAGAGATAGAGATTAATATCTTTATTTGTCCGCTCTGGTACCAAGGCAAAAACCCGGCGTTGAACTCCGCCACTCAACACACAATGCCTCGAAAAATTCGGAGGAAACCGTTAGGAAAACGGAGTGTCTTAATACTAAGTAACCTCTACTCGTACAGCTAATTACAAGCTTTAATTTTTTTATGTGCAAGGAATTGTAGACCTGAATATTTAATTTTAATTACAACTTGACATCTCCAGAATCTTGTGATAAACGCTCTTGAGAGACGGACAGACAGACAATAAAGTAGTCCTATAAGGGTTCCACTATTTTTCTTTTAAAAATCATAACCCTAAAAAGTAAAACCAAAGTTAGCAAAATGAAGTCTGTACAAATTATCGCTCAAAAACATTATCCTTCTTCTTTATATTTTTTGTCAGCTTCACACTGTATCCCGCACACAGCAGGGTAGGCAAAGGGAACCTTGTGTTAAGACACTCCGTTCCCCACTTTCTGGCGAATTCTGGAGGCATTGCGTGTTGGGTGGCGAAACTCAACGCCACGTTTAGCCTCGACAGCAGAGCGAAGAAATGGAAATATAAATTTAAGTAAATATTTCATGTCCTCGAGTGGGGATCGAACCCACAACCAGTCGATTTTACAGTCACACTTCGTACCGCTGCGCCACGTCTGGTCTCTATATATTTTTGTACTAACAAATAATGTGCTAATATAGAGCATCACCAAATATTACCGAAAACTCCATAAAATATTTATTGTAAATATCTCTCATGTTTAAAATTCAGTCCGCACTGGCGCTACCCTACGTTATTTCTCACTACGATTTATTATGGTGTTCACTTTAAAATAGAGCCATTTTATCTGAAATATTGTCATCTGTTTTAAATATTTTAGTTAACGCGTCCCAAAGGCGACATTACAGAATTTCATCTGAAGATCAAACGGTTGAACGAATATACTTTTAATATCGTCTTTAAATTGCAAATAAGCTTGCATCGCATGTGAAAGCTGTTATTTCTTTTTTTTTGTGATTTTATTTAGTTCTTTATTGCTTAAGACTTATGGATTGGTATTTATTTCAAAGATTTAGTTTTTGTTTTGTTTAATTTGTATTAGCAATATCTAGTACAACTAAAATTGGATATTAAATATTAATCACAGTCTATCGGAGTGCAGTCGCAATATGCCAGACTAAATGTAGCCCTCGTGGGAAAACTTATACTGCCGATACCGCCGACCGGGACGCGATCTATTAATAGATTAAAAGCGAATAAAAGAGTGTCTTTTTATTATATTTATTCTGTCAACCCCTTGTGAAAAATAAAGTAGAAGATTTAGAAATCCAAAAATTTTAATTCTAACAATCGCAAAACACGGCCCCAATATACTAGAATGGTGTAAATAGTAGTTTTTATTTTCTCTTTTAGTATTTTTTATTTTCTCTTCGAATTTTCTGGCAGAACTCAACGCCGCGCTTTTGCTTGGTCACCAGACCGAAGAAATGAAAATAATAAGCATTTCATTTCCTCGAATGGGAAACGTACCCACAACTAGTCGCCTTTACAGTCACACTTTGTAGTTTGTGCCCCTGCTCCACGACACTTCTCAACAATATATATTTTTAAATATAACCTACCTCTATTTCGGAATTCTCGCAATAATATCAATTACGAAAATTTACCCACTTATCTGAGTAAAAAAATTAACGTTACTATTTTACCTCTGCAATAGAGTGTAATAACAAAAAAATAAACATTTATATATATAAATATATATATAATTAAAATATCTATTTCTCTTACAATATCTATCATCTAATATAGTTATACCAGCTACACATTATCATCACAATATACTGAAGATCACACATGATAATCTTGTTTATTTTGCCGAGTTAAAGGTATCCAGGTGTCGTTGTTCTCACGCAGCAATTAACGCTGGAACTTAAAGAGTTGTACTTAAGCTGAGGGGAGGGTTCAGAAAAACCTTGATGTATTCTTTGACCTTATTTTGACGTAAATACTTTGTGTTTAAGTTAATGTACTAATTGATGTATGTAGAGCTTCTCTGAGACGTATTAAATTGTTGTTTGAGATGACGCCTCATGGAATCCATTCAATCCCTCTTATATCTATTCAATAAGTTAGAAGTATCATACAGTCAAGTATCGTAGTATCGGATTCGAATCTAGGCACGTTTTAATTTTTAAATGATTTTTTGTGTGTTTGACTAGTCCTATTGTACTATAACTACACACATACATATATAGTAGTAAAATATAACAGAAAGGTATAACTATATAACAAATAACAATAAGTATATAATATTTTTACACTAAAATATCTATAATTTTTTATTTAGCTTTATAGAGGCAGAAAATATTTATCGTTGTAACTAAAAATATATAATAACGATAACGTTACATGTTGTAATACAAATTATAATTCAGAACCAATTTCTATTTCATAATGTTTTATAAATATGATATTTTGACTTTTGATTTTCTTCACTCTATTAACTCCTAAAATGTGAGAAACAGTTTCACGCATATCCCGCACACAGTAGGGCAGGCAGAGGAGACGTAGTATTAAGACACTCCGTTCCCCATTTCATTTTGAGTGGCATAACTCAATGCCGCGATTTGTCTCGATACTCGAGCTAAGAAACCAAAATATAAATTTAAATAAATATTTTATTTCCTGGAGTGAGGATTGATCCCATAACCAGACGCGTTTACAAGCACACTTTGCCCATACGCCTCATTTATTTTTATAAAATGTGATAAAATTTTATAAAAATATATTTAAAAATCGAAACTTTTTTTTAGTAATAACCAATACTGTGATGTTTCCAAATAAAATGAACTTAGAGCCATTGTATTCAATCTAATATCTCGAAAGAATCCTCCTAAATTGCGTTTTTTAATGGAAAAAAGGTAAATTTTTGTAAAATATTTTAAATTATGTTTCACACTGTCTGATATTATAGCCAGAAGATCATATTATACCGCAGGGTAAGTGCATGCAGTTCTTAAACTGGGCCATAACTTTACACGCAACATTAACTTGCGAGTCGGTCGCGACGGGTCTCATCGGGAAATAAAAATATTTATCTTGATATTTCTTTGTAAAATTTTAAATTATAATTGACTAAATCATAAAATTAAGATAAAAAGGATACTTTTTTAAGATACTAATAAAACGTATACAAACGTAACAGTGCTGTAGACATTCTCAACATTCTCGGTTACATTTTTTCAACATTTTTCCTATTTTACACAAAGACTAATAGTACCCACAATATCAAATCAGCTTCACGCTGTTTCCCGCATACAGCAGGGTAGGCAGCGGGAATCTAAAGACAAGGCCGTTTAACTGAGTGTTATAATGTTGTGTCCTATATATCTATAGCATAGGTGCAGGAATAGGGAGTCGGGAGGACCGTTTCCTACGTTACTTCTTAATTTTATCTATTTTACTCAAAGCAGTTGTTGTAATTTTTTTTATTTAAATTGAAATACATACATGACTATATCTCATAGCACAAACCTTGCATTTAAATTAACAAATAACTATTTGAATTTCAACATTAGATAAATTAGCGTTTGACGACGGATCTGTGCAAAGACGATAGGTAGGTGATATTGATTAAGTTGATTACGAGAGCAGCGTCCAATTATCACTTCAGTTGAAATACGTATCTTGATTTTAATCGTACATTTTCTGTGAATCGACCTACAAAATAGCAATCCCTGTAGGCATTCGTTTAAAATAAGTACCTATAATTCGCAAGAGTTTACCCTCGCCGGCTCAAGGGAATCGCGCTCCGCCGCGCCGCGCCGGTTTGAAATATTTCTGACATACAAACACAGATACCTCCCACGTACATAATTTGACTAAAATTATATCCCAAATGAGGTTTAATTTTATTGGAGGTCTAAATTATTTGTCTTGCAAATCCATACATATTCTTTGTAAATTAATGGCGTTCTGTTTCATAATTTTAATTTAGTTAATGCGTTACTTTATAAATTACAAATAGGTTTACACCTTTATGACAGTTGGGAAGAGTTTATTTGTTTGTTAATGATTTATTAATTTTAAATGAACCTTAAATTGTTCTTAGACTTAAGTAGCTATACTATCAGATTCCACAATATATGTATTTTTGAGAAGTTTTTAATGAGAATAGAGGCAGTAGTGGCGCAAGGGCACCAGGGTGTGACTGTAAGGCGACGTTTGTGGATTCGATCCCTACTTGGAGGAATGAATTATTATTTATTAATATTTTTATTTCTTCGCTTTGGCACCACGGCAAAAGCGCGGCGTTGAGTCCCGCCACTCAACACGCAATGCCTCGTAACTATCAACACTAGCTTATCTCTGCCTACTCTGCTACACGCGGGATACAGCGTAAAGCTAATTTATATTACAATACAAGGTACATTATCATAAAAAAAAAGAGTTTTGAAAAAATATTATAACATAAATTTCAATAGTTTTGTACACGCAGCCTACTACATACAAGTATACCTACCTACTCGTACATACTCGTACATGTGGAGCCATGCAGCGGCGGGATGGCGCGCTAGTCACCGGGTCCGTTTTATTGGCGTCACTAATGAGTTGCTAATTCAATTTCACGGACGCAGACCGACGCACAGCCCCCGGACTACCCCCGGACCCGGCCGCAGGCGGGTCATTCCTATTAACATAAATAGCGAATCTTTTGTTAGCGTTTCCTGACTTTAGGTTAACTGATACTTAGATACTGTATAATGCACACAGCATGGTAGGCAGAGGGAACCTAGTATTAAGACACTCCATTCCCTACTTTCCTGAGTGTTGAGTGGCAGAAATCAAAGCCGCGTTTTGCCTCGACACCAGAGTGAAGAAAATGGAAATATAAATTTAAATGAATGGTTGTGGCCAGTCGTGGCGCAGCGGCACGAAGTGTGGCTGTAAAACCGGCTGGTTGTGAGTTCGATCCCTACTCGAGGAGATGAAATATTTACTTAAATTTATATTTCTATTTCTTAACTCTGGTGTTGAGGCTAAGCGCGGCATTGAGTTCTGCCACTCAACACGCAGTGCCACCAGAATTCGGCAGAAAGTGGGGAACGGAGTGTCTTAACACTAGATTCCCTCTGCCTACCCTGCTGTGTGCGGGATACAGCGTGAAGCTGATTTGATTTTGATTTTAAATAAATGGTTCATTTCCATATTTAGATACACGAAACAACAAAAAGTCATACTAAAAAATTGCCTCCATTTGTTATAACCACCATCAATACGCAGCTAGACGTTGTAAACTTTTCTCCATACATTAAGTTGGTTAACGACTAAAGTATCTAAACATACTATGTTTATATAAACATACTTTTAACAGTTTTTCCGTATTCTACGTACATTATCAAAAATGCACTAATAAAGCTTAGTTAAACAACCCTACCATATATCTGATCGCTACTATTAACTTAATGTGGCACATAAAACCTTTGTGTTTCGGTTTATGATGATGCGGTCGTCGCACGTTCAAAGAAACTTCCCTGGCGGCAACAAATTTGGGAAACTTTTGATTCCCCACGCAGCGCCAATCTCTATTCTGGAAGTTACGATGCTCTTTGTCTAATTCGGTTATATTGAATCGGTCGACTTTAAGCATAAAGCTTATTGAAATTATTATTAATATTTCGTTGTTAATACATAAGACATTATTTATTAGAGGGCCTTGTGACACAGTGGCACAAGCGTGTGACCGTAATCTAAAGTCTAAGCTGCGGTTGTAAGTTCGATCCCTACTTGGGAGAACGAATTATTATTTATTAATATTCTCGTTCTGATAACAAGTCAAAGCGCGCCGTTGATTTCCGCCACTCAACACACAATATCTCAAAATGTCGGCGAAAAATAGAGAATGATGTGTAAACACTAGATTCCCTCTGCCTTACCATTGTACTCGTATAGTATACAGCGTGAAGCTGAAAAATAAAAAATAATAAGAGTTATTACTTTATGCTTTGCATTAGTCTCCAAAAGCCACCATTTATATTTACTATCAAAAATATGTAATTTATTTTTTATCAAAAAATTGTTTAATACTTACTTAAATATTTTCAGCACAATTTAATCCTGACAGCTTCGTATTAAAAGCTTAGACCAGGTTGCTTGAAAAGAATAAACTAACTTAGAAGTTAGCGAACTCAATCACTACAAAAGGTAAACTTTGCGCAATTGTTTTCTTTTACAGTATATTGTAGCACGTACTCCGAGATACAAGAACTGATAACAATTTGTTTCTTACATGTTTCATATGATTGGAAAACTTAATGGGTATTGTTCTCTTGTTAGCACAGACAGAAAAATAAAATTAAATTTGATGCACCTTTGAGCTACACATATATATATATATATATATATATATATATATATATATATATATATATAGTGTGATTTATATCAGGTTTGGGTTATTGGAATAAATTAACTAAATTTGTTTCTCTGTAAATTAGAGATTATATTTTAATTTATTAAATACTAGAGGGTGCGCGCGGCTTCGCCCGCTTATTAGGAGGGAATTCTAAAAAACCACGAAACACGTGTTCAATAAAATATTTTTAACAGTCTGAATTTAATTTTTTATAAAAATCGGTGGCAATTTAAAGATTTTTCCATATAAACTTTCAACCCCTTATTTGAACCCTTAGGGGGGTAAATTCTTAAAAACCATGAAACACGTGTTCAATGAAATATTTTTAAGAGTCTGAATTTCAAATTTTATAAAAATCGGTACAGATTAAAAAAATTTTCCATACAAACATTCAACCCCTATTTCACCCCTTTAGGGTTAAAATTTTTCAAAATCCCTTCTTAGTGGATGTCCAGAATATGAAAATAAACATCTGCCCAAATTTCACGTTTCTACCATCAGCGGTTACGGCTCTGCGTGCGTCTTACCTCAGTCAGTCAGCACAAGTCCTTTTATATATATAGATTTACTAGAGGGCGCGCGCGGCTTCGCTCGCTTATTAGGAGTTAATTCTGAAAAAACCACGAAACACGTGTTCAATAAAATATTTTTAACAGTCTGAATTGAATTTTTTATAAAAATCGGTGGCAATTTAAAGATTTTTCCATATAAACTTTTAACCCCTTATTTGAACCCTTAGGGGGTGAATTCTTAAAAACCATGAAACACGTGTTCAATGAAATATTTTTAAGAGTCTGAATTTCAAATTTTATAAAAATCGGTACAGATTAAAAAAAAATTCCATACAAACTTTCAACCCCTATTTCATCCCTTTAGGGTTAAAATTTTTCAAATTCCCTTCTTAGTGGATGTCCAGAATATGAAAATAAACATCTGCCCAAATTTCACGTTTCTACCATCAGCGGTTACGGCTCTGCGTGCGTCTTACCTCAGTCAGTCAGCACAAGTCCTTTTATATATATAGATAATTAAATACAACTTATCGTGGCCAGTCGTGGCACAGAGTGTGACTGTAAAATCGACTGGTTGTGGGTTCGATCCCCACTCGAGGATATAAAATATTTACTTACATTTATATTTTCATTTCTTCGCTCTGGTGTCGAGGCAAAGCGGCGGCGTTACGGAACTCGAATCGAGAACGAAAACTCGGCGGAAAGTAGGGAACGGTGTGTCTTAACACGAGATTCCCTCTGCCTGCTGTGTGCCGGGTAGAGCGTGAAGCTGATTTAATTTAATAAAGTTGACCTCTTGTACTTTTACATGGTTTTATAAACCCTCTAATAATAAAACACAAAGTCGTATCGTATTCCGCATTTCAATGTCAGATGCAAAGTAGCTAAGCAAACAATTGTATGAGTGGGCGCCGTGTACTACTGCCAAGAAATAATCTCTTACGTGACAGTCACATACATCATATATGGAGCAGCTGCCAAAACTGTCTGCCAGAAGTCCCGCCTTGAGTAACTTACCAACTAAAACAATATCAGGTACTTAGTGAACTTATCCTTCTGTAAATCTTAAGCTTCCTTTTCTACTGAATGTCGAACATGAAGATAATATATATTTTTTCGATTTGATCAGTAAATGCTATTGATTCAAATGTAAAATGTTAAAATCATCAGTTAGTTAGCTTCAAGCTTTCCAGTCTAGCTAGAGAGAACTGCTCACGCCTTGTCTCTGTGTATGTCTTGTCTGTTTATAATCGTCGTGTCTTCGCGGGACCCTCATGTTGTTTACGTGACCGTCCAAACTGTGTTTTCAAAGGTTTCTCGCTCTCTCACTCACTCTTCCTCCATAAGTCTTTTTTGCCATTTTTTCTTTATTTATTTTCTCATCTGAGTCAGTTCTGATTAATTCTTGCAGAATAAATTAGTATAAAGCATATACATGAAGAATAGTTCTCGCAAAAGCAAATATACCAGTATTAGTAAAATCAAGTTCAAAAAATAACATGTGAAAGCTCAAAGGCAACCTGAGCAACGATACTGACCCATTTATGTAAAGGTATGCCAGTGGGATTTCTCGGATCAGTGTGGATTAGTCTCGCGCAAATCTCTATTTAGTGGCGCGATCTCTGCCCAGCCAAACTGGGCCAATTAGAGATTACACAGGGTAGCTGAATATCGATATCCTTGAGACTATCAATGGACTGCTGTTCGACAGTTGATGACCGTCGATGTGGAAACTCAATGCTGGTTCTGTTGCCGACTGACTTTAATACTTATTGATGCATTACATGACACGAGCTTATAAAATTATAAGCCAGGTGAAATTTAGAGTTTTTTTATATATATAATAAGAACTCCATTCCCCAATGGAGTGTCTTAACACTCCACGCGTGAAGCAGTATCCTCATATAGCAGAAGCGGAGAGAATATTTCCCAAGCAGGCAAATTAAACACAATTTATTCCTCCAGCTAGGAACTAATCGTAGAACCAACGAATTTATAGTTAGGTGCGGTTTTGTTTTTAATGCAGTTTTTAATGATAGACTGCAGTTTTATATGTATATCCAAAAAATAGACAATGGCATATGTTGATAGCTTTTATTCAACACGTTGATAATTTCTCTTTCTCTCTATAATTTATGTTTTATAATTTGCAATGAAATATTTTAAGTTATATAATATTATTACTTATCCATTATTAGAGATATAAAAGTGCACAATGCGTGTATTGTAGAAAAAAGAATGTCCTTTACAGCATATAATAAAATGGATATCTGAAAAGATATTATAGATTTAAAATACAGGGGCAGAGAGGTCGGCGCCTCGTGAACCGTACTATTGCGGGTGACAGCGCGCGCGGACCCAGTGGGCTAGACGCGTAACTATATTAATACCTAATGTCCATATAAATTTATTATAAAGCTCATTAATCTTGTTACTGGTACTGGTTCAAATTCTAAAAATATGCTTGTATAGATAGTACACCTATTGGGGAGGGTGTAGATCGTGATTTACACGCTGTAATCAATACTAGTGGAGTAACTATAAAAAACTACTACTATTATTTCAAAAAATGAGATAATATCTTGAGTATTTAAACCCGGTTTCACGTTCTTTAAGTGTAGATTTGTTTAAACTTTCTTTTTTTTAATATTAGTATTATCTGTAAGGTAATGATAATCACAAATATAATCAATCAGCTATAGCTATTATACTCTACGAAAAAAAAAAAAATTTTTCAATATGTACAATAGCGTCGTACAGCCGCCATGTTAGATTTTTTAACGTCATCGTTTTACTTAAGAATACTTGGATTGCTAAGAAGAATCTAACGATATCTATATTATGTTAATCCATTCAGCGGATATGAGATAATAAAGAATATTAAGTATTACGTAGCATACATACATACATACATGCACACAAGATACACGCGATAACCCTTTCTTTGCAGTAGAATGAAAGTTCTTACTTTGGAGTAGTTCGCTTCGTATACGGTTACGCAAAAAATATATATGAAGGAATTAATTGTTGTAAAAGTTTTAAATAAAATTTCGCGACACCAGATAGATATATATTTATCGTCTAAAGATAATTATTTCTATTTTAGGTGCGTGTGTAATACATTCCGGTCCTTAAAAGACAAAAACGGAAGGAACCCTTATAGGATCAGTTTGTTGTCCGCCTGTCCAAACCGTTTATCTCGATACTATACCATATTAAACTTTCTGACTATCTTTATACCTTGCTTTATAAGAGACATGAGATAATGTGTGATTGTTGTTACAATAACACGTAGACAACGCAATGTTTTCTAATATATCATTTAAAATAATTACAGATAAAACAACATTACCGCCGAACAGATCTTATATACTCATAAGTAAAATTAAATACAATAAAGGCCAGTCGTGGCGCAGCGGCACGAAGTATGACTGTCAAACCGACTGGTTGTGAGTTCGATCCCCACTCGAGGAGATGAAATATTTACTTAAATTTATATTTCCATTTCTTCGCTCTGGTGTCGAGGCTAAGCGCGGCGTTGAGTTCTGCCACTCAACATGCAATGTCTCCAGAATTCGGCAGAAAGTGCGAAACGGAGTGTCTTAACACTAGGTTCCCTCTACCTACCCTGCTGTGTGCGGTATTCAGCGCGAAGCTGATTTATTTTTCTAAATTAAATAAGTTGCATTTGCTTACAATAAATTATGATCATAGAATCGCTATAAATTGCTATAAGCAAAAACTCCTGAAAAAAAAGAAAAAAGCAACTTAGTTTACTAAATAAATGAACAGGCGAAGCCGCGAACAGATCACTAGTGACTAATAATATAAAGCTTACTTTATTTCTGTATAAAGTAACAGTCTGACAACGTAATTATCCCCTAAATCAAAGGCCAATTTCAGTGTTTAAGAAAGATAAACGAGAAGGAAACACATCTATCCGTCGAACCTTGAAACTTTGTTTGATAATTATTTTTGCTCGAGTTAACTGATGATATAAGAAAGAAAAATCAGAGAAATAAATTCTTGTTTATCTATTTTAAAAATACATCGTAGCATTATTGTAAAAAACAATATAAAGAATATAAATGACATGACATTCTACAAAATGAATAATTTAGGTAGAGCAGTATTTTTATTTGGGGTCTTAAATATCGATATTTTATAATGTAATGTAATTTTTCACTGTTGTATTTATTTGTCCACCGTTGGGTTCCATATCCCAAGAGGAAAAAATGGATCTGGACAAATGGTCCCTTATAGAATTTCTTTGTTGGCCGTCTGTCCGTCTGTCAAGATCGTTTATCACGTGGTAGTATCCAACTGAAATTAATAGCAAATATTAAGATCTATGGTCCCTTGACGAACTATGGTCCCTATATGAGAATTTCTGCACCGATTTTACTGCATTCTGTGTGAAATTCGCCGCCTAATCAATCCTATAGGGTACCGTGAACATACAAAGTTTGGCTCAAAATGAGAACATACAATATAAATAAAGAAAAAAATTTGAAACGTCACAAATTTATAGTTATGTCATCGCATAAAAACATTACAAACTTATGTTTGAAATGAATTTTCATACAAAATACGAATTATAGGCAAAGCACGGCGTTGAATTTCTTCTCAACAAGCTTCGAAAATTCGAAAATACAACCCTGACGTTGGCACGGAAGCCTCGGTAGAAGAGTCCGATTCGCACTTAACCAGTTTTTTTAACTTTTAGTGGATGACACTTGACTTGACAGTTTTTCCAAAAACTAATTCAATGTCCTTAATATATATTTCTCCGTTCTCTCTGACTACCCCGCTAGGGATAAAGCGTGAAGTTAGTATAGTATAGTATAGTATAGTATAGTATAATATATATAGAACGACGCACGCACACATACATCTATCAAAGGGAAACCTCCGCATACGCCTCATTCCAAAATCGACTCGTAGGTATTGGCGGCAAAGTTCAAAGTTGTTTAACCTTTAGTAATATTTTTGTAGTAGTATGTGTTTACGTTATTGGTATCTATGCGTAACTGCGTAACACGAAATACAGGTATGGATAAAAATCGTGAAATAAAAAAAAATCCTACGTTGAAACTGTTGAGGTGTCTTGATTAATTTCTTTAGGTATGGGCTTAAAACATTTTATCCTTAATCCTGTAAAAGGAGCGCTGACGCTTCCACCCTTTATATTTAGACACACATCAACAATCAAAACCCACATACAATCAAAATAAACATAGATTACCTAAATCTTATTACGTAGTGTATAGTAGGTGAGCTACGAGTATGTATTCATAGTTAGTAGTAGGTACTCGTACGTACTTATACATGTAACCTTGCAGTGGAACGGAGCAATGCAAAAAGCAAGCACGTAAATAATTCATTGTTTCAGTTCTACTTCTACAGAGCCGGATAACTTTTAGGTCACTGTATGAATCAAGTACAAGATAAACTTTTTAAAAGTAGATACAGCAAAAAATAGGCCAGAACTTTGGGTTTTAGGTAACTGACTTATCAGACTGACTTTACTGTCTGTTGTAAGTTAAACGTCTGCATATGTATGAGTATTTTCAAATTGATGGCTTTCTACAAAATTCACTAAAATTCACTGCATTACCTATAGATAAGTGGGATGAAACTTACTTATTTAGAAAACGTATAAAAATCTTTCTTTCCTAAGTGTGGAAAAACACTTTAAAAATGTTTAGGATGAAACTTGTTAAGATTATGTATTAATAATTAACAACTTATAGATATTATTAGTATTATTATACGATTTTTATTATTTCCGTTTAGCAACTTTTGCGCAATTCCAAGACATTGGGCGACGACTCCCCAGTGCTTTGTTTTTTTTAACCAGGATCTATTAACAAATACCTGTCACGACGACCAACGACTTGTAGTCTATGATTCACTGTCTAATTCTGACTTATGACCTACTGTGCTATGTAACCATTCCAAAAAATGTCAGCTACAGTCAATTTTTTAGTTCATTTAATAAAATCCAGTAAAGAGACCAGTCGTGGCACAGCGGCACGAAGTGTCACTGTAAAACCGACTGGTTGTGGGTTCGATCCCCACTGGAGGAGATGAACTATTTACTTAAATTCATATTATACATATTTCCATTTCTCTGCTCTGGCTTCGCTTCGCCCTTAACCTGGACAAGTTAAGGGCGGCGTTAAGTTCTGCCACTCAACACGCAATGCTTCAAAAATTCGGCAGAAAGTGGGGAACAGAGTGTCTTAACACTAGGTTTACTCTGCCTACGTGTGTGTGTGTGCGTGACTGTATCACGTGAAGCTGATTTTTTTTTTAATAAAATTCAACAAATCTATTTTCTACCAAAATAGGTAGTTAATTTAGGGCAATCCAACATGATGTACCGCGGCAGCCGATCCAGTCAGTACACGGAGAGGCTTATAACTTCATTCCGCTTCGCAATTACGTTGCAGTCGGTTTTTTGCAGCGCAAGCCGTGTGGTATTCCAGAACATTTGAACAACTGCAAACATTCGTCATTAGTTAACATTATTCACTTGAATGCCTTGTTTTTCAACGTCTGCCTTTTAATGAAATGCTTTCAAGTAAAGCACCTACTTAAGTGCCTATTGTTTCGTGAGGCGTCGCTTTCCATACACGAATGGATTGTCTTCTTTGGGACTGCCTAATTAAATATTAATGCTAATTGGTTAGAAAATACTGAAACCAAAAAAAGAAGAAGAAATTGTCACGTCTGCTGTCTACCTGGAAATATCACAAGATTTATCTAAAATAAAAATAAAATAAATCAGCTTCACGCTGTATCCCGCACACAGCAGGGTAGGTAGAGGGAACCTAGTGCTACTACACGCCGTTCCCCACTTTCTGCCGAATTTTGGAGGCATTGCATGTTGAGTGGCAGAACTCAAAGCCGCGCTTAACCTCGACACCAGAGCGAAGAAATGGAAATATAAATTTAAGTAAATATTTCATCTCCTCGAGTGGGGATCGAACCCACAACCAGTCGGTTTTGCAGTCACACCTCATGCCGCTGCGCCACGACTGGCCTCAAGACAAGATTTATCTCATCTCTTATAACGACTTTATATAGTATGGGAGGCAAAATCATTAAAATTTCATATAACATTAAAGTATCCCCATAATACCTCTCCCCGTCGCACTTCCTTGCGATGAAAATAGAAATGCAATTCCCAAAACACGTAGGGTTGAGCCACTTTACGCGCTCGGTGCGTACGTACGTGATTACAGTCTAAATATTCCACTTTATTGTACAATCCTCTCTTTGTGATGTTAAGAAGAGTATATGTTTAAATAATTTATGCAAATATCAGTAGCTAGGTCTTAGTATATTTACTTAAACTACTGTACAGAAGTATGACTATAGATTATTATATGTTGCTAATCATTTGCTTAGTGAATAAGTTACCTTACAAGGATATTTAAAAATGGCTCACAAGTCTGAGATCGATGTTGATTTGCTGTTCATTCATAAATTGTATATCTATATATGTTAACGGCATCTCAAGATCGATCTCAGACTTAAGAATGATTTATAAATACATGCCTTAGACATGAGATTGTTGTAACGCAGTGGTATAAATATAAATGCGACGGTTGTGGGTTCGAATGCCACTCGGGGGAGTGAATTATTGAATATTTTAGTTTCCTCCCTCTGGTATCAAAACAAAACGCGACGTTCAGTTTAATGTCTCGAAATTTCGTCGGAAAATGTTTTTAAATATAAAAAAAAGTTTAAGTGCGAGTCTGACTCACTCATCGAGGCTTCCGCACGAATTTCAGAAAAGATGTATGTCGACGGAAAGTGCACCTTATAAAAGTTAACAAGCTTAAGTTTGCGGACATATACACTCATTTTGTATAAAATTAACAAGAAATATAACTTTGAAATGGTATTTTCTGTAAAATACTTATACATTTACACTTTTCCGATTTTTCCTTTATTTGTATTGTAAGTTCTATCTACATGCCAAATTTCACGACAGTAGATCCCGGGGAAGTACCCTATAGGTTTTGATTACGCGGCGAATTTCATATAAATTTATGCATAAATGCTCATATCTTTTGATTGCATTGATCTCTCGAAATAAATGGTCTTGACAGACAGAGAACAAAGTGATCTTATAAGTGTTCAGTTTTTACCTTTTGAGGTACGGAACCCAAAGAAGAATATCAGAACATTAATAACTAAATAATAACATAACTTCAAATAGATAGAATTCCATAGAAAATACACCAATACTTTAATAGAATAGCGACATGCAATATACACGCACGATCAACACAACCACTGTACTTAGATAAAATCTGAATTCGAAATGGGTCATTATAAACGGTAGGTATTTAATTGGCCTAATTAGTAGATGAAATTAAAATTCATAAAAGCCTAGCGAGGCTACGTAAATACACTTTGTTTGTGCCAGCTTGTGGCTAAACAACCCGTTATTAGAGCAACATTTGAACAGTTATTTCCATCAAATGTTGCATGCTTAGAAACAATTGAAATGTTATTCAGCCAATGGTTACGTATTTCTATTGTTGATTTCAAAATGGTTTGATTTGACAACAATCGGTTAAAGTATAGCTGAGTAGTGCTTGCTGTGTTCCGTGAAAAATGCCGGTACTTAGGTACTATGCTAGTAGGTATAGGAAAATAATGTTCGGTTAATATTTCGAATGCAAATGACAGCCTCGTGTAGGCATAATACCACTGTAATAGTAAAATAATAAAGAAAAAAAATTTCAGCTTCACGCTGTATCCCGCACACAGCAGGGTAGGCAGAGGGAACCTAGTGTTAAGACACTTCGTTCCCCACTTTCCGCCAATTTCTGGAGGCATTTCGTGTTAAGTGGTGGAACTTAACGCCGCGCTTTTCCCCCTACAGAGAAATGAAGATATAAATGTAAATAAATATATCATCTCCTCGAGTGGGGATAGAACCCACAACCAGTCGATTTACAGGCACACTTTGTGCCCCTGCGCCACGACTGGCCTCAAAAGAAAAATTGAATATGATTATGTAAGTTTCGGTGTAATGTTTTTTTTTATAAACTGAAAAATCCATGCAAGACATTTTTTTTGATGACAATTAGACGGTCATCCGATATTACAATTTAAAAGTATATGAGAAGATATACATATATATATATATATGGGTGATTCTACAAAAATTGGGTAACTCGATGTCATCACTTAATAGTTACAAAATATTCATAAATTTTCTTGATGTTTCATTTAATTTAGATAGTATTATAAGTTTTTAAGCTGGTCACCCAATTTCAGCAAGAAATATTTAAAATTAGTTTGTTAAAACAACAAAACAAACCACAAAAAGTCAGTCCTTTGGCATGTCACAACTCCTGAACTGCTCAATAAAATGGCTGTCTTTATAAAAATACAGCAAATATAAGAAAATTTGTTATTCTACTGTAGTCTCAGATTTACTAAGTTATGTTGAACATCAGTTGCATAATGTATAAATCTCAGAGTTCATTTTTGGAAACCACGAAACTTTGTGTTCAGTTTCATTCGTCAGTCCGTTGTGTCTAATTCAAATTTGAATTTCCCGCTTAATATGACCGACTCGAGGTCCAATTGGCGCTCAATTTATTCGTTCGCGAGTGAAGTTAGCTGCAAACCGCGCCATTCGGCAACCGCCATTGCTGTGTCAGTGCTCCACCGCTCGTAGGTGTGAGTAGACGTTTCGTTCCAGTCAAAATATCAGTACTGTGGTAAGTCGCTATTTGCATTTAAACTTGAATTTAATTTCGATTTTTGTACATGTGGTTGTCATTTGTTCATATGTAGCTAGCTGATATTCAAAAATACTTAAGGAATCATAAATTTGAAACATAACCTCAAACTTAGTTCATTTTCGTCAGTACCCTGGCATCAGTCCTTTGTCTAATATTACGCCAGAGGACTGACGATGTTTCCAGGGTACTGATTTTTATTTTGTTTTAGTTTACTTTTACCTTAATTCTTACTAAGTGCATGCATTTATTTAATTTGGTTTCAGATTTAGACTTAATGGCGCCTAGAAAAAAACAAAAATTATCCAAAGACGATATATTAAAAAAGAAAAGAGAAGCTGAAAAAGCTCGCTTGGCTCGAATTAAAAGCAACCCCATCAACTAACTTAAACTTAACTTAACTTAGCTTCACACTTTATCCCTTGCGGGGTAGTCAGAGAGAACGGAGCGCCAAACGCTACGGTCTCTACATACCTCTTTCGCCTCGTCCACTGTCATCAACCTCTTCATACATGCCCTTCGGGGGGGTCCTCATGCTTTTTACGTGACCTTCCTCCAGTATCTTTGATACTGTGTTTTCGAAGGTCAACTGAGGTCTCCCCCTACCTCTCTTACCGCTCACTTTTCCATCATAAATCTTTTTTGCCATTCTTTCATCACTCATTCGTTCGACGTGCCCAAACCAGCTGAGCACGTTCTTCTTCATTCTCACCGTGACATCCTCGCTAGTACCTGCCATTCTATGTACCTCTTCATTGCGGATTCGATCAGCTAAGCTGACTCCGCATATCCTACGAAGAGATCGCATCTCCACAGCATTCATCTTTCTTTCATTCTTCTTCTGTAATACCCACGTTTCGCTGCCGTATAACAGAGTCGGTACCAAAACTGCATTGTGTACGGCCAAACGCGCAGCTGTGCTGACGTTTTGCCGTCTCATCAATGCAGCTAAGGCTCCGTTAACCTTGTTACCGGCAGCAATACGCCTTTCCACATCCATCTCGTATCTTCCATCTCTACTGAACATACTTCCCAAGTATACCACTTCATTCACTTGTTCTAATATCTTACTATTTGCACTGATCTTACATTTCGTCCTTTCTTCATCTCTTTCAAAAATCAGAACCTTTGTCTTATTCACATTGAGGCTTAGACCATTATATTCACATCCTTCTTTCAGAGTGGTGACCAATGCCTGCAACTCGCATTCTGATGATGCAATAAGCACTGCATCATCTGCGTACAGCAGGCAATTCACATTCAGGTCACCTACTTTCACTCCCATATCACTTTGTTTCACTCCTTGGAGACAGCTATCCAAATACAAATTGAACAACCAAGCTGACATGGCGCAACCTTGTTTAACACCCGATCGGATGTCAAACCAGGGCGACATGCCAGCTCCTACTCGCACGCAGGCTGAGTGATCTCTGTAAAGAGACTTTACAGCCTGCAGCAAAGGTCCGCTCACATTGTACCGGGGTAGTATCTCCCATAATTTCGCTCTTACAACTCTGTCAAACACCTTTTCCAAGTCCACAAAAGCACAGAAAACTTTTTGGTTAACGGCCAAAAATTTTTCCGTGATCATGCGGAGGGAAAAGATCTGATCCATACACCCTCTTCCAGGTCTAAAGCCCCCTAAAGAAGATTAAACAAGCTTTATCTGGAAATCTAGTAGACAAATACAAACTGTGGAGAATACAAAACAAAGCAGTAACTTATAAAAAAACTGGGCATAATCTTCCATGCAAAACAAAACCATAAAGAAAAATGAATGTGCCAAGTTTAGTTCAGCAATTTTTAGAAGATGATGCCAACAGCCGTCAAGCAGCAGGAAAGAAAGAATTCATATCTTGTAAACAGATTAAAAAACAGAAGAGATATTTACTCGATACTATGAAAAATCTTCATGAGAAAAAAATTGCAGAAGACTGTTTACAAGGCTGAAAAGTTAATTATTATTAAAGAAATTAATAGTTTCTAAGTGTTCAAATACTTATAAGATATGTGCCATTATTATATTATAAACACTTTGTTAAAAATTCAATAAACAACATTACACTTTCCATAAATTGGTGTTTTTTATCAGTCCTTTGTCATCCTCGTCAGTACCCTGGCAGTCAAATTCATAAAAATCGAAATATCTCAAAATCTATTTGAAAAAGTGACTGGCCCGTTTAGGATCAATATATTTGAAAGATTTCCTATCTGAAATACCCGAATTTGTGAGGATTTGAACCAAAAAATAGAGTAAACAAAATATCTCCAAAAGTTACCCAACTTTTGTAGAATCACCCATATATATATATATATATATATATATATATATATATATATATATATATATATGTTCACGCGATACTCGAACTACTTATTCTTTAACCGTTTGATCACTGGGGCGAAGCCGCAGTTAAAAAAAATAGAAACCAAAAAGTAGCACCTAAGTAGATGATTCTTGGTACATAGGATTTTCTTTTGTTACATATCATCTAATACGACACGTTACATTTATTTCTTTTTACCTTTTTAGGTATTATGATGGAAGGAACAAAATGTTCAAATAAACAGAAAAAAGTTCTGATAGGACTAACGCTATTATTGTTTGGATATAAAACTGCGAGGGCTAAATCAAATAATAAAGGTAAATTGTGTTATCGTCCCAGATTCACATAAATGAAAATAGCCCCGTAAAAATGTGATTTATTGTAGGTAGGCTCATACCTGTTATTTTATTTTTCTATTACAAATTTGAAATTTGCAAGTAGTAGACAAAATTTTGTCACTAATATTTAATTTATGTTAAAAAATTATCGACATGTATTATATAGCTTAAAAGTGATACAATAGCTTTAAACTAACAAATAACTAAATAACAAAAACAGCGCGATGATTGTGTGTGCGACTCCATTTGGAAATGATTATATTTCAATTATTTTCATGTCCTTGCTCTGGAAATGGCGTTGGATATCGCTGCTCATCACGCAATATCTCCAAAACTTGACGGACGGAGAGAGTGGAGTGGAGTGGATGGACTGTCCCAACGTTATGTTCCCTGTGCGTACCCTGACATAAACGAGAAAAATGCTGCAAAATAAAAACTGTAAAAAAGAAATAACCTATATAATAAATAATTCGAAAAACATGGTCTTCTAATATTTAGAAAAAAAGCTAAAATATAAATTCGTTTAAATCTCGTCAACTATTTTCGATACCTTTAAATTTACGGTATTATAAACGCATATTATACTAAACTGTTTTTTTTCAATTGTTTTAAAAAAGTTACTCTTCTTTTAAATTGCTGTTATTTTTTTAACATATAAATTTTATATTTAAAAAACTAAAAGTAAAGATAGTTATTAAAAAATAAAATATACACATTATTTTGTGAAGAATTTATTAATCTGTTAATACAATATCTAGGCATTATCGGCCAAACTAAAATTAAAGTAAGCTAAACAAAGCTATAGTTTACTCCAGACATTTTTGCTAGCATTACTATGAAGTGACAATCTCAAAAAAAAATTGAAATCACCATTACAAAATTAATCCACTTGCAACCTCTTAAAACAAATATTTTTAGAATACAACAAAGGCGTTATTACTAAATACGTGTGCATTAAAAGCATTAAGAAAATAATATTATTAAGAGCTTTCTTTAATATTAAAATATTTCTTTTGAAGTTTATTTATAAATATCCAAATTTCATCAGATATAGATAATTATTAATTCAAATAATTAAAAAACAATATAATATACACTATGCGGCACACTAAAAAATAACAGTATATTTCTCAAGCAAAAGATTTTTTTAGTGTGTCACATAATATAACGAGAATGTGTATTTACCAAAGCTCTTATAGACTAAGGGTCATTTTACACAAGTTTTTATATATACTAAAATATATTAAAGCTCGTGTATAGCCCCTTAGGGGCCATCCATAAGTGACGTCACACGTTAAGAGTTGAGTTCAGTTCTTAGTTAGTACTACTAATTACTTAAGTGTTGACGAAGTGTGACATTGTATGACAAAAAGTAGCGGGAGGTCCTTAATTTCGAGACATCACATTTCAAACATTTGAGTTTTAGGTACAGTAAATGTGACCAATAATGACAAGAGTGGGGGCGGGGTCAAAAAATCACGAAATTCGTGGATAAACGCAATTTATGGATAGCCCTTTATGGTAGTTGAAGTTGAATTTTGTTAGCATGGACGGTGATCTGGACCGCGTCTACGTGGTGCTGCCTTCAAAATGTTATCCACACGAAGTATGACTTCAGCGGCTTCAGATGCTGACAGAAGCACTTGTCGCTTCACTACGTACGATTCAGTAATACCGAGTTTCTTCATGTCTCCCACACGACCATTTTCCATATCTAAAAATGTAAAAAAAATATACGTAAATAGGTTAGATATAAACCAGATCTTAGTTCATATGAAGTGTACAAGCGTGTGAATGTAAACGCGACAGGTTGTAGATTCGATACCCACTCTAGGAAATTAAATATTCAATATTTTAATTTGCTTTCATATCAAGGCAAAGCGCGGCGTTGAGTTCTGCCACTCAACAAGTTAGCGGATGTGGCGGAAAGTGGGGAGTAGTTTCTTAACAATAGGGTCCTTTTACCTACCCTGTTTACATGCGGTATATACAGTGAAGCCAAAAAGAGATTTATTGTAATAAACATATTTAACTGAGGCATAGTGTTTGACTGTGAACTATGCAGTTGTGTTTTTACGCTGTATTCCTGTGTAGCCTGCTTTAAATCCAATATTCAAAACATAGTGTCGAGTACAGGAAATCAACGCCTCTCTTTGTTTTGTTGACATAGAGAAGAAATAAAAATAAATATTTTCTCCTAGTGAAGATAGTACACTATAAACAAAACGTGGTCCAAAATACCTAATCCCATCGTGTTCTCCCCCTGGGCGTGGTTGGCGCGCAGGCGCGCCACCAGGTCGGCGCTGTCGTAGCCGGCGTTGTCGGCCACGGCGGCGGGCAGGCGGCGCAGCGCCGTCGCGAAGGCCTCCGCCGCCGCCGCCTGCTTGCCGGCCGTGCGCGCCGCCGCCCGCGACGCCGCCTCCGCCATCAGCATCTCGCTGGCACCTGGCCGAACATATAGGCGTCTTACTCTCGTGTTCTAATGGCGTTTATCATTTTAAAGACAATATCCATATATTGAAAATTATACTTTATAAAGTATTAATATCTATTTAAAAAGAAACTTAAAAAAAAACAAAAACAAAATATCTTTTATTATTAGTACTTACCACCACCAAACACCACTTTAGGCTCCTTTACAGTCGCGGCCAGTACGCAAAGAGCATCGTGTAGGGAACGTTCAGCCTCATCAATCACTTGCTGAGTAGCTCCACGAATTACGATAGTGCAGGCAGCACCAAGTTCTACTCCAGAGAAACGGATCAAACATTCATCACCAATAAGTATCTGAAACATAACAAGGGCGGGCATATATTATATTTTAGTGATCTTTATCACATTGAGTTTACCACAGCTAATATATAATTAAAAAAAAATGGAAAACAAAAGAGGCAATAGGAACTATAAAAATATAAGTAATTTTCGTAAATAGTAATCTATCGCGTCAGTTGTGAGCTGATTCCAACTTAAGGAAATTATACAGTATTACCAATTATCATTTCCTCTCTCTAGTTACAAAACAAAGTCAAATTTGCAATGTCTCAAAAAATATGCAGAACGTGGAGAAGAGTGTCTTAACAATAGGTTCCCACATCTTACCTACAGGAAACTAAAAAAAATTGTTTTAAACTATAGATTAATATTTCATTTGCCAATGAATCATTACAAAAACTAACATTTTAGTTATACAGAATATGTCTATCTCGGCTATATAAAAAAACATTAATAATTAAATTACATATAAGTTTAACATACCTGTTCAATGACCTTGCAGTGACCAAGTTTGACTTTATCGGGTGAATCAAACGTAGATACAATTTCGCCCCCAGTAACAAGAGCGAGACGTTCAATGCCGTCAAAGTCAGCATGTTCTATAGCCATCACACCAGCATCAGCAAACAATTGCTCAGGATAATTGTAAATCAATTGCCTATAAATTGATAAATTACTTAGAATTTCTATAATGGTTCAAAAAACATGACAACTTAATTTTATTTGATATTATTACTACAATTGCTTGAAAATGTTATGTTATGGTGATTCATGCTTTATAAAAACATCAAAAAGTTATAATCTACACATATAAGAAAAACAGAACTGATTACACTTGGTATATGGAAGATATGTGAGAAAATTTAATACTGAAGACAGTTATAAATATAATAAGACCCAAAATATAGATTTTTAAATTTCTGTCTGTTTGTGTGTTTGTTCATGCAAATCTCAGAATCGCCTTAACCAATTTAAGTGCAGTTTTCACTATTATATTTTGGCAAACTTTCTTTATAATTTAGTATCGTTATATTTAATCAGTTCATAAATATAAGCATTGTGTCAATATAAAGTATATAGTTTGACAAAATTGCTACATAATAACTTTTTTATTGGCTGAAACTTTTGTTTTCTATTTATGTACATCTGTTGAACCCAAAAGTCATTCAAATTAGTATATAAATATTGTGTATTTCTAGCAGGTAAAGCTGCGAGTGGGTTACTAGTATTAAAATAAATTAATACCAATAAAAATGGTAACACACATAAAAACAATTATTATAATATGTAAGTTGAGACTCTTACCTATTTATAAATACATTGCATTTGTGACCCAGGATTTTGTTCACTTTATCCTTCATTTTTTCCTTTTCAGCAACCTCTAATTCAGCAATTTTAGCCATAGAGTCCACTTTGATAGTTGAACCAAATACTTTTATTTTGTCAGTGTCCATGGGAGTATTAGCTATGAGAATGTTGGCATTTTCTATTCTTTTAGGTTGATGTACTCCAACCTATAATTAGACAAAATAAAATTCATATATTTGAATGTTCGTTTATTGCGATTGTTTGTCACAGCTTGAGGTATCAATAAATTTATTTTCAAAAAATTATGTTTCTTTCCACGCTGTATCCCGTATATAGCTGGATAGGCAGATAGAACCAAGAGGTAAAACTATCTGTTCCCTACTTTCCCCTATTCTCGATACATTATGTGTTGGGTGGCGGAACTCAACGCTACACCTTGCCTTGATACCAGAGCAAAGAAATGAAAATGTATAAATCCCCTCAATGGGAATTGAACTCATAACTTTCCATTTTTCAACCACATTTGCACCATGACGGCCTCTTTTTGTAATATTTTTACATTTATACACATATTTATTAATAAGCCAAAACTTTATCCTAGGATAAGGAGTGAGGCTAGAAAAAAGAAAAAGATTAGAACAGGTAAATGAAGTTGTATATTTGGGAAGTATGTTTAGTAAAAGCAGGTACAGAATGGACATGCAAAGGTGTATTACTACTGGGTAACAGAATTAACTGTGCTTTGTCCACATTAACGGGCCTAAAGATGACCAAGTCATGAAATTGTGTGACGTTATTTATGGACGGCGCCTAAGGGACGGCGAATCGTCAGCATAGCTGTAGATTTGGCCATGTGGACTTTGAAGAAGAAGAAAAGGAAAAATCTATAAGTTGTGACGATGCAATCTCTTTATAGTATCAGTCAGTGGAGTCAGTTTAGGTCTTGAATCCTCAATGAAGAGTAACATCATATGACATGTATTAATATTGCAAGGATATCACACAATGAACAGGAAGGAGTGCAAAAAGGATATACAATGCAAGAAAGAAAAGAACCTCTGCAGGGGAGTTGTTTGACTTTAATAACAATGCTTGGATGATATTGGAACAACAGAAAGGGCAGCAGGGTCTATAGCATTTGGTTCTCCCATCTCTCTGGCCTGCTAGGAATAAAATCTGAAGATAACACTATGAACATACCTTTTTGTTTAGCAAAAAACCTTCATCTAAGAAAGATTCCTCAAGCAAACCACCAGAAATTTTAATGATTTGTATGGCTTTAAGATTTCCAGAACCTTTTAACCTTAAGACTGCATCAACAGCTAATTTAGTAAAATGCCTAAAAATAAAAATATATATATAACTAACAAGCCAAACTTCACCAGCTTTATATAATTACTATATTATAGTTAACTTATACAAAATCTTATTCAAATTTTAGCCTGTGCTATTTTGAATTATTTGATTTGATTGATTGATCTGTTCAGTAGTTCTATCATTAAAGTGGCACAAATCATCCTCATAAACAGCAGCAGCATCCTTATAAACTTTCACATTTATAAAATTAGTCATATAACATTAAAGGTACATATAATCAATATTGTATAATTAGGTATTTAAATTTTCAATACATACTCTTTATGATTAGAAAGGATTTTAGAGCTAAGTGTGGTACGAGCAATGTTCTCCAGATCACTCCTTAAAGCTGCTTCATTCATGTTTTTTTCATGATCAAAACTAGCTTCAGCTAAAGCCTGCCTGGCTGCTTCCACAGCAATGCGCCAACCAGCAATAATTGTTTGTGGGTGAAGCTTCTGTTCAACCAACTTTTCTGCCTCTCTTAACAACTCGGCAGCTAGAGTATTAAAACAATACATTACAATATAATAAGCATTATTGTACACATTACATACAAAGTCTGATTATATCACTGGGCAATTTAATAATATAAGCTTATATTTATATTGGTAAGTGAAAATAATGTTACCTAGAACTGTTACAGATGTAGTACCATCACCTACTTCTTCGTCTTGAACTTTAGACATATCAACTAAGATTTTAGCGGCTGGATTGTCAACTCCCACAGATTTTAAAATGGTAGCACCATCATTTGTGACTTCAACCTATGAAATGTAAATAAAATTAGTATTAACAGAGAATACATTTAAAGACTTGTTCCATACAATCAATAGCATTTGCAAATAATATACTTGGCCTGCATTTCTTCCATAAGATACCAATATTTTATCCATGCCTTTAGGACCAAGGGTACTTTTTACTAAATCACCAATTGCAATGGCCCCGATAAAACTGGACATACGAGCCACTTCGGCTTTTTCTTCTTCAGCCTCATTCTTTAAAATCCTTATAGGGTTTAGCGAAACCTGTAAGTAAATTGGTTAAAAAATGTAAAAATGTGCACATGTGCGGCTCCATCAAATAGCCTGATTATTATGAATGATAGTAATAGCAAAACTTTGCAAATAAAAATCTCTTACCATTGTGAGTTATTGGTTGATATTAAATAGGCGTTGAAATACGAACTACTGTAAAACCCAAGAATTATGTACAAATTTAATATAAGCAAGATATAATACGGTATGAATCCTCAAGCTCCGGGTTATAGATTAAAAATAAAAGAAAAGATCAAAAGACAACTTTACAGTATGATTAAAAGTTTTCATAGAGTAAGTAGAAAAAGCAGTTCTACCAACAAAAGAAAATGTTAACATTCTTAAAAATGTTACCTTATAAATATGAATTATAAATTACTGTATATGCCGAACTAATTAAAAAAAACATATAATAATTGATAAAATACACATAACACTCTAATGATATATACATAGCATAAATTTTTTACACATCACACTGTTTTTGACATATAATAATATATGTGTCGACTTTTTTTTAATCTCTTATATTCAAGAACTATATTTTTTGTGTGTTCGATTTTGTGTGTTCGATTTGGGGACCGATTATAAAAAAATATATCTTTTAAAAAGGACGTACTTCCCAGGTTGTCCCATTGACACCAGGTCAGGAATAGAATCTTTTAAATATTATAAGGACTTATAGAATACTAGATGAATAAGTTATTCCGATAAGCTGCTGATTATAGGTATAATCACTCAACTCCTAACGTTATTGTCTTTATACATAACTTTTAGATTACATAAATTGTATAAATGACCTAAAAACGAATATAGAATGTACATAGTAATGTAGATTTTAATAGTAGCAGTGTAGATATTAATATTAATATAATTGATATTTTCAAACGATTTCATAAAAGAGGAAATATTCGACGATTTTTGCTAAATGAACAAAAATAAAAACAAAAGTAAAAAAAAGCGTTTTTATATATAAAACGACTTTGTTTTGGTTTATTCTAGTTATATTGAAAAATTTGAATTATTGTTTTTTTTTTATAAAACTGTAGGTACAGTAGAAATTCGATTAACCAGACTAATTGTTGTAGTTAGGCATTCGGATAATCGAAAATCCGGAATTTATAAAAAAGCGGATTTTTATTATACGAGTATATAGTAAATTATGTTATCCAACTCTCCTGAAGACACTGGAGGACATAGCAGCGAAACGTGCCAGTTAAAGAGCTACAGCTACATATCAGTAGCAGTAAGAGTTATCACCACTAAAAGATAAACTTGAAACTGTGGAGGGGCAGAAGCTCATATAATATTTATTTACTATACAAACCGGTATGAGCCCGGATTTAAACGGCGTAAGATATCTCAAAATTTCATTGTATCAGATTTAACCAGAGCACGTTGTTTTGTAATCATACTCCGTGCTACTTTGAGCTGTAAAACAGTCAGTATCAGTGCAATTTCCCTCACAAGCCAAATCCACCGCCTGACCTTGAACTAGTCTTCAACGCATGAAAAACCGAGAAGCGGTTGAACCTGACGATATTCCGATCAGAGCGTGAAAATCTTTGTGCTCTCTTAGTATGTTCATGCTTACTGACCTTTTTAACCAAATTCTAAACACTGGAAAGACGCCACAAGAGTGGCGATATGTGTTATTATTTCCTTTATGCAAGGGTAGTGGCACTTTTCAAGATTGTGGTAGTTATTGGATATTCAGCTTATGAGTCATGCCAAGAAGAACTCTGAGTCAATATGGATTTTAGCCAGGATCGGGCATTATGATGGAGAAATCATAATGCCCGATCCTGGCATATATGCATAGGGAAAAAGGAAAGTTCTACATGTGACCTTTATTGATCTGCGGAAGGCCTTTGCATTGCGATCCAAAGGGATTTCTGAGGCCAATGTTGACATTATCAGAGATATATACCACGATTCTGCTGCTATAGTGAGGACTTACGTTGTCTATACAAAGCCCTTCTAGATTACGGTTTAGTAGGGCTCGGCTCTTACATCCAAAACCAGCCTTCACTCTCCGCCCCGCCCCACGACATGGTCTAGCCAATGATCTAGACACCGAGTACGACGTAAAGACCGTGCAAAGTGGAATAGACCAACGTGGTTTTTATATATTAATACTTACTTGAATATAGCCTAAGTTCGGGGTTTCTGCTTATTTTCTTTTTACCATTATATTTTTAAAAATATCGTTCCGTATACAATAATACTAAATTCTCTAGATTTTGTATAGCCTGTTAAAAATATTTAATCTGTAGTTACCGTCATGTTAAAATAACAATAATTCGTAATTCACTCGTTTGTCATTTCCGTATCATAAGTGTAAAGCGCCATATTTGTTTGTGATTGTCTTTCTATCATAAAGTATTCTATTTTTATTTCAAATCTGTAATCTATATTAGCAAAATAATGGATAACCCAAGTGGAACATCAGGACCAAGAGTAAGCGATAAACGCTTAGCTCAAACTCAAGCTAAAGTAGATGAGGTTGTGGGTATTATGCGTGTCAATGTCGAGAAAGTTTTGGAAAGGGATCAAAAATTATCGGAATTAGACAATAGGGCTGATGCCCTACAACATGGCGCTGCACAGTTTGAACAACAGGCTGGTAAGCTAAAAAGAAAATATTGGTGGCAAAACTTGAAAATGATGTTGATTATTGGTGCTATAGGAGCGATACTGCTCATTATTATAATTGTCTGGGCTACATCAGGATCTGGATCGTCTAGTGCGCCAGCACCAGCACCAGCACCACTGCCAGCACCAACTACAGCTCCTGTATCTGATGCATCAGGGCGATAATTTTTCAGAGAAATATATGTTTATCTTATTGTGTCTTACATATGATTCATACAACAATTGAACAATTTATGACTGATTATATTGATTGAAAGCAAAAAAAAACTATATTATGCTGTATTAAACTAGACCTTTTTAAAGGATTTGCATAGCTTTTGTTATATTGTACACCATTTTTGAAACCGATATTTGATATATATTCTATAAAATAAATTTTAACTGAAAATATAAATGACCAGTGCTATTTATACCTTTAAAATAAATATACTATTTTTAGAAACATCATTCTTAAGATATACTTACTTAAAAGTATGTATGTAATTTTATGCCAACTTTTGAAATATTGTGTTAAATATTATAAAATGTCTATTTATATAATGTCTAAGATGTTTTTGGAACTTATTTATCGCCTATATAGGCCTATTTGTATGTAAAATATATTTCCAAAAAAATACAAAAATTGTTTCTATATAGATAACTTAGTTATTTGTTGTATAGATTGTTATAAATGTGTCATCAAATGAACTTTAATATTGCTTTATTTTTTTTATGTATGCCAGCTTTATTTCAACTAACAAGCACAATTTGTATAAATTATATTAATTATTAAAGCACAAAAGTTAATTGATAGTTTTGTTTGTAGCTTGATATTGATTCTTAATTGTATTATTTAAGGAAAGGAAGGGATCTTGGTTTGATTCATTTACCGATTTTGCATTTCTGTCTGTTGACAGCTAACACCCAAAGGGACCAAGAATTATAATAATAAACAGAGCCTAAGGTCCTTCAGTTTCCGATACTGTCTTTATAGTAAAACATGTAAGTTAATCTTTTATATTAAATCTACATTAATATCTATGTCTAGGTGTTTTATATTATATAAAAGAAATAAATGTATTTTATTGCATTGTGCTGTGATTTCTTAGCCATTTGTTATCTACATGTTCTAGACATTATCAGTACTTAAAGAACAGATAAGACCAAAGATTATACATACATGTATTTATCTATGTGAAATGTATATCTTTCTTTCCAATTTGTCTTTTAGAGAATATTTAAAACAGTTATTTATAAAGTGTCTTAAACATTTCAAATGTTGGTCTTATCATTATTAAGCTATTATAATATACTAGCATTCTGCTACATTTAGTACTTTTAACCTTTAGCACAATAAGACACTTGTCTTAGAAAAAAAAAATGAAATTGCTCAATAACATGGCTGCCTATACAGCGACATAAGTGTGAAGGGTTGATATGCTGCTTTTATCAACCAATTTTATATTTTATACATTCAATCATGAACAACTTTTTCACAACTCAGATCAAATCAGAAAACAAGCAATCAATTTTTATCAAAAAAACAGAATACAACAGTAGGTCTTTTATTAACTTATGGTTAATTACATTTCTTAAGTTTTTTCTGCTTTATCCTGCTTATAGTGGGATAAGCTGAGGGTGTCTAGCTCCCCACTTGTAAACTGTAAAAAGTATTCAATATTCATGTTAAATAAAAAACAGTCAAATATTCATTTATTTTTTGTCTCAAAATGTCTTATTGTAACTTATTTATAAATTATAGATATATGGTGTCGTGGTCACCGCTTATTTTATAACTATTAAAATTTAAGTGTTTTTTTGTTCTAACAATAGTACAACTTTCTTATAGATATTTCACTATTTCTGCAGCACATATAGTTAAGTAATTAGATGGCGTTTCTAATGATTATTTCTTTATATGAGGCTAATTAAGAATTACCTCGTAATGTTATATCTCCTGTTCCTCAGGAGTTTCCATACAAAACGAAAAAAAAATAAAACCAACCTCTAAAAAAAAATTTTGAGATCTTAGCACTTAAAAAACAAAGTTCCGCTTTATTATGTTAGTATAAGTAGAGTAAAAATGTGCAAAAATTTGAGCAAACAGGTTAACCTACTCCTCTCTTGGAATTTACTTGCTTAAGCATCAAGCTTATTAAGATATATATTTTTATGGAGATGTGTTGAAAGTTTTACACTCTGACTCCTGCTACCACTAATTTTTATTGTACACCCATGTACTTATGTAGTAGTCTAAACATTAAATACTTTTCTTACTTTTAGTGACTTGATAAAACTCTTATGTTTAAAAAGGACATTCTTCTTCACATAACAGTTATAAAGTCCACAATGATACCATTTTTAGGTTGTCAAATAATTGATTTTTTTATGTTTTAACTATAATGACACGTAAAACTTATAAATTGTGCCTTTGTCTCTATATCTTGGATACAATGTTTTTATAGTTTTACAAGAGTTCCGTTTTTCTACTATTGTAGTTAGTTTTTGTTAAATTGAAAAGCTTTTTACCAGGTCGGTATGAAGCATTCCCCTCTAGGCTCTCCCTTTAGTACAGCACAGTCTTAACTGAACTTCCAGTTTCTCACAGCCCAAAAGAGCAAATCCTATTTTCTACTATGGTTGTGATTTTAAATAGACCAATATCTTAAAATCTTTAAAATTTTCCATCATATCCATTAATAAACTCGACTACAAAAACAATGTCTATATTTAGATATATGTAGCTATGTAGTTAGTAGTTAAAATATGATGTAACTGTTAGTGACGTATTCGGCTATGAACGCATATTTTGCCACTAACTAAATAATTATTCATAGCAGTAGGTGGTGCCTATAGTGTATCGTCACAGTATGTAGGAGGGTTATATGGACTTTGCAAGTTCTTAGTCCTGCGTGACAAATACAGTAGGTACACCTACACCTCAAATTAAATATTTCATACAAGCGACTTAAATGGTAACTTATGAATATAGGAAACAACCAGTTCCGTCTTTACCATAAGGGCACACGGGACCCATACACAAGGGCTTCGACATGAATGGCCTGTAAGCAATATCAGCGTGTTATAATTTCTTTTTTAGTTTTGCCTAATATCAGTACGCAATGCCTCGAGAATTCGGCAGAAAGAGGGCAACGGAGTGTTTTAACACTGTAAGCTTCCTTTGCCTACCCTGCTTGTTGCGGGATACAACGTGAATGCGGGATACAACGTGAATGCGGGATACAACGTGAATGCGGGATACAACGTGAATGCGGGATACAACGTGAATGCGGAATACAACTGATTTGATTTATTTTTCTCTAATATAATTGATAAGTTCTGTTAATTAATATTAATTAGATATTACCTACTGACGCAAGAGATACCTGCTACGTTGTATAATAAATATATAATCATGTGAATAGTAGCCTGTTATAAAACTTCTTATTAATCTATAAGTCTCACCATAATTTATTAAATTACTTTGTTCGTATGTACTTAGAAGATGAAATATTAATTTAAGTTTATATTTTCATTTCTTCGCCCTGGTGTCAAGGGGAAAACGCGGCGTTGTGTTCCGCCACTCGACACGCAATGCCTCCAGAAATTAGCGGAAAGTGGGAAACGGAGTGACTTAACACTAGGTTCCCCCTGCCTACCCTGCTGTGTGCGGGATACAGCGTGAAGCTGAAAAAAGGAAAAAAAAGTATGTGCTTAGGTAGAAAAAATACTACACGTTTAGTATTCGCATTCAAAACATTTCTTTTGCTATGTTAGACGATAAAGAGTAATTACTAGAACAAGGTCCTATATATGATACGCGACATTGAATAACAATGATATCTCGTTAATTAAGTTAGTGGTTAAGACAATACTACTAAATATAGGTAAATATAGACTTAATATTATTTAAATAAAACATTCATAAGTGCTTGTTAAATAAGAGGCATCTCACACAGTGGGATTTTGGGAACCTAATGCTGTGACACTCCGTTTCCCAATAAGACACTTTCCGCTGAATTTTTGAGGCATTGGGTATTGAATAGCTCTATGCTTTGCCTCGTTTCCAGAGTGAAAAAATGAAAATAGTCACAAATAATAATTAATTTTCCCGATTACGAATCGAATCCACAACCGTCGTGTTTACATAACAAGCTTGTACCACGGCGCCACGACGACCTCGACAGATTCCAATCATGTCTAAAAATGTACAGAACTGAAAACGATGTTCGATATATATATTGTGGTTTACGACTTACTAATGCGATTATGGTATTTATTGCTTTGATAAATAGGTAGGCATTGTGATTTCGAAAAAAAATACATAGAATATTAGATTCACACTGAGTCCCGCACACAGCAGGGTAGGTAGAGGGAGCCTAGTGTTAAGTTAATTCCGTTCCCCACTTTCTGCCGAAATCTGGAGGCATTGCGTGTTGAGTGGCAGAACTCAACGCCGCGTTTTTGCCTCGACACCAGAGCGAAGCAATGGAAATATAAATTTAACCAGTCGGTTTTACAGTCACACATTGTGCCCTGCGCCACGACTTGTCTCTAGAATATAGACAATGATAAAACGTATGGTGCGGTGACGTTGGAAACTACATCAATTTACCGCAATCAATGCAGCAACAATGTCCCTACTCTGGAAATCGCGCGATTCTAGGTACCCATGTTTTGCACGCAGTGGCAAAATGTGCATTTGCTTGTTTATAAATGTATAAGGCTCTAGTACAGTACGGCCAACAAGTGGCTGCCCTGATGTAAATGGCTGTGCAAATTTGATTTCACGATTTTTCTTAAATTTGATAAAAAAAATCCCGAGTGAACATTGCACAAAAGTTCCACTTGTTGACGGAACCATAGCTTATGATAGAGCAATTGGAAACGTGCAATCGCGCGAAAAGCGTCATCTGAACAGGCCCTATGTCATTTTAGCTTATGTCTATTTAAACTGTAAAAACAAAATAAATTGTAAAAGTGTTTCATTATCTTAAACGTATAATCACATACCCACGCACCTACATATAGGACGTGTGACCATATTTAATTTCAACGAAATATGAGGCCTGTGGAGTTTAATGCGGAAACCAAGTCCAAGATGTAATTTGTTGCGCTCTGCTTGTTGACAGAGTGACAAATCATCATCGACCTTCGCAGCTACAGATTTATGTCAGATAAATACCGCATGTTTATTAAATAGTAGTTATAAATTGAATATGATTATGTTCTAGACACATATAAAACATATTTTTAACAAAAAAACCGACTTCAAACAAACAATGCAAATTTAAGATAAGTGATTTTCTCATGGATAATATTGTCAGAACTGGACCAAATTAAAATGGGACCACACGGGTTGCACCAGCTTTCAAATAAAACAAGAATTATCAAAATCGGTTCACCCAAATCAAAAGATACAGTCTAATTGTTAACTCCTTTTACATAAGCCGGTTAATAAAAGAAAACACATTATTATTATATATATATAGGTATAGGTATAACATGTATATTTAATATATCCGATAGTTGAGATATTCTAGTTTTTGCAAAATTATACTTATTACCTGTCATTACGGCTATTATATTAGAATTACGGCTTTTAATAATAAGGAAAACATAAAAAAAGTAATCGTGCTACATAATAGATTATATGAGTGTGCATCTACCTTTAGTAGTATTTTTGTAGTAGTAAGTGTTTATGTTATTGGGATCTATACGTAATCGCGTCACACGAAATACAGGTATGGATAAAAATCGTGAAATGAAAAAAAAATCCTACGTCCAAACTGTTGAGGCATCTTGATTAATTTCTTTAGGTATAGGTTTGAAATATTTTACCCTATATGCTGTTTCCGTAAATGGAGCGCTGCCTCTTCCACCCTGTATACTTCGACTTCGAAGTTACAGAGTGATTGATATAAAGCAAATCTGACCATATTCAAGATTTATAATATGTGGCTCATGTCTTTGTAACGTATAGATTAAAAGATTTTGAGTAAAGAACAGGTCGGTTGGTCCGTGCCTACTCCAGAACGGTCTGGTGCCCCCTATTCAGATTGACGAAATATGTCCAATAAGCTACTTTCCTTTTATTCACGATGGCAATGACTCGCGAAATAAAAAATATATAAACTAGCTTTAGTTAATACTTTTTACGCTTTCTTAAATTTTTTTTACTAGTATCGCGTACCTTAATAACCGTATGCTGTGTGATATAAATTATTGCAAGCTTATGATAACATTGCTTTATTTCCTAGGAATTTAATGAATAAAAACAAAATTAAGAATATTCGAACTTTCTTTGCAAAAAACTCTCAGATTGGTTAGCAATCTCCTATTAGCGCATCTGTTGTTAACACAACGTGTGTGAATGCTAAATCCAAGTCTTTTGAACATGAATCTATCAAGAGATATTAAATTCAAGGCTTGAATATTGTTAATAATTATTATTGAACAGTGTTTAATTAAACCAGAGGCCAGTCGCGGCGCAGGGGCACAAACTATAAAACCGACTGGTTGTGGGTTCGATCCCCACTCGAGGAGATGAAATATTTACTTAAATTTATATTTCGCTCTGGTGTTGGGGCAAAGCGCGGCGTTGAGTTCTGCCACTCAACACGCAATGCCTCTAGAATTCTGCAGTGTGCGGGATACAGCGTGAAGCTGATTTATTTATTTTTTTTTTTTGTTTAATTAAATTGGATTTTTATTTCACTTGAAACAACTTCTTTAAAGACCCTTTTAATTCGACTCTCTACGCGATCTCTGTAAATAAAGGTTTTCTGTTCTAAGAGGAGTTATTCCTGGCTTTTTATGCCAAGGTCTGCTTATCTGGCATCGACTTACCGATACCTACTCCAATTTGCTTTGGTCTTCAATATCTTCGATGGTGATTGTGAAAATTGATCTTAGCGAGATTTGAACCCGCGCTTATTATCCCTAAGTATAGAAATTATAAGAAGTTTCAGAAAATTCAATAATAAAATGCTTATTGAATTAGCAAAAGCCTGAAACTAAAATTTTGGCGGGCGAAATATATTATGTTCGTATAAATTTATTTATGAACAGATTAAAACTAAACAATAATAACAACAAAATGTTAACATTTTGTAAGGGAAATTTGTCCAAATTACAATAATGAAAACAATGTTAAATCGGTTAAGCCAATTCTGAGATTAGCGTAAACAAACGCACAGACAAACCATTAAAAATTTAAAGATATATTATTTTGGGTTCTATTACATTTAATAAATATCCACAATACCTGTTTAATTATAAAAAAGCTAAGCTTAAGCATAAAATAGTGTCATTGCGGAGGTAGGACGGTAGATATCCGGCAGCATTCCTAATACACCTTGTTATTGACAGCTACGACTACGAGTATCCGTTGTTCTCCATTATAAACTGTTCCTAATTCGCCAAGTCATTGACCTTTTTGCTTTCTTAATTCTTATTATGTTTTTATTCACGTATCATATCTATATTTTTTTTGTCATATAGGAAATGTTTTTATTTTTAAATAATATTATGTATTTGTCAAGGAAGTTATAAATAGGTACTTATATAGGATAATTATAGGTAAGTTAGAGATATTTTATACTCGATTGTTAAACATTTATAATATTCACATTTACCAAAATTTGTATTTAATGATTTATAGCAAAATAGTATGGATATATAAATAATTTTGGCTACTATAATTATTGTTTGAAGGACCGGGCACTTCTTTCAAGTTTAAATTCTTGAAAAGGTATTTTATAGAAATTTCCAAATTAGGCTGGAAAAAAAATATCTTTGTAATAATTTGTTGTAAGTACTTAAAAAGTAAGTAGATTTGTTACTAGATAGCTACTTCTTTTACATACTTTAATGTCAGTATATATTATAATATTGAATGTTTTATTTGTAAATTCTTAATAAGCGTTTGTCAGTAATTCAGTACTTAGAAATAATTGTCCCAGAGCTATTTCTTACAAGGAATTCGATTTAAAATTCCTCACACGGTCTCCGCTGCAGAAAGATCGTGCCTTCCTTCGTTTACTTACCTACTTCACGGTTACTGTATTTTCTATACCTACATCAATCTTACATGTCTATGGGTAGTACCGACTACCTATTCACGTACAATAGAATAAAAATAAATAAAATAAATAAAATACATACAATTGAGGCCAGTTGTGGCGCAGCGGCACGAAGTGTGACTGTAAAACCGACTGGCTGTGGGTTCGATACCCACTCGAGGAGATGAAATATTTACTTAAATTTATATTTCCATTTCTTCGCTCTGGTGTCGAGGCTAAGCGCGGCGTTGAGTTCTGCCACTCAACACGCAATTCGGCAGAAAGTGGGGAACGGAGTGTTTTAACACTAGGTTCCCTCTGCCTACCCTGCTGTGTGCGTTATACAACGTACAATAGAAATCTACTATTATGTAGATGTAATATGATGGATTTTGTGTGGCGCGCAGCTATAAAAAGCATTGCTGGTGTACCGCTCAAGGCCACCAGTTAGTACTCGATAGAAATTGTTTAACATTAGTTACTATTGTATGCTGGTTTTTATTATTTTTATACAACTTCTTTTTTAGGCCAGTCGTGGCGCAGAGGCACAAGTGTGTGACTGTAAACGCCACTGGTTATGGGTTCGATCTAAATTTAAGAAAATAAAGTTAAAATTAATTTATATGAATTTATTTTTCTTTTTTCGCTCTGGTGTCGAGGCAAATCGTTGAGTTCCGCCACTCAACACGCAAACAACAACGCTGCGAATAATGTGGAACGGAGTGTCTTAGCACTACCATGTGCCTACCGTACTATGTGTGGGATACAGAATGATTTTTTTTATTTTAATTTCTTTTTTATCTTTCTTTATCACCTGAATTTGGAGTGCACGTAACATTCTAAACATTATGATCATTATTTAGAGGTAAAGCAAATCCACAATCGCAGTCTACAATTAAACAGATTCAAAAGGCGACATTATAGTGTTATCATATATAGGGGAATAATTAATTACAACTCTTTGGTTATTAAATTATCATTGGCGTTGGATTTGTAGAAATAGCTGATCAAATAATCACCACATCAACCCCCGCCATACTTTACATGCATTTATTTGTGTAATGTTTGTAAAATTTGTAAACATAACTGAAACTATAGCAAAAACACATAAAAGCGAATATTATCTAATAACTGACATCAATGTCAAATTGGAAAAATATGAATTTTAATTATAAACTAAAAATTCAAATTGCATTTTTAGCTTTATAAAAAGCAGAAATAACATTTCCTGTTTATAAAAACCGTGATATTAAACAAATCACTCATCAAATAGCGTACATGTTGTAAAATCAAAATACATTATATTTTTTAAAGATGGTATTAGTTTGGGTTATTATTATATTCATGTGGTTTTTTATTTGGAAATATCTTCCACAGGCTCGCAGATGCTCGTGCGTTTTTTTAAATTTGCGTTTATTATATATTTGTACAAGACCATAGGCATATGTATTTCTGAGGTTTCTTCCAATCTAAGGTCCATTTCTTTTTCTTTTTTATACTGGTATTATTACTTATTTTACTTTATTAATATTATGCAATACTACGGCGTTGAGTTTCGCCACTTAACACACACTGCCTCCATAATTCGGCATAAAGTGGGGTACGGAAGGTATCTTAATAGGGACGAAGTGTCTTAGCACTAAGTTCCCAGGTTCCTCCTGCCTATTCCGCAATGTGCGGGATATAGTGTAAAGCTACTAATACAAATTAATTTATATAATTATTTTAAAAAGCGGCTCTGACTGCAATAGAAACTCTATAATATGTCAATTTTACAAGAACTGTATAAACGAAATGACCAAGTTTTTCAAATGAACAGGTAGTTATGTCTGTAGAAGGTTAAACATTGTTCGCGGGTTAGGTAACTTCCATGTCTACATATGTACAATGTATATGGCTTGCTGTTTTTAGCTACCTACGATAATGACGTAATATACGTCACAAACAAACAGCAGGTTGACCGCGATGTCTTCTTATGTATAACCTTGCAAAATACTGTTAAAAGTCAACGTTATCAGTTTATACTTACTTATATGTATTAATTAATAGGTTTTTAAGAACTTATAAATTATAATCGATTACACATATATGTACATAGCGGATAGTTCCATTTCAATAGTAATTTCACAAAAAAAAGCAATTAGTACTTTTTATTTAAATAATTTATAAGTGCAAAATATATTTCGGATAGATCAGCGTTGTTAAGCAACATGATTTTGGAAAGACGGCCCTGATGTTTAGGCCCAAAATTAATTATCTGATCTGAATAAACATAGTCCCGCTTTTCCATGGATGGATTATTTCACGTAGTTTAAGAAATCTTGTTTAATTACTTTAAGTAGGTTCTAACAAATTCAAAGAAATATAAAGTACATTCCTAAGTAATGTTTAAGTTATAACCAGTCTAGGTAAAGATTTAACTGCCCTACAGGGTGAAATACTTAAACGTTTTTCTATTAAAACATTTTACATTGCCATCTATCACCATTATAAACTTTCTTTAAAACTTAAATAAATGAATATATCATGGAAGTTATATAAAGTTATAAAAACTATAGTCTATTGTATTTTTTTTCTATATCTCGCATTAAGCGAAAGGATCCCACTTTTTGACTTACAACTTTTAAAAATTTCTCTTTTCCCCCAGGTAAAATCTGACAACGCTGACAAATACCTGTGTCACATAAAATTTCGGAAAAGTAAACAATCATTTTCTATGTGCAATTGATTAAAAATAACCCCTGAATAACTAACATGTTTAAATACACACAACATTACCATAAACAGCAAAGACATATTCAGATATAATGATTCATCAATTAAACAACACGACGGTAGTCAGCAGGCACCTCCATCATGCGCCAGGCATCTCGAGCTCGAGATCGTCGGCGGAGTAGATGTGGAATGAGCGAGAAGTACAGTGTGGGACGAATGACGCCGAGCGAGTTCGAACGTGAGGCTATTTAAAACTGCGCGCAGGCCCCCTGGCGCCGAGTCGACGACTAATGATCAGTCCTGCCTTGTCTACTAGCGAGTGCGAAGCGACACCGTGAACTGTGTTTACACTCAAACGTCTCCCAGTCAGTGTTTGTTTAGTTTCGACAGTTTCCACACGACGCACACGTGAAAATGGCTGACAGTGGTCTGAAGAGAAATATTCCTATCAAGCTCGGAGATTTTTCAGTTATCGACACCGAATTCTCAAGCATCAGGGAAAGATTTGACGCCGAAATGAGAAAAATGGAGGAAGAAATGAGCAAATTCCGATCGGAGCTCATGAACAGAGAGAGCAATAACTTTTTCAAGAGCTCTACAAGGTATTTGTCAAGATTTTTTAATTTGATCAAAGTTTTAGTAGCCCCAAAATTTTAGTTATTAAGCATGTCTTTTCGGTTTATTTAACCATGTGTTATATTTTCGTTGATTCATATCCGCGGTAGGTGATTCATTATGCAACCTTATAAGAATATTGGTATTTTAGTAAGCGAACATATTTGTACAATTTACATTATTATTCTGAATGTTACTTTAACGTCGCCGGCCCTGTTTTCCTAAAAGGGAATCTTGAATTAATGTGATCGGGGATTTCGAAAGAGTTGTCCACCTCGGGCGACCTCGACGACAGTTCCACGAAAGTAGTTATATTCAAAAGGCATTATTCGGGATCATTCCGCGGAACGGCATCAACTGCAGACATCTTAGTCGGCTCCATTTAAAGCGTGCAGCGATACGTAAGCCCGACGCGGGATGATGTCATAAATAGAAATAGCGCCGGCCAGCACCTATCAACAATTAACATACGAAATAGGGAATTCAAAAAAATGTGTACTATAAAATGATAAAAATATAGGTATATTTTTAAAAAGTAGTATGCAATTCAATGGATATAATATTACTTTTCTACATTCAATGACTACGTAAATGTATAAAAACTGCATAACGCTAGCTTGTTTTTGCGAAAACCGGTTTATGTTTATTTCATCGATATAAAACTTAATGTAAGTAACAATATACCTACGCGTGCTCTGTAGGCACTGAGGTAGTGCTGCGTCTCGATAAATATTAGTTTGATCGCACTGAAATAATGTTTACTGCGTGAAACCATAGACGACCCAGTTACAAATTGGTTCACACAAGTTGCGTGACGTAATAACGCACTATTGTAATTAAGAAATGAAGACTTGGCAGGTCGAAGAGTTCGGTGAACATCAACAAGGACGTGGCTAGGACGACCTCTACGTATTGATTTTCTAGGAACTTCAAATATATACCAGACATTACATATAGGTACAAATTTATTGGAAAGCTTGGAATAATAAGTTTGATCACGTCAGTAATATATTTTAGGTTCTTACTCAATTGTAGCAATGAGTAACTGGTCCGCCCATACATACAAGCTTTCTTGTTTGTAACAACGTGGGTAGTTCGCATTTGTAATCGATTCGAAGTTTGAAAATGACATTGTTTAACAAATCGATTAATCATTGATTGTAGATTTATTTTTATAAGTTAATATATTAAAACAAAATCAAATTATTCTCATATCTTAAATATATTTTACGCTAATGCCATTATCAAAATATTTATTTTTATATTTTTATTATAATATTCACATTTTAATTTTGCAATAATGCTTATATTATTATTCTTTTGCATTTATATATTTTTATGAAGCTTTTTAAACTATAAAATTATGAAATCGATTCTGAGATAAGGTGTTTTATAGTTAAAATATAAATCTAACAAAATATATTGCTTTTTGCATGTCTTACAATTTCGAATCTGTTTCCTCCGGAGGAGTAACCAAGTCGTCAGAGAGGTAAAATATATATAGTATAATATTTATAGCATAAATTATAGTGTTTTATGTTTTAATAATATAATATATACAGGCACATGGTCCATACACTCCTATGTAAGATTTTGTATGTACACGCACTTGACTAACATGCAACATATTATGTACCTATGTATAAATGAAATGCATCACTCATAACTCTATATATTATATTTATTATTAATATGAGAACGATCAAATACTAAAGCCCATATTATCAAGTATTTTTTTTCTCAGTTGATACTATAATATAAGGTATTGGTAGCGGTAGAAAAAAATTGTGTAGATACCATTTCATGCTCTACTTACGTACTAAAGAAAAATACCTACAGTATTTTGAGATCTTTAATTTCTTTTATGCAATACCAAATTAATAAAATAAAAACTTTTATGAAATAAAAATCCTAAAGTAGAATGAAGTAAATTAAATAATATTGTTAAAAGCATTCGGATACAGAACACCAAATTCAAATCACTACAAAATTTACTTAAATAATTTTGATTAAAATTATCTTTAACGACTTTGCCACGTTATGATAACGTATAGTTGCTGCTTTATGATATTATATTTAAAAATAAATCAGTTTTAATATGACTTTACTTCAAGAATAAACATACAATATATCTGTTTGTGTGTAACTGACTGTTGTTTGCTACACTGCTAAAATGGACAACATTTTTGTGATATATTGGATAAGTTGATGAGATCATTTGTTGACAATAACCTTGTATCTGCATTGGCGAGCATGACATCAGCCTTGTGAACTGTGATCATAATCAATTACTACAATAGTAGAAAAAAATAATTATTTACTTGAATATGTAACGAAGAACTAAAAAGAGACACATATCTACTATACATACTATACATACTAGTATTTATAAGTTTCCCAGTTAACAAACAATAGGTACTTATCTCTAACTATAAGTACTTGCCTCTGGATAACGTATCCAGAGAGCAGAGAGAGAGAGAAAGTGTACGATAAAGCGGTGGCTTGTTAAATTTAAATTAAGGCAACATTTTTAACATTTTTAAAGTGTTATTCCACACTTAGGAAAGAAAAATACTTATTTAGAAAACGTATAAAAATTTGAACGTAGGGGGACCCGAACCCACGCCTCCTGGAAACCGACCAGGCGCTCTGACTACTAAGTCATATGAGCCTAAGAGAAAGTATGGCTTAGTGGTAATAAAATAATTTATTATCGGTACATTATAATATTATATAGACTTAAAATAGACAAAACATACCAAAATTCATTTACTAAAATGTGCTTCTTAGTATTTCACAAATTGGTTCCGAGAAACAACCGCGTTAACTCAATTTTACATGCCGCCTTCTTTATAAAAGGGGTTATTTTATTTCGTGTTTATCGTACAATCGGCTAAAAAAGTTAGTATATTAAATATTTTAGACTTACAGTTACAACCCGACGGCATGAATATTAACGGCATGAAATGTGCACATTTTGTCACGATATTCAAAGGTTTCCAGTAAATATTCTAAAATAACGTGGCAACAACGCGGTCTTTGACCGGGAGAGGTATTTTTTTTAAATAAAAATTTAATCAACTTTACGGACGGTCCGATATGAAGTTGTTGCTAACGAATAATATTACTGTAAATAAATAAAAAAACAATATAAATGGGTACCTATAGCTTTTATTTCATAATATTCTACAAATATTTTACTAAGTATTTGTGTTTTTTTTCGAATGCTATTAGATAGCCTTACAAAGAAACAGATGCAAATAATGAAACGTTATATAACTACATATGATTTTGTAATCACACTGTACTTTCGATTGATTTGTTAAGTTGGCAGTGAATACAATAAAAAGGCAGTTGTTGTAATTTAAACTAATTAATTATACTTTTAACTTATAAAAAATACCTTAAATAACATAAGTCAGTCGAAACTACGGAATTCTTCTTAAGAAACTTTCAGTATAGGGAGTAATAGTTAATTACATTAATAAATAAATTCAAGAATAATAAATAAACGGTGTACGTTTCCAGCACCACCACATCGTCACAGCACAGTGACAGCAGACAGCTGGCTGAGCCCAGCCACTGGGACAGCTTAAACTCTCCTTTAATTCAGGATGAAGGCGATGGCAAGTCTCTTAAACTCAGATTCGATGTCAGTCAGTACACGCCCGAGGAAATCGTCGTGAAGACAGTCGATAACAAATTATTGGTAAGGTTTTAATTTTTGTTACCACTTTACCACTGGAGAACGGAGTGTCTTAACACAAGGTTCCCTTTACCTACCCTAATGTTATATGTGGGACACAGCATGTAGCCGAGGTTTACCACTTTTGTCTATAAACTATAATTTTTGTTGCAATCAATGAGCATTTTAAATTTATGTTTTCTACTAGTCCCATCACAGTTATATCGAACCAGTGGTCACTATATCATATTTTTTAAATAATTTATCAACACGTTTCCATTGCTGGATTATTCTAATGATAACCAAAACATATTCCAGGTTCACGCCAAACACGAGGAGAAGTCAGAGACGAAGTCTGTATACAGAGAGTACAACCGCGAATTCCTTTTGCCCAAAGGAACCAATCCTGAGGCTATCAAATCGTCGCTGTCCCGAGACGGCGTCCTGACTGTGGAGGCGCCGTTGCCGCAGCTCGCGATCACCGACAGGAACATCCCCATTCAGAAACACTGAGGCGGTTGTCGATTCCTCTCTCGACAGCAGCTATTCCATACTACTGTTAATAATAATTTATTATAATTTACTATAAGGAGTATTGGATATATTCAGATATTTATTTTGAATCTTAATTATATGGAATCTCATCGTTTTTAACATGTGTATTGTTAGAGTTTTGAATTATTTTTTAATTATTCCAATTATACCTGCTCTTGGCAGCGGAGCACAGTTGCGGTTAGCACTGTACGCATTAAATATTGCTTTTAAGTCAATGCTTTTTCTGTGATCGTTAAAAATGATGAAAATTATTTCGATTTCACGAAGATCACTTTTTGATATTCAAGCGGCATGCTGTATTGCACCGTTTTAAATGTTTACCCACGTGTTATATCTGAATTCTAAAGTGTATTCGGCCTACAACCACTTAGAATGGAGCTTATATGAAGTGTTCGGTGATTTTAGTGCAATTGGTCCTATAATAGATTCACTATAACTTATATGATGTAATGTTTATTAATCTTACATTATTTATAGGCAGTAATAACAATAATAGTAATGTGAACACGATGTTAACAGCTTTTTACTGATACACATTTATATTTTAGTACAACCAGTTGTTATAAAAATTGTAGATGTCAATAAAATGCAGAATTAATGTTTGTAGTTTTTTTTTGGTGAGATGATTGTAAGCCATGTCCAGTTTCGATTTGGAAGTACATTACGGTAAAAAAGTCGTGGCTGCCCTGCACTCACTTAAGATGAAAATAATCAGTAAGAAATAACCTAAAATCAAATCTGCGCTGCCATCTACAGCTAAGTTTAGGGTGGCCACAACTTGTTGGCCGTACTGTACACAAAATATATTCGTTAAAACAACATAATCGTGGTCTTATCAAAGCGTTTCATATAAAGGAAGGTACGTAATTGTATTGTAAAACAATGAAAGCGGATACTATTGCAATTACAATCGATTAGTTACGGTTGGTTTACCGATACTCAATAATTTGAATGTCACGAGAATTAAACAAATTTAATTTATGGACTAATTTGAATATTGGAGATGGATGAATAAACAATTTAAAAAAGAATGTATACCGATAGCAGTAAAGACAACGCTTACATTTTCTCGTAGTTTCTCAGGAGTCCTATCTCTGAGAGACTCCTATTATTCAGTTGCAGAGGAATTATGTAGTGTCAGTCAATTTTTTTTCTATCTTTTCCGATTACTAATTCCGATACCTAGAGTGTAATTTGTTCAGAGATCTAGTTTTCACAGTTTTTCACATATAACATTTTTTTATAAATATGTAGGTGCGACATATTTAAATTTAAATATTATATAAATAATGCGGACACCATTTGCCTATTCAAAAAAATACACTCTAGAGAAATTTTATACCTCCACCATCATCTTCATTCAGGCATGGACGCACCACGACGGTAATATTCAAACAATATTTATAAACATATTGTAATAACACCTACCTATGTACATACAAAATGGCACAATCACACGACGACGTAATCATTTATTTTTTTAATACATTTAAAAGCAGCTATTTCATACATATTAGAGTAGTGGAAACTAGTGTTAAAACACTTCGCCTCCCCCACACATCACATTGCTCAATTTTCTGCTGGAGTAGCTCAATTCCGTGTCCTGTTTTGTTACGGCGCAGGAAAATAAAAATATTTCAGTCCCCCCAGGTGGGAAATATAAAGATTTTTTTAGGGTCTTACTGTATCCTACCACCTATCCTACCAAATAGTACCCTACTAGAAAAGGGAACCTAGTGCTTAGACACTACGTTCCCCATTTTCTGCTGAATTCTCGAAGCATTCCGTGTTAAGTGGCCGCAGTCAAAGCCAAGCTTTTGCCTTGACACGAGAGCGAAGAAATGAAAATATTTTATTTCCTCGAGTGGAAAACGAGCTCTTATCTGTAAAAGTAATAACATTTTTCTTTCTACCTTCTATAACTGGTTTTTTAAAATTTTATTACTCTTTGCGTAAATAGTGTATATTTTCAAAGGGCATAATTTTTATTAGTTTTCATTATATAAAAGGCTTAAAAATCAACGCGATTTGTTGAAAAGAAAATTTGAATAATTATGACCTGAATAAAGAACTGACAAGCCATCATGTTTACTTAAACGTTAGACGCTGGCCCCTGTAACCCAGGTAATCATTTAAATTTTCAAAGATTTTTGGGAAATCTCAAAGGTTTGTCTCTGTCAAAATATAATGCTAATTACACTTCACACCTAATAATGTTTTTCAAGGCGACATCTTTATATTTTATACAGTTTAGCTTAACGTGGTCCCCATCAAAAATTTCGTGGTTCACAAACAGACAAACAAAATTTCTAAAAATCATTGATTCATATTCTATTACTTTTTTCTACTACTACTACTAGCTTCACGCTGTATCCCTAACGGAGTAGTCCCTAACGTAGTAGAACGGAGCGCCAGACGCTACGGTCTCTACATACCTCTTTCGCGTCGTCCACTGTCATCAACCTCTTCATACATGCCCTCGGGGGTTATATGTATATATGTATATAATAAATTTGACCTGTTATTATGCTATACATAAGCCAGACAACTATGATATTTTTCGAGGACAGTCGTGGCACAGGGCACAAGCGTTCGACTCTATATGCTGTATGTTGTGGGTTCGATTCTCACTCGAGGAAAAGAAATATTTATTATTTTCATTTCCTTACTCTGGTAATGAGGCACAACGCGCTATGCCTTCAGAACCCGGCTGAAAATGGAGAACAGAAGTGTCTTAACACTAGGTTCCCTGGTTCCCTCTGTCTGCTATGCAAAGTGCTGCAAACTGCAAGGGGATACAGTGAAGCTAAAAATATATATTATAAAATATATATATCTCTCACGCAGTCATCAACTTACTGTAATTATGATAATAAAAAAAAATATTGTTGTTCATCATTTAGGTATATGTAGGTACTACTGTATACCTAACAAATAACACAAAAAAAATTACATTGCAGATCTCACACCAAAAATAGACTAAACAATATATATAAATAAACATACATTAAAATCAATAAACATTAAATAATTCTTCATCACAATCATAATTTTGAAACGTTGACAGTAATAAGACTAATGTGCTCACAAACTACGTCGACTATACTTGCAAATTGTAAATAACGTGAACACGCACCGAAGATTCGGGATTAATTACCTTCGGGTGCATTAGTTGAGCTGCCAAATGTGTTTCAACTCCGACAAATATACGACAAGGTCGATACCTACATACATACATACCTACTCATATTTACTTGCAAAATTCGACAGTAATTTTCAATGTTGCAATGTCGGTTTGGACTCGCTTACATCATCATGATGCATCCCGTTGGTATGCCCCAAATAAAATGCTGTTTATGTGCCGTCGACTAGAATAGATGTTAATGCCTATGTTATTTACTCTGCGGTCTGTCCGTACATTATGTGCCAAATTTTATTACTTCAATCTGAGGACGAAGTACAATATAAGCTGACTATTATCATAGGTTTTGTCATAGATAAAAATACTTTTAGGTATCTATATATTTTTCTCAGTTTCACGCTGTTTCCCGCTTCGAGCAGGGTAGGTCTACTATAGGTTTATAGTATAGTATATTCTCAATGTAAACTTAATAGAAAGAGGAAATAAAGTGTTCCGATTAAGCATTACTTTTATTTTTTTTTATTGTACAATACTAGCCTAAGTTACTAGTAAGTATATGTATAATTAATATAACTATTATTTACTATAAATAAAATATACGCCATAGTTAGTTATCCTATTAGAAATTCTGTGAATGCAAATCGATTATTATTTTTGTATTATTTTTATGCCATATACATATTTACATATATAATCCAGAGCGATTCCATATGAAGTCATAAAAGCAAGTGTCGAATTCCCATAGTGGTGCATTATAAATAAATCGAAACGAATCGTATAAAGTCACGAATACATTTAGTTGTTGACATCACAAAAACATTACAATATAATGTGACGCCATGTCTGACTCAGCTCAACGATTAGGTACGACTTATGAGTTGTGGGTATTTTTCAGGTCTGGTTACGCGTAGTACAGCGTTAAGTTCCGCCTGTACTATAATATTTTTTGCCTAAAAATGCTTCAAAAATATTTTTTTATTAAGTAGTAATTAGTGCACTGATTGATAATCTTAATATTATGTTCGTGCGAATAAAATTGAGCTTTGCGTGCAAGGCCCATATCAAATTTGAAAAGTTTGTGTCGGCGGCACTGAAACCTACACACAGAATTATTGTAACTCTACTACTCTTCGACTTAACGATTATTATATAAAAAGACTGGATACCACATAAATTTGTGGCCAATCGTAGCGCAGATGCACAAGTGTATGACTGTAAACGCGGCAGGTTGTGGATTCGATCCCCACTCGAGGAAATTAAATATTTATATAAATTTATACTTTAATTTCTTCGGCAGCGGCGTTGAGTTCCTCCATTCAACATACAATGCCTCCAGAATTCCGCGGAAAATGGGGAACGGTGTGTCTTAAAACTAGGTTCCCTGGCCTACCTTACTGTGTGAGGGATACAGCGTGAACCTGATTTTGATCAAAATAAAAAAAAAATTAACATCAATTAGATGAAATTTTAAATAAAAACATACTTCTTAGCAATTTGGAACAAATTAATTTGTATCCGGTTGTATTAGTATAACTATTATAAATGTGACCTTTTTTAACATTTAGTGTTTGCTGCAATGTGCAAAATTCTAATATTTAAGGAACTAAGATGTATAATTATACTAGTAAATTCTAAGTCACCTTAATATAAAAACTTTAACACTCCAAAGATTGGCTTTCAGCTGTTTTAGCATTTTTTGTTTTATTAAATTATAAAAAAACACACACTAGACTACATGCCCACACATTTGAGGTGTCCCATTCTAATAACTGCTTCATATTAAATTATAATATGACATAATAACAATTTTATGAATAACTTAATATTACACATAAATAACTAAGTTACAATAAAAATTACAATAAAAATCTATTGTAATGGCACAAACAATTACATTTAATTAATTACATTTATACAACTATTATTGATTCAAAAATATCTGCAACCTACATCTAATATAAAAAATATTTTAAGCAAACTGTACTTAACATTGACTATATGTATATATATTCAATGTTTTATTAATCACAGAAAATTTGACTTCTAAATAAATAATACATTTAATAAATCTTTATTATCAAAAGATCTACAAAAAGGGGGTACGTATGAACATCTCGTTGGTACTATACAATTTTTTGCTTCTGCATTGGCATAATTAAAAATATTCTGAAACTAAGATCATTAACTGAAATGAGTTTACTATCAACATTTTACAAAATAACGAGTGAAGAAAACTTCACATTACCATTATATATTTGTAATATCTCAACGCAACAGTGCACACGTTCATTTTAAAGAATATCGTTATCTCTCAAAATAATGTACAATTAGAAAAACAAATTTAAATTTTTCTTAGCTTCACGCTGTATTCCGCATAGCAAGGTAGGTAGAGGGAACTTGAGAACCTAGTGTAACAGATAATATAATACCTCGTATTACACCAGCCGCTATTTAATACAATTATATTCTGTCTTATACTTCAATATGATATGAGTTAACTAACAATAATAATATATGATGATAATTATAATATACATAATAATAATAATCAAATATAAACAATAATAATTTAGTATTAGCATATAAAGTATAATACTTTTGTTATTTTTAAGTACAATTATTTGATATCGAGAAATGGAACGTGTCTAAATATAAATTGTAAAAGTGGGTAATTGTATTTTAAAAAGAGTATAAAATAGAATGTATCGATTGTACGAAAGACACAAATTTGTAAACCTCTGAGTAAAAAACATTGTTGCACAACTCCGGTTTGGTTTTACTTCCGCCCCACTGAAGAACTCTCGCCATCCACCTTCGTCATACTAGTGTTAAGCTTTAAGACACACATTTCTATACTTCCGTTACCCCCACTTTCCACCAAATTCTGGAGGCTTGGAGTGCTAAGCGGCAGAGCTGAACGAGTTATAAGCGAGTCGCTTTACCTGGCTGGCCTCGATAAGCCTAAATCTGTTGAAATATGTCAAATATTCTTTATATTTTACTTTTATTTTTAAAAGGAAGACATATTTATAAATATAATTACAAATTTAAAAAAAAAAATAATAAAGTTCTACATTATAAATGCCCTAATTATTTTTAATTAGTTATATCACTTTTCTATTTAACCGACGATATGTTTTCTTCGAATGCTGTACGCAGAACTGCTTGAAGCTTTTAGCCACACTCCTTCATAGAAAATACTGTACAACTAAACGCAAAGTATTTTCTGGGAAGGCATGCACCTTTATCATTCTTCTTTTTTTCATTTCTTCAAAATTGTTGTTGGCACTAAATAAAATAATTTATTTTTTTAACCTCATCCACGAAGACGCCCAACTCTTTCTCCTTATCAATTACTTTTTTGTACTGTACAAGTGTGCAATATTTCGTTAGTCTACTTTTGCCGTTACAAAATAATGAAGAAGAAAAAAATCAGAAGAAAGCATTTGAATAGTCACCTAAGATACTCTACTACAAATTAAAAAAATAAAATTAAATCAGCTTCACGCTGTATCCCGCACACAGCAGGGTAGGCAGAGGGAACCTAGTGTTACGACACTCCGTTCCCCATTTTCTGCCGAATTCTCTACTACAACTTACAAATAATATATTTGAGTTGTTCCATGTTATTATTTCAGTGGTAACTTACATTAAATGGTCAACAATATTATACCATATGTAAAAACATCAATCAACATGAATTATTATGTAAATTTGATATAATACGCAAATAATATAACATACCTGATTTTTAAGTTAGCAGTTTCCTAGGCAAGTTGAAAAATATATATGTAAGGTAGAGCAATTTCCTTGACGAGACTGTCACTCGCCTTAAAGAATAGTGTGGGGTGCGTCTTCGTGGATGGCACTAATTGCACCCTCGCGCAAACAGCAGACTCGAGGAAACCCTGTGTTAAGACACTACGTTTCTCGATTTCCGGACAATTTTGAAGACATTTTCTTGATACCAGAGTGAAGAAATGAAAAATATTAGATGTACTAGTTCGAATCGAACCTACGACCGTCGCGTTTACAATGAGACCCTGTGCTCTTTAGCTACGATGGCCCTTATTACTAAAAAAACTCACATTAACGCTACTTACTCCTGGGTAGTACTAGATTTTAGTAAATTACATTTTTTCATTTAAACTACATGTAAAAATGTATTTACTAAATCCTAGTTTAATATAAAGTAAAGAAACAAAAATGTAAACATTATTTGATATTATATTATTAATTAAAAAAATGTGATTTTTAATTTAAATTTAAATGTATAGTAATGTCTTGTTTTTATGATTTTTTAAAATTTGTTCAATTAAAATATTTTCGAAACAAACATGTAGGAATTAAAAAGCATTTTTTTTATAATATTCAATTTACTTTTTAAACATATTTATAATTAAACTTTTACTTTTATACAATAGTATTCCTAGAGAGCTTATAGCGACTAGTTTCGTTATTAATTCTACAGCTCTTTCTTTGGTTGATTTCTCAGTAATAAGATCTACAGGCTTTAAACTTTGTTTGCTCATCTGAAAAGATATAAATGGTGATTTACCAACAACTTCTCGTTTTATTTCTAAAATTTTTATTTTCACGAATTATCCCAAAGAGCAGGAATAACTATTGACAAAACAAACCGAATCGAAACATTGCTTATTATGCGACGGAACTCAACGCCGCGATTTGTTTCGCCATGATTTGATGCCATCGGGGCGCAGAGGCAGTATCGCGCGACTATAAACGAGACAGGTGTGGGTTTGATTTTTACTCGGGGTAATGAATTACTGTTTATTAATATTTTAATTTCTTCGCTCTGGTATCAAGGCAACAAGCGCGGCGTTGAGTTCCGCCACTAAACACACAAAGCCTTAAAAAATCGGCAAAAACTCGGGGAACGGAGTATCTTAACTAAGTTCCCTCTGCTTTCCCTGCTATATGCGAGATACAACGTGAAGCTATAAAAAATGTTATTTGTAATAGGGAATTCTTTTCACGTTAATTTCACTTTGAAAACTCAGTCCTTCTTGCATACTCCACCAGACAAAGTCAAGCATAACTTACCTTAATGTGTATTTTTTTCATTATATTTATTTCACTTCTAACATTATTTATGTTAATTATCAATTTTTTGGCTGCATTCTGTAATCTTAGCATAACAGGAGAATCAGGTGGTTCGAATTTAATTTGATTTTTGAGACGCCCGTAGTCACGTAAAACGTACGTAAGTGTAGCCTCTAAAACGTACAGCTGTTGAAGATGACATCCCAGCACATTGATGCATTCAATTATACTGTAACCAAATGTATTTATATTATTTAATAATTCGACGATATCTATATATATAAAAGGACTTGTGCTGACTGAGGTAAGACGCCCGCAGAGCCGTAACCGCTGATGGTAGAAAAGTGAAATTTGGGCAGATGTTTATTTTCATATTCTGGACATCCACTAAGAAGGGATTTTGATTTTAACCCTAAAGGGATGAAATAGGGGTTGAAAGTTTGTATGGAAAAAAAAATGTAATCTGTACCGATTTTTATAAAATTTGAAATTCAGACTCTTATAAATATTTCATTGAACACGTGTTTCATGGTTTTTAAGAATTCACCCCCTAAGGGTTCAATAAGGGGTTGAAAGTTTTTTTAAAAAAATTAAATTCAGAATGTTAAAAATATTTTATTGAACACGTGTTTCGTGTTTTTTTTAGAATTCACTCCTAATAAGCGGGCGAAGCCGCGCGCGCCCTCTAGTCTATTATATAATATGTTTATATGGTCGACGAGTTGAGTAAATTTTAGGATTTTTATTGTTTTTTAATATTTTCTCCCCAAGTGAACAAGAAGAAAGTGAAAGTTCAGAAAGCATATCTTTGGGGTGATCACAACTTAACACGATTTTATATTACAATATATACAAAACAAAATACATTTTTTCCATATTTTAGGTTAACACAGAATGATACACGCTACATAAGTTTTACAACTTGCCTGTAAGAATTCCCTCTTCGTGCTTGAAGTCCCGCAACAGAGTTTACTTTCCATCCTCTCTTATGAAAAGTTCGCAATCCATGTCTCAATCTCTGTCTTTCAAATGGTAAGTCTATGCCCATATTAACCATATCACTCTCTTCGAGGAGTAAAAATGTCCTCAGATCTATAGGAGATTTGTCAAATGTCTTTTTAAGACGATCACAGTTCATACCATATAACAAATGGTTTATTTCTAATAAATATCTTGGCCTGAAGAAAGAAAGAAATAAATAAATAAAAAAGAAATAAAATAATAATAATAAATAATAAAAGAAATAAATTAACTCTTGATCATACTTTAGTTTTTTCAACTTATTCTATATCTCACATATAGCAGAGTTGTCATTGCATGTTGAGTGGAGGAACTCATTTTCACTTTTTTGCCTTGTTACCAGATCAAGGAAATTAATATATAAAATAATTCATTTCCCCGAATGGAAATCGAGCCCACAACCGTCGCGTTTACAGTCACACGCTTGCGCCACGCCAATCAGTTTATATTTATATAAAATTCATAAATCAATTTTTTTCATAAAGTCACTAAGGTTTTAATATGGAAAAAATATCAATTATCATAAATTTGTTTTGAGGATGGATGTTGTGGCTAAGCAACACAATATCTTTAGTTGTGGGTCTGATTCCCACTTGGGGGAAATAAATTATTTTCATTTTATGACAAGACAAAGCATGCCATTCTGCACACCATGCCAAAATTCTTTTAATGTACACATTAAAAACATACTTATTTTCATCTCTCAATCCTGGGTAATAATCATGCCATGTTGAAATATCTTCTAAAACACCACAACATAAATCTGTTTCATCAGTTTCATCATCTTGAACATATTTAGCAATGATATGTTGGATTTCTTTGTAATTATAAGAATTGCAGATTGACTGTGGTGATCTATTAGACATATCTACAATGTTCAATCTTGCGTTTTTGTTTAACAGGAGTTCAAGGCATCTTGGTTGATTATTATATATAGCCCAGAAGACTGCCTGCAAAGTTGTATTACAAATTAATTATTTCATTAACATAACAATAAAGTAAAATTTGAAACTGTCGTATGTGGTGTACTGGCAGCATAATGATTGTAAGTTTGATTCCTACTTGGGGGAACATATTATTTTCATTTCCATGCTCTGACAAAAAAAAATTGTGGTTTTGAATTAACAGTTTTAGAGACAAGCTATATGTGGGATAGTGCATAACTAATAAATTTTATGTTATAGAATTTTTTTACAAAGTAATTATTTTAAACCTTATATTACTATATAGTTAATATTACGAAGATATATTAAGTATACTTACTGTCCAACCTTGTCGATCTCTCATTTCAATATTTACATCTTTTTCGAGTATTAATTCTACCACCGTAGAATAGCCACAATTTACAGCTTTCATTAAGGGAGTCATACCATATTTATCACCAATATTTAATAAACACTCATGTTGAATCAAGTTCAAAACTATATTGTATGCTGCCGATTCACTTGCATTATTGTTTGAACATGCCAACATAACAGGTGTCACTGAGTCTAGGAAATGGAAATTATAAAAGTCTATTAATTTTATTTTATTACTATTTTAGTATAATCAGTACTGATACTTAAATAATAAGCGATAGTAGATCAATAGTGTTTATATGCAGCAAAATGATGGAGATGTTACATATAGATGTAACAAAAATATATAAAAAAAAATTGTATGTTCTTATAATAAATGAATCTATATTAAAATGTATTTTCAAATAACAAGAGGCCAGTAGAGATACACAAGGATGCAACTGTAAACAAGATATTATATGTTTGGGTTGTGAATTTTTCTTTGGTAGAAAGTGGGCAACAGAATTGATGGTTGTACTAATGGAAAATGTCTTAACACTATGGTCCCAAGCATCCTCTGGCTACCCTGCTATGTGGTTAATCTGGTTAAAGTAGTTTTGACTAAGATTTATAAAAATTATGATAATTAAAGTCCTTATTATGGATACTCTATTTTAAATCATTAGATTTTAAAATATATTAATAATATACCTGCATACGCATTGGGGTCACTTCCTCTGCCTAAGAGTGAATTAACAATTTTTTCTTGAGCATGAAAACAGGCATGAAACAATGGTGTCCAACCACTTTCCAATTTTGCATTTACATTTCCTTTGAGATCTAAATTTTATATTAAATAATTACATTAGGAGTGATAAAACTGTTTATAAATCAAATACTTTTTTTCTATATAATTAATTTCATGTTTTAATTACCTGTGTCAATTATATTAATGACTTCTTCAAGGTTTCCATTTATAGTTGCGTCTTGCAATCTATTTTCAGTTTTCTTTTTAAGATTCTCATATTCTATTGCAAAGTTATTGGTGTGGTTCTGAAATAATAGTAAAGGAATTTCTAGCATTATAACTTTGAATATGATATTCATTATAAGTAAAATATAATTGTGAATGTAGAATCAAAACAATAATATAAGTAAGCGAATGAATACTTTGGAAACAAAGTTGCATTACCATTTTTTCAAAAAATCCATAGTCGTCACTATCTGTATCATCATCGGATAAACCTGCTGGTCTAAAGTTAGCCATGTTATATATTTTTTACTTGTTTGTTCCGTAGACTAATAATGCGTAAGTATACTTATATTTTTAATTGTTATTTTTATCAACGAGAAATTAATGAATAACTTTTGTGGTTTTTGTTCAAACGTATTTCCAAATTATAAAATTGCAGTTTGACATTGACAATGACTTTGACAAATCTATTGATTATTGCTTCTTTGCAATTCATTATACGCATAAACGTTAACCATACTACCATAAACGTTAACCCATGACAACCTCGCAATGCCAGTGCATTGCCTGTGCCTAACAGGGTAGTCTGAGATAACGGAGCTACGGTCTCTGCATACTTCTTTCGCCAAGCACACTGTCATAAATCTCTTTATACATGCCCTTCTGGGGTTCCTCATGCTTTTTACGTGACCTTCCTACGGTATCTTTGATACTATGTTTTCGAAGGTCAGTGGAGGTCTCCCTCTGCCTCTCTAACCGCTCAATTTTCCGTCATAAATTGTTTTTGCCATTCTTTCATCACTCATTCGTTCGACGTTACCAAACCAGCTAAGCGGAACATGCTTAGTTGGTGCTCTTCATTCTGACCGTGACTTCTTCGCTAGGACCTGCCATTCTGTGTGTGTCTTTATTGCGGCTTCGATCAGCTAAGCTGACTCTGCATACCCTACAATGAGATCCCATCTCCACAGCATCCATCTTTCTTTCATTCTTCTTCTGTAATACCCATGTTTCTCTGCAGTCAGCAGCAAAGTGCAGCCAAACGTTCAGCTATGCTGACGTTTTGCCGTCTCATCAATGCAGCTAAGGCACTGCTAACCCTATTACCGACAGCAATACGCCAAATTTAGAGACAAATATGGTTTGATTTTATACTGATACGTTTTATACGTTATGACGTTTCACGATTTTTTAAATTAAATATATTGATTTATCGCATATATTGCAATCGCAACCAACAGCTAATTTGAATTTACTTTAATATAAAATTAATGTAATTAAATAAATAATAGCTTAAAACACACACACACACACACACGCACGCACGCACGCACGCACGCACGAAAAATTAAAATTTAAACTAAATGTAAACTAAACATTTTTTTTTATTGTAAATAAATATGGGAGGTGCCCAGTGTCAATAAATCACTTAAAAGGCATCCCACACTTTTTTTACGTTGCAATACATTTGTTTCTTATTTTCACTATTCTTAATTCAAATTTATTGAAATATTTTTTTAAATTTTTAATATAATATCTATTTTTAAAATAAGTCTAACCTAAATCCTCAGGATTTAAATTTACGCATCATAATTCTGCTACTGTGGTCAACATAGAGTTTACATCAATAGTTACGAGCAACTTCTGTTTTAAGGACTTCGAGCAAGGTGAACTCAATTTTAACTCAATAGATATCCTTGTTTGATATTTTTTCTGAACGTTTTGTTTCAATTTTTTTGTTAAAATAATTTATATTAACTAATGCTAGATCATTCACTTAGTATTTTTTTAGATTTATCCTGTAGTCCGGAACATAGCAGATTAGGCAGAGGGAACCTGGGAACGTCTAGTAATATACACAAATAAAAAGTTAGATATTATTTCACATTGTATATGTATAGGTAATTTCGAGCCTCTGTGTGGTCATAGGGTTCCTTGGCGCTTTCGTGTTTTATTGTACATATATTTTAAGAACATTGTTATAAAATAGTAACAAAAAAAACGGTAATATTTTTATATCGTAAGTCTTTTGAGTATATAAAAAATAGTGTACTCAACTAATTAATACATTAATGTATCAAATAACAAAAGATAAAAAATAAAATATATGTATATGTACATATATAAAAACCGGTCAAGTGCGAGTCTGTCTCATCTACCGAGGATTCCGTACCAATTTTAGGATTGTAGCTCAACTGGAATTACTACTTATAAACTCAAATTTCTGTGCGTATGCACTCATTTTGTATATAATTAACTACTAATATAAGCTTATAATATTTTTTTTCTATGAAATATTTCCCCTTTCTTCTCTTTTTTTCCTTTATTTGTATTCCAAGTTCTTACTTTGTGTCTTCAAAATAGCTGTTGTCACGGGTGTATAGCTTTTGATTATACGGTGAATTTCATACAAATAAGCAAAAACTATGAATAAATGGTCTCTAATCTTTTGATTGCGTTGGCATATGATTTTTTCTGTGCTTCAAGGGACCGTAGAGTTAAGTGTTCAGTATTAATTATAATTTGATACCTCCACGTAATTTCGAAATAAATTTCTTGTTCAACGTAATCCTGCAAGTGTTTCGTTTTTTTTCTTTTGAGGTTTTGTGATTATTTATTATATAAGTACCTACAGGCAATTATTTGACTACTAAAATACAAAACAATTGTAAAAATGTGTTAACAAAAGAGCCACTCACAATTTTTAAGGAACGCAGAGTGAAAGCTCTGAAGTGTGGTTCTTAAGCTTAGAAGTCATTCTTCGCGTCGGAAGGTAAGGATAATAGGCAACAGTTCCAATTAAGCGACGACGAGGGCGTTTGTTAACATTTAATTAACGTCAGGCAGCTATTGTGCCGCCGTCGGGCTCCAGGGCCGGCGAGCTTCGTCTGTTGCGTCTTGATGAGCCCACAAGTCACAGCGTTTCGAATTACAACTGACTCTTTGGAGTATATTTTCTAAGCATTTGTGTTGTTCGTGATACATCGCGGTTTTAAATGTCAGCTTTTGTTCGTGTGTGATTGCGAGAGCGGCAATAGAAAGGAAATGTTTATATGGTAATAAAGAAACTGCACAGGTATTTAAGATTGTTGTTAACGGTAGACGGTAAGACCAGCACTCTTCACAGGTGCCGCTTGCTAATGATGCGATGCCTTAGGGCAACTTCGGCGTTGACATGAGGCACACTCATTGGAACATCTATAAGCATCCTTTTTGTAAAGGTATACTTTATTACTGAAGCATTCTTATAAACATATATTTTGCTATGTTTATATTATTAATATATTTTTTATGCCTTTTAATTAGACTTCGTTGCATACATAGCATGAATATATACTATATATTTGTAAGGATACATATACTACAACATGTTAAAATTGTAGGTAGGTATATATCAAACGTAACCTTCAGTATCGAATTGAATAAAGAGTTAAATATATTTTTTAACGTAACTATATCGTTTCCAACCTGTCCGAGAAATATTTCCGAATGTAATAAGAATTTTTCTGTGCGGCGTTGAAGGTATGAGATTTGATTTATCGCAGTGGGCCGAGCGAGGCGCGCTGACCGCCCGCCGCCGGACGCGTTATTAAACTTTTCCCCATATTAAACATTCCGGAGACGAATACATTTTATTGTTGCCTCGGACCGACGTCAGAGGCCCCTACAAAGCGAAACTCAAAGACGGCAATTGCGAAATAAATTGAAAGCAATTTGATATTGCGTTGTAAGTAATAGCCGACAGAAGCCCGCAACCCTATAGAAATCAGAATTTAGTAAACTTTTTGCGGTTCACTCGAATCTGCCTCTTTGTTTAAACTTGGAATATGGATATGTCTGTGTATATGGGGTTAGTTGTTTCTTAACATTTGAGACCGTCTTGGCGCAAGGGCGCAAACGTATGATTGTAACGCGACGGTTGTGGATTCGATTTTCACTCGAGGGAATGAATTATTATTTATTAATATTTTCATTACTTCGATCTGAAATCAAGACAAATGTCCAGTATTGAGTTCCGCCACTCCAAAAAATTCGGCGAAAAGTGGAGAACGGAGTGTCTTAACACTAGGTACCCTTTGCCTACCCTGCTGTATTGAGGATACAGCTAGAAGTTGATTGTAATATACATCAATAATTACAATATGATGAAAACAAATGATTCGTGAATATAATATGTTTAAATTAAAATTATAAAATTGCACTAACTCATCCAACAAGGAAAAGAATTATCTCCTCCCTATTTCCTATAATTATAACCTCCGGAAATTAGATATCGGATAAGATTGGTCAATGGAGATGGAACTGAAACAGACGATATACAATTAATAAGATGTCTGTCTGTTAGTTCAATATTGTTTTTCAGCTTCACGCTGTATCCTACATAACTATGGGTAGGCAGAGGGAACCTAGTGTTAAGAGACTCCATTCTCCACTTTTCTCTAAGTTCTGGAGGCATTACGTCCTGCTGTGTGCGGGATACAGCGTGAAGCTGATTAATTTTTTTTTTAATAATACACGTAATTTTAATTAACAAATACAATAGACTAAAACCGTTTAATACAAATAGTAATCAAAAAGAGAAATATCAATTGTTTAAGGCAATGTAAAACTACTTAACTGTTCAGCAATTTAAAGTGGATATATATTTAGCCATTGCTATAAAACTGATATAAATAATTGATTGAAATAGCTTCTTGTGACTTATTGAGATGGATTTAAAAGCTAAGGAGGTAATTACATTTTAAACCATTATCTTGTATCCGTTGATTTCTAAATAATAACTTTTTAGTTTTATGCTGTATCCCGCACATAACAGGGAGTAGGCAGAGGGAACCTGGGAACCTAATGTTAAGATAATCCGTTTCCATTAGGACATTTCCGTTCTCCAATTTTCGCCGAGTTCTGTTGAGTTTCGGAACTAAACGCCGTGCTTTGCCTCGTCACCGAGGCGAGGAAATGAAAATATTAAATATTTCACTTCCTGAAGTAAATCCCACAACAGCTTAATGATTACTTAAATTGTGATAACCGAATTCTTTTGACAATTTTTCTTTAATTTTAACAGTATTTGTATTTTTTTAATAAGGAAAGTAAGTCATATTTTTTTTATTATTAAAATACACGAGAATATTTATATATCTTATCAATTTAACATCGCGTTATTTAAGACGTTGAGCTAAAATCTTTACACATAATATATATAATACTTTTGTATAATATAAATTAATAAAATTTTATGAATTCTTACCTTATTTTTAAAATACATCCCATAGCAGCACTTGGTTAAAGTAAACTTTAATTCATATTTCAATTACATTAATAAAATAAACAATACTTTCAGCTTTAACTTATGCGCATAAAAGTATTAATATAAGAATGTAACAATATTGTAAGAAGCGAGAGAGTTACGAGGTAGACTTATGGCTTCCATTCAGCGGAGGAGAGATAATGCTTGCAGGCAATCACATAAGTGGATCAAATAGCTGTAGTCCATTTGGATAATGAACTGGAGACTAGCCTCACTGAATTCTTTTATTGTATAGCCGTTACTATATATGGACAGTATTTAACCTAACGTTTATAAAGAAATGAATGTGTATGATATAGGATTCACTTATTTTACTATAATATGTTGTTATATAAATTATTAACGGAAAAACATTCGAATGAGTGGTTGGTTCTTAATATTCTTTATAATCTTAATAAGATTATAAAGAATTATATATTCTTAATATTCTTAATAAGCATTTTGTTTGTATTTGTCATATAAATCTTTAATTTTATTGAAGTACATAATAAAGGCTTTCGACATAATAGCGATGTGTAAATTAAAATGATCATTATTATCTGATTAAACAAAGAGATGATTGATGTCCTATAATTTTCGTACTTAATTTATAATATACGATTTTAATAATACTGATATAAATCAGCTTCACGCTGTATCCCGCACACAGCAGGGTAGGCGGAGTGAACCTAGTGTTAAAACACTCCGTTCCCCACTTTCTGCCGAATTCTGGGGGCATTGCGTGTTGAGTGGCAGAACTCAACGCCGCGCTTAACCTCGACACCAGAGCGAAGAAAATGGAAATATAAATTTAAGTAAATATTTCATCTCCTCGAGTGGGGATCGAACCCACAAACAGTCGGTTTTACAGTCGGTTTATCAGTACTAATATAATTATAGATTATAACAAAAACTAAGTAACCTAAAGCTTAAATAAAATATTTAATGAAAATCACCGCAGTGTTTAGTAAATAGAATCATTTTCATTTGCTTGCACGTACAAGCACGTTTTGGAGGTATGCCGTATACATACATACCAATAGAATGGTATCTGATCAATCCATTACCAGGCTGTTACTACGTCCAGGAGCTGTAGACGAGCTGACGACACACATTTTCAATTTCCCCCTCTTGTTGTTAGCACAGTTTCGTCACCACTATAGTTTGATCTACTAAAGTTTATTGTTTCAAATTGATGATTGTATTACCTAAATATATAAAATCAAATCAAATCAGCTTCACGCTGTATCCCGCATGCACAGAGTAGGCAGAGGGAATCTAGTGTTAAGACACTCCGTTCCTCACTTTCTGCCGAATTCTGGGGGCATTGGGTGTTGAGTGGTAGAACTCAACGCTGCGTTTAATCTCGACACCCGAGAGAAGAAATGGAAATATAAATTTAAGTAAATATTTCATCTCCTCGAGTGGGGATCGAACCCACAACCAGTCGGTTTTACAGTCACACTTCGTGCCGCTGCGCCATGACTGGCCTACAAATATATAGTTTAAAATAATAAAGACACATTTAATTATAAAATTGTTTTGCTATCTTTGTTCATCATGTTTTTATTTAAGAGTATCCGTACACAATATACACCTAGTGCATTACCGTCAGCTGCCATAATGCATATTATAGTCCTTTTATAGAGTTAATGAAAGATTAATTGTAAGTTTTAATGACTCAATCTAACAATGTAATAGTCATAAAATAATACTTAAATAAAAGGCTCAGAAATGTATGTTATTATTTATATTTAGTTTCTAAATTATATCGAAAAATATATATATATATATATATATTTTAAAAAAATCACATTCATACAAAACAACATCTACGAAACAAAGAGTGTGTGCAGGCTCTATAAAATTTAACGAGCAAACTTATTAACCCATTTTACTATGGACAAATTGAAACCGCCGACGATATCATAACTTGCGTGATACAATCAATTAATTTAAATTGCTTCTTTCCAATTTACAATCGAGCACTCTCTGCCTCTGCAGCAAATTGATTTTAAACATTACGTTGTTTAGAGGCGGGGATCTGTATGAGCTAGCGCAATAGCGTTTCCTCCAGCGAGTCTATTTGGGCGAGATCCATTACTTCGGAGTGGCGGCAAGAAGCAATCTCATTGAATGACCGCCCTCCCTCCTCCCCCCCGTGCACCTCCCCCCCTCCCCCGGTCCACACCAATCGGTAAATATGCGTGTTAAATATGTATGTGCTGTTAGATGCTCGTAAGTGTATTAGATTTTACTTGTTCCATCATTCGGCTCTGTACGTATATAAATATTTATATGAAAATAAATTTATGGCTATCCCAGGACGACTAATAGTTCTATCTATTAATAAATATTGTAACGTACGTTTTAATATTTAATTATTATTATTTTTGAAACGTCTCTTTATGGAGTTAAATATAGTAAGGTATATATACCTGTATATACCTGTATGCAGCTATTTCGCATTATGCTATATGAACGGATGTACTCCTAAGTTTGTCTGTATGAGATTAAATAACTTATATCTGACTGCGAAAACTTGGAATGCACTTCGCGAAGTGACTAGACTTTTCCATTAAAGGCAATTATCAGACACAACAGAGGAACCAGTGCCTTCAGTTCAAACCCGACCCCATCTTGGGGACGGACCTGTTAAAGATAACGTCATAAAGTCGCCGGAGTAGAGAGCCGGACTAACATCTTTGCTTTTGCAATCCCCTCACCTCACCTCGGGATAATGGACGCCTCCTACACCCGCTTTTGTGAATTTACTAAATACAATTTGCTTTAGTTTAGTATTGAGCTGAATAAAATTTAAAATAATTGTTATATAAATATAAACTGTCAATGTAGGTGTCTGTTGAGGCCAGTCAGCACAAAGTGTGACTGTAAAACCGACTGGTTGTGGGTTCAATCCCAACTCGAGGAGATGAAATATTTACTTAAATTTATATTTCCATTTCTTGACACGCTCTGGTGTCGAGGTAAAGCGCGGCGTTGAGTTCTGTCACTAACACGCAATGCCTCGAGAATTCAGCAGAAAGTGCGCAACGGAGTGTTTTACACTAGATTCCCTCTGCCTACCCTCCTGTGTGCAGAGTACAGCATGAGCTGATTTTTTAACTGTCAGTGTACAAATTTAGAGGAGTTTAATTAAGTTCTATAATAAGATTTTAAGTGCCGATTCCAAGTAAAAATTTTATTATGGTGTATGGTGTAATTCAAAATAAATATTATATTAATTTTTACGCATATGCATTTTTATTTTTCAAGTTCTTTAGTGTAAAATAACAAATACAGTTATTAGTCATATTATTTTATCGCTTATCTTGTTTTCTGTTGCTTTACTTATTGTTAAGCAGACTTATAAAACTATAATCACTTCATTATATAACAAAAAGGAAATTAAAAAAATATATTCTCCGAACGCTTTGGTCAGATTTAAATATAACGAATTTACATAATTCATATTTAATTTACCAAAAATATAAATGAAATGATAATAAAAAAAGCCCTTCTCATTTCTAATTGCTATAGTTAGATTGACGTTATCAAACCGAGTAAATACATGAGTAGCCCTAATGGAAGAGCGTTGATGGTCCGTCACTCCACATTTGACTGGACGGCTTTCACATTGGCACTTACGTGATGCCTGTGAGCTTACATGCTACAGTAATATGTCAATTTGAAATACTATAGTGTCTAAACGGACGAAATATAGAGCAATATCTAAGTGCTTGGACACATTCGCTCTCTATTTTGCAACTTATATGAAAAATATATTGTAGAGTCGAATGAGAAGTGAATTTAGTAACGTCTTTCGTACTGATATATTTTTTTTGTAGTGTGAATAAGTGCCAAATTAAAATTTCATTAGAAAATACTGTTACGTTTATATATAATTTTCTACCGGAGAGTTTCGTTATAAATAAGTTCCTAAATAAAAATTAATAAATATTATTTTATTCTCAATATGATCATTTAAAAACAGCATTAGATAAATAAGATTTAAGCTAAGATAGGGAAACAGGATTATAAGATTATAAAGCACGTGAAGCACTGTTTTGTAAATGATTTGTATATGGAGTACGTACAATAGTACTTTTTAGAGAAATGGGCAGCGTGTAACTTTGTAAATATTTTAATTATAAGAAATAAAAAAGTTTTAATATCTTGATTGATAAGGATAGCGTATCTTAACTTATGCAACATTTTTTTCTAATCATGTGGCCACATTTATTATAAAGGTGTTTTAAAGTATTTATTGAACTTACGTGAGTTTGAAGTCTAGATCCTAGAATGAAGTAGAAAACAAAGTTAAGAAAAACATAAATAAATGTGTCCGTATAAGATTTCATATACAGCTACAACAGCAAAAGCTAAGCATGTTATTTCCTTTTGTGTAGAATGTGATGATATAGAAAGGTTACTTTAACCACAATTTTATTTTATCTATGTACTTTTAATATTAAACACAATCTGTGGAATAAAGCCCATAAACTACTAATATTTTTTATTATTTTTTTTTAATTAAAATAAACGTTAAACTTTTAAAAAATATATATATTAAATATAAATTATTAAAATAGCTATTTACTTTTATATCTCGTATTATAAACAAAACAATTTGCTTACTGAAATTCTAAGACGTGATGAATATATTTTAGAACACACAGAAAGACCATTGATCTAATATCAACTAATAAGAAGCGCTCATCAGTTCTGATAGCGGCTTGACGACCCCAAAGTAAAAACGCAACATCTTTTTAGGCTTACGTCCGAGTGTTGAGTGGGTTCACAAATGTCGCTAAAAGGCTGGACGTCGTTGTTTATCCGGGCAACATTAGGCGGGTAACCGGACACGCGCGCTCTGAGTGCGCTACAAGTATCCGCTTTCAACTCATTACGGCTCGGACGTGGTGCGTGGGCCGGGACTCCCCCCCCTCCCCCCCACGGACCAACCCATTCCACGGACTCTTTGTCCTTCAATCCCTCTTACAATCTTCGATCGAATTCCGAATACCCATACGGCTAATGTTGTTTATTCGCATTAAGCACAACAAAAATAAGGAAAGTCCGATTATTTGGTTTTTTTCGTTATGAGTGTTTTATAATATATTTTTATGCTATTAAATGTTTTATAGTGGTTGGTGTAGCTGGATGGATGGCCTATGAATACGACGGATGTGGTTTCAAATGACATCAGTCAGAATATTTACATTTATGATAATATAATATTAGTAGATATCTGGCGCTGATAAGATTCCGTTCCTGAATTCCAACATACCATGTGCAATGGCATCATATTTTGGGAAAACGGAAAACGGAATGATGAAACACTATAGTATTTCGGTCATTAAGAATATATCGATAATAACAATATTTACTCGTATGGCACTTATTGATGTCTTGTTAAAATATTAAATGTTAAAATAATACTGCAGAATCTGAGATTTATCACCAACACAAGTTATTTTAAATTAGCAGTAAATATATATATTTTTTATTGTATCTACGTCAATGTCCGTTATTCACAAAATAAAACGACATTAATAGATTTCTTATTAAAGTCAATTTGTATGAGAATTGTTGCTGGTTTAACTTTATATGTGTTAAGAAACAAGAAGGTGGCTTGACCGCGCAATAACAGTTCCTACAAATTGGATCTATTGATATTGAAACCGAAAAAAGATAATTATTATATTACATTAAATATTATTTTAATCTAAATTGTAGCATAAAAATTGCATTTTTATATGTGGAATGAAAATTATTTGAATAATTAATAACTAGGTACTTCTTAAGCAGGTTGATGCCTATACTCTTCTTACTTTGTTTAGTTTTTTTTCTCAGCTTCACGCTGTATCCCGCACACGGCAGGGTAGGCAGAGACAACCTAGAGTTAAGACACTCCGTTACCCAATTTCCGCCAATTTCTGGAGGCATTGCGTGTTGAGTGGCGGAACTCAACGCCGCGCTTTCTCCTCTTTTGTTTAGTTAAATACATATATTTCTAGGTAAACACTTTTAAATGATTTTTTTTGAACATATGTATATATATACACACAAAATAACTAGCATCATCCAGAAAAGCCTAATTGAAATAGTACAAATCCCTTAAATGTGTACCAAACAAACAATATACATACTCGTATATATATTTTTTACTGGCTAAAAGAAGTTTTCCTAACAGAAATCACGGCGTTCGGAGCTTGTACCGCAATAACATAACCGTTTGGACAAATTGTGGCGCGGACCGGGATTAGCGGCCTTATGGAACAATTCGCGTTACAGCCAGCTTCCTGGGATTTATATCAATGTCCACCCAACCATTATAAAGTAGCGAATTGAATCATGTTAGCTTTAATTATTTGATATTTAGATTTCTTTATTTATTTTATTTTTTAATTAAAAAAAATATTTTTTTGAAAATTAATGGAAAAAAAAATTAAATCAACTTCACAATGTACAGCAGGGTAGGCAGAGGGAAGCTAGTGTTAAGACACTCTGTTTCCTACTTTTCGCCGAATTCTGGAGGCAGTGCGAGTTGAGTGGCGGAACTCAACGCCGCGCTTTGCCTCGACAACAGAGCATAATAAATCGAAATATACATTTCAAATAAATATTTCATTTCCTAGAATGGGGATCGAACCCACAACCAGTCGCGTTTACAGTCACACTTTGTGTCTCCCTGCGCCACGACTGGCCTCTGCCTCTTCTTTCTTTTTAACGGACTTGGTACAGTAGTTTTTTTTTTTATTTAGAACTTAATAGCCTGAAAAGGTATCCTGGCTAATAAAGCTATACGACTGGGTGAAACTATACTGTAGTTGCAATTTATATTCAGGCGCGTCCGTCGGACTACGTCAATAATTTTAATACTATTATTATATTTCGATGCTAGCATTTTCACATATTTATAGTAATCCTAAATGTGGAAATAATCCAGTATGTCAGAGGCCAGTCGTGGCGCAGAGGCACAAAGTGTGACTGTAAAATCGACTGGTTGTGAGTTCGATTCCCACGCGAGGAGATGAAATATTTACTTAAATTTATATTTCCATTTCTTCGCTCTGGTGTCAAGGACAAGCGCGGCGTTGAATTCTGCCACTCAACACGCAATGCCTTCAGAATTCGGCAGAAAGTGGGGAACGGAGTATCTTAATACTAGGATCCCTCTGCCTACCCTGCAGTGTGCGGGATACAGCGTGAAGCTGATTTGATTTATATACATGTTTAAACATCTTGTTCCATTCGTCTTGAGTACCTACATAAGTATTTAAAATATGCAAAGAGGAAAAAATATCTTTATTTATATTGTAATATTTGTTCAGGTTCAAACTACTGTTTCTCGCATAGGCAGAGTAGACAGAGGGAGCCTAATGCTTAGACACTGTTCCCCATTTTCCGCTAAATTTTTGCCGAGTGGGAATCAAACTCACTTTACTTAGATAAGTAGACATCTATGTTAAATGTATATCAATTAAACTAAATGATAAAAATATATTTTAGAATAATTGAAATTATAACGTGGGATTACTGGTAATTCTATTTCCATTTAATCACAAGAACAAAACATATATAAAACTTTTTAATTAGAGCCGGATATAATCAAGAAAGTAGTTGTGTTATTAATTAAAATCTTAAAGTCTTTTATCTTATGCCTATGCAAAAAGCAAGCGCAAATTAGTTTTTTCCTGTCGCAAACAGTTTTGAATAGTAAACAAAATGAATAGGCCGCCCTAAGTAAAGTTTAATCCGTTTTTATTACAAAGAAAAGAAGTAATTACTCTACCCTTACCGCTGCAGAGGGTTGGAGCTGGAGGTAAAAATTTCCATAGATTTATCATAACCAAATTAAGTTTATAATTAAAAACAGGAGTTTTGTATAGACGTAATTTGAATATGTAAATAATATTATTCTTCGCATTGCTTATTATGGTAGAAAAAAATAATCTGCTAAGTTCTCAGCTTCTTGCGCTCCAACTTTTTTTATATTATCTTATTTTTCGTCATTATTATTATTCTTATTTTTTCAGCTTCACGGTGCATCCCGCATGTATCAGGGTAGGCGCAGGGAGCATACATAGTGTTAAAACATTCCACTTCTCACTTCGCACCCAATTTCGGAGACATTGTGTGTTGAGTGGTGGGACTCAACGCCGCGTTTTGACTCTACAATACAGCGAAAAAATAAAAATATTAAAGTAAATAAATATATATTTTTTTAAAATGTGGCGGCTGAACCCACCACCAGTCGTGTTTACAGTCCAAATCGTTTTGAATAGAATAGCCACACACTTGTGCCACGACTGACCTCACCGAGATTAATATATTCCAAATAAACAAATGACATTAACTGAAGCAAGTATAGAAGCGACGCTTTATCATTATTTGCTCAGCTAATGGAATAATTACCACCGCGGAGAGGATAATTGCAAAGGCGACGAGTGCTCCTACACGCGGTAATGAACCCGGAATTGTTTACGCTTTAAACCACACACACGCATTGTTTGGTAACAATAACCACTTTTTCAGAGAGGCCAGGGCGAGAGTCGTGGCGCAGAGGCACAAAGTATGACTGTAAAACCGACTGGTTGTGGGTTCGTTTGGGGACTCGAGGAGATGAAATATTTAATTAAATTTATATTTCCATTTCTTCGCTCTGGACTCGGGACAAACCGCGGTGTTGAGTTCTGCCACTCAACATGCAATACCCCCAGAATTCGGCAGAAAGTGGGGAACAGAGCGTGCTAACACTAGGTTCCCTCTGCCTACCCTGCTGTTTGCGGGATACAGCGTGAAGCTGACTTTTTCAAAGTGGCTGAAAAATCAAAAAAGAAGAAAATAACAAAAGGGAGAATTTGAATCGAAATTTGTTCTTAATATTTCGTTCGTTCATGTAATAACTTTATATATTTTATTTCACGTAGGTCCTGTTGATGGAGTAAGCTTAGATAACTTTTCTAAATATTTAAGTACATGTACGAAAAAGAAGAAAAGAGGGTAGCTGTTGTAATGTAATAACAATAAATTCTATTTACAAAGCACAAAATAATTAAATTATTTATTTATTTATTTTCAATTTGAATACTCAAACTCTAATTACGAACTTCACTCATCGCCTAATCTGAATACACCTAAAATCAATTTGGAGCTCGTAAGGCAAAACGGTCTCACCTAAGAGTCCCTAAAAGGCTCGAAGGCGGGCGTCCCCGCTGCCCGTCTAGTTCGCTTGTGCCCGTTTATAAACGGTTTTATTGCTTTCGGAGCAACCGAACATTATTAAACTTTTCCAATTTCGATTTATCACGTAGCTGTCGGAATTTAATACCGCCCTACCTTCGGCGGAGGCGATCGCCCGCCGCGTGATTACAATACACATCGTTAATAATACGAGCGAAGGCGGCTTCGGAAGCTTCGGAAGCTCAGGCTGCTGATTATGACGTGATGTGACCACGGCGGGCCTCTTCCGTGATAGGCTAAGGGAAAAATGGACACAATTTAATTACTTATATCACAGCTTAATGGCGTAATACTTGCCTGCTTAGAGATAAAGCGTTTATCATATAAACCTCCCTTATATTGCCGCGCGGTATGTTTCTGTAGCGAATTTCATAACAAAATGAAGTCTCATATCAGCACGGGTTAAAATTATGAAGCTAAAACTGAAGGTTATTGAAAACGTGACTTACATTTATATGGGTCATATGAAATGAAATTTCATAGGTACGTACATACGTGTATGCGAACTGTATTTTATTAGCAGTAAAAAATAAAAATATTCCAATACGTATCTTATATTATTTGTGTTTCTTATTCGTGTTGTATTTTGTTATACAGAAGCAAAATAGAGACGGCTATATTATTTATTTAAAGAATAATATTATGGATTTTTAATTATTGTTAAATTCTTCTTCGGTTGAAAAGGTGATGCGGGCGATAGAGGTGCAGTAAACACGTGAGGATAGCGCGGAAAGGTGCGTGGTCGGGCACCAGGGTATAGTGAGAGGTCGGCGATGCAATCTACTCTCATTCATAGGGCCAATCAAGTACCGACCCACCGCCACCCGCTTTGTGTACCTCCACCCGAAACAGGGCCGCATCTAGCAATAACAACAATTGAAATACACAATATATATAGCCCAGTGATATGTAATCGTTAGATATTGTTGACTATACAAAAACAATCTAATTATAAGTCTTGCCCACTAATTGAACATTTTTAATTTACTTCTGTTTTAATTATAAAATATTACTTTTGTCCCTGTTTGTTTACCTTGTATATAACACCGTAGTAGAGTCTTAGTAAAAATTGTACCAATACATTTTCCTTTAAATAAATATGAATATAAATGATGATTTATCTACATTACAACAAGTACGTCCCTGGTGCTCGAGCTCACGTACGACCGCTCGTAAGTTCAATGGAGGTGTTGATTAAAAATATTTCCCATGTGCGGGTGGATAAGACCCAATTGGGCAAGCAATCAGCCACCCGCCGCCGCCCTCGCGACCGTCTACCGCTAATCATGCGCGACGTTGCTCGCCACTCACTCTCCACTCTTTATTTATCGGTGCGATACTTTTAACCAGTCGTGGCGCAGCGGCACGAAATGTGTCTGTAAAACGGACTGGTTGTGGGTTCGATCCCCACTCGAGGAGATGAAATATTTACTTAAATTTATATTTCCATTTCTTCGCTCTAGTGTCGAGGTAAAGCGCGGCGTTGAGTTCTGCCACTCATCACGCAATGCCTCCAGAATTCGACAGAAAGTGGGGAACGGAGTGTCTTAACACTAGGTTCCCTCTGCCTACCCTGCTCTGTGCGGGATACAGAGTGAAGCTGATTTATTTTTTTGATACTTTTAACTTCTGTTATTTATGTCATTTTTTTTCAAACTTTAGGGTTGCTGTTGTTGAGCTCAATTGGCATATACAGCAACACCGATTGGTTAGGGGTACCAGGTAAGAGGGTGCTCTGTCTGGGAAATTGCAAGCACTACGTGGCTGCTTGGGAGCATGTCGTCGGTGGCCAGGGCGTCCCCTAAGGGACTCGAACCTAGCCTTGTGGTCCTCGATCAGGCTGGGATTAAATTATTGCTGTTCTATTTATGGAATACCTCTTTTATTGATATTATGTTAACAATAAAATTCTATGGAAAGGTCATATTTTGCAAATGTTACGTAATCTTATTAACTAACAAAAAAATATATTTTTAATTTAACGCAATATTTAAAGAAAAACAAGGTAAGTACTTAAATAAGTATACTATGTAATTTTATTTCGGTTTGCCGGCGATTCTGAAATGTATTTAAACAAACTGACAATAAATGATTTTCTTTAATTTTCACTTGTATAGTGTAAAAAAGCATCACTCTTTTCAATCCTCATCTTTAGAGACAGGGCAGTGGGTTACTTGAGCAACGTAATTAAAATGTCAACTTGAACCCATAATCACCGGTGAACATCCCGGAATGCTTTAACTACATAACTACAACATCGTTCACAGTAGGTAGGTTTTTTAAATCAGCAGCTTTCCAGATTCAAATACAGATATTTTTAAATTTCTTTGAAATATACATGTAATATAATATACGTATCTTTTAAATGTAAATTTTAACATGCGAGTATGCGAATGCTGTAGCCAAATATTTTCCATACCAAAGCTTCGGCTCACACAAAGTTATGCCAGTGGGCAAAAACGATAATTATCTAAGAGTATTTTAATAGAATGATCGTAATAATCATTAAGAAGTTAGCACAAAAAATATTACTTAATATTTTTTTGCTGTATCCCGCTGTATCCCGCACAGAGCAGGGTAGGCAGAGGGAACCTAGTTTTAAGACACTCCGTTCCATTTTCTACCGAATTCTGGAGGCATTGCGTGTTGAGTGGCAGAACTCAACGTCGCGCTTAGCCTCGACACCAGAGCAAAGAAATGAAAACATAAATTTAAGTAAATATTTCATCTCCTCGAGTGGGGATCGAACCTACAATCAGTCGGTTTTACAGTCACACTTCGTGCCGCTGCGCCACGACTGGCCTCATTACTATTACTTAATAATGAAATATCTAAAATGTTAGTAAAATGTAAATAATATTTTTAATAATTACAAACATTTGCACTTCTAAACAAAACCAAATGTATTTAATTAGTAGCTCAATGTGATATTTAATTAACACAAATAACTAAAGAAAACTTTTTCACAATAAACCCATAATAATATTCTCCAATTACGAGTATCGATTATTAATTCAACACGATAAGTGGAATCGATACATCGAATTTCTACTATAGAACAACAAAAAACTGATCCAGAAAACGATTGCTGCTTCAAAGCGCTCACATTAATACGATTATTTCTCGTAAGAACTCCACAGCACCGGTTGAAGCATCGAGGTTTTTTTCTTCTGATCTAAATTCATTAGAAAATGCGCGCACGTCGTATCCGTCGTATGCGCCGCACAAATGTCGCGCATATCGGATGCCGCGGTTTTTGCGCGTCACTCTGTCTAACGAGATTGAAATAGCCTCTTGCTTTTTGGAAGGAGTTCCATTGGAAAGAACTAAAAAGTAAATAAAAAGAATCAATAAAATGTGCGGTTTAATTCGAAGTATATTATCATCATTGGAAAAAGGAGTGCTCGTCAAGGGGTTTTACCGTATTTGGTCAAAATTGGTTCAGATATTGAACACTTTTGGCCTTCATTAAATGAAAACGATAGTCGACTACTTGGATTTTTTTTTATAACTTTTTTATATGATCTGTAATATTTTTAATATACTTTTTGTATCATTAATTACATTTTTAATGAATACTATATTTAGTAATATGTTTTCTTTATTTTTTATATTACACTAAATGGTCTTAAATAAATATTTGTCATTGATATTAATATAAAATTTAAAAAAATATTTTTAATTATGCTAAACCAGTTGTACCCAGTTAATCAAAGAAAAAAAAATAGAGGTATCAATCAAGAGCCGTTGAATACAAATCAGGCACTGTTTACTTTATTGAAGCACCTACTTATTGTAGGAATAGTTTTTATGCATTCCACCTTCTAAGGACATAGTGCAGCTGTTCAAACGGGTTGTTGCCATATTCAACTCAGAAATGTGGTAATTCCTTTTGATCCGATTTAATTAGCTACTTTTCATTCGATTTTACTGTTATCTGTTGGAGATAACATCTTTAAGGCAATATTACAGCTTTAAATGCTAATTCCTTTAAACTTGCTATAGTAAGAGTTAATAATTGTTTTAAGTTATTAAAAATTATTTTAATTTTTATAGGTGATTTTTTTATATCGATAATTAACAGATACTCGAAATACTTAATAGTAATGTTTTAAAATACAATTGTATTCAACATAGTTCTTTTGGCCCTAATTCTGACTGCTAAGCTGAACGTTCTAGTCCATTTGGGTTTTGTATTTGCGTGCCGAGACGAGACGAGGAAATATTTTAAACAATTAATGAATGTTTGTACGGGATTAAAATTAATTTAATTTAAGAAATATATATGAGAATCTTATCTTTGTACGAATAGTAGTAGAGATAAGTATCGAATCAGTTGTGAGTTGAGTGCTTAAACTAGATTATAATAAGCTTTAAACATTATACATATATGCTTATAGGCTACATTTAACAGCTCTCACCTGGAGTTATTAATTTAAGACATTACAGCAACTGAATTTATTACAATCTAGTTTTTACGTACTTGCTTGTTACCTACATACATAAATAAACGTAAAGCCGAATTGGAAAATTATCGAATCATTATGACGCCAGTTGTGGCGCAGTGGCACAAAGTGTGACTGTAAAACCGACTGGTTGTGGGTTCGATCACCACTTGAGGAGATGAAATATTTACTTAAATTTATATTTCCATTTCTTCGCTCTGGTGTCAAGGCAAAGCGCGGCGTTGAGTCCTGCCACTCAATATGCAATGCTTCCAGAATTCGGCAGAAAGTGAGGAACGGAGTGTCTTAACACTAGGTTCCCTCTGCCTACCTTGCTGTATGCGGGATACAGCGAGAAACTGTTTTTTTTTATCGAATCAATTCATATAATTGCCTTCAGAATTATTTTAAACGTTACTTTAGCTATCTCAAGAGACTGAGTATATTAATTATGTTTATGGAACGACCGATTAAAATTGTCGCGACGCGTCGTTAACGCGTCCGCACCGCATACTAGACTAGGCACCTTATGAACGTCAAAGTCACATATCTTGTTTTTTTTAAAGTTAATATCATGATTTTAAAGACATAGAATAAGTTAGTTAAGGCTAATCGTGGCGTGGAAATAATCGTGTGATTGTAAATGTGACTGGTTGTGGGTTCGATTTCTACTCGAGGAAATGCCAATATTCAATATTTTCTTCGTTCTGGTGTAGAAGGCAAACAGCGGCGTTGAGGTCAGCCATTCAACATGCAATACCTCCAGAATTCGGCGGAAAATGGGGAATAGAGTGTCTCTCTCAGCTTACCTTGCCGTGTGCGGGATACAGCGTGATGCTGAAAAAAAAAAGTCTCATCATTGTATCACAACAAGAAGCAATGCGCAATTAGATTGATTATAATTATTGATAGAAAATGTGCGAGACATGTTGATCTTACCGAGTACCTACTTAAGTTTAGATTACGATGATATATGATGATGATAAGTGTCGAGTCACTTAAAAAATATATTTTTGATTCAATCCTTCAATCTTCTGCACTGCAGTCATTGAAAAGACTCAATTTCAATCTTCTCCATAACTGCAGTTTTGTGGTCCTCGCACAATATCTTTTTATCCTTTTACGTTATTATCGATTTACTTAATAATCGTAAAATTTGTTTTATATTTAATATAGATATACTTTTACGTCCATTATCACAATGAAATCATTTATACAAAAATACAGTTTTGTCATTAAAACACATACATACATAATTAAATTTTTTATGGTCAATAAATTAAGGTAGAGGAAAGAATAAAAGAACATTTTAAGAATTTGTTACTTAAAATTTTTATGATTTCGTATGCACTCCATTATGAAAACGATTAAATGACAATAAAATACAATAATAGTGTCCTGGTAATGTTTTCGGCTAATTGATAAAGAAATTTTATTTAAATTGGCATAAAATCAATTATATTAAGTTTTATCTAAAGATAACAGTTTATGATTGTACCTTTAAAAATTTAAGTGCCACTTAAGATCAGCTTACAATCGACTTTTACTTTAAAACTTCTTTATATTCTAGAAGTAAAAGGGCCGCTTTAATAGTTAAAAATGCGTTTTCGCTATAAACATTGAATAAATTTTACAGTTTTATTACATACGTAATCTATGTTATGCCTAAAATACAAAAATCTATTTAAATAACATATATGTATTTTGTTATTTTCAATATCATAAATTATCTGATCCTGATTTTCATAATCAACATGAAGCCCTTCGCTTCTGAAGAGGTCTTCTCACGGCAACCATCTCATCTTTATTGAAACCAACGATTGTGTTGATTAAAAAGAGACAAATGTCTTTACTTTTAGTTGAGTGATTTTAGAAATTATTAATATTTCTTCGAGAAAAGAGATTAGATTCAATAATTATTAATAAATAAAATACAATATATATATCTTGTTTTGGTCTATATTAACAAAAAATATGTCAATTTCTCTAATTTACATGGATAATGCATGGTTATTCATATTTTCTATGAGTGTTAATCTTGCTTGTTTCACGTTTTCTTCCACATAGCAGGGAAGAAAACGTAAAACAAAAGAAATCTCTTAAGATATCCCGTTCTCTACTTTCTGTCCGAATTGAAGACATTGGGTGTTAAATAGCTCTCTCTACGTCTGTCCTTTTCTTATCTTACCTTAGCAGAGAAATTACAAAAAGTTAAATACATATCTGCTCGCTTTAGCAGTAACAGCTTTGATTTTTCTAATTGTCAACATCAAGCATCGAAAACAACTGTTAGTAAAAGTAGAAGTTAAAGTTAAATACTATATAAATTTTGATGAGATTTTGAACCCCCTATCACCAAACAACGCAATATCAAAGGGATGGTTTTATGAAAAGAAGGATGATGTTTTACTTATTGTACTAAATGTAGAATATGCAAACTTTAAAGCTTTAAAAATATTATATACTACCAAGTTACAGTAACTTAATTTAATTTTATATTAGTTTGTTCAAAAGTTGTTTGTTTATAGCATATTGGATTTCTGTGATATAGTATGTAGACATCAGTAGGTATATGTATGAATGAACAAAGTATGTACATAGATGAAAACCTATAAAACGAAATGAAACAAAATGTATGCAAGCACGTGTCTAATATAAATTTGTTAAAACTTTATATGTTTTTTAGCTTCACGCTGTATCCAGCAGGCGCGTATAGCAGGGTGAGCAGAGGAACCTAGTGTTCAGACACTCCACTGCCCACTTTTTGATGAATTTTGGTGACATTGCGTGTTGAGTGGCAGAACTCAACGCCGCGCTTTGCCATGTTAGTAGAGTGAAGAAATAAAAATATTAATAAATAATAATTCATTACCTCCAGTGGGAATCAAATCCACAACCGTAGCGTTTACAGTCACAGTATACGCTTGTACTACTACGAAACGACGGACTCACTTTACATGCATTATAATATTAAGTTTATTTGCCTCATTTAAACCTTTTATAAACATATCATGAATTATATTAAAAGCATAAAATATGACCTCAACCGTATAAGCTTATAAGCGTATAGGGAAAACTTTATATATTTATATATAAGAAGTTTTAACAAATAAGTTTTACCACCTACTTGTATACCAATAGAGACGAGAAGTGAAATGGAGTTAAGTGGTCTAATGTATGTCCATAGTCGACGTCTCGGGCAACACTTTTAATGGATTCTGTCAGTTTTTGCCTTTATTTATATACCCTATTCATATAATAAAATGTTAATAGAACTCTGACCCAGCTAATGGTTTGAGAGATGATTGTAAGATGTTACATTATGTTTATTTTTACGGAAGCTTCCGGTTACTTAATTTTAAGAGTGTGCTTTTATGTGTATTTATTAAGTACATACATTAATAATTCCGAATAAAATAGTGAAATAACTTAAATGCATTAAAATGAATAATATTTTTTTATGGTTAAGAAAGAGTTTTTAATTTAAAAAAGGCAAGAAGAAACAGATAAGATTTTATCCTGTTATAATTTGATGAAAAAAATTATCATAAAAAATGTTTTTTTTGCTAGTTTTAAATAATCTTGTTAATAATTTGTGTGAATGAAAATGTTTTGTCGAACAGAAGATAATTCAGATGGTTCTCTGCCTCTATCAGTATCAAGACAACCTGTTCTGTACTTTCCGCCTGAACTCGTGGCATTGAGTGTTTAATACTGAAATTCGTGGATGAGTGTGAGACGACGGAGTGGATAAGTGGAGGATTGGAAGAGTGGGTGTGCAAAAGCTCCATAGCTACAATTTTTTTTTATCTAATGCCTCTATATTTTTTATGCCGCAAGTTTCTATTTTCAATACTATCGTTTGAAAAATATATATATTCGTATAATACTGCTCTCAACGAATGAGTTTAAATGTAGGTATAGCTTAAACTCACATGTCTGGAAAACAATTAAAGTTGTACAATGAAAACGTTACACACAACACTAAGCGGCGAGCCATTGTGTCCCTATGAGTATTAATCGAATAAGTCGACCGGCGAACTCTATACAATAAATAAACCTATAGTATAGCAATGTAAAATGTTCTAGATGCACCTTATCTGAAATTATTATGTGATTTATAGGAAATATTAAGTTGTATTATGTTTTAGTCTTAAATATTATAGAAATGATCATGGTTGTAATTTTACAATCTTTATATTTAAATAACCATAGTCTAGAAGATAGGTGGTATTGTAATATGCCTAATAATGACGTTCTCTTAATTCGTTTGCGTGCTAAGTCAGCACAGGCGTGTTAATATAGCACGTCGCGTCGCATAGCTCGGCACCGCCAGTGTGTTAATTAACCGGCAGCGTGTAAGGCGACGCTCACGGCCGCTCTAATTGCGCGATTATTCCTCAGCGACGCCTAACTGCTGGATGAAATTTAATTAAAGTTTGTTGTTTCAAATAGATTTAATTAAAATAATGTTGTAGCGAGAGCGAGTGGCGCGCCGACGCCGGGCCGCGGCTCAATCCGCGTGAGTGCTGCGCAACTTTTCTAATTCATTACTCCTGAAAGCGTTCCCGTGACGCCGAGCACTCTTAATAATTTGTATTGTGTAGTTATAGTCGCTTTAGTGAGATCCCGCACAAACTTATTCGCACTTTCGCCTCTCTAATAGCTAACCGGATGGCGCTTTACCACTCCGGTCCTCCTTCACGTCCTAAATTCGCTCTTGACCTTACGACTAATGGACTTTAATATTATAATTTTATGTCATCTCCACAATTGACAACAAGTAATTATTTCACTCAAAAGAGAAGTATCGCCTGAATTATTCATATCAATAGTAAATTACACGATATTTCTCCATTAGCGAGACAGTTCTGCCGTTGAAAATTATATCGGAATGGACTCTCGGATACAAATGTCCCGTTAAAAGCAACATTAAGATAAAAGCAATGTGCTATAATTCTTATTAATTATTAACAGATCGTCAATTAGAAAGGTATGAGGTTTGAAAACCTTTTGAAAATAGGAAATATTTATTTATTTATCTAAAAATAGCAATCGTAGCTACGATACGAGGCGGCCGTAAGCGACGAACGATGTTCGCGTCAATTACGGCTAATGGAAAACTTAAATTATGATAAAAGCTAAACGTACGAATGATGCTGCGTGGCGCTATCGGCACCACTCTAGTGTCCTTGTCTCAACGCTTGCCAAACTACCTCGGAGCTTGTTCTCACTTTAATTATTTTATACTATTATAAGGAGAATCGTTTTCTTGTTTCTGAACGTTAATTCGAAAGGGCTGTAAGCTTCCTTTGTCAAATGTGATTCACTTTTATATGAGATAGGGCAGCGGTTTGGCGGTCAGGCGGTTAATACCCAAGCCGAATTTACTAAAAAAATATTGTTAATTTAAGACTTAATTTTTATTATCTATCTTTTTGTCGTTGTCGTCATCTATTTAAAAATTAAATTAAGATTTTATTTTAATCTCGATGAAACTAAAGAAGGTTCCCTTTATATATTACGTTACATATTTGTTTCACCGAGATAATTTTTATTAAAACAAAAAACGTTATAAAACTCAATTCAATTAGATACTTCTAGTACCTTACGTTAATATATATATGCATATTATGATTCGTAAACAAAGATAACACAATATTATATAAATATTTAAATATTTAAGTGCATGCTATCGTATATTTATATTCTGTCGATAACATTCAAAGTCAATTCCAACATTCTCAAAAACCATATTCTCTAAAACGTTATTTCCTTTTTGTTGTTAAAAGCAACGTTCCTGAAAAACATTCTTAGTATCTTAATTTATAAGCTCCGTATGATTAAATACATTAACATTGTGAGAATCATCGTTAACTTCTTGTGGGGGTTCATTGCCATCCGATTGTTCATTGTTTGAGTCGATCAAACAATTAAAAATGAGCGCCAATACCAATGGACTGTTCGTTAGGCGAACGCTCGTTATTGCTTTCGACATGACTAAAATTTTCCGCACACACTGACGGCCGCGGCTTGTGAGTCTGTTTCGTAAAAAACGATCGAAGCAATCGTTCGTGGTATGGTTGCGTTGAACTAAACATACATACATACATACATCATACATCAGCTTCACGCTGTATCCCGCACACAGCAGGGGAGGCAGAGGGAATCTAGTGTTAAGACACTTCGTTCCCCACTTTCTGCCGGATTCTGGAGGCATTGCGTGTTGAGTGGCAGAACTCAACGCCGCTCTTTGCCTCGACACCAGAGCGAAGAAATGGAAATATAAATTTAAGTTAATATTTCATCTCCTCGAGTGGGGATCGAACCCACAACCAGTCGGTTTTACAGTCACACTTTGTGCCGCTGCGCCACGACTGGCCTCATGTTGAACTCATGTTGAACTCATGTTGAACGAAACGGAACATCGAATTCGGTGTCTGCTAGTCAATTTCCTTGATGAATTCACTATTAAGGATATTAAAAACGCCCGCATTTGTCGCATTCCGTTTTTCCAAGGCAACGGTTGTCTAGATTGAAATATAAATGAATTTTTACACTACAATATGAACCATATTCTTATACTTAATCGTTATTGAAATCTTCACCATCTTGGATATTCCACTTTCAATTTAGGCGTCCTTGCAAGTTTACGCATCTCTTTCACAAGTAAATTGCTCTGCTCCGTCGGAGGAGTCATAAAGAAAATTGCTATACAGTTGATAAATAATTTATCTGAAAGCCCGCTCCAGTCACCGAGACATGCCCGGGATAGCACTGCTTCCACTTCCACCTAATATTACTTTCCTTTTGTACAATTTTGCAACAGGGCCGTTCGCACGTTCCTTTCCTTTTATGGGCAATAAGTGGAACGCAATTATATTTATGGAGGAGAAATGGTTACGAAAACTAATTTCACAGAGTATTATTCCATATGGGTAATGTACATTTAATCTAATGAACTGTCGAAGAGAGTGAAGCTAAATCAATTGTTATCTTGAACATGTTATTCTAGATTAATCTATATTTTAGAGGAAACCACTTCTCTTATTGTTTTCTATTTAATATATTGTAATGAGACTTGAGCTTGAATGTATAATCCGAGCTTTGGACTAAAAGATTTCTCCAGTATTGTAAAGTTGGTGAAATGTGATGTAGCTAACTGCTAATTGGAAGAGTTAGGTGTACAGTTTCTGGAGCGATGGAGCCTAATTAGTGTGCACAGCGTCCTCTCATTACGACGCTCGGCTTTAATTGCCCACATGGACAGAAGTACGATACGAAGTCTTATACTGAACACTATTTGATGTAATTTACTATAAATTTTATAATTTTGAATACAAGTGTACAGCCTCTTGTTATGCCTCTAAAATTAGCGTAGGTATTTATAAAACTAATAGTATATTTTCGGCCGTCGTGGCGCAATGGTGTGACTATTGTACGTGACGATTGTAGGTATGAATTATTATTTATTAAGATAAAATAAATCAGCTTCACGTTGCGGGATGCACACAGCAGGGTAGGCAGAGGGAACCTAGTGTTAAGACACGCCGTTCCCCACTTTCTGCCAAATTCTGGGGGCATTGCGTGTTGAGTGGCAGAACTCAACGCCGCGCTTTGCCTCGACACCAGAGCGAAGAAATGGAAATATAAATTTAAGTAAACATTTCATCTCTTCGAGTAGGGATCGAATCCACAACCAGTCGATTTACTGTCACACTTTGTGCCGCTGCGCCACGACTGGCCTCTATTATTATTTATTAATATTTTATTTTTTCGGGAAACGAAGTATTATAGCGCTAGGCTCCCTCTGTCTACCCTGCTTCGTGCAGGATACAGCGTAAAGGTGATAAAAATATTATATTTTCAGATAAAAAAAAATATATAACATATACATGGTACACATAAATAAATATGTGCATGTAACGTATGTAAATTTAAAATAGAGTACCTGGGTAGTGATCTTAGAGCACACGAGCTACGAGACCACTTTGACTGAAAGTCTTCGTTTAAATGTGAATATAAAGTCACACAGTAGTGGAAATATTCTAGATTTGTATTTCAATTTTATTTCATTAATGTCAAACCTCAGAACTTAAAAAAAATCGTATACAAGTTTTTTATTGAGTTATTATATTTTATATAAGGTGCATTCGGCTAACTCCAAAGATAGGATATTTGTAATATTCACCGTTACGTACAAAAAGTAGCATTTTGTGTTTTGGCAACATTCAAAATTGTTATTATCAAATGAGACCCTATCGATGTTGTGTTCAATTGCTACGAGAAAGCACGAGTGAGCATCGTTTTCCCTCAATTTCCATGTGATTATATCATTAAATGCTGACTTGGTGGCAATGTAACCAATAGGATAGTATATATTGGTTTCATTGAAAGCGAAATTTTATTTTATTGAAAAGAACGTCGTTTCAATAAAATATAAATAAATCGCTTCTCAAATGACGAAGAAATTGACAGACGATAACAAAGAAAAATGCAGTAAAGGGATATCGGTTAAAAAATATTTGCCTAATAACGTTTAAGTGTTAAGAGTTTGAAATTAAAATTACCCAATTAGGTTGATTTGATTTTGAAATTCTTAATTTGTCATTATTATTTATTAGAGATATGTGCTGATTTAAAAAATCCTTCTTGCCCAACAGACGATATGTTAAAATACTTCTTTGTATTGTAATAAATAGCTTTTTTAGAAAGTTTTAGTTTTATTTATTTTAATTAATAATATTTTTAACTCTATGATAAATTGCTAATCGAAATATGGTGGCTCTATTTTGATTTTTAACATCTCTACATAATAACATGAGCACGTGAAGTTGTGGGGAAAGTTTAGAATAAGATCATTAAAACGAGTGACACGAACTTTTCTAACACCTCATCTTATTATATTTCACTCTATAACAAATATTATGTTACACTTAAAAAACATACCAACAACAAACTGAGTTTGTATTATAAGTAAGTACATCATGAATGGATATCTAGCCAATATTATGTAAAGAATATTTGCTATTTCAGAAAATATTTAATTGGAATTATTATAATTTCATAGTAAAAATTAAAATATGCAATTTAAAATGACCAGGTATATACTCAATTTCCTCAAATGCACTGTTCAGTTGCCTAATTCTTATTTAGTATCAAATTTAAATTGAGGCCAGTCGTAGCGCAGGGGCACCAGCGCACAACTATAAACGTGACAGGTTGTGCGTTTGATTCCTACCGAACCTACCTACCTTAAACACACTTAAATAATATAAAAAGAAGCAGATGAAGCCGCTCAGGGGCCGCTAGTATATCAGATATCACGTTATTATTGCATTAAAATCTATAAAAAACAAAAAACCTTAAATATATCAGTAATCACACAATAATTAATTAAAAGTAAATTGTAAAATTGTAATAACCGAAGCATTTAATTTTAAAGCTAACAAATGCAGTATGCACGGTAATGGTGAACTACGTAGAATTGCTGGCCCCCATTCCATTTGCCGTGAGGTTGTTTATTCAGCTGTATTAATTAGCGGACAGGTGGATTACGAGGGAGATGAAGCGTAACCTAATTAGAATAGGATACTTGTACTCGTACGTACATACATACACATACATACTTACACATACATATATGTACATGGACTTATATGCAAACATACAAAGTATTTATCTACATACTTGTAACGGATATATTTTTTTTGCTGACGACTCGCTCGCGACTTCGCCTGGTTTTCTTATAATAACAATTATTATTTTAAGAACAATATCTATACTTATATTGAAAAGTAAAGCTCAAGTTAGCTAATACAATTATTTATAGCATTTTGCTCAAACATTTTTTAAAAGGTATGACTTTTTTATTTATAAGCTGTTTGAAATAAAACAAAACTACATACAACTAAATGTTAAGGGAAGCTTGCCAAAATACATCTATGAAAACTAAAATTAATTCGGTCATGCTGTTTCTGAGAAAAACGTGAACAAATCCATAGACAAACAGACAAAAAATTGAAATATCATTGTTTTATGTTCTATTGCGTTATTAATTGGCACCAGTAATATTTTTTCTTTTATATCTTCCATGTACATACACCGATACATCACGATTTTATTATAAGTATAGATAGAGGTACTCTGTATATTAATGTATTTTTTAAATTATAAATATAAAAGAAAAACTGTAAATATATATTTTATACTTATTTAGAATTTTTTTTTACTTATTTCTTTCCTAATTATGGAATAACATATTAAAAATGTTCAAAAATATATATTTTTTGTAATTATTATATATGCCAGGCCATACCAGCTTACAATAAACAACAATATTTAAAATACGAGTAAGACGATTAGATATTTGCATACAAAAATACAAATTTTAACTTCCACTGTATAGAATACCTATAAACAGTTATTGCATCAAATATTAATTGATGGACGGTAAACAGTCACTGCTGTCTATTTATGTCCAAGCAGTGAAATCAATTAGGTACGTTTGCGAACTGCTCCAATAAATACTGCTATCGTTAATTAGAATCAATCGTGGGATTGCGACGGAGTCTATTCTGAATAAGTCGAGTCGAGTCGAGTCGCCGTGTAGGCGAGCTCTGGCTGACAGCAATTGGCTTATTAAGAGAGAAGCTAACAAAACTTAATACCTCGATTCATTAATTTTATTGGGGTATCGAAAAGATTTATGCGCGTGTTCATTGTGTTGACACGGTTTGAGTCGACGTTTGTAGAGTACGAGATTGATTAAGCTTTATTTAATGTTATTATATACTGATTTAGAGGCCGGTCGTGGCGCAGCGGCACGAGGTGTGACTGCAAAACCGACTGGTTGTGGGTTCGATCCCCACTCGAGGAGATGAAATATTTACTTAAATTTATATTTCCATTTCTTCGCTCTGGTGTCGAGGTTAAGCGCGGCGTTGAGTTCTGCCACTCAACACGCAGTGCCTCCAGAATTCGGCAGAAAGTGGGGAACAGAGTGTCTTAACACTAGGTTCCCTCTGCCTACCCTGCTGTGTGCGGGATACAGCGTGAAGCTAATTTATTTTATTTTAATTTATATACTGATTTACAGTTAAACAACGGTATAGTAATATGCCTACCTGATATTGTAATTTGAATATATTTTGTAAACTTTATTGGATTAATAAAAACGTATTGGTTTTGAATCAGCAGAAGAGAGGTTACGTTTTAATGATTTGTTAATAATTATATTTTAATGGAATAAATTAGTATAATATAATAGTTTTTAATGCACACACATAAAACAAACAACTTAATTAATAATATGCAAATAAATGTAATTCCAATTAACAACATTGCGCTACGCGTTGTTGTATAAAGCCAATTAATCATATTGCTTAACGTTGATTTGAATATCGATATGATTTATACATACAATACGCTACATACTTACAAATAAATAAAGAAAAAATAATTTATTACTTATAAATTACTTATAAATTATATATTGTTTTTTGCTTCACACTCCACTGCTCTTAGCAGGGAAGGAAGAGAAAATCTATTATAGTGTTAAGACACTCAGTTCCCAATTTTCCGCTGAATTCTGGCGTCACTGCGTATTGAGTGGCGGAACTCTATATTAAATATTTCATTTTCTTGAGTGGGAATGGAATATACAACCTGTCACGCTAACGTCACACGCTTGTGCCGCTGCACCAAGACTGGCCTTAAATAAGTAATAAATAAATGTACAAGTTTGTATAAAAGTTAAGTTAGTTTTTTTTATTTATCACGATATTTTTGTTTTGTATTAATTGATAAAAAAAATTTGATTGAAAATGAAACAATTGGAAGCTTATTTATTTCGTGTTATGACACAATTCTAATTTAATTGCAGTTCAGTTCCGTATTTTACATTAGTTTTAGTTTCGGAACTTTATTTTCTTAGTAAATGTTTTTTTATTATATTTTTTTATACGGAGGTAAAGAAAAAAATAAAGCATTGTAAGTGCCATCATAAAGATCGTGGACAGTGTTCTATATAATCATAAAATGTTAATTTGCGGAAATTTCTACTGAAGAGTTTAAAGCCTAAAAGTTTGTTTGTTTGTAAATACCGTTATAATTTTTTAACAAAAATAATATGGCAATGGTCTACGATTAGTCAGAACCACCTAAATACACTATCCCCTTTATTAACAACAGCCCTGTAAGTAATATATTTAATAGCTTTACTTTAAGGCACAAAATTCCTTTTTAGCTTCTTGATTGTAATGTAAATACATTATCTACACAACCTAAGCTAACATTTATTTTATTAGATGCACACGAAGAATTTAATTTAACAAAATATCTAGAATGTTATATCACATATAAAAATACCGTAGATAGTGACCCATTACGTAATAGTTCACCACTATCGTGTTATTACTTCCCGTTCGTGCTCACACAGGACCAGCTACTCGAAAGTCAAACGAGATGAGACGGGCTCCTCACTCGTTATCTGTAATTAGGATCAACAGCGGAAGACCTTCTAAAACATTTGGACATCCGACCCAGCCACCCGCTCTACTGCGCGCGATATACGCTCACGTAATTAGATCCTGTATAAAAATAATTGAGATTGAGAAATCATATTAATTTATATTAAATTATAGATTAAAGGCCGGTCGTGGCGCAGCGGCACAAAGTGTGCCTGTAAAACCGACTGGTTGTGGGTTCGATCGCCACTCGAGGAGATGAAATATTTACTTAAATTTATATTTCCATTTCTTCGCTCTGGTGTAGAGGCAAAGCGCGGCGTTGAGTTCTGCCACTTAACACGCAATGCCTCCAGAATTCGGCAGAAAGTGGGGAACGGAGTGCCTTTCAGAAGGTTCCCTACCCTGCTGTGCGCGGGATACAGCGTAAAGCTGATAAATTATAAGATTTTTTGTTAAAGTTAATGTTCGTCAATAATATTTAAATATATTTCAATGAGAATAAAGCTAATGGGTTGTTGTTACTGACTTGGCTTAATTAAACAAGCCGAGAGTCGACACTCAGACGCATAATACTGGTAATTAAACGCGGGCTTACAGAGATCCGAAAAAGAGGCACTCAAACACGCTTAGCTGGTATTATTACAGTGTATTCAGGAGGCTCGGCAAACAGGCCCTCGTCGCCGAGGGTGCTACTCTCAAGTTTCGCGTTTAATTAGACAGATAGAGGCGCGGACGAGCCTTATTAGTATTGTCTACGGGGGCCCAATTAACACCCGGGCGGTGCCGTGGGTGGCTCCAAGTTCGTTTTAATAATCAAGGGATACCCTTGCCTTCGTTAGTCGAATAACAGGATCGAGTTCTCGTCACAAAAATCTGTATACATAATACATATTAAACATTCCCGCATCGTTACAGACTCGAATATCTCCTACGCTTTTTAGTGCCAGCCTTGTAATCATTATATCGTGTTTCTAAAAATGTAGCTATTAGAATACATTTGTGGGGATGTAATAAAAGATAATTGCTTTGTAATTACAATTTCGCCATCTGATAGCAATTTGTGTTAGCGATTATAAGGAAAACAATAATTAATTATTGTTCAGCGAGTCCTCTTTGTCAGTGATGGTTTTATTAATTGTTATTTCCTCTTAATTATAATAAAAAAGCTTCTTCTGTAATCAATTTGTTGGTATTATCAATTAAATTGGAGCTCGGGCAGCTCTGCAAACGTGCACCGTATGCTGCAGCATATCGCCGCATCTCTGCCATAAAACACTCATTATATGAAAGAGCAATTTCTCTCATTAATGAACACTGCAAAATGTATTCCGCAGTTCCCAATTATGTGAATTACTTAACTCGTAATTTTAACATGCATATCCTAAAGTACTATATAATATATACTACGTGTAGGTATATTGTATACAAGGTGGAAGTGTTAACACCACTTTAAATCAAACCATAGTTTTAACTACTCCACAAAACCCTAATACAATTAAAAAAATGTTTTTTTTTTAAATAAAAAAGTGATTTTTTCAAACAAAATAATAAAATTGTCGTTTTAAAATAAAACGCATTTGTAAGGATGCCACACGCACACATGAACCTATCAAAGGAACATTCCAAAATCGAGTCGTAGGTTTGGCCATAAAGTTCAAAGTTGTTTAACCTTTAGTAGTATTTTTGTAGTAGTAAGTGTTTACGTTATTGGGATCTTTGCATAATCGCGTCACATGAAATACAGGTATGGATAAAAATCATGAACTGAAAAAAAAATCCTACGTCAAAACTGTTGAGGCATCTTGATTAATTTCTCCAGGTATAAGTTTGAAATATTTTATCCTATATGCTGTTTCCGTAAAAGAAGCGCTGCCTCTTCCACCCTGTATAACCTTTAATTACTCAAATAAGTTTTACATCAAACTCATTAGCCAAGACATTAAACTTTAGAGTACAAACTCCATGTCACGAAAGTAAGTCATTTGATTGTATATTTTTAATTAGCTATACTGTAATACAAGTCAATTACTTAACGTTTCCTTATTCGCTAAGGTACGGGCATATCCACATGCGATTGTAAAATAAATTGGCTCACCACAAATCCGGAATAGTACTTTATACGGGTTCTTTAATCATCGATTCCGTAGAAATGATCCGTTAAAACTACTGTCAATTACAACAATTCTTTTAAGGTAACATGTTGCAGCTAGACCTTCTAATTAAATGTCACTGTTGATATAATCACTTAGATAAACGAATAACATCGTTTTTCTATGTTGGTGTATCATATACATCGTTGTAAGTTCATAATTCATAAAAAAATATGTTTGTTATAGTTAATTACTTATGTTAATGTATTTTTTGTGTTCAACGTTACACACACTACCAGTTATAGAACATAATACCAGTTATAGAACTAATTTATCTGAAAGTAATTGGATTATATTTATTTTATAGTTTTTTATTGTTTTAATTTATTTATTGGTCATTATTATTATACTTAAGATTTAGAAACATTTATAAAGCCTTTTTACTTTAAAATTACTTTCGGGGAAAAATTGTGTTCAACTCAAACAGTTCATAAGATTCGTATGTAACATGATTATATTTATTTCCGTCTTTAATATACACATATCTATGTTTATTTAACTATATATTATCTCAGTACATTAAAAATAGAAGTCTACATCGATTTCTGACTATATGGTGACAGGGAAGGGCATATATCTAGATAATAAAAAGAAAATTAAATTTAAATAAGACAACAATTTAATATTGTGTTATGAGATTTATTCTAAAAAAATATCAAATGTGAACGAGACATTACGTGTTGAGTGGAAAAACTCTACGCCTTTTGTCTCGTTACCAAAGCGGGGCAGTGTAAATTAAATACATAATTTCCCTGAGTAAGAATCGAACCCACAATCATCACAGACGTAAACATGTGCTGCGCCACAAAGGCCTCATTTTTTTATTTATTAATGTGATTAATCTGATTATATTAGGCTTTCATTTATTTAACTTTTCCACTATATTTATTTTTATTTTATTATTATACGAATGAATATATTTTCAATTTAGTTTTTTCTGTCTTTTAAAGTTTAAAACCATAGGTAGTGTAGTCTTTCTGCTCTTCTCGTAGCCGCGAGCTCAAGTGGTAAAACGTGCTTCGTAATAAGGAACCACCTATTCATTAGTGTTTTAAGAAAGTTATTAGTGCCGACAAGTCGAGCGTGCGCCTGCGCTTGCATTTCTTTACACAATTTTCTGTGTCAAATACTCCTAAGAGGCTGAAACACAGAAAAAAATATAATTTTGGTCTCAGCAAACAGAAACATATAAATAAATAAAAAAAATCAGCTTCACGCTGTATCCCGCACACATCAGGGTAGGCAGGGAAGCACCTAGTGCTAAGACACTTCCTCCTACATTTTTCGGCATTGCCATCGCCGTGAGGCATTGCGTGTTAAATGGTGGAACGCCGTGCTTTGCCTTGACACCAGAGCGAAGAAAATAAAATATTCAACATTTCATTTCCTCGAGTGGGAATCGAACCCATAACCTGTCGCATTTACAATCGCAGTTTCTGCCCCTGCGCCACGACAGTTCTCATAAATAAATATTTATAGTAAAAAACATGTTGTAAAATACAAGATATTGCGATATAAATTTATTGAAATATATCTCACATGTATATGTGAGACGAACATTTTACATTTCTTGTAAAGTAAAATATGACAAAATTATACGAAAATAATAAGGGTCTCAGAATCGTAGCGGGAACATTACATGCCCTAAAAGTATGGCCAAATTTGTTGATATTTCCTATGTCACTATATAAATTTTTATGTATCATATTCAGAATCTTTTTTAGTACGCATTTGAGGTTAGTTTTATCATTATAATATTCAGTAAAAATGCGCAGGCGCATATAAACTTTTATGACATGGCCATTGACTTAATACGATTATATCCGACCTAGATAAGGCACTTTAACGAGTCTTAAGATTAGGAAAATTATATATATCAAAGTTTATTTTCATTTAATCAGCTTCACCGTGTATCTTGCACACAGCAGGGTAGGCAGAGGGTACCTAGTGTTAAGATACTCCGTTCCCCTCTTTCTGCCGAATTCTGGAGGTATTGCCTATCTTCATTTGGTGTTGCTATTGAAAACTTTTTTATATGTATCTGTATGTACAAAAGTACTTTAAAAATATATTTTGATGTTTTCTAATGTATATATTATTTTATATACTGTCCTGTATTATTATATTGGGAGCACCTGATCTAGTGTCTTAATAACACAAGTTTCCCGTATGGCTCCTGTATTTAAATTCCAGCAGACGCCGAGACTCCAACCTTGAGTAATTACAAATTAAATGCCAGCGCGATATTACGTATTAAAATATCTGAGACAATTTTGTTTCTCTTTCGGCATTGAAAGAACACACGTTAAAGTATTTTATCATTCAGAGTAATTATCTTAATTAACATTTTTAAATTGCTGCCTAAATACAATAGAACGTTAATGGTTGGAAATGTCTCATAGAATTTTAAAAATGTTAGGATGCCATGTTGAGGCCAGTCGTAGCGAAGTGTGACTGTAAAACTGACTGGTTGTGGGTTCGATCCCCACTCGAGGAGATGAAATATTGACTTAAATTTATATTTCCATTTCTTCGCCCTGGTGTCGAGGCTAAGCGCGGCGTTGAGTTCTGCCACTCAACACGCAATGTCTCCAGAATTTGGCAGAGAGTGGGCAACGGAGTGTCTTAACACTAGGTTTCCTCTGCCTACCCTGCTGTGTGCGGGATACAGCGTGAAGCTGATTTTAGTATTTTTTATATTCTGTGCCTTTACACTAATTATAAGTTATATTAGAAAAGCTAAATAGTCATTTAAATGTATCGTTACGGTTATTATTTTTATCTTTTATACTTTTATATGAATACACTATAAAGATTTTTCACTTTTCAGTTTATTACTTTATAATACTTTTTTCATCACGAAACTTTTAATTAGGACTCTATATTAGCAATGCGACAGAATTAACTTACAACTTATACTTTTATTTTTATTTCATTGCGTTAAAAGGGCATCAATTATGTGGTAATTTCGTGTGATTAATTATATCAGAGGAAAAAAAACAGATTTTTAAAATATATAATCTGCATTTACTGCACGTGCATTTACTTATTGATTTTTTGGAAACTCACTATTCCTATAAGGCATGTTAGGTTTATTGAAAAAAAGAACGCATCGAACTCGCTCACCGACAGCTCTGCACCAATTTCAAGAATGGTCAACTGCTTATATAAGTTGACAAGCAATACAAATTAATTAATTTTGTTTTGTGAAGAACGAACAGACGAGCACACAGTCATACGGACCGTTTTTTTTATTAAACCTAACGAGAACTTAAAAATATTTTTATTTAGATATACAATATATATTTTATATTATTATAAAAAAACATAAAATATAAAAGAATTTATCATTAACATAAATAATACTTTTAACAGATATTTCACACTAACAACAATGTTTCATTTAATAATTATTCTTCCACCGACCCCCTTTAAAATTTTACAACCTAACGTTAACACGTAATCTTTGTAGTAAAGTAGCTCATGAAATCCCGCTAATGGATCAAGCGAGACGATGCTTTAAAAATATCCATCTAATCTCGGAGTCGATTTGGCTAAAACATTCCCGATCCATGCCCGCGCAGAAACGGGAAATGGGACGTCTCGCCCACTTATGACGGGCTACGTTGCACCGTACAACATACTGACGCTTAATAAACGCTTAAAAATCATTCTTATACAATATATATTTTTTTCTCTATATATATGTTTAGGGATAAAAAGATTAAACATTAGTTTTTTTTGTTACTTTATCCTGCACCAAAATTTAGAAACATAGTGTTAGGACACTTCCGTTCCCCACTTTCCGCCGAATTCTCGAGGCAGGCTGCCTGGTTACTGGAGAAAAGAAATAAAAATATTAAATAATTCTCGAGTGGGAATTGAACCCACAACCCATCGCGTTTATAGTCACACGCTGCGCCACGACTGCCTTCAATATAATTACCAATAATTTTACATTAAAATATCAAATTAACTTAAATGAACATTATAATTGCTTGCTGTCAAGATTTCATATCTTGTATTTCCGAAATAATAATTATTATAATTAAGCCTCTCAAAATTGCGATTTCTTGTAATAAGTGAACGTAAATAAATTGCATAAATTGCTTGAATACAACAGTATTCGTGGGAAAGGGTTGCCAGTACTCATGGTTGAAAAATGAGATGTTGAATTTGGAATGTTGGTTTGTACAAGGATTCATTTAATCCAGATAAAGAGATTACTTTAAAATTTAGGTATATTTGTTTTTTTCCGAATTATTTAGACAATGCGAGGCATTATATTTCGTGACACTATGCAATGTATTTAAAATAACACAACCTTTTTCATTCGATAAACCTTGATATATTTTTTATTTAACCCAAAAAAATATTTTATTTTCAACAAAAAAAAATAAATAAAATATTAAATAATACAATTATACCAACCAATACACAAAATCTTTCTATCCAGTTAATAGTACAATTTACTTTCAGTTAACATTTCGGTGAGGCCGAGCCAGAGGAGGGAGGTGGATGGTATTTATTCAGCATTAGAAAGCAGGCACTCTCTGTTGATGCGGCGCTGACATATCCGCTAATGTCTTTTCCATTTCCCGCCACTATACGCCATCTCCCTGACTGACGGCTTGACCGAAATGTTACTTGCGAATCGTATTATGCTAGTTTTCAAACAATATATTCTTAAATGTTACGAAACTGTATTGCTGTATATTTTTAACATTTTTAAAGTGTTTGCTCCATATTTAGGAAAGAAAAATATTTATTTAGAAAACATATAATAGTTTGAACGTAGCGGGACTCGAACCCGCGGCTCATCCTGGTCGCTTTCCAGGTGCTCCAAAGTGCTGGTTCCAAAGTGTTATATAATCCACACTTAGGAAAGAAAAATATTTATTTAGAAAGCGTATAAAAATTTGAACTTAGCGGGACTCGAACCCGCGCCTCCTGGAAACCGACCAGGAGGAGGCGCGGGTTCGAGTCCTTTTAGATTGAGATTTAGATTGCTGTATAGTTATTGATAAGGTAGTGAACGATAAATGGAAACCCAAATACAATTAAAACTTAAAATAAAATTTGTAACTGATTAAAGATTTCACTCAATTTTTTTAAACTTGCTAGTCAAAGTGTGGGCTGTGGACACTATATTTTTTTGTGTTTTGCGGCTTATCTTATGTCATATTTATCTAGAGACACTTCTTCATGTATCTTGAAACCCCGTGATCGTACACTTTTTAAACAAATAATTATTTTATAATTGTAAAAGCTTGTAGCAAACTTAAAAAAAAGATAACAGAGAATTAAAAGTTAAAACTAAATAAATTTCTAACGTGATTAATCAATTTCGTAAATTTATGTATAAAAGTTTTTTTTATTAATATTTTGTTGTAAGTATTTAAACCTTTGGAGACGGATACACAATGTTAAATTGCTTTGTTCAATTCAACATTAATCTATTATCGAAACAAACAATAAAAAAAATAATTGAAACAAAATAATAAATTAAAATAAAAGATCAGTCGGGCGGAAAGAGCAATATGGAGAGTCTCCCTGTTGCACAGCCCTCGCAGCCCTAGCGGTTGTCCGCTGCCCTTTTGATTGCGCGATTATTTGCGTGTTTGTATCTAAACGCAGAGTTGCCTTCAGATGTAGAAGTGGCGTTAAGCATAGTTAATAATAACAATGCCTAATTTCTAAATCTCAGTTTGAATTGTATGACAGAGTATAATAGTCATACATATATAACAATCTGTTTCTTTTCGTAAAAACTTATAAATGCCATATTTATTGTACAAGATCAAGAGATAATATTGATGATTTTATTTATGTCAAAAATCAGAGGCTGTCGAGGTGCAGTGGGACAGCACCTCGATTAACATTTAAAGAAATTAAGCTTTTCTTGCTCTGGTAGAAATACATAGCGCGGCCTTGAGTTCCGCCACTCAACATGCAATGTCTCGAAAACTAGGCGGGAAAAGGGGAACGCAGTAGTATATGGTATATGTACTCGTAAGAAAGAGCGTTTCAATTTTGATTAACGTAGATCTATATATAATCTACGTTAATAAAACATAATATGTAATGATAAGTGAATTTACGTAGGGAGTAGTGGGTAATGATTTACGTATAAAATTTTGAAAGTAGCGGGATTTGAACTCGTGCCTATTTTTTTAATGAACGTATGGCTTAGCGGTCAGAGCGCTTGGACGGTTTCAAAAGAGACGAAAAGATTGAACTAATCCTTATTTTAAATTAATCTATAATATTAATCTATAGTGTATATAATTTACAGTTGATACCACTTACTAAAATAATGTGCTCTATGCATTATACAGTTAGATCGTTTCCTAGATTGTTGCCATTGTGATAAGGTTTTTTGTTAGCGCGGTTTTGAAGGGGGCTTTAATTAAAAATGCTTGTTTAGCCGGAGTGGAGTGACTTTTTCTGTTCTGATTTAAACAAATAGCAATAGATCATTTGTATTTCACTGGTATTATATTAATTATACTAAGTTTCTTTGCAGATAACAAATAAAATTAAAATACAACTTTATTTAAAAAAATATTCTTTTTATTTCACGATGAAATTTCAACAGGTTTTTTTCTTTATTTAAAATAGATAAATAATGTCGTTATTAATATAAAAAATAATTTAAAAAAAACACGGAGTGCAATAGCAGTAGTCCCATCTCATTCATAGCCGCCACCGTATTTATACATTACTCACGGCCCAAGTATCCGATTATATAACACGCAAAATTTCAATTACAACTTGTAATTAGTTTTTCGAGAGTTTTTCTTTCAGCCGGAGGGAGGGTGTGTGGAGAAGCCGGTGAGTGAGAGAGACGGAGTGTCTCCTCTCTCGCTCCACCTTGCAGCTGCGACGCTTTGAGTAATGTCCATGCCACTTATTTGATTATTTTTATGCAATCTGCGCAGGAAAATGAAGGATTTATTTACTGCATACCCACCCACTGTTAATTAATTTTGTAAAGTCCGAGCGCGCAATAAACGTACCGGCTATATTAGCTTTCTGAATATCATCTCTTAGTCCCACCTCTCACTCATGCGGCGCTTACTTTAAATTAAAAACTAAAATTTCTTTTTTATTGTTGCCGGTTAAGACATTCTTAACACTAGGTTCCCTCTGCCTATCCTGCCGTGTGCGGGATATAGCTATAGCGTGAAATTAAAAACAATTGTTTAATATTCTCGTACAGCTAATGTGTTATTCTAGTCATGGATACAGGATAATATTGTTCAGCTTTTGACCCGCCTCATGGATTGGCAGCGCGGTTGCCCTCTAATGCACGGAAGCCGCCACGCGAATTAATGGTAAGAATAATGGCGATCCCATTATGGATTGCCGCCAACATACTTTAGTCATGAAAAGAACCGAAAGTTACATTTGCGATACTGTGAATACTGAGAGCGCTTGGACGCCACCACCCTCTACCCTCGGGGGGTGGCGCATAGAGTGCTGTAGAATAATATACGAAATATTATTAAAATATCGTAAGTAAATTTTGTATCTTAAATAAATAAGACTTAATTTTTAAATATTATATTTATGTATTTTATGTATAATAATTAAATAAAGAAATTAAAGTAACGACAGGTAATTTGAATAAAATAAATAATAAATAAAGCTGCATTAAGTATAAAATCACTTTATTTAATAAATATTACAATTTAGAAGAATTAAGAGCAATTAAGAAATTAATACAAAAAAAATATAATAAAAAAAAACAATTCACATACTCTTTAGTTTTCTCTGTTCCTTGTCACAATTTTCTATATAAAAGTTTGAATGAAACTCTTTTAAAACAGCTTTTAAGAAAATTAAAGCATTAATAGCGGCAAGTCTAACAGGGGTCTTAGATAGTATATGTATGTCTTAGTAGGCGGCGGGCGGTGTCATCCCGGCTCCGACACCCGCCTGCAGTCCCGGGCTCCAGGGTTGAAGGCTAGCGCGCCACTAATTGCCAATTTGTTCGATCCTTAGATCTGACATAATGATGCGAGTTCGTTTATTCAAATGATTCAACGGAAAGCTCTCTGTAGCTCCATTATGTGAACTTTCATCTTGTGTAAGACTATAAATGTCAGCGCGTTTGTTTGTTTGTTTTGATTGAACATTGAAAACTTTATGAGGGTATGGTTGTATGCGAGATGTTTAGAATCATCGTGTTTTTAAAGTGTTTTATTTTAGTTATTTGTTTTGGTTCAAATTGTTGGAGTCATTATCAGATTAACGTTTTAAATTTAAATAAAATTTATTTACATAAGCTAAAGTAATTGTCATCTATACTTATAGACAAATCGTAACGGTCCGGTGTTTGTACATGGAAGTAATTTAAAAAAAATGTTATTGGGGGCCTTTTTTAAAGTCATAGAACTTAAAACAATGGCTTTTATTTTTTTTTGTCTGTGTTGATGTTTGTCTGTACATTTGATCCCGCTTATCTCAGAAACTGCTAAACTGAATTAAATGCAATTTTCACTATTGGGTCTGGCAAGCTTCACTTAATATTTAGTGTTGTTTGATTTCAATCGGTTTACAAATTAAAAAGTTTAAGCTATCTTACAGTTAATACCGACAGTTAATAAAATACATTATTAAAATATTATTAGGTGCAAAACAATTTTAACTTAACAAACCATTAATAGAGACGACGAGACGTTCTAAATAAATAATATCTGCTTTTAGCCTGAATGAATATGAAAGTATGCACGTGTCCAACTATACAGTGATCAAGGTTATTAAGAATCAATTAAAAAATTACAAAGTGGGTGGGTATTAAATATTTTTATCCAGGATTTGGGTATAAATTATAGGTATAGAGGAAGATAATAATAATAAGTAAAGGCAGAATAATTTACAACTAATTACAATTTACAAATGTAATATTTGATTACTGCTGACTATAGAAAATTAAGTCTATGAATTAGAAGACCTACAGTTTCAATAATTAACTAAAATTAAGCCAAAACTAAAAAAAATGAAACTAAAAAAATACTTTTGAAAGTCCAGATTGTTAAATGATTATTTATAGAGCAGGGAAGTTGGTCTACAATTTTTTGTGATAATTATAAAGAAAAGAACTCAATTTTTTCTTACTTTAGTATTTTATTAATTGTTTGCATGCAATTAACAACTATATCTACCTATAGAGTTATCTTAACAAAGTTTTCGTAGTCAAGCACAAAAAACGACCGATGTGTTTAATGTTAAAGTCGATTACAGCTATTAGCTCAGTACGCTAACTAATTAATATTACATTTTCAATAAACCTCCTCGTATAAGATTCTTCATGGCGCGGAGAAAAATCTGAAATTTAATTAAAAAGTTTAAGTGGATTTTTACAGACGAACGTGCGCTTCGCAACTCGGGCTAACAGCAGCAAATTCTATTCTTTTTGTAATTTAATTCTTGAAACTTTTCCTGTAATTATCAGCCTACGCGACTAACAATAATATCTGCTATTTTTTCTTATAAATATAAACTTACAAGGACTATTAATTAATATTTTTCATAATAAAAAAATGTACTTGGAGAAAAGTTGTCAAAAGTTTAAGTGCCAGTGCCCCCATCGTATCGTATGAAGACGTCGTACGTTGTCATTATCGAGTGCGCCGGCGTCGCCAGATACAGAGAAGTACGCACACATTTTTGTGAGCTCATTAAAATTACATTACTGCTCTTATTTAAACAGCAAGCAACTAAACGGCGCTGGTTAATGCGTCTCGTCGTGGAGAATTTTATGGACATTCCCGGCAAACGCGGTGCAATAAAAACAAGATTTCGACCTAATTATAAAGAATAAAACACATATGTTTAGCTTTTGTGTTGTTGAATGTATTCGAAAAGTATGAGGTTCGATATTTCATTCTTTTTATTTTTCTTATAATCGCTGAGTATAGACGAGAATAGGATTGTATGTTTTTTTAATAATTTCGTTGGAACTCAGAATAATCAAAACTAATTAAGTTAAAATCGATATTGAATTTAAATGACTTTTTGTTATGTTAGGTATGTTAATTTCGTAACATGAATCCCCTATTAAGCGTTTAACAAGATGTTTCTTCTAAATATTGTCCTTATGTTTCTCACGAACACGCGGAGCGCTTTTGTTTAACAACCTGATGTATTTTTAAGTGATTCAAAAAGATTATACTGTTGGATGAGGTCTCTTGCCAATTACCACAATGTGCAAAGCCCAATGTACTTTAAAAATCTAAATATCTTGAATTTACGTGAGAAAATTTTAAGTGTTTATTGAAAAATGGAATGTTTCGTTATGTTAACGATTTATAAACTACTTTATATTTTACACTTTTTATATTTTAGCAAATGTCTTTTTTTTTGTTTGAGAATTTACATTGAATTAATTATATTATTCGATGAAACATGGTTCTAATAAATTCTTTGTATAATTTCTTCACCACATAATACATTATCGGAATTTTGGGCTGTACTTTTTTGATCTTACGATACCGTCGCAATTTTTGTTTTTTTACTTTAACTACAGGTTTGGTTGCATTGGTTCTAGTAAGAAATTATTTTAGATAATTTTATTATTTCATAAATTATTTTTTTATAAAAATATTATTTAATATAAATTTAATTATTAATTTAAAAATTAAATTAAATTAAATTAGCTTCACGCTGTATCCCGCACACAGCAGGGTAGGCAGAGAGAACCTAGTGTTAAGACACTTCCGTTCCCCACTTTCTGCCGAATGCTGGAGGCATTGCGTGTTGAGTGGCAGAACTCAACGCCGCGCTTAACCTCGACACCAGAGCGAAGAAATGGAAATATAAATTTAAGTAAATATTTCATCTCCTCAAGTGGGGATCGAACCCACAACCAGTCGGTTTTGCAGTCACACCTCGTGCCGCTGCGCCACGACCGGCCTCAATTAATAATTAATTATTAATTTATTTGATATTTTATTTTTTTAAAGATTTTTTTATATACTTACTTATTACTCTACGTATATTATATTATAGCTACTAGTTTAGTACTAGGTTACTACTACTAATCTTAATGGTGGCCAACTGCTTTACATATCTGAAGACTATACGATAAATAATTTTATTTGTTTTATAATCTCCACACTCTAATGATGAATACAAGTTATCTTTATTAGAGATAATCTAAGTTTTAACTTCTAAAATTATTTATTTACTCATTAAAACTATTTTAGAAATTGCATTGAATCAATTATGACAACAATTAAAATTCTATTTGATAATATAATTGACAAATATATATTATAGTATCTTAATTTCCAGTAATTAATTAAATAGTCCATCGTCGTCGTGCACTTGGGAAGTGATTATTTAAACTATTTTTGATTTTTCCTTTCTGGTAAGACGTTTGCCTAATTCTTGACATTAACATTAGTTTGTCTTTTATTTCTCTATAAAATGGGAGAAATTATGAAAATAAAAAAAAATGTAACGAATAATCAGAACACACATCGATTTTTTATATTTAATAAAAATTATTAAAAAGTTGTATGGATGGGGAAAGTAAATAATAACACGCATGTAGAGTCGTTAAATAAATATATTTATTTACATAATAACGTTCAAATTAAAAATAACTCTGTCGATGTTTGAGATTTGTGTATGTTGTTTCTATGATACAACGTGTTAGACGAAACATACTATCCTAGCATTAATTCTAAGTAACGACAGTTTGAATTTTTACATAAATACATCTTTAATCGTAAAAATTTCTATTTTACAATAATCATGCTTATTTAAATGTTTAAAATTTGAAGCATATAGCTAAACATTTTGAACCTCACCAATATTTAAAACAATATATCCATTTGAAGACCGCGTAGGTATCTTTTAATATTATCAGTGTATGCGTTTAACATTCACAGAAGCTATGGCAAAAATAAGAAAGTACAATTTACAAAATATCTTAATATTTATACAAATATACTTAACTATCAACCATTGCACCACTTCGGAGTACCAAAAATGGTAGCATTAAAAAAGATAAATCTATAGAAGTAGATATTTTGTGAAGACTAAAATCATAAAACGGAAAATATCTTTGGTACAAAATAACAATAAAAATCTATTTAACCAATTCATAAACAAAATGGATCAAAAGATAAAACAACCACAATTAAAGTTCATACCTTGTATGATAACAATATTTAGGCATATCACTGTACATACAATTTTATAACAATGAGATCGATTACATCAACGATCAAACATATCAGTGGACCTGGTTCGTTGTTTTAAAATTTATAACTAAGATTTTATTGAATCAATTAAATTATCTCAAAAAAAGGGTTTTAAAATATACAAAAAATAATTTCAACTATATATTCAGAGTGGCTAAATTTGCTAAGCGCGATGTATGATACTATACAATACCTAGAGTAGGAGGCGAGTTCGCTCTACCCACGCGACGCTATCTTAACATGTAGACTCAAATCGTATACATAATGGAAATATCGTGTTCTGACAACGTTATCGCGTCTCATCCCGGACATTTTGTAAAGTGGCCTCATCCATGGCCCGTCTATCCTAATATACTTCTGCTTTTAAACTATGTCTGAAATACTTCGATGTAGTAATGCACTTAGCTGGTTTTGCATAAATTCATCTTACACTCGCTCAATGTTTTAACAGTTTCTAAAAATTGTACTCGCATTTAACTGCACTTTTTTTTAAGTTTAAAGTAAAATTACACTTTTTTTATAAACACTATAAAGTTAAAAGTAAAATAAAGCGTTGTGGTCGTAATTTGGTGAACTCTGTGTATCTATTAATGGAAAAGAGAAAGTCAATTATCTAGGTGAACGTGAAATTGAGTGACAATGTTCTGTTGGGCGACTCTACGCGCGAATACTTCATGGCGACTAACCGAACCGACCGGGACTCAGTGAGGCTTCACCTGTAGATAAAAATAACAATCACTTTATGTATTCAACATTAGATATCGTGAATATATAATTAATGTTCATAATTTCTTTTTCAGTTTCACGCTGTGTCCCGCACACAGCAGGGTAGGCAGAGGGAATCTAGTGTTAAGACACTCCGTTCCTCACTTTCCGCCAATTTCTGGAGGCATTGCGTGTTGAGTAGCGGAATTCAACGCCGCGTTATTTTACGTATTACTTTGGATACCAGAGGGAAGAAATTAATATATAAATGTAAATAAATATATCATCTCCTCGAGTGGGGATCGAACCCACAACCAGTCTATTTACAGGCTTACTTTGTGCCTCTGCCATGACTGGCCTCTGTTCATAATAGTATAATAATAATAATTTGTTTATTTCAGACCAGTAGATCCAGATAAAATTTACATTTAAAGTTAATATAGTCTACGAGTATGTTCTGAACAAATACGTAAGTAATAAAGAAGTAAAGTTTTCCTTTTATTTCTTGTTTATTTTATACGCTTCTTAAACTATATTAAGTTATAACATAAAATAAAAGCTTTTGAATTCTAACCGAGGCAAGTAGTCGGCGTTGCATTGTCGGTCATCGTGCAGCATCACACACGTCGGGATCAGGTGGGCTGCCGTACCCGCTGGACGCGTCGTCAGCACCGGCGCAGCCTCCGTTGTCCTTATCTACTAATGGACCCACCGCTCCTCCCGCACACCCGCTCGCACCTCCGACGTATCCACTGCTTGGCGACTGTTAAAACACGTTAACAATGAAAATATACACGAAACTAAGTTTATTAGGAAGTATGCTTAAATATATTTTTAATAAGTTTCTTTCTGCATATAGCACAGTAGACAGAAGAGAGGTCTAGTGTTAAGACACTCCGCTCTCCACTTTCTACCAAATTCTCAAAACGAAAAACAACGCCGCGCTGTGCCCCGACACCAGTAAATACAATTTTGCGATACGCTACAAAAAAAAGGAACCAAAAAGAACAAAACACTAACGCTAATTCGATTTCAATGTTAGCAATTCTCCTGTCAAGCGCCCCACAGTACACCGTGAGCGCAATCAAAAAGTCGATTAGGAATGTCGTGCGGCTGAATGGGTTCCCTCTACTCGCGCGACTCATAAAATGAAATAGATTCCCCCACATTCCCATTCCGACAAGCGTTCGTACGAGAAAGATTAATGATCACAAAAGAAACATAATAAAGTGGAGATAGAATCTTCCACTAACAGTGTCCTTGTGGGAGTTATTTACTCCTTCGGAGCCTACTTTTTCACATGTCTTTATTTAGGATGGGTCGTAGAAAAAAGCTTTTTAGCTTTGCATTATATGTGTAAGCTTAACGCGACTTATTACACTAACTGAGTGATTTGCTGTTTCTTATAAAATTTTAACAAGCGTACAAAATACCATAGTCCGTAATAAATTGATAAATGTATGCATAATGCTGTAGAGACTGTTTTGTTTGACGATACGAAAGCTGAGGATATGAATTCTATATTAATAAATAGCAATATACCCTCGTCTTGCTTCGATCAATATTCTAAACTCTATACTAGTATAAAATGCACACAGACACCAGAGAACCTATATGTTTAAAATTATTTTATTTTCAATACATCTGACTGAATAACAAATTGTTTAGATTAACAGATAAATCAAATAAATCAGCTTCACGCTGTATCCCGCACACAGCAGGGTAGGTAGAGGAAACCTAGTGTTAAGACACTCCGTTCCCCACTTTCTGCCGAATTTTGGAGGCATTGCGTGTTGAGTGGCAGAACTCAACGTCGCGCTTAACCTCGACACCAGAGCGAAGAAATGGAAATATAAATTCAAATTTATTTAGTTAACAGATAGATATTCTATAAAAAACAAACTTTAAATAAGCCTCCGGTATGAGGGCGCTCATATAAAATTAATGCGAAAGAAAACAACCCTGAGCTGTATTGTACGTTACATTAGCATCGTTTATTGGTCCACGTCAGAACAAAAGCTGGTAATTGATCGGCAGCCCGTCCTGGGTCCACGTGGTGGGAACTCGCAATATGATACTTTCATGAAAGATAATATTCACATAATTAAAGACCACGTATTGAGATTATTAATAGATAGAAATACTTCAAGTGGATACACGTTTAAATGGATATTTCAGTATTTATTAACCTCTGATCAATGTCATGGAGTTGATGATGTAGTGGAATTGTTTCTATGGCATGGTATGGTCATCCGGCTAAAGATAATTAAAGCTTAGGCTTTGATATATAACACATCAGGTTTTTGATATAAAATGTATATAATGGATAGAAGTATAAAATTGTATTTTTTTATGAAATAAAGTATAGAACCTTTTTTTATAATAATTATATAATAATATATAAAATTTTAAGTAATAACTGGAAATATGATGTATGGACTTAACTACTACTTAATTCATTAAACAAATTATATTTAATTGTATATAAAACTGCATAAATATTCATATTTAAAAAAAATTACGTACATATATAGTACGTACAATAATCTACACACGCAACTACCTACATAATTATCATACAATTCAAAAATAATGAAAAACGAGCAGTCACAGTTAAATTTAGTTAATAAGAATTTATAATAATAGAAATATTTTTGTATAAGTAACCAACCTGTAATCCACTGACTTGCCGCCGGATGTGCGCCAAGCCGCTGGGGTTAGCCGCCATGCTGGCAAAAACCAGCCTCTCTTCGTAATCATATTCGCAAAGTATTTTGTTGTCACAGAGATAGAATCGGTCACCCACACAGAACCTGCATAAATTTATAGACTCTTTGATAATGTGATACTAGGTATTAAATACGTTCTATCATAATTAACTTAAAAACAAAGCAATTATATTGTCAAACTTAAAATTAATACAAAAATAAAATAAATCAGCTTCACGCTGTATCCCGCACACTGCAGGGTAGGCAGAGGGAACCTAGTGTTAAGACACTCCGTTCCCCACTTTCTGCCGAATTCGGGAGGTATTGCGTGTTAAGTGGCAGAACTCATCGCCGCGCTTTGCCTCGACACCAGAACGAAGAAATGGAAATATAAATTTAAATTAATATTACATCTCCTCTAGTGGGGATCGAACCCACAACCAGTCGGTTTTACAGTCACACTTTGTGCCCCTGCCCCACGACTGGCCTAAAATATATACTGTATACAGAGTATAAATTTAATATATTCATATTTTATATATATTACAGATCTTATATGAAAATTTTAGTATAGTGAATTAAATTTACCTGTGATTACACTGTTGACAAGCAAAGCATTCTAAGTGGTAAACGAAACTCTTTGCTCGCATAACCATTTCGAAGGCGGGAATGACTTTGTTGCATGCCACACAGTTGCCTGTAGCTCCAAATAGCCTGTTAATATATAAAAACACATTAAATATAAAATACAATTTGAAATGTGATGGTGGATGTGATGGTTTTTTACTATTTTTAATGACGCTAACTGACGTGTTAAGTAAATTTAAATTCAAAAACATTTATTTTAAGTGCCACATTGGTCTTTATTGATTATTAATGTAAACGCGACCGCTTTCTGATAAATATCCTTGTATGGATTACAAATAGCTTCAGAAATTCAATACGAATCCTCTGTCTATAGAATTTATAATCTATTCAATAGCAAATAGTGTCGGGTTACGTACTGATAAAATTTAGTATAAAAACTTGGGATGGCTTTTCTACAATAACATACATGATTAATATAGTTATATGTTCTAATGTAAGTGAAATGGCAGATAAATTTATAGTGTCAACGTGGCTTTGTTTTTATTTTTACTAAATTTAAAAATAAAAACACAAACTTAACAAAAAAGACAATTTCAATGAAATAATGTTATTTCTCGAGTACGTTTAGCCACGATTGAGAATTAATTAAAGTTATTTAATTAATTCTCAATTATTATTTCTACTGAAGGTTATGTTAAAGTATATATGTAATTATAAAGATTTAAATAACTTATTTCATCATTATACATTTTTATTACCTAAGATAATCTCTTTTGCAAAGCATAAGGTCGGCTTTATAGTACAGTTTGGAACCGACTTCTCCCAGGCGACAGTCACAGCAACCGCACTTGAGACAATCCTCGTGCCAGAAGCGTTCCATAGCTTTCAATAAGAATCTCTCAGTGATGACCTTTCCACATTGCGCACATAGCCTCGCTCCACCTGGGTTGTTAACCACACCTCCGCTCAGTGCATATTTGTTTTCTTCTTGTTGATCTGAACAAAATAAAAAGTCATAAATATTGAAATGCTTCTTAGATGAAAGATTAGAGAAATTTGAATGAGATAAATTTATATTGACACTCAGAATAATAAAAATCATCAACTTTTAGTCTTTTATATAAAGAATTAAATCAGAAAATCAGCTTCACAGCAATCATATTCAGCGAAGAAATGGAAATATAAATTTAAGTAAATATTTCATCTCCTCGAGTGGGGATCGAACCCATAACCAGTCGGTTTTACAGTCACGCCTCGTGCTGCGCCACGACTGGCCTCTTCACATAATATGTTTTTTTTTAAAAAAACACCTTTTTTTAAAGAACCGAGGAAACAAATCTATTTGTTTTGTACGGAGAGTATAAACCTTAGGACTAAGTGGAAACGCACGGCAATAATAATTTCAGTACAAATTAAGTTATAATTAATACTGAAATTATTATGAATCAATTTTTGTTTAAAACAAACAGTACCTAATAAATCAAGCTATAATTTTATGCTAATTATGAGAATTAGTAAATTATTTGTTACCATGATACAGTATATGGTTAATACTAAATTAGATGAAAACAGGTCTTGTTTTGATTAATTTAGTTAACTACGCAGTACATACCGCATTCTGTCTCGCTACGAGGCAGCCAGATAATTGTCCATAATACGCGATTCATTACGGCATTCATCTAGCTCGATTGTTTTCTCCAGTGTAATTACCTCAATTAATTCGAGCAGACGCGACCGCGTGACGTGCTCGACTCTTTAGTGTGACGTCATTGCGCACACGCAAAAGGCAAAAAAATAATAACTAAAATCAAATCATTCGCCTTGATTTATATATTTAATTATTTAATATTTTCTTAAATGTATATTTCCATTTCTTCGCTCTGGTGTCGAGCCTAAGCGCGGCGTTGAGTTCGGCCACTCAACACGCAATGCCTCCAGAATTCGGCGGAAAGTGGGGAACGTAGTGTCTTAACACTAGGTTCCCTCTGCCTACCCTGCAGCGTGCGGGATACAGCGTGAAGCTGATTGATTGATTGATTTATAGATATATAGTGAATGTAGGTAAAGACTAACTTACTAACCTAAACTTATTTTCCAAATACCAATTTCTTATATTTGACATTGCTGCGCACAATGACGTTTCAAATTAAATTAAAAAAAAAACAGAAAGATTTAAAAATCAATTTCCCGTTTCGTTCTCACAATAATGATACGTCAAACCAATCAGGGATCCAATTGGAGGGGTAACTAGGTGGACATAACTCATCTCGATCGATCATTCGCTCATCGCCAATACATCTCTCATTGGAGTCGACGTCGCGACAATAAACTTAATTGGACTATATTAATGGTGGCTCGTTAATATATAAAATAATAATGAGAGAACCTAGTGCTAAGACACTCCGTTCCCCACTTTCTGCCGAATCTGGAGGCATTGCGTGTTGAGTGGCAGAACTCAACGCCGCGCTTGTCCTCGACACCAGAGCGAAGAAATGGAAATATAAATTTAAGTAAATATTTCATCTCCTCGAGTGGGGATCGAACCCACAACAAGTCGCTCATCGCCAATACATCTCTCATTGGAGTCGATGTCGCGACAATAAACTTAATTGGACTATATTAATGGTGGCTCGTTGATATATAAAATAATAAAGATGACGTACGACCTCCGAGCGTTGTAAAACGCAATTAGCGAACAGCGGGAAAGGCACAGCGTGGTCTCTGGATAGTTCTTGTAAGCACTTATTAATGTACGGGTTACAGCCCAATATAAGTGAACTAGCTTTTCTCGGTTACTTGGGTTGTGTGATTTTTTTTATACTGTTGAAGCGAGTATTATATGGTATTGTGTAGGTTTAGAATTGTAGAAATCACATAAAATCAATAAATTTTAATAATGCAAAATCCCTTGAAGAAAGAAATATAGCTAACATATTATAAATAAGTTGAAATGTCTTGTTTAATATAAACTTAATCATATTTTTTTTCCAATTGTATACATATTCTAGGAAAATTTATATTCCCATACATCAATAGATATAACTGTATTTTTCTTTTTTACTTATCATTAAGCAAAAAAAATGATTTATTCATCTTGTTAGAGTAAAATTATGTCCATTTAAAATAGTATAATGTTAACGCTGTAATTATTGATTGATTATGAGAAATAATTGATTTTAATTGTCTTTTTATACATGCTTACATTGTAACGAACAACTGCAAAATGTTTTCAAAGAATACTTATTATAAATTCCCACAAGAGAACGCAAAAAGTCAAAACAATACCTATTTCTTGTATCATTATAAATGTTTACTCGTATATATGTATGTAGGTACATATATGGAGAGTAGGCGATTAATAAATGCCAGTATATTGCATAGAATCTGCTTACGGTCTCAACTATCTAGGTGTGGTTCATAATGTGTTAATAAAAACCTAATAAGCGATGCAATAAAGTGGAGCGAGTTAATAGAGTTGGATTTACATAAATGTCCGTTAGTGGAGGAAGTCGCTTTGTGTTTCCCATTTTTATTGCTGCCGCGTCATGAACTTGATAGAGATTTGGCTGCGGACTGGGCTGCGTGTATAATTTTGCCAACACAGCCGGCAGCCAATGTATTAAAGTAATTGTAATGAACACGTATCAGGAAATGGATGAAATTTAAGTAAACGTCGAAACATACATCATTGGATGCATTATCTCAATTTAGTTTAATAACCACCTTATTTAAAAACCACAAATCTATAAACTATAATCTATGCTATTACAAGTTTAGTACATTAATAAATTGTTAAGTAAATATATTTATAATAATAGTTGGAAATAAGGTAAATGAGTTATGTAAATATTTATGAAACATTCTACATACTAAATTATTATACAATAAAAAAAAGCTAGAAAATGTATAATACGAGTGGAAACAATGTATTAGTAAGTAAGTATCTATAATTATAACTAAGCGTAGTGGTGCGTGTCCCCAGTCGCCGCAGTAGGTAGCATACCTTGGATTCAATTAAATGTCAGGTTATTGTAATGAACCCGCATCACGACCGCCCCGCAATCATTCCGTGCAATTTACAATCGTTCACTGCGTTCGCAATTAACGTGGCCTTCCCGTATGAGCGCAACGTGATGAATACTCAATGTTACGCACAGCCACATATTATACTCTATAGTAATTATTTGAATTTTTTGTTTTGTTTTTCTATATTATTATTAAAATTTTTTCGTATTTTTTTTATTTTTAATTTGTTATTCAAGATTTACAAGAAAAAAAATTATGTTTCTAAAAAGTATTGTTTTTTTTTTTAAATTTTGTGTGTCCTCCTATAAGATTGTAAATAAAATACAGAATAGTGATATGAGACGTTTTATGTAATAGAATAAGTTAATAAAAATTACACAACATCAAAATTTTTAATATAATGTTTTTATCAAATTCAATATACCAAATATTAGATAATATTTTACACCGTTTAAGTAAAGCAAAATATAAAAAAAAAAAAAAAAACAATCACAGATACAATAACCGCGGTCGCAGGCAGGCAGCTATTCCGAATGGTTTATGGTTTATTTAGTTTCACTTGTCGGTCACTCATTAAACAATGGGGCTGATTGCGTTGTTGCGATATCCATTATGCGGGCGTAATTAGATTTAACCAAATGCGGGTTTCGCCTTAATGATGAACGTAAAAACGTAACAAGCTTGTACTGAATATCATTATTTATTATTATACTTTCTAGAATACTGCATGTTTTAACCAACCAGTGTACCAGGTGGCTGGTTGTGGGTTCGATGCCCACTCGACAATATTAAATATTAACACGCAAAGCCTCCCGAATTCGACGGAAAGTAGGGAACGGAGTGTCTTAATACTAGGTTCCCTCTGCCTACCCTGCTGTGTGCGAGATACAGCGTGAACCTGATTTATTTTAATTTATTTATACTTTCTAAAACACCGCATGTATTAATTTTGTTAATAATAAAGATGCGGTTTTAATTACATGATCATTTCTTAATTATCTTTGAATGTTTTGAGGTTTCGCTAGCATATATTATTCTCATTTTCTATGAATAAATCATATCGCGATGTAAATTATTCAATTGTATATCAGTTGATAGTTGAATTTAAGATTTCATGGCAAATTAATAATAGGTATGACAGACAGTACGAAGAATTTGCATTACGTATTATTTTTTTAATAAATTATACTAAAAATATCAAGAGTTAATCCGAAAGGAATCGCAATCATATTTTTGTGTGAAAAGCTCATTAAGAAAATTCTAATATATTCAACATCTTTATTAAAATTCCAACTAGGCGATAGCTAAAAAGACCTCACAAGTACCCCGCCCTTCCACTCGCCCTCCTAAATCCACCGTCGTTAACATTTCCGTTATTAAAAAAGTACGAGACTTTGTCATCAGAGAAGTTAGTTTTTTTAATTAAAATTATGAAATTGATATTGCCTTTACGCTGGAGCTCGCTTCCCGACGCAACCTTGTGAAAGTTTAAATTAATTTTTGAATTAAGCCTAATGGCAGTGGTAAACGATTTCTAAAGAAAGAGTTTTCTGTTTGAGCAATTAAAATTCCAATTATTTTATGGCAGAAAACCGTATCTTAATTGCTTTTCATTACTGGTATTAAAGATAATATATTTTTCTAAGAAAATAAGATTTTTTTTAATTTAATTTTAACTTTAAGTAAGGATTAAGGATTAGCACAACGAGCGTTCAGGCCAACCAGTATGTAAATGTAACAACGATGAAATGTACTTTATGACGATGCTATCGATGTAGAATAAAATGAAAAAAAAAGTTTGCTACTTCAAAGTAGGTATATTGTTTTAATCGGAATGTTTCGTTTAGTATTCCAATCTCGATTCTCTTATTCAATACCTATTTTCCTATTGCAAGTACTACCCCTGTTTCATATTTTTCTTTCATTTGCGCTCATCCAAAGCGCATATACCGTACTGATATTTTACAATACATTGTTTAAAATATCATCAAAGTTTTTAAATAATTTTAAATAGTAGACAATATTACTTTTGAAATAGTATTATATTATAATAAATATATAAAGAAACGTCTAATATGAAAAGTAAAAAACTAAGTATGAATACGTTTTATATGATACAAATAAAATAAGACAATGAAACGTTTACTAAGTCAACACAATCAACGTCGTAAATTATTTTCGCTGAGAATAGCAGCGAGGGCAAGTAAAGCTTGACATAAGTGGGCAATAAACTTCAGCCAATTTGGAGATTCGCATCTGGAGGCTCTTATTAAAGCCCGAAAGTTAGTCTTTTTCATCCATCACTCCTAATACGTATGTGAGTTATTGTATGAAAAATTGAAGAATAAATTGAGTCGCTGCAGCGGCGGCGAGACATAAATCCCAACTGAGCCCTCAATATTGTTTTAAAGGGGAAGTGGCCATAAATTTTATCAGGGCCGCCCAAGCCGCCCAAGCCGCCCGAGCCGCCGCGGGCGCCGCGCTTCCGCCTCGCCGCCTCGCGCACCACTCTGCCATAGTGCGCCATGCACGCTTCTATCCACCCAACTGTCTCCGTAATTTTCCGCAGTTGCTTGTGCATTCAATACTCTTGCGAATTTATACGTTAAAAGTAGAAGATTTCGCGCGGTGCTTCTCTTGACGTATATACATAGTAAATTGTAAAACATAAAATATGTAGAACCGTCATGTGACATTTTCAATGCAATTAAAAGAATTAATAGGCCGTGAGGTCATTTTGACGGCAGGACAGTATACGACTGTAAACGACAATTGTGGGCTAGATAATCACTCGGAATAATTAATAAGATTAATATTAATATGAAAAAATGATTAAGATCGATATATATTTTTTACCGAATTTCGTAAGATAAAACCGTCGATTCAACAAGCAATGTCTCTGCAAAATGGATTAAAAAGTGAGAACGGAGTGTCTCCAATCTAGGTTCTATCTTTTTAATAAACGTTATGAAGAAGTGTGGAGCTAAAATACTATTTAATTAAATATTTAATTTAAGTAGCTATAGTAATATTCAATGCATACAACAAGACGCTAAAACATTCGATTTACCGTGTCATCGATTTGCTTTTAATAGCTGTAATAACGCAAATTATATTACATTATATTACAGGTCCCATAAAAAAATTAAAATAATAGTAACAGAGTTAAGTAGTAGTGTAGAACCTATTACAAAGAAATTAGTACATAGGCCATACAACGTATACGTATATTGTTGTTAAGATTGGTAAACCGAAATAATGTCAATTCACTCCGCGTACCTACAGTAAATAGATAAGGCAGCATCGTGACCTACAATAAAAAATCGCTTATTTTTATCAATACGATCTGGATGTTGGACATTTCGCATAAATGTGATATTGCAATATCGTTCGTCCCCTTTTTAATATCGCGACGGACGTAGCCGGCCGGTTTATGGCACAACCCTTCCCGTTTTATTCACGGCCTGTTTGTCCTAATATAAAAAATTACATCAGCGAAACACAAATCTTACTACTGCCTTGTTTACATTTTTTGTTAACATATTATATTATTAGATGTACTAACCTTTCTGGTCTAACATATTATATAACTATAATATAAAAAATAGCTTCACGCTGTATCTTGCACACAACATGGTAGGAAGTAGTACTTAAGGCACTCCGTTCCCTACTTTCTCCCGTTCTCAATTTTTTTCGAGTCATTGCGAATTGAGTGACGGAACTCAAAACCGCGCTTTGTCCCGACACCAAAGTAAAGAAATGAAAATATAAATTTTAAATAAATATTTAATTTCCTCGAGTGGGGATCGAACTCACTATTCGCGTTTACAGTTACACTTTGTGCCCCTGCGCCACGACAGTCCTCAACTCTTTTATTATTTTACTTACACTTAACTAATCATTTTGCTCTACTTACTATTAGAATTGTCGGGTTTGTGCATGGCCGGCGGATCACGAATCATATTGAGCTCGTCACTCGAGCATCACACGGCAGTAATTATCCTGTAACAATAGGAAAAGACCATTAACTATAAACAGTTATTATTATGAAATATTTCATCATATTTTGGCTTATAAACTAGAATGTTTATTTGTGTATATTTAAAACAAATATATAGATTTCAATTTATAACATATATAATAAAATAGTAGCTAGACTGCTAAACAAAATATATTGCTAAGAACGTCGGAGTGGAGCGGCACGCGTCTCGTAGCGTAACCTCATTAGAATAAACGATATCCTCTCCTTACGTCCACTCTATGTGAGACCTTATTACTCCGACAAAATGCCGTCAAACGGCAACATATTAGCCTAACTAGGAAAATATACCATCTACGCTAGAGACAAGGCTTTATTTGCAACACTCAAAAGTTATTTATATGAATAACAATATCTTTATTCCTTATTCTAAAGGTATAGATTTCATATTCAGATGTCAAGAGAACATACACTATTAGAAGTATCTCCCTTAAAGGTTGAGATGTCCATGCAAGTTGTAAATTGAAACTCGAAGAAGGCACCAATATCGCCTTTGGCTTATAATTTGATGTATTCCTACATTTAATAGTATAATTATGTTATTTTTTTGCTTAATTTGTAAATTAAATAAGGACAACTTTTATTTAAAACTAATATTAAATATATAATACTAATATAAATATGAACCGAACCGAACATGAGTAAACTTACTCGAAAAATAATCGCTTTTCTGTTGATATGGTTAGATAAAACGCTAGTCGTATTTGGGCTCCTTCACACATCCGTCGAAATATTTTTATTTACTATAGATAAAATAATTGAATAGTAAACCTTCAGTGTGATTTACTCTATGGTTCCAATAATAAACTAACATCCCAATAATTTAGCAACTTTGTTGCTTTGTCAATGTTACTTTAAAATATTGGATTTTTTTAAATATTCAAATTATAGAACGTATGTAATATTACCTACATATATAAAGGCAAGTAATTTGTTAGTTCTGTATGAAGTTATTATATGATTATAATTAATTATAAAACACACTTTACCAAATGGATATCAAATTCAAAAGCGAAAGAATAAACTTTTACTGCCACATCGAAATTCCCATCAGCACCTGTTACAAAGGCGGCTATCAAATTACCCGCGACACATCCGCCGCGAGCGGGCGCGCCTCCATCCATAAATACGATATTCGTTATGCATTTCTCATATTCATGAATCCGTTTTATTGGCCCCCAATAAAATATGAACATCTCAGAATGGATATGAGAGCGGGCAAATCTAATATGGATTGCTTGCGCCGGATTCGGTCCATTTCGGTGAGAGGGTAGGCAGCTGTGCCGCACCAAGTGGCCCAAGCAGTACTGATTTAAGATCAATTTGAAATAAAACTGTACACTCCTTTGAAATATGTTATTAATCTAAATTAAATCAGTTTAACGCTATTTCGCGCACACCATGGTAGGCAGAGGGAACCTAGTGTTAAGACACTCCGTTGCCCACTTTCCGCCGAATTCTGAAAGCGGCGCCTTTTGCTTCGAAACCAGAGCGAAAAAATGGAAATATAAATATTTAAATAAATGTTTCAATTCCTCGAGTGGGGATCGCACAACCAGTCGGTTTACAGTCACACTTTGCCCCTGCGCCACGACTGGCCTCAAAATAATATATGTTATAAGCTGTCACGAAAAAGAAATTAGAATCTCATTATATTTGAATGTTAACCTACATATGGAAGTATATGATGAAACGTGAAATAATCTAAGAGGAAGGAACCTATTCTGTCACCAGAAAAGACACATAAGACATAAAAGAATAAGTAATAGTCTCGTCGTGGCACATGTCGCGTAATGCCGATGTAAAGGTTGCTGACACACTAAACCAAGCATAAAAAGACCAATTCTTCGCAGACGCGTCAAAAATTCAGCAGAATGTTGGGATACGTGGAATAGATGGCGGCGACGCAGGCCCAAATAAAATATTCTATGTCAAACCGTACGTCACCGGCTCTCGACTTGTTCTCACCGAGAGTGCTTTGGGGAAGTCCCTTATTTATTCGCTTTAACGTCAGTACCAAGGGTCTTTTGTGCCATCGCCGATTTACAAGCGGCCAAGCGGGTACTTTATAACGTTGTGGTGCGTGACATGGGTGTTGATTCCTTTACTTAATCATTTCGCGTACACGATCTTGAGTTACTTGACAGCATACACCTTCAAATTAAGGTCTCAGTAACTGAAATATCACAATCCTTAAGTTATATATTTGTTTTTTAGTATTTAAAGTATAAAAATATATGCATATATTTGTAGAGGCAAGTAGTGGCGCAAGGGCACAAAGTGAGACTCTAGACGCGACTGGTTGTGGGTTCGATCCCCACTCGAACAAATTAAATATTTATTAACATTAATATTTCCATTTCTTCGCACTGGCGCAACACGCAATGCCTCCAGAATTCGGCGAAACTTGAGGAATGGAGTGTCTTAGTACTAGGTTCTCTCTGCCTACCCTGCTGTGTGCGAGATACAGCGTGAAGCTGATTTATTTATATGTTTTTATATATATGTTTGGTACAGTAAGCCATTTATATAATGAAGAGAAGGAATGTTTAATAAGCCCTTCTTTATATGTATATAACTATTACGATTCCGTTATCAACACGATCAATTAGGCACCATTACGTTAAAATTCACCCTGCCATCAATTACGTGGCAACCATCGAAAAACGAAACGCTAGGTTATGGTGGACATTACTTTCGGCTTAATACATATTACAAGTGTATAATTTTTATTTTAATTAAAATGTAAAATTAGGGTAAACTAGAGGATACTTGCTTACTAATAGTTATTGTCCAGTTAAAGAAAAAATATCGTTAACTTAGGATCGTTTAAGTTGAGTTAAAATTTACTAGATGGTTCTGTAATATATTTTTTTGCATAATTGATTGACATATGATCGTTTTGGTATGGGATCTTATTGATATGTTTCATTTTTCTGTCAATGTGACTAATTCAAGACACTTGTTTATTAGTTTTTAATAGAAATCTATGTTAAATGTTAAATCTTAAAAGTTAATTGATAATAGTACTTTTTCTAAAATTTTAATATTCAATTTTGGAGTAAAAAAAAGTTCACACTCCAAGGAAGAGTTTCCTTATGTAAGATAAAACTAATACATTTTTGATAACACGCATGTATAAGTTTAATTTTTATGAAAAGTTTCAATTAAAAAAAGACTTATTCCAGCTAAACTAATTTGACTACACTTCCTTCTGACTCGGCACTGATCGAATTCATTATTCACCGGCGGAGAGCAATTAAACCTCCACTAATCAATCTCAAACTTCAACTAAAGCTGAACTCTAATCAAGAAAACTCTTATACCGTGAAAGCTTTTCGAACAAAATTTAACTTAATTAAAAATGTAAATTAAATTCCTAGGCGCTTCCACAAGCATCACGTCGGCCCGCGCCGAGCGCTCGGGGCTTTTGATTGCAGCTAAAAGGTTTGGGATTAGTGCGCGAAAGAGCTTTCAGTGCATTTGTAGAGCTTTTAAGTGGGAAGCTTTCGCTTAAGACACTTACATACAATGTAAATTTTATGTACCGCCTTAGAAATGTGTAGCGTCACTTTGGTACTAAATTGATAGGCATGTTTACTTTATGACAGTTAGATTATTCCAAGAGAACCTATATCGTTGGCTTCACGGTGTAGGGTGGCAGAGGGAAACTAATATTAAGACACTCCGATCCCCACTTTCCGCCGAATTCTGGAGATATTGCCTGTTGAGGGGCAGAACTCAACGCCGCGAAGAAATGGAAATATAAATTTAGAAAAATATTTTATTTCCTCGAGTGGGGATCGAAACGTTTACAGTCACACTTTGTGGATCTATGCCACCACTGGCCTAAATAAGAAGTATTATTATTTATATATTATTCCAAGACAGCCAATAAATATCAAACTATATCGTATATTAACTAATATCTGAACTTTTAGAATTGGCTTAAGGTTAAAGCGATGCTTATGATAATACAGCGAAAGGGGTAAGGGGGCTGCGGGTGGCGGGTGCGTGTGGAGCAAGCAAGGAAGTTCGGTGTCCGGAAATAAACCGCCCGTAAAATTGTCAATTCCGAGGGAGGATCGGCGCCTGGACCCGACAATTTTGAATAGCTTTGGACCATCCGATTCGCGGCGCCTGTTAGTGTATTCATTTCGGGACCTTTATATTTTATGTTATAATAAATGGACTCAAGTCGGCTATAGTCACTATTAACGTTTAAAGTAGACTATTAGCACGTTATGTCATAAATCAAATTATTGTTATTTTATTCAACTAAACTTGATAATTTTTACAAAGAATAATTAAATAACATTCAGTTTTAAGTTGCTTTCGCATGTAATTTAATATGTACGATGTTAAGATTTCCTTACTCTTATATCAGAGAAATATACATTAAATATGACTACTGATCAATGAATCAATTCAGATATTGTTGCCTATATTTTAATATCGAATTATTTTAAATTTATCATTTCAAAATATAAATTAAAAAATATATTTAACTTTGAAAAGAACATTATAAGAACATACTAAAAATATCTATTCAATTTCACAAAGCTTATTATAAAAATGCGTTACAAAATCCTAAACACATAGAATCCTAAAGAATATTGCAAGCTAGCCGTCCCATCTTCGGACTGCAAACGTGCACCTAGCCTCACTGAACCCTCGCGCTTTTTGAACTGAAATCATCGCAACACTCATCCGTGAAATTGATTCTCGAGAAAAGAAAAGACGAAAAGATAAATAAAAAGGAAATAGGAAAACACAAGCTAAGATTTGGCGTGAAATTGTTTTTCAGCGCCCGCGCCCGCGCCCGCGCCCGCCCACCGCCGGCGCGTCTATGGCGCCCAGCCCGGGAATTTCCCAATTACAGAGTGTAAATGTATTTACTTGATTACGTTGGCAATGCGCTTAACTGTTACGTAATGAGTCCAAATGCGGTGGAATACTTTAAGATGTTCATAGCTATAATATAATGTTCCTATATTTTACTTGTTTTTGCAATTGTTTATTTTGTATTCCATATAGTTTAATGTTATTTTAACATTAAATATAGTAAGTCAATAATAGGATATAAAATTTTAAATAAAACATAAGATAAAACTCTACATGAAATGTATTTTAACAGAAACACAAACGTGTTTCAGCATCAGATAGTCCGAATTGGTATCTTAAAACACAGTGACATCTCATCCACTACGTGATCCATTTGGTTGGTAAGAAGCAATCTCATTCAATACCGGCCTCCCCCCCTTGCTTAGGGTTGCTAACAACAAGAAAATGTTCTCAGATTGAAGTCAAATAAATGCAATAAAAAAAATTATACTATTAATATTTGTCTTAATTATAGAAATAAGGTCTTAATAATATAAATTTTATGCTACTATTACTAATTTTTGATTTTATAAGACTTGAATATAATTATGTCAGTGAATAAATTCAATAAAATATTAGGGTGGATGTAAATTATTATTATTTGTAATTACGTCATCGTAGTGCAGATGAGACGTCCTGATAACACAATTAGACTATAGTTGCGACTTACATTCGGAAAAATGTTTATACTTAAAATTGAAATATTTATTCGAATTATTTAGACAAAATATACTCGACTACACAAGATTCTATTACGGCCGAAAAAAAATGATAATTCATAAAATATCTTCTGCCTACCCTGCAAAATGTCCAAGATATATCTATATAAAGTAAAATAGAGCTAGTATGTATTGATATTTCGGTTTACATTATTTTTCTTATTAGTTTCACATTTAACTGTCTCCTTTTTTTGACATATCATTATATCTCGTTTTACCTACTTTTAATAAAGAATCGTAAAATGTAACTTACGCAAAATAAAAAATGATACAAATTAAAAAATATACAATGTTTTTATAAATCATAATTAAATTAATTGAAAATTCAGATTTATTTTTCAGTGTCTCGTACAACCTAATCAAAACACTCAAGCGGAATAAAAACACCCAACCATTTCTCTATCAAATAAAATAATTTATAAGTTGAAAAACTATGAATATGATTATCCACACCATTCCAAAGACTATCATCCAATAAAGTGAGTAGGTAGCGAAGGTATCAAATCTTTTTCGTCCATAGTGAAATTGAATATTTATCCGGATAGTATCTCTATTCTGGAACAATTTTTATGTAGGGAGAACACGATCTCGAAATATTCGGGAGGGCCACTCTACAAAGATATTGGCAAATATCTTGCCTACATTACCTTTATTGTCTCGCGACGTCGCGCACTCCGCCTGATTCTATCTCAGATTATTTACGGTTTCACAATACTCTTATGTAATACGAATACTAATCATCGACTTACATATGACATAGGTAGATGTGAGGTTTAACATTCATAAGTTACGTAACCTAAACCCGTGAACGAGTTGAGGCCAGTCGTGGCGCAGGGGCACAAGTGTGCCTGTAAAACTGGTTGTGGGTTCAATCCCCACTCGAGGAGATGAAATATTTATTTACATTCATATTTTCATTTCTTCGCTGTGGTGTCGAGGGGAAAGCGCGGCGTTGAGTTCCGCCACTCAACACGCAATGCCTTCAGAAATTGACGGAAAGTGGGGAACGGAGTGTCTTCACACTAGGTTCCCTCTGCCTACACTGCTGTGGGAATACAACGTGAAGCTGAAAAAAAAGAAAAAAAAATAGTACGTAACCTTAATATATGTTTTAGGTTTAACGAATTATTTTTATTTATTAGGGATTACATTAGAGTTTAAGATCAAATAACGTCACAACAATTGACAAAAAATTATAAATCAATAGCATACTACAAACCCAGCTTATGCTGCACAATCTGTATCATATAAAGCAAAATATAGTAAAGGGCTTTTAATGGTTCTTGGCGTAATGGTGATTGCATTATCCACGTTTCGTGTCCCGCCAGTACATACAACTTATCGACTTACAGGTAAACTTTACTGACCTTATAACTTTAGACATCAAAAGGAACAGAATTTAATTGAGTAAACTTTACTAGTAAGGGAATCAGGACTAAAATATGGATTTTAGTGCTTTTTTTTTAATTAAACTAGTACATTTGTTTATTTTAATTTTTTAAAATGATATAATCTATATATATAAAAGGACTTGTGCTGACTGACTAAGGTAAGACGCACGCAGAGCTGTAATCGCTGATGGTAGAAACGTGAAACTTGGGCAGATGTTTATTTTCATATTCTGGACATCCACTAAGAAGGGAATTTCAAAAATTTTAACCCTAAAAGGATGAAATAGGGGTTGAAGTTTGTTTGGAAAAAAAAATATCTGCACCGATTTTTATAAAATTTGAAATTCAGACTCTTAAAAATAATTCATTGAATACGTGCTTCATGTTTTTTAAGAATTCACTCCCTAAGGGTTCAAATAAGGGGTTGAAAGTTTATATGGAAAAATCTTTAAATTGCCACCGATTTTTATAAAAATTTAAATTCAGACTGTTAAAAATATTTTATTGAACGTGGTTTCTTTAGAATTCACTCCTAATAAGCGGGCGAAGCCGCGCGCGCCCTCTAGTCAATACATAAAATGAAATAAACTAAGTGTACGGCCTTTAGGCGGTTACTACTGTGTATTTTCCATTAAACTTTATCACTCTACAATTCAGAAAATGAATATTAATGTTTCGAGATAAAAAAAAATCGATTACCCGCTTGTATGTAGCACAAAAATTGGCTTATAAATGAGCCAATCTTTTAAAAATGGACACGATGAGATTCGAAAATTTATTACACGAGTTCTTGTGAATTTGTGGATGAATCGTAAATTGTACATTGTGCGGAATCTCACCAGAACATTAAAAATTAATTGGTATTTCTACTAAAACGTACTATGTCGTCGTCATTATTGATCTAGGTCAGTCGTGGCGCAGGGGCACAAGTGTCTGACTGTAATACCGGCTGGTTGTGGGTTTGAACCCCACTCGAAAAAATGAAATATTTATTTAAATTTATATTTTCATTATTTCGTTCTGGTGTGGAGGCAAAAGCGCAGCATTGAGTCCCACCACTCAACAGGCAATGCCTCCAGAATTCAGCGGAAAATGGAGAACGGAGTGTTATCACTAGGTTTCATCTAGGTTTCCATAACAAAAAAATATACATTTAAAAAATTTAAACAATAAATTACTACAAAACTGCTTAACACAGCTAGAGAGCGAATGTTAGATGGTTATCATTACTTATGGGAAATAATTTGTTGTATTGCAACGCTCGGAGCGGAAGACGCATAAATTCGACGAGCTAGTGGCTGGCTGACACCTGTGATTGCATTTACAATGCTAATTCACGGCACAATATCACGTCAACAGCCGACGCACCTCTCGTTTTCAGAGTGCGCGCCGTGTGAACACGCTATCTATCACCGCGCCCAAAAACATGGAAAAACAACTATTATTTATAGTTAATATATTTATGAGGCCAGTCGTGGCGCACTGTGAACGCGACAAGTTGTGGGTTCGATTCCCGATAATGAGGAAGAGCGCGGCGTAGAGTTCCGCCACTTAACACGGAACGGAAACGGAAGTGTCTCAACACTAGGTTCCCAGGTTTCCTCTGCCTACTCTACTATGTACGGGAAATATATATATTTAAATATGAATTAATAAATACACCTAAGACATGTGCACTTAGAATTTAAACATTTTAATAAAAACAAAATCACGAAAGCACGAACGAAAGGGCCCATTAGTGTTCTATATATAATTATATAACGTCGGATATAAGCGGCCACAATCCATTATCGAGTAGTTAATTGATAATTACTTCCATTACCGAACAAAAAAACGCAGTGATTAACTCCGAATCGCTTTAACGAGAACAATGGGCCGGTGTTCAATTAAAAACCCTTGTCGAATGTCGACGGCCCCACGAAACGGATTCGAAGCTGACTCAATCTCGTATACATGGAATAAGGAATTACTCGCGTGCGGAAAGTTTTTAATTAAATATTCACTCGATTTGTAATTAAGAAGTGATTCGATTGAGCACAATAGAGTTCCATGAACGAATCCAAAATAAATTGAACCTTTCAATTTTATATAATACTATTAAGTTATTGTTAATTAATATATTATTTTATGAGGAAAGTCGTGGCGCAGGGGCGCAAGATGCAAACGCGGCAGGTAGTGACTTCGATTTCTACTCGGACAAAGGAAAAATTTAACTTCTTCGCTCTACGGTAACGAGACCAAACTCGGGGTTGAATTCCGCGACGCAACAAGTAATGCCGCGAGAATAAAGCGGGGTGTCTTACTTTAGAACCCTAAAAACTCCTTTAAACCACCTCCTACACCTTAAACACCTTAAAACTCATACCTACGGATGGATGAAGCTATTAATAAATTAACTTCAAAAAAGGCTTAATGTTCAATAAAAATTTGCTAAAGCGGTTCAATATACGTCTTAGTTATCTCTAAGTGATTCCCAAATGGTCCCACTGTAATCTCCTAGACATTTAATTTCGCCGTTTTAAATGAATCGCTGAGCTCATATCCTATCCCGAAATCCTCGCCACGATTGGCTCGTTCCGCCGTTCGTATAAATTCTGAAGGAAAATCATCTGCAGAATTCCAATAGCAGAGTGCTGATGTCCAAATTCGTGATATATCGATGCGAGGGTCGGCGTGCCTGTTTATGAGATATTTCATAACGTGAATTCGAGTAATTCTTTATGTACTGTCGCTATTAAGCAGGTCTGCTGTGTGTTGTGTAACGAAAGTAAAAAAAATAGTAGATGTTATAAATTAAATATAAGTATCTACATACGGTAACTATACTCCTGGTTCACAACACAACACAACACAAAAAGTGTAAGCTCAGAAAAAAAAACCGGTTAAGTGCGAGTCGGATTTGCCCACTGAGGCCTCCGTAACAATTTCAGGACTGTAGGTTATCGGTTATAAAAGTTGACAAACTTAAGACACTTATTTTTATAAAAAGTGCAAACTCATTATTTACAGATATAAATTTGCAAAGATTTTTCTTTTCCAAAAACTAAGTTCTTTAGATTGCGTTGACTTGGAAACTTGTTTTTTTTTTTTGTGTTTCAAACGACCAAATATTTAAATATATATGATATTAATTTCAGCTTGTTACCTTCACGCGATCACGAGATACATGGTCGTGGCAGACAGACAACAAATTTATCGTATAAGGATTCCACTTGTACGTTTTGAGGTAAGGAATCCTAAATGACATTAGACCAATTTTTAATGCAATTTATCGTACGAAGATGGCGTAGAAATTATTTCTATACGTGAGCACGTATAGAATATAATATAAGATTACTTTAAATTATGGCAATGTTCTTTCTATATTAAAGTTATATTAAAGATATCATGGGTTCAAAAAAATATTATACAAGTAGCTTTATAAACAAATAAACATAAATGTAGTAGATAAATGTGCTTACAGTTATTCCTACTTTTACTTAATTTATTAAAAAGCTCATCCTACTATTTTTCGTGCTCCGCTTTCCGCCGAATTCGCGAGGTGTTGTAGAGTGGCGGAACTATACGCCGACAGCAGATATTGTTTCAATTCTTCAATTCAATCACCACATATAAGAATTTATCACAGCGCGCAACGCACCTCACTGTGCTGTAAAAACTAATTTATTTAGCTTATTTCTGCGCTTTAAGTGTGATTTTTTAACATAAAAAAAGAACCACGCATCAATCATTCTCTTTCTGAAGAGTAAGCCTAAGTCAGAATTCCTGTTACTATACGACATACATACGTACAGTCTCTAAAAAATACAAACAAAATATTCTAAATCTCATCGAAAACATTGACTGTTTATATTTTTAAGCTTTTAAGCAAATAGATGAGCTGGAAATGAGAAGCGCTCCTCGAGGCGTACAGGCGGCGTACAGGCGGCCCGCGAACTAGAGCTCACTTGCTCTATAAACAGGCTTCCGTATTTTTCAATCAGAGAGCTGTCAAAGCGTTCTGACACCCTCATCCTATTGGCTCGCACTCGCCGAGCACCGAAATTGGTTTTCTACATTCAATCCATACAAAGTTTAATGTTATTCGTTTGCGATATCACCGGGATGCCGCCGATGTTTACCGACGCGCCAAATCATATTGGGTTTGCAAACTTTTGTTTGCGGACTTTATTTCATTTCAGTGTTAGTTCAGGCCGAGGGAATATAATTTTAGATATACTTGGAGCTCCGCCGGAAATAAGACCTTCCATGTTTGGTATTTATTGAAAATGTACATTTTAGGAATATGCCTAATTTATATTTGTAGCTGCGTTATCCGCGCGCGGTAAGCGGTAAAAGAGGCAGGGGGAGACTTCGGTTAACCTTCGAAAACACAGTATCAAAGATACTTGGGAAAGGATGCGTAAAAAGCATGAGGACCCCCCGAAGGGCATGTATGAACAAGTTGATGACAGAGTTCGAGGCGAAAGAGGCATACAGAGACGGTGGCGTTTAGCGCTCAGTTCTCCCTAACTACGCCGCTAGGGATACAGCGTGAAGCTAAATCAGAATAGATTAATTCATATACCGTAGAAGTGTACCTACACTTGCAAATACTGTAAACTGTACGTGTGAGTTACAAATTAACCATTCCGGATATCAGAGAAATCAGAACATTGAAGCGTAGCGTCACAGCAGAAGGATACATTGTGGCCACGAGCGTTTATAAATTGAAGGGCCGCTACCTGCGGCTTAATACACCGCTGTTTCCGGTTCATTTCCGGACGGTGCGCGCTGTGCCGGATATTGCTTTTAAGGTTGCGCCGCACACCGTGCTTCGGAACTCGCGTCTCGATATCTATAATGGTACGCATGCTTTTAGTGAGCCTCGCGACGCTATCTCCAAAACTTTGGTAAATATGCTAATAATTATTATTATTAGCATATTTAAACGTATTATTATTGTTTTATTTATTTATTTTTATTTGGGAAACAAAAGAGAATATAAAATTTTTATACATTAGTAATTTTATACAATTCTATTAAGTTTCCACATAATAAATTACAAAAAAAATCATAAGGCAAATAAAATTATATGAAATACACTATAACGACTAATAATAGCATACAATAGGATTAAAATATTAATAAAAAAAATGTATTTAAAAAAAGTAATGACTATAAATTAATTACATTAATAAAACATTTCATTAGCATTTATTGTAAATTAATGTACCAAATAGCATCAGTGTTCTATTAGTAGTTCTATTTTTTCTTATATTTTATATATTCCATGCGTAACTAGGAATGTTATATTAATTAAGATTTCCAACGAAACATGCATATTCAATTAAAGAGAACCGAAACATAACGTAGATCTAATAATATAGTAACAATATTGTATTTGTAAAGGACCGTCAATAGAACAAATTATTTTATCGTATATATATATTTCTTTTTACCATAATAAATCATTTTCATATATAATGTGTAAAATAATTAAAAAAATATAATCTATTTCAGAATCAAGTTTCTCTTAATTTGAACGTAGACACAAAATTATCTTCACTTAACTTTGACTAGGACTCAATACTTCTATTACTTACGTTTAACAGCATAAAGAAATATATTAACAAGGTTCCTCTCTCAGGTTTAACTACTATTGCAAAATGAACATGATATACATTGTGTGTACTTATATTTAGAATTTTAATATATAGTTTAAAAAATAAATAAAAGAAAACGTTTTTCTACACCAGGTGATACAAGTGCTTTTGCGCAATTAAAATAAAGATCCTTCAACGATGATTCCATTGGACGATATATGTGTAAATCAAATTACAATAAATTGTGGTATTTTCATTTATTGTGTTTATTATTAAAAAATATCTAACGTGTAAGCTCTCATAGAAAAGGGATGCCCTCGTAACTTGTACTCCACAGTCTCCTCGTACCTTGCTAATAGAAAAGTTGTGGTTAATTATGCCGGAGAAACTTATGAGAAGAGAACAACAAAAGGGTGTGTTCAAGGTTCAATCGGTGGACCAACCTTTTGGAATGTTATCCTGGACTCTTTATTACAAAGGCTAGATAGCGACGGAGTATACTGCCAGGCTTTTGCTGATGATGTGGCATTAGTATTCGCGGATCACTCTACACAAGTACTGGAGCAGACAGTCAACACCACTCTAGCGACAATTGTTGAATGGGGGGATCGTAATAAGTTAAACTTCGCAGCGCATAAGACTAATGCAATGCTGCTAACGAAGAAGACTAAATATGATCCTCCTACTTTGTTTATGTCGGGGGCCACTATAAACTTGGTTGAGGAGATCAAACTCCTTGGTCTAGTGATCGATCGCAAACTCACCTTTAAATCACACGTGGTTGCACAATGTAAGAAGGCAACAAATATTTATAAGCAACTAGCACGTGCAGCTAGGGTAACGTGGGGTCTAAATCCTGAGGTGACAAGAACTATCTACGTTGCAGTCGTGGAACCTATAATGACTTATGCAGCTAGCGCCTGGTCTCATTCAGCTGACATGCAGATGATCCAAGACCGTCTAAATACGCTCCAGCGAGGCTTCGCTCAAAAAATTTGCAAAGCATACAGGACGGTATCTTTAACATCTGCACTAGCACTCTCTGGATTACTACCGCTTGACTTAAGAATAAAAGAGCACGCGAATTTCTACATAATGAAAAAAGGCTACTCTAAGAGCTACCTCCCACCTGAAAGAGATCTTGAGATAAATAGTCATTATCTTAGCCAACCGCATCCATCGATACAGATAACTATCGATTTTGAGTTACTAGAAGACTTAAATCCCGAAACCATTACCCTACATAACATCAAGGGCCCTCAGATCTTCACCGACGGCAGTAAGATCGAAGGAAAAGTCGGAGCAGCGCTATCCAAATGGGACGGAGGAAAAGAGACCAGTAACGTAAAATATTACCTGCATCCAAACTGTACGGTCTTCCAATCGGAACTTTACGCTTTATATAGAGCGTCTCAAATTGTGGCAGATAGTGAGGACGAGATAGTTAATATCCTAAGTGACTCCAGATCATCACTAGAACTCCTAAGGAACCCAAGTTCAGGCCACCCCCTAGCTATAGCAATTATTGAAAATGCAAGGAAGATCAGAGCACAAGGGAGGAAATTAAGACTTTTTTGGCTAAGGGCGCATGCGGGTACCGCAGGCAATGAACGCGCCGATGAATTAGCAAAAGACGCAGCACTTTCAAACACTTCCCAAAGCTATGACTACGATAAAATTCCCCTGTCATATGTTAAAAGATCAATAAGAGGAGAATCTGTCAACATATGGCAAGGCAGATATGAAACATCTCAGACGGGAAAAGTTACCAAAAAATTCCTCCCAGACGTAGAAAAAGCTTATAAAATAGTCAGGACAACGCGATTTACCCCGTTACATGTTCAAATGTTGACAGGTCACGGAGGTATAGCAGAATATCTCCACAGGTTTAAGTTGAAGGACTCTTCCGCATGCGAATGCGACGACAACATAACTGAATCTGTATGGCACATACTACTAGAGTGCCAAAGATTTGCTGTTGCCCGATTCGAACTCGAAGTGGAGATTGAGAGAAGTCTGACCGAAGATTATCTACCAAATATTATGGCAGACATGAACTCTCGGAAAGCGCTACTGGACTACGCAAACAGGGTCTTCCGCATCGCATGTATTAGAAACAGCACTGGGAACATAGACCCGCGTACACTCTACGTTCACACAATGCAACCCTCGCATTCCAACTCACATATGCCTACGCATCATATAAAAGCTGCTACGTGCACATATAAACATTACCAAGAAGCAAGTAAACATACCATGGTCGAGTTCTTGCAACAAGCGGTAATGGGCGAGCCGGGATTAACAACTAAAGGTGTGGCTCTGTTCATGGACGGCAGCTTCGAACGGTTGGGTATAAGTTTTTGCACGGCAAGAAACAACAAATTTATTGTAGTTTCTCCCGGTCTAGCCAGTCTATTGAATGGGAGCACGAAAAGAACAGCGGTGCGACGTAAACTATATGAAGCCCTACCCACTAGGACTATAGGAGATATCGCTTGCCGAATAGTAAGATCAAAGAACAAATTGATCTTACTACTCGATGGGGCTAGACGGTCGCCCTTCGAACAGGCCCGGGCTATGCTTACAACAATAAGCGAAATTGTTGGACAAGGTGCGCGTGTAATTAGTATTGATGCTATGATAGTTAACTACAACAGAGCCGAGGTGGTAGATCGACTGGGATGCATAAAAGCTTCAGAAAAGCACGAAGTTTTAGTATATGAAGACAGAGGCGAAGACCTTAGCTACTTGAAACCTAAGAATTCTGGTATCCACACGGAAAAAGCACTTACAACTCTCACTACCACTGAAAGTGGCTCAGATCGCGTTCAAAGGAAGAGGGCAGAAGCACAAGCTAAGACACAGCAAAAACGCTCATCTGCAAGAACTGTGTGTAGCGCCTTAATATCGGTCGTGGGAAGTGTTTTTGACAGGAACAAAACACATGACAGACAGGCGGCAGCGGTAGAGGAGTTCACGAGGAATCCTACAAAAGATCTCCTTATCAAAGCCAGGCCCAATTTAACAAGAGCGGCATTGGATCAAGTGAATTCTCCTGCCTTAGTACCCATATCAGGTCCCAAAGACCATTATAGAAACGCATTTCTCGAATTCCTAGCAGTCCTAAAAGCTACCAAACAAGTGAAGCTCAGGACTTGCGAGGACATAATGCTAGCCTTTCGGTGCGGATACTCAATCCTGGATGTTAGACTTAAAGAAGCCGAAGCCGCCATTTATAACAACGCTACCGCACACACTCTCAGAGGCGACATAAAAGATAGTTATATGGCGGCGTACAATGCTACAGTCGGATTTGTGAAATTAAATAAAGAGGAAACCAGACGAACAGGCAACCTCAAATTCAACGCACCAAGCAGTGACCCTATAGTGGTCATCGCCAAGTGCACACGAGTGATGCTGGAAGATGGAATGCTAGAAAAATTGGAGAGCCTCGATCACACTTTAAGATCAACATCATCGAGGGAATGGGAGATACCTAGGATACAGTGGGTTAACGGGGTTCCCGGATGCGGTAAAACAACCTGGATCATTGAGCATTTTAACACAGATAGGGACTTTATTACTACCAACACAATAGAATCAGCCAATGAACTTCGGGAGAAGCTCTCGATACGTATAGGAAATTTGGTGAATAATAAAATTCGCACTATGGCATCAATGTTGGTTAATGGATTAGATACTTCAGAACAATGTAAACGCCTAATTGTAGATCAAGCCCTGATGAATCACTTTGGAGCCATAGTGGGGGCTGCTAGAATCTCCGGAGCAGAACAAATACTACTGGTTGGAGATATAAACCAACTCCCCTATATTGACCGAGGCAATCTCTTTGACATGTTATATCGTAGTCCATCACAAATTGTCAATATCAACCAGGACCTATTGTGTACCCATAGAAGCCCCATGGACGTCGCCTATGCACTTCAAGAGATATACTTTGGTATATACTCTTCCAAAAAAGTAGTACACTCCCTCCGAATAGAAAATTTAAGAACTACACCAGCGCCACGTGACCTCAGGGAAACCCTCTACCTTACATTTACTCAAAAGGAGAAAAAATCTTTAATCAACCAGGGGTATGGGGTAAACGTAGGCTCAAAAGTGTTGACTATTCATGAAGCCCAAGGCCTGTCAAATGCAACGGTTATAGTAGTGAATACAAAGTCGAAGAAATTACAACTACATGACAGCGTTTCACACGCAATTGTAGCAATAACGCGTCACACAGACAGATGTTCCTACTACACCAGTGGTGACGACGACGCTATAAAAAGGCTTATTCGGAAGGCAACAGAAGCAACGACAAAAGGTATTGTGGAGTATTATTTAAAGATGGCCATAAAAGATAGAAACGAAGCGGTCATGCCCCCCATCTTGGCGGTAATGCCATCCACGTCCCAATTTCTCTAATGATAAGAAATATTTGTATGGTTATATAAAAAAAAATATCTTGTAATCCGTAATAAACATATTTATCTTTTTGTAATCAATTAAGTTCAATTTATTTACAATGAATGTTTGTTTTTATGCATGTAGACTTAGATTTAGTGTTAGATTAAGTTAGTAAGTGGCAACTGAAATTAACAACTGGACTTTCTTAAGCAGATATTATGTAAATATAGAGATATATGTATGTAATAACATAAGTCTAGTTTTAGGTAATATCTACAGAAAAAAAATAAAAGAAATGTAATAATAACAAAAGGTACGGACCATAAGTCTGTAGTGTAAATAAGAATTAAAATTTAAAAAAAAAAAAACGTGTAAAAAAACAGTAAACTACATGAGTCTTAATTAAAAGTAAACACTAAAGTCACATATACAGGTATAAGCATAAAATATTAGGTACATTATACAGCACAAAATATTTAATTAAACTTTATGATATGAGCATATATTAACATAAATATAGCTAATAGAAAAAAAACAATGTAACATAAAATAATATACACTAAAGTGGATTATAATAAGTTAGTGTTATATTACGGTTAGGGTAAGTCTCCCTTCCAACAAAATAAAACCGTGCGATCCCTTTTAATACGATAATGCGCCTCTATCTTTCGTCTGCAGTCACACACGACCCTCGTGTGCTAATTGAATTTAAGGAATAAAATCCAATCGGGCCGATTCTTTATTATTCAAGATCCAATTTGGATAAGGCCTGATCGGTCCGCGGGGGGCGGACCGGGGGGCAGTCGAGAATAAAATTGGTTTTGTCACTCAAAACATAAGACTACCTTTAAGTTTCGCAAGAATGTATTATATTTCGGTATATTATAATAATGGAAAACTGAAAAAGTAAGAATTGACATTAACATAAAACGTTATTAGGTGGATCGGATAGGAATGTTTATATGTTGTCTATAGTTACTTATCAAATACCAAATAAAAAAAACAATAAGTAATACAAAAATATTATTTAAAATAAATATAAATGTAATAGGACAGCGTTCGTGTATACGTATAAAACTGCGCATTTGAAACACTTTAGTATCGATTATATCGAGTAACAAATCTAAATTTTACATCATTCAAATTGAACATAAAATCAAAATCCTTTTTTATTATTTCATGTTCACTTTTCAATCAGATATCGAGTAATAGTCTGCATTAAATAAAAAAATTGTCTTTAGTAATAAATTAAAAAACATTACTTCTTTTTTTTTAGGTTCACGCTTTATCACAGACATAGCAGGGGAGGCAAAAGGAACCTAGAGTTAAGACACTCCGTTGCCATTAAGACACTTCCGTTCCCCATTTTCCGCCGAATTCAGGAGGCATTGCATGTTGAGGGACGGAACTCAACGCCGCTATTACTTAATTATGTAACCAAAATAATATGTATATAGATGCTTTAAAATATGTAATAATAATATACATATGTAATAAAAAATAAATTTAAATAAGTAGTAAGAAAGGTATTCGCCCATCCTATTTCGCTAGCCACCTATAGATTGTTATCGGGCAAGACAGATTGTCCGCGCCGCTTTGGCGGGAATCTGCAAAGAAATGTAATACTCGAGAATGAATTGAATTTTAAAAGCTACATTAGGATTTTATATTTAATATTTATCCTTACTTGTTATAAGGTTCAGGTGACCAGGCTTTCTTTTGTTCTTTTGGTTTAGTTTACATTTGAAAGAAAGTAGGTGAGGCCAGTCGTGGCGCAGCGGCACGAGGTGTGACTGCAAAACCGACTGGTTGTGGGTTCGATTCCCACTCAAGGAGATGAAATATTTACTTAAATTTATATTACCATTTCTTCGCTCTAATGTCGAGGTTAAGCGTGGCGTTGAGTTCTGCCACTCAACACGCAATGCCTCCAGAATTCGGCAGAAAGTGGGGAACGGAGTGTCTTAACACTAGGTTCCCTGCTGTGTGCGGGATACAGCGTGAAGCTGAAGAAATTAGGTAATTTAACATTTATTAACGTGAACAGAATTCAAATGAAAAATATAAATACCTATATGTTTAAGTGTTATACTAACGTTATATTGTTATATTTTGATCTCTGTTTGTATTCTTTGCCAGGATATACAATCACGATACTACACTACACGGTATGTTATTTTAACATCGAGCTGCTATAATTGATTTTGAAAGTAGCAGGAAGGGAGAGCGTCAGTAAGCAAACGTTCATGACCTATCCTAACTGCGGCTCTGTTAAGGCATCGGCTTGATGTCTTTTCATCAAATTATAAAAAATAACAAAATTTGTCAAAATACTAGCAAATTATTATTTAAAAGAAAATTTTCTTTTTTTTAATAAAATGAGTATTTTATATTAAGTACACACAATATTATTATTGATTTACTATACTTATAATATTTGTAAACAAGTAATTATGTAAGTCACCTCATTTAAATAACTATTAACAAGAACATAAACAGTAACTTGATGTTTATTTAAGGCCAATAAAGGTCAATGAAGCAGCTAGCGCTGTGTTATAAGACAATAAAACTTAATGGGTTTGATATTTAAATGCGAATACCACTTTATATAGGTATACATTATGTTTAATTTATTTATTTATTTTATAATCACTATTTTAACTTTAAAATGTATGTTTTATTATGTGCTAGTAATTATAATTAAGTAACATTACTAAAAACATTAATTATAACATCAAAAACTGATCAAAATTATTAAAAAGCGATTGCGACTGAAGCGAACACTTGAAATATATAAAACTCAAGAAATCGCTTAAAGAGGTCGTAAAGTCAAAAGTAAACTATGGTGATTAACTTATTGTTATTAGTAATCCCATCAAAAGCATAAATGTGAAAAGAGACCTAAGTTAAAAGTTATGCGTCGTGCTCGACTTCACCGACAAAAGAATTGATTCCATATGGGTAGTTGTGTGACTAAATTTAACTCGACAATTTTTACGTACAGGCTTTATAATATTTGCTAGTTTTTATACATTGTATATATTACAAGTTAGGGGATTTTAACAGATTTCCCAAACCGGTTTACGAGTGATGGAAGGCTCAAAAATGGCTTAAAATAATTGTGTTCCAGCTTTTTAATTTGGCTGGACACGCTGGCGCGTTTCTTGATTATATCCGTCACAGAGCGTTAAGAATCACGTCTTAATTAAATCATATACTTACTTATTACGTCTGTTTTGTTGATGGCAGACCAGACCCATACTCGGCAGATGATAAAAGTAAAAAAAACTTCTCACAGAAAATCATTCGCTAAATCCATCTCGGCTATATTAATATTTTAAAAATATCGTAAATTTCATTTAAAATTATCACAGCTTATATCTCTTATTTTTTATTGTTTTATAATATAATAATAATATATTATGCTCCAAATCTATTTTTTTAAAAGTCCATAACTAAGATTTATAATTTAAAAACCAGATAAGTGGGATCCACAGACGATCATTGATGGTGCGGAAATTAAATAGCCGCTCATATCCGGCCCGTGAATAGCGCCGACACGTCGCTCTCGATTGAACCGATGCGGGATCGAAGCGCCGTGTTCGCAGTCCATTCCCACTCTACAAATTGTTATCCCCACTTCACTTCGTACTTCATATTCTATGGAGCGAAAATATTGCGTTTTATTCTTTAAAATGTTTGATTCCATACACTGTGAATCTTCATAGCTTTTCGTTGCCTCTGTTTGCTCTGGCTTTGCGAATTTTCATTTTGTCTCTTCGTAATAACATTGTATATTATAAATTGGTTTCTGTGTTAGATATACATTTGCGGTAAACTAAGTTTATATTTTTGATGTTACATTAAAGATAATAAATTATTACATATTTATAATTTTAAACTTAAGTTTGTTATCTTTTATAACATGTACTTCCCGTTGACCTACATTCCTGATATTGATATTGATACTAGATTGACTAGAATATCTATAGTAATATAATAGAAGTAATTCTAAATTTAAAGGCTCTTACAAAAGTAAAACTCAGGCTCGACGTGGTTTAAATTTAAACATTCAACAATTACCTATATTAAAAAATCGCATCGTTGCATGGAAGCGCAAATTAATATTTTTAATTAATTATTTTACAAACTTATATAATAAATTTCATATAAACAGGAAGCTTTTGTAAAATGATGACAATGAGAAAATATTTTAGTGAAAGCGAAGCGGGAGCCCGCTAGTGCTTGTGAGCCAATTAGAAGAGTTAGGGTGGCAGTTGTAGGAGCTAGAGCCGGTCCGCGCCGCGCCGACGGCCCTCCGCGTCCAATTAAACTCACACCCGACGACACACACTGCTAAAGCCCCGAACCAAGTGCCAGCGCGTAATTGTGTAACTCACTTCCAAACAAATCTCGACGTTTTTATAACACAGATAACATAAATAACAATAGAATTATGTTAGATAGAGAACACCACAAGAACGGCCCCTCCATTTAATAACTATTCGTTAATTAAATTCACACAATTCTATCGCTGGTGGCGATTAGAAACTTTCAGCAGTATCACAACTGGTTAAGGGCCAGTTTGTTCCGAAATAGACGTTGATCCGAAACGTGGATGCTTGTTTAATTACAACAATGTACAATAGTGCCCCTAACGAGAGTTTGCGTTAATAAGCGCAACAGAATGTAATCAACATGCCTCGTCGCTCTAATGAGCCCAGTTCCTGGCAAAAACAAGCGACGTCGACATTTTACTGGAGATTAATTAGGCGTTCTGCCTATACAGGGAGTTGCCACTGGCCGCAACGGAAGCTCTCTGTTTCTAGCTTGCTGCTGATTAACATGCTTCTTAGGCGTTGTATTCTGATAACTCTCTTAATTAACTCTATAAAAACAGTTTCCATTACTTTTGTATTATATTATATTTTTCATAAAAAAAAAAAATATTTGGATTAAGCGTAACAAAGGCGGGCTCTCTTGGCACCGCTTTTAAGTAACTTCCAATGACGACAAAGTATACAAACCTGTAAACGTCGTTAACTTAAATAAGCACGTTTGATTACGCCGTAGCTGCTACCCCATTAAAACTTAACGAGGGGCAACCCCGGGGAAAATAACTAACCCAATTTCCCTTTGCCGGGAAATCATTAAAAGTCTTAAAAGGGTCTTTTCATATATTTTTTAGCCCGGAGCGTACGTGCAAATAAACACATTTTTACATACTCGAACAAACAATTCTCTTAACGAGACGGGAGCGTAACAAGCGCGCGCACGCGGTGTCCAGTCCAGGAGGTGGTGGCCGCCGCTGGCTCTCTCTCTCTCTAATTGGGGGTATGCTGTACACTCCTGGATTATATGTCTCGTTACTCGCGCCTACCTATCCCATCTCACTGACACCGCCGCGCCGCTCATTTATCACAACCTATACATTTAAATTGACAACTAACCCTTTCCCGGATTTGACAGCTGAACTAAAGTACCTACGACTACCTATACGTTAACAGTCATGTCACTAAGCATTATTTTAATACTACACGTGTTCCAGCAGCGTTATATAGCATGTTTGTCTTGCTATATAAATTAAGTTAATATATACAATTTTTATTTATACCCGTTCTCGTTAAATCCAACTCAAGGTTATTGTCATATTTTATTAATTATAATAAAATGTAATAATTAAAATATTAAATATTTCATTCCACCGAGTGGTAATTGAAGCCACAATCGATGTGTTTATAGTCACACCCTTGTCCCCCTGCGCCACGACGGCTACGATATTTAATATTTATTATCCCCGCTCTATATATATAGTATGATAAGGCGAAGCGCGGCGTTGGGTTTCGCCACTCAATATGCAATGCCTCGAAAATTAGACTGAAAGTGGGAACCATAATCTTAACACTAGGTAGGAGGAGGAAAAAAAATGTCCGAATGACCGAATACTATAAAACAATAAAAATTGAATTGGAATTATAATCCCAATAGTTTTATTTTCATTTCCATAATATATTCAATTATATAAAAATTATATCAAAACACAAATAGAAAACTATGCAATTACTTGGAATTATAATCCCAATAGTTTTATTTTCATTTCCATAATATATTCAATTATATAAAAATTATATCAAAACACAAATAGAAAACTATGCAATTACTTGGAAACGTTCCCAAACAATAAAACATTTCCCCATTATACTTTTTTCCACTAATAAAAACAAACAATAAACTAATTAAAATACGGCCTAATTAAAAATAATTATAATTAGCGACAGTTTCAAGCTTCTTAATTAATTATTAGATTTTCCAATTAGTTCTGTAGCGTTCGCTCTTTAATTAATGGATGTGTACCGTATTAGTGTCGGTTACAATCTGATCCGAGACTCGGCAATTACCGACGACTACAAAACACATCGAATTTCGCGTAATTGCTGAGAATATTACTGAACTAAATTGTTCTCGACTTAATTAATTAAGCTTTTGTTTCAAACTAACAGCAAAGTGTAGAGTTGGCAATTCTAAATTGGATCTTGTAATTACCCTTACCCTCTTGTGCAGAAACTGTCTACTTTCAATTATAGCCGAAGCTTACTTAATGGAATCAATTATAATTGCGACACAATACGGTACCTAATTAAATCACATTTGTATAGAAAACAAATAAATCAGCTTCACGCGGTATCCCGCACACAGCAGGGTAGGCAGAGGGAACCTAGTGTTAAGACACTTCGTTCACCACTTTCTGCTGAATTCTGGAGGCATTGCGTGTTGAGAGGCAGAACTCAACGCCGGGATTAGTCTCGACACCAGAGCGTAGAAATGGAAATATAAATTTAAGTAAATATTTCATCTCCACGAGTGGGGATCGAACCCACAACCAGTCGGTTTTACAGTCACACTTCGTGCCGCTGCGCCACGACTGGCCTCAATGGCATTTGTATAGCTTGTATACAAAACGTGTTTGTACGTTCGTATTGGAAATTCGTAATCTTTATATAGATATGAAGTAAACGCCACACGTTTCGACTACTTTCGCTAGGACATTCCACGTGTTAGATCCGGATACATCATATATGTTGATAAATTATATACAGACCCATCATTTTCCTTAATATGAAAGCCAAATACTTTTATTATTAAAAATAATATTGATTTAATAATATATTTTAAACTATAAAAGCCACATGAAATGTACTATTTGTCGTTTAATTAGATTTTATTAATAAACCATTCCATTAATTAGAGGAATATTAAATTATTATGTTATTAAATACAATACAATAGGTACAATACAACTACACTAATTAATAGCGGTTACATCACTATTTAATGACGAAAAAAAAAACAAACAGAACGGGTCCGTCTAATTACTTACAGACTTATTAGTGAGATAAAATGTTCTACTTATTTATTATATTACTGCGATAAAACTGTTATCGTTATAAATTATAAGTACATCATTAATTTTATGGATAAGTGGTATTTTAATTAAAAGCGTGGATGAGTATTGTCACTTTGTCATATGAAAAAACCGAAACATGTTATTACTAGAGGGCGCGCGCGGCTTCGCCCGCTTATTAGGAGTGAATTCCAAAAAAACCACGAAACACGTGTTCTATAAAATATTTTTAACAGTCTGAATTTAAATGTTTATTAAAATCGGTGGCAATTTAAAGATTTTTCCATATAAACTTTCAACCCCTTATTTGAACCCTTAGGGGGTGAATTCTTAAAAACCATGAAACACGTGTTCAATGAAATATTTTTAAGAGTCTGAATTTCAAATTTTATAAAAATCGGTACAGATTAAATTTTTTTTCCATACAAACTTTCAACCCCTATTACATTCCTTTAGGGTTAAAATTTTTCAAATTCCCTTCTTAGTGGATGTCCAGAATATGAAAATAAACATCTGCCCAAATTTCACGTTTCTACGCACAGCGGTTACGGCTCTGCGTGCGTCTTACCTCAGTCAGTCAGCACAAGTCCTTTTATATATATAGATTATAATAGTATCGATTGGTGCATGTAATAACGATGTGAAAGCATGAAAGCTGCTTATCTCTAATGGTTTTGCCCTGCTGTGGAGAATAAATAGGTTGAATTTTAAGTGATTTCAGCTGCTCTCGAGTGGGGTGGCAGAGTGGGAGGCTAAGAACAAAGTTTAATTAAGACACAACAATTAAAATAACAAGCGACGGGCGTGGCGGGTCATTATGCGGAGCCATGAGAGCGCATACAACGCTCCTAATCCACTACAGTGTTGCTTTTTCTTTTTTTTTTTTCGCTTGTAAGCGTGTGACAAAGTAATGGTGCCGTCATAATGTTTACCAAGGAATTTAGATAAAATATTTACTGGGATGTTTTAAGTCGTAATGCTTTAGCAATATACATTAGTTTATCATAGATTATCATATAGGGTCATACAAGAATAATTTATGTTTAATATAGACAGATTCGCATTCTTAGATAAAAAAAAGCATTCTAAAAACTATGTATTTTAATATTATAATTACTTTAAGAAATAATATAATTGTAGCGTATTTATATAGCCTATACATATTATAAAATTGTAACTCATCGCGCTCTGGACATGTAATTTTTGGGGTATTTATTAATGTTATAAAATCCAAAACAATGATTTTTAAATTTTTGTCTGTTTGTCAGTGCGTTTGTTTACGCTAATATCAGAAACGGCTTAGGTGCTTTACTTGTAGTTTTCGCTATTGTGTCTTGGCAAGCTCCATTAACATTTAGTGTTTGTTTTATTTCAATCGGTCCGTAAATAAACAAGTTACGTCACTATAAGAAATTGCATGCGACAATAATGCTACAAAATGGACATTTTATTGAATAGATTAATCATTTAACCATCAAAAATATACGTACCTATATTATTATTATTTAAAAAAAAACATGTAATAATTGTTACTGATATGTTAAATATAAATTATAAGTGTTGATAGTAATTTACTGTGATAATAATCTGTGACAATAATCTGTGATTCTTATTAATCATGTCAGCTGTTCCAATTTTACTACTAGGTAGGAAATTATATTAATGTACATATAGAAATTTATATATTAAGGAGATATTTCTAACATAATAAGACTATAATATAATTTAAGTTATATTTCTAAGAACCTAAATAATTTTTTATATTAAATTATAATGACATTTTAATAAATCGTTTTATTTAGAGACCCAAAATATACTGTGTAATTTTCTTACATTGCTATTTCTTAAATAAAATTATTAAGAGATTATTTTGGACTTGAGTGTTAAAAAAGTTAAAAAGTTAAAAATTTTACAGTCAAATTTCTTTCTACAAATATGACAAACAAAACAAATCAAACATAAAATAATCGTGATCAAATTACATTTTTATGTAACTATCTCATATAATACTAATATAGGTATATTGTTTTAAATGACATGTTGTGATTTCGTTATTCTCTAATATAATTTTTTATATTTTTTAAGACATACCAAGATATTTATTGAATTATGTTTTTTCAAATTTTGTACAAAAATACTGTTTAAATTCTACAAAATACAATTTTTATATATATATTTTTTTTCACTCATATTAATAATGTATATTTATACAAAAAATGTATATTTATACAAATAACTATGACATACCTGTAGGGTTCTCGTTTTTCACTGAAGCACTCTCAACTAAAACTTAATTCCGAATGTGTCCTTTTGATTCACAACAAAACAATATCACAGTTACAATTTAGACACTTAACCGAAAATTGCTTGTCCACTTCAACTGTCACTTTGAAAAGGATTTACGACCTAACGAATGAAAAAGGCTCAACGAAATTTACGTGGCCGAATGCGGTAATAATTTACAAATAATGTCGCGTCGGTCTATTAAAATAGTTTACAACAGTTTAAGAAAACATTGGAATGTTGTTAATGAGTGAGCTCGTGTAAAGTTTGCGGCATGTAGCGAGCAACTAACGCGTGCACACTCAATGGAGGTTTGCGACGGAGTGAGCCGAACGCAAGTAAAAGCCGAAAGGCAGTCGCCGAGTGTTGGTGTTGGTGTTGGATCGGCTCTATGCCGAGGGCGGGCGCCGGTACACGGGGTGGAAAGGAACAACACTCTAATATAATGATGGGGTCGGAACACTTTAATGCTTTAATTTGAAACGTACACTAACAACAGCTTTTAAGCCTTTACACAATCATTTTAAATAGGTTTTTTAACGCCTTCATATTAATCAATGCTTTTGCTATTATTGAACATTATATACTGACAAATAACATATTTATTTAATGATCAAGATGAATTCATTATTCTATTTACATATTATTATTACATTTTGAAATTTTATCTAACACTAATCATATTATACACTTCCAGTGAATATCAACCTAAATTCGATTCCACCCCGTCCTCCATACCCTTTTCCGTAGAAAACCAATCTTCTTTACATTCCCTCGTCGACAAATTTATGCTCGTCCATACGTCCCCCTGATAGGTAGCTGTTTGTGAGAAATAGAAGCGATAGCTGGCCGAAGTAGCGGGAAGTATACATTATTAAGCAACCGGTGGTGAGTGGCGGCCGCAAAGAAACGGTAAGTGAGCGTACGGTGTCCACACACCGTCTCTGAGAATTTAATTTCCCCGGGCGGGCCGCCCTTGCCGCCATTGTCCGCTCAGTATTTCATTACGGCTCGAGCTTTTCTATTAATAAATCACTCTTCGCCTGCGCCGTTTAATTACGTCCCGGATCCGGCCAACGTCTGATTACACTTTCATCGATCATCTAATTGGGAGTGCAGTCGGGGCGGGAAGGGAACGTGTGTATTCTTTGTTCGAGAGATATTACTCTCGACCGATATTACGTATCTCGATCGTGCTATAATATAACAGCAAATAAAGTGTGTCTGTATATTGAACATTTTAAAAAATATATATCTTAATGCAAAGTAAAATCATAATATTATACATATATATGAATGTAGCATTTATACCGCTCTGTAAACAAGGCTCAACACTTTACGTGTTTCACGTTCTACACAAATATGTAGAAATAACACAAATTAGTCCGAATATAGGAAACCTAATAAAAAACAAAATACGCTCCTTGCACTGTCATTTACTTTTTTAATATAAGCAATTGTCAATAAAGAACATTTCTCAACATTTTTAGTCAACATAAAACTGTAAAATGGACAGCAATGCCAAAACGGGCAACTCGATACCTAATCGTTATACCATATACAGCAACACGAGGTAATTAGTATCTCGAGAGCTATGGTAAATACGTGGCAGTACAATGTAGCTAGCTGCTCAAGATGTTTTTTAATTTCCTGGACCGGACGGAGCGGAGCCCCGGCGCGACTTGGAGCGGCCGCGCGGCCCACAGGCCCGCCCGCCAGTTTAACTTATTGCCACGGTTAACGAGAATACGCCGCTGTGTGCCGGCGAAATTGAAGGATTTACTTCGCGTCCCTCCTTTATTAAACGTATTGCACACTGGCTCCCTCCTTGTGTGCGTGTGTGTGTGTGTGTGTAAGTGTGCCACACTACACGCAGAATGCCGAAATTACATTTCACATGAGTCGTAATAACAAGGGCGGGCGTAAATCACGGCCATTATTAGTTTTACTTGTTACATTTGGTGTTAATCATTAATGTACAATACACACAAGGCTCAGTCAGTACCTTGCTTAGATGTCTCTAGTTACACTTTTTTGTGCCAAAATAAAATAAATTGGTATTTTTTTTAAAGACTGATTGCATCGAAAGCGAATGCCAGCGAATTTAAAAAAAAAGCAGCTGGTTAGGGCGCAAGACGCAATATGATCGGACTTCCCGAAGCTAAGCGTATCGTTTAAAGTTTCGTAATATACGCGCTCAGAGGCGAGTCCGTCCTTTATTAAAAACTATTCTCACATTTTTAATTAAAACTTGTGTTCTCCACTAAAACTTTATTTAAGCAATAAAGGCGGCGCAATTAGCGGCGCTGTCCCCGCCGGCGACTTTACCTACTTTTTCTCTGCTTTAATGAGTGTTTTTTAATAAAGCCAGAGACTGCTGCAAGTTTATTAATTTAGCTTAACTCGTGTCACGGCACCGGTTCAGTATTTCTGCTCCAAGTCACATGCTATATAACTATATGTTTTAATTTAAAAACAACATGCGATACCTTCTAATTCTTATTCTTTTAATAAAAATAAATATTAAACATGGAAACGATTAATAATTTTATAAATATATGTTTGTCCTTTTTAGGGTCCACATTTCAAAAGAAAGAGGACCAGAACCCTTATAGGATTACTTTGTTGTGGATCTGCTCGTCTATATAACATTAAATATTCATGTTTACGATCCCTAAAAAAAATCAAGAGTCTAAGTCAACGCAATCAAAAGATACGAGAATTTATGTATCATTTTGCTGCGTTTTGTATAAAATTCACCACCTGATCAAAATCTTAGTATATCTACTTCCCGTGAAACTACGTAAGTTATGCAATTTGGCATGGAGTGTAAATTCACAACACAAATAAAAAATGAAAACAGAAAAGTTATTAAGTGTAAGTGTCTCATGAAATAAAACCATTGCAAACTTATATGAGTATAGTTGATTTTGAACAAAATTTAAATTTAAGTACTTGACATACGATACGGAACCCTCGAAAGGCGAGTTCGACTCGCACCTGCTTGGCTCATAAATCTATTATAATCAATTACCGCAATATATATACATATATATTTTATATATCTATATAGATTATTAAAGTATACAATTTAAAATTATGAGGTTCTAAATAACATTAATAATAATTATTATAAGTAATTCCAATTTACGAGAAGTCGTCGTTATCTTATACTTACTTAAACTTGCGTGCATTTGCATCACCGGTATCTTAATATGCAAGCATTAAAAGCAAAACCAGTCCAGTGACATATCGTGGAAATATAAATAGAATAACACAAACAACAATTTAATAGCCCTACATAGAAAATTTAATTAAACGTAGAACTTATTTCAATTATTTTGCATGTTTTGAAAGAAATAAATATTCTCTTAATTAGCAATTAACCAACTTGTTTACAGATAGGTATATTTTTTAGCGTCACGCTGTATTCGTCGCGCTTCTTGCCATGTTACTGAGAACGAAGAAATTAAAATATTAATAAATAACAATATTCATAAAAATAAGGCCAGTGGTGGCGCAGAGGCACAAAATGTGACTATAACATCGACTGGTTGTGGGTTGGATCCCACTCGAGGAAATAAAATATTTATTTACATTTATATTTTCATGTCTTCGCTCTGTTGTGGAGGCAAAGCGCGGCGTTGAGTTCCGTCACTCAACACCCAATCCCTCCAAAATTACGCGGAAAGTGGGGAATGGAATCTTAACACTAGGTTCCCTCTGCCTACCCTGCTGTGTACGGTATACAGCGTGAAGCTGAAAAAAATTAATAATAATTCACTCCCCCGAACGGGAATCGCACCCACGACCGTCGCGTACAGTCACACAGCCAAACAGACATATAGGTAGGTATAAGTAAACGTTTCGAGTCCAAAGTAAGTATCATTGTCGAGCAGAACTAAAAGCTCGAATGACGCGCGCTGCAGCCCCCGCCGCCCGCCGCCCGCTAAGTGTTCCGGCCATAATTACATTCCCGTGTCTAACAAATGGAGAATCGGTGTTGATTTGTGTTTAGAGTCCGTGATCCACGCTCGCCCGGCCGCCCGGCCGCGTCCCCGAACCCGCACTTTACTAATCGATATTCGATGCACGTTCATATTACTACTGTGTTATTGTAGAGTTGTAGACTGTACAACCACTTGTTTATTTAAAATGTTATCATATAATAGGAAGTTCTGATATGTAAGTATATAATTTAGATTTTATTGTCTATATTAGTTTCATAATTAATTGAATTATTAAAATATTTGTTAAAATGCAATATGCATTTTTAGGGTTCCGTACATAAAAAAGGTGAAAACGGAACTCTTATAAGATCACTTTGTTGTAGGTCTGTCTGTAGCTATATGATTTCATACAAAATGAGTGTATATGTAAATTTAAATTTGTAATTTTTTTACAAATACGAAGAAGTACGGAAGCCTCGGGGAGTCCGACTCGCACTTAACCGGTTCTTTTAAAGAAAAACCCCATCCTTTGGAACATTCACGCGTGGTGAAATGAAATTTAAAACAGAAATGGAGCTTAGGTATAATGTATTTCGTGCCAGCGGTTAATTACTGGTATATACCTAAACTAAGTGCAGAACGCCACACTCAGTTAGTACTTGGACTGCCTAAAAGCTCGGTAGATCCAATCAGCACACGGATTTTCCATTACCAGTTTTTTTTATTTACATTTTAGACAGTTAGTGATAATTTGCAGGAAAGATTAAAAAGAAAACACATAAGCAAGTTCCTTTTTCAATCGAACTAGACTAAGTGACTTTCGAGTTAACTTAACTAAAGTACTGCATGGAGCGAATATCTGATAATTTTGTTTGCTTACTATGTCTTGCTGTTGAGTCCAATCTTGGCGCAGCGGCACAAAGTGTGACTGTTAACGCGACTGGTTGTTGGTTCGATCCCCACCGAGCAAATTAATAAAAGGAAGAGGAGGAGGAAAGGAGGAAATACTTATTTAAATGTATATTTCCATTTCTATGAGGTAAAGCGCGGGATTAAGTTCCGCCATTCAACACTTAATGACTCCAGCCTCCTGCCATGCGCGGGATACAGCGTGAAGTATATAGTAAGTAGTAAGTGAAGCTGATATATTTATTTTTTACTATTAGAACTACAGTGGTCCATGTGAAGCGAGTCGTTAGACCGGTAGTACCTCGTATAGCCTGGGATATTCGCGAATATTGGCCGCACTAACAATGTGCGTCTTTATAAGTTTTTAACGAGCTCGACCAGTATAAATTATGTGCGGTGCGGGCACTGGGTCTCGTTATCTCGCTAACGGCGCAATGGCGGAAGCTTAATGTAGCGAGAGGTTTATTGTAGCCACTTAGGAGCCGCGGCGTAACTCCATCGACACGGTAGCCTTCATTCAAACGTTTTGCTAATACAGTCTCCAGTCAGTACATAAAAATGTTATATTAAAACCTATTATCAATTTTAATTGAGCGCCCCTTATAAACCGTAAAAGACATTTCGCCTTAATATTCGAGCGTAACATTAAAAATTTCATTAAAATGTAAAATAATATTTAATTAGCATGTAAAAGCTATAACATTAATTTTATATGTAACTAGCGGACCCGGGCGCGGCTTCGCCCGCTTGAACTATACGAATGCTTATTAGATATATTTATGAAATTGTTTTTGAAAATATCTAATTTAAATGAAAAAAATTATAAGTAAACGTAATCATATTAAAATATTAAAAAAAAAACCAGCTACATTATTAATATCATCAAAGTAAAATAAATATTTAAAAGAATTAAAATTAAATGTGTTGTGCTATGTTTTTGCAAGTGCATGTGGTTATTTACATAATACAAAAATACAATAAAAAATATTATATTTTTTGTCTCTGTCTGTCTTTCTATTTCCCCGAGCTAATGTCCAGAATAACTGAACTGATTTTTATTGGACTTTCAGTAATCGATTTTACTGATTTACCCGGAAAAAATATTTTTACATATTTTCCTTCTTAGTCTTTAGTTCTTTCTACATTAAATATGATAAGTTTTGCGAGCAATATCAAATAAAATCCCAAAAAACCAAAACTATAATTTATTAAGGGTATAACAACGGTATAGATCCAACCGAGATGAAATAACCAGCAATTCTTTCCTTAAATAATATTATACCGATGCCGCGCAGAGCCGCAACTTACACCACACCAAGAAATTTATGAAAATCTAACTAATCTACTACTCGAATAAGCAGAGAACCAAAGAAAAGTATAAATTAATTATAAACAGCAAATGATTACATAAAAATTAACAGTAATTCGAAAATGTATGAAAATTTACAAAACCGTCAAACTATGCCGCCCGTAGGCTAGGTCATTTCGAATCAGTGACATCTCCTTAATTGTTTATTAGAATGTTATACAGTAAACTATAATTTCAATCTAGATGAAATGCTTAAAGTGACTATTGTATTCATTTGCATAAGGATCAATATCAAATTATAGAAAATACATACAACAAAAACCCGATAAATATAAAGTAAATTAATAATTTTACTCAACCTTTAGAGATAAATATATACCATCGCGGAGTTTTTTAAACATTATTTAAACAACAATATTTTTGTTAAACATTGTTTTTATGCATGTCATAAGGTTGAGTCAGCGCACGCCATGTATGCGTTAAGCAAGCTCATTTTGGGTGACGTTTTCTTATAACAACAAACAAACTTTGCAAACCGTTGCTTAGCAACGGTCGGTTGTTATTAAGATGGCAGAATAAATTACCTGTCAAACTAAAAAGTTTCTTAATATATTAGTATATATCGACAATATTACAAATATGAGAAAAAAAAGTAACCTATGTTCATCCGAAGACCCTCAAGTATCTCTATATGAGTATTTTATTATAATTAAATTAGCGGTTTGACCCTGATTGCGTAAAAGACAGACAGACAGACAGACAGACAGACAGATAGACAGACAGACAGACAGACAGACAGAGTTACTTTCGAATTTATAATATAGGTATGGATTATACGGATATGTGAAATTTAAGGGAGCTTCATAATCATATTACTAATTTAAATGGCGAATAGCTAAAGTGTTTTATTGTTAAAATTGGTGTAATAAAATAATTTTGCAAATTAATGTTTTTTCTTTATATTTTTCACCATGTTGGGTACCGGGTACTTAACCCGGTTATGTAATCCACGGAACACTGCCTTTTGTTCTTAAGTAATAATTTTACATTAATATCTAAATATATTGGATCTATATTATGGTCATCATGAAAAATGGATCTTGTCTTTTGTGGAAAGTGGAGTCGTAGTTTTATAGCGCAAATAAATACGACGAACTTAACGACGTTACACAAAAAAGTAATAAATTAATAGCCTCTCGGCCAACACCCCTCGACGACTGCACGTTGCTTAATGATTAAGCAAAGTGTGGTCGTCGCAAGCATGAGCGTAGGAATAGGAGGAGACGGGTGGAATGTGCCCATCCCAGAATAGTCTTGTGCCCACCCCAGAAATTTAAATACCAAAAAAAAACATCCTGTAAAATTAATAAAAACCATTACACGAACAAACCTGTTCAAAGCTAAAATCAAGGTCTCCCGGAATCATTTTCATTTTCCGTCTCTGAATCGAATGCTTCTGGAAGATTTCAAATTCGAGAGGAAAGTAGAAGAGGGAGTATTTTAGCTCTTACTTCTCTATGTCTACCCTGATGGAAAAAGCGCAAAGCTATTTTTTTCAAAAGGTCACTAGTCACGTAAACTGTTGAGCTCGCTTAAATAATAGTTCAGTATAATTAATATTACAAGCATTATAAGAGTGCCTCCAGAATTCGGCGGAAAATGGTAAACAGAGTGTCTTAACACTACTAGGTCCCATCTACCTACCCTGCTGTGAGGAGGATAGAGCGTGAAACTGAGTAAAAAATAGCGTTGCTAGTGAAACCGTGTAAGAAGGTTGTATAATATCAGCTTCATGCTGTATCCCGCACATAGCAGGGTAGGCAGAGGGAACCTAGTGTTAAGACACTCCGTTCTCCACTTTCTACCAAATATATATAACTCAACGCCGCGCTTTGCCACCAGACGACACCAGAGCGAAGAAATGGAAATATAAATTTAAGTAAATATTTCATCTCCTCGAGTGGGAATCGAACCAGTCAGTTTAACAGTCACACTTCGTGCCCCTGCGCTACGACTGGCCTGTATAGTATAATAAATGAAAAACATAATTATTTAAAGTAACTTAATTTACTAAACATATTGTCCCGTAGATTGTTATACTAGAATCATTAAGGGCAGTTGGGGGTTAATAAGTAATGTATAATATAATTGCCTACCAGGGTCGCATTCAACGCTTATTAAACTGCCGAGAAAATGACAAGGTACGGTTAATATCAACGGCGTTCAACTCGAAATGATTCATTCTGTGTTTGAGCTGGTAAGTTTTAGAATAATGTTAATATAAGTTTGGAAATATATGATTTTTATCTTTGTATATAATTAGTAATAAGATTGTATAAAAACGCCACGAGTAGAGACCTATAGACAATTTTTATAACAATATTAATAATTTACGACAGTGGCAGCACTAGCGACGTCAAAAAATAAATAAAATGGGCCACCTCGTAATAAATGTCACGTAGTATAGAACTTCCATGATTTTTGAGAACATGTACCCTTTCCCTATTTTGCTACTCTATTTTAATAAGTTAATATATTATAAACATAAAAATTGTGTTTGAAACCGTGAAGACGTGGCGCAGTGACACAAGTATGTGACTGTTGTCGCGACGTTTGTGGATTGGATCCCACGAGGAAAATCAAATATTTCATATTTTCATTTCATCGTTATGGTGATAAAGCAAAGCGCGGTCTTGAGTTCCGACATACAACACGCAATGCCTCGAGCAGCCGAAAGTGGAGAACAGAGTGTTTAAACACTAAGTTCCCTCTGCCTATCCTGCTATTTGCGGGATACGGTGTGAAACTAAAAAAAGTATTAATAATTTTAATTACATATTATAAGAAATTACATGTTATTAATAAATAACAATTATAGAACCCGTATATATTTATTAATATTTGAATATCAAATAAGTTAAATTTTATGTATTCTGAGATATGTTGTTTACATTCTAAAATAATTTTATAATTAACAACCACCTCTTCTCAAATCTTCAATGATTGTTTTGAAATTTTAATTAGGAATACCAATTAAGATTACGAGCTTTTTATTTCGTTTCTAATCAAGTAGTTAATTAGGATTTAACGTAAGCACCGCCGCGCACCGCCCCCATCCGTTGCCTATAATAATTGGTAGATGTGCTGATAGCGTAATGAGAAACACGCCAAATAATATTATGTATTATGGGGATTATAACAATAGAGGCCAGCCGCGGCGCAGGGGCGGCTGGTTGTGAATTCGATTCCTAATTGAAGAAATGAAATATTTATTAAAAACGTATATTAACCGGTGTCGAGACAAAGCGCAGCGTTGTTTCACCACTGCGTCGTCCACAATGCGTCTAGAATTCGGTGGAAAATGGGGAATGGAGCGTCTTAATACTAGGTTCCCTCCGCCTACCCTGCTGTGTACGGGATACAGCGTAAAGCTGATTTTTTTTTTAATTACTTTACAAGATCTTAAATATTTTATTTAATTTGGTCTGTTGATATTGACTGGCCAATGCCAAGTATCGTGAGCTCGGTCCCTTAATAGTGTAGTGTATCTGATTTATGTGATAGAAAGATATATGTACCTAAAAATATATTTTTTACGTCATCCATCATCAAATGTTTTCGATCATCCGTCATTGTCATAAATATTTAAAATCACTTCATAGAATACTTATATATATTTTTTTAATTCAATATGAATATTTAAATCATCATCCTATCACACATAATTGTTAAGTAAACCTTGAATAGAAGTTATTTATTTATCCACTTCCGCTTTCAAAAAGAAATCTGATATCTATATCCCGTTTTAGAAGCGACAAAGTAACAAATCAATATTTGGAATGAGTGCTTTTTCGTGCAATGTAGAACCTTTTATCTGGACAAGGTCCGCGGCGCAAACACTCAAAGACAGAGACATTCACTTTAACATAACGCGATTTAAACCCCCACGTGCCGCCACAGCTTTTATGCTCTTTGTTGATTAAAGTATATCCCTTGTAAATATTACATTTCTTCTATCTTTTATTTATATTTTTATCCTTTTATGCTTCGTGTAAATGTGTCAATATTATGTATTACTAGCGACCTGAACGCGGCTTTGCCCAGTTAAAGTTACTGTTATATTATAGCCAAATTATATATATTTTTGGATATATTGCATCCTATGTGTTACTCTGATGTTTAAGCTATATAATTGTAAAGCTTTAACTAAATCCGTTCCGTATCTTTTGCTTGAAATTGAAACAAACACCTGTCCTATTACATTAATAATACTAGCTACTCAAAAGTGGCTTTATCCGCTTATTTTATAGCCAATTTATTAAATCTTTACAAAATTTGTAGCATATGTGTTATTCTGATATAATATAAGGAATATTACTGTAAAGTTTTATTCAAATTCGTTCTGTTGTTTCTGGGCGAAAGTGGAACAAACATCCATCCTCACAAACTTTCATATTTATAATATTAGTAGGATTAAAGTTCCAGTAGGTAAATAGTGTAAATCAATGTAATTACAATATAATCAATCTGAAACTCGATGTAAATAATAAATATTCAATTGCAATATAATTGTTGGTCACTGTCAATTTGCAAATTAGTTTTTTTTAATTAAACACTATTTAATATTCAAGCACTGGAAAAAAAATATTTAATTAAGTCGGTCGATGAGGTTTAAACGGTACGGACTTAGTGGAACTAAACCACAAGCGTTAATTATTATCTGCGAGAGTGCTCTTTGTTTAGTTGCCAACTCTAAATTAGTTTTCGAAATGGATCATTCGCACCCTGCACCCCACCCCCACCCCCACCCGGCCCCGTTCCCGGTAATTGGAACGTTCCAAGATGACACCACTTCGCCTCTAATCAGTTAACAAGATACCCACTACACACTATTGTCATTCCTTCATAATGCATCGTTTAATATCTACATGTTATAAGTAAACTTATATTGGATTTCATATTTATTTATATTATTACTATTTTAGAGTGTTTGATTGTGATTGTCGTATAGATATGCCCGAATCATATTAAAAATATAATCCATTATGAAGTGAATACATACAATTTTTGTTGTTAATTGTATTAATTGAAAAATATTTTATACAAATAGCCATATACAGATTTTTAAAAGAATAATATACCAAATGTAGTACTGGAACCAGTACCGACAAGCACCAGTGAACGACACTTTTTATGGTTCCGTACCTCAAAAAAAACAAGCATCGAAAAATAAGCGTCACTTTATTGTCCGTCTGTCCGTCTATCATATATTACCATTCATATCGAGATCACGAAAAGAGGCAGTAACATTTATGCATCGTTTTTGCATAATTTTACCTACTACTAGCAAGTGAGAACTTGCTGTACACATACAGGAAAAAAATTAAAAAAGTAAACAATTACAGATATTTCATAGAAATAATCATTACAAACTTGACTGACTGACTTGACTGACTTACCGTCGTAGTGCTAGAGCACAAGCATGCGTCTGTAAACGCAACGTTTATGGGTTCAATTTACACTCGCGATAATGAAATATTTCGAAATATCAGCATTGAGCTCCGCCACTCAGCCCACAAAGCCTTCAGAATGCGGCGGAAAGTGGGTAACGGAAGTGTCTTAATGGGAACGCAGTGTGTGTAAAGTTGCCGTACAAATAAACGAAACATCTGAATAATGGAAATTTATATTTATATTACAGATAAAAAATATTATAATTATAGTTAATTTCATAAAAAAAATGAGCGCATATGACCGCAAACTTGAGTTTGAGTGTACTTCCCGTGGACTACAATCCTGAAATTGGTACAGAACCCTCAGTGGGTGGTGGAGTCACACTTGAATTTGATCGGTTTTTTAACATTCATTAAACACTTGTAGAGTATAACCCACCCATTTCAATTTTCGTAAATTTTCTTAAATCGTAAAACTTTAATTTATATAAAGTGACATTATTATGTACCCAATCACATTATGCAAAGTTGCCTAATCTAAAATTCTCACAGCAGTTAACAATAATGGCTGTATAATAAAGCAATTTATACGATTAATTATATTACCAATTTCGTATTTTATCAGAATGTTGAGAAGTTTAAATTAATATATTATCTATATTCCGTAGCCCAACAAATCTCATCTCTTATAAATTTACAGTCTGCTGTATACGTAATGAAATTTATTGTAATAATATGATATATTTTTTTAGTGTCAAAATAAAAAAACATTGACTGCCTATTGTTGGTGTTAAAAGCTGAAAGGATGTTGAAAAATTAAACAATGTTCAAGTTAATCAAATTTTATGGTATAAAACTATTCCAATTCCAAAATTCTTGGATTGTAAAAACCTTTTTTTGCATCGTGATTCTATTATAAATATCGCTTAAATTGCAAAAACAATAAGAAAGTTCTAGAAATGAAACGAAAGGTAAATAATAAACAAAATAAAGAATGCTTTTATTTATTTTTTACTCACATTCAACGGGTATGGAGAATGGACACTTATCTTAACATTTCGTTCATTAAGTCGTTGCCGATTAAGGCTCATTAAATTTCATTACAGCATTGGTCCCGCGGCGGCCGGCCGTCGTCGCTTAGATGGATAATCTCCAGCTGTCAGGCGTTAATGCGTTTTAGAGTACGTAATTTGAACCGGCGAGATCGGCGGTAATTAACGCCGGTTATTAAGCTAAGTGATTATTGTAGATCGGGAATACTTGTTGCTGTTGTATTTTAATTGTGAGCACAAAATGTATGAAGAGGAGTAAGTCAAATCTGGGACTTGCCGATAACGATAAATTGGAATATATTTTAAATCGCGTCAAACAAACGAAGCCACAGTACTATTGTGTTTCAATAAATAATATTTTCAAAGCAAATAAGCCTTTTTGCTGTGGAAAAATAAGTCACTCTCAATTTAATCACAAAAAAAAAAGAATTCTACAAGGCAATGATATACGCGTATAGGTGCGAATGTTTCTGATTTCAAATAAAGCGTAATTTAAGTTAACACACACATGGGAATCAAGTGAAAGCTTTACGTCACTTCAATTTCGCGTTAGTAAGTGTGCGCCTCAAGTAACCCGAAGGAAGGGTAATGTATTCTGAGATATACATAAGTGAAAACATTTTAAGAAGCTCCACGGACCCACTGCATCACCCCCGGGGTTAGGGCCTAAAAGCACTATCTCCAAGCCAAAGCCTTACAACTCTTCTCGAATTCAACTTACTTTGCTCTGCGCGAAGGTACCCATATGGATGTGTCTACTGCTACCGATGATTTTGATACTTGTGATTTTTTTTTGTAAATAAAACTTTTTTAATAGCACTTATATAATAGGATTTTTTTTCTAAGGTTTAAGTATATAGAACACAATAGGATTATAAAAATTGAAAATAAATGTTTTTTTATTTATGTACGTAATTTACATAGACCCTTAAGTATCAAACTTTTTAAGTTTTTGTATTCATATTTTTTTCTTTTTTAATATTATTTAAAGACATGAGTAAACATAGTAACCATAACTAATTGTTTAAGTCTATATTGATTCGTATGTATCATTTTGTGTTGATCACATGTTTCAATAATATTTGTAATTGAATATATCTTTCACAAATGGACTAAACTTCTTTCATCGCGGTATTCATATAAATTCATGTAACGAATTCAGGTTTAGCGTCGCACAACGCTGAGAAAAAAACTGCATCGCACTGGGTCGCGACCGGGACGCAGACACACTCCAGCAAACTGCAACTCTATCACGATTCCGTTTCTCTGTAAGAACTTGGTGAATACTTCGAATGGAAGATTTCGAATTCAACAGCATATCCTATCTATACATAGAAATAAATTTGTATCTATATAATTATTTACACGATAACACACTAACCAATCATTTTAAAATGTTGTCTGTCTGTCTTTCAGATTGTCCGAGATGATATCATGAATAGCTGAACTCATTTTAATGGGACTTTTACTGTAAAATAGAGTTGGTTGGTAGAGCAACATATAAGGTATTATTTTATCCCGGAATTCCCGCGGGATTGGCCTATGTTATGCACGTTTACCTAAAAGATTTAAATTACGATTAATTAAGTGCATAATAGTATTGATAGCCATACTAAAATAATTTATTAATTTTTCCTAAATACAGTTAAATAATATTACATAAATATGCGTATAGTTCAAGTGGGGGAGGGTGTGTTGGGACAGCTAGTTTGAAATATAACTATCAACTACATCAAAATTTGTCCTATATCTTGTTTTATAGTATCTTTTTAAATTACTATTGAAACATACTTAATTTTTTATAAATAATTTTGAATATTTTTTTTAAGAAAAGAATAACATATCAACAAAAACTTTTGTCTTAATTCCATCACACCCACTCACCGTCAGTTTATCATGATATGGTGGCGGCACTGTGGCGGAAGCGAATCTCGATGTTTTGTAATGGAGCTTTTTAAAATGGAAGTCGAACTTTTGTCAGACACTTTTAGCCACGCCGGAGATACATTTAAGCTTTTTAACTTTTCCACTCCGGTAATGTATCCCACTCTTTCCTAACGTCGTCGTAGAGGTGTCGTATAAGTTTATTTTTTATTTGAAACGGGGAAGTAACAACTTTTTATTTGTTCAACTCGGAACGTTCTCAGTCAGTCGCGATAATCCTGTCAAAGAGGTCTTCTATCCAGCTTTTTTATTCGTGCACAGTGTAAACATATTGCCTACGAGCCATTAAGTAAATGCACTCGGGCTGCCACTCGGCACTACATTAATATTGCATTTCTAACTCTCCCTCCACGGTATACCCGCGTCGCCGCAACCACCGCTGCTTCTCTGGACGTAATAAATACCTGTTCTATTGACAGCCAATAATTATATATTCATGTAAATAATATACTTATTTACATTATATCAATGAATTTTAGAGAAAATTAATTTATTTTAAATATTTTTACTGTAAAATAAATACAATTTTGTCATTGTTAGATATGTGTATTTGTACCTACTTATTAAGAAAATATACAGTATGTACATATATATAAGTATTTTTTTGCATTTTTATTATTATTATCATAGCTCAATATTTTGTACCTACGTGAAGTAGGCACAGGTACAGTGTTTCTTATATAAATGACATCAATCACTCAAAATCAATAAGTGCTAGTAGGTAATGTAAGCGCTTAACGAGCCGCGAGCAGAACTCCTGAGCGGATCAGCAAATGGAGTGCTTCATGCATAATGTAGCACCGACAGAGTGTTGTTTTGAAAAGCATTCAGAATTCGTTATTTTCATCACGCCAGGTGATGCCTGCACACCTCATGAAACATTAAACGACATATCAATGCGATAACAGATTCGGCACGCATCGAATTATCCCGTTCCGATACTTCGCCGCCGATCCGGGCCAGATCATCACTTCGCTATAAAGCGAGGTCTATAGCCTGACATAACTTTATTAAATGATAACAGGAGATAACCAGCACCTCAGAATTAATTAATCCACTCTGAGATTGCATCTAAAGGCCCCCTCCACCCGCGCCTCACCCCCGGCCGGGTCGATCCGTTTCCAGCCACTTAAACTTCACGCGCCGCGCTCTAGCTTCCGTTTTAATTACAAAATTAATTCAAAATGTAATTAAAGTTAACAATAAGGCTGCAAACAATTGAAGTTATTTACGTTAGTTTATGCTTTATGGAGAACACAACCTCGTTAGAAAAGCATCTTGAAATGGATACCTACTATAGTACTTTACTAAGTTAAATTGACAATGTAAAATTAATTATAGATTTTTATTTATTTTGTTATTATTATATTAAATTAAATTTAAATTATATACATCAATTGCCCAGTAGTTCTAAATTACAATTCTATTTTCCATACTGCAGGAACTATTCAAAATGTTTAGTAACAACGTAAATTACGCTTTACATAAATATCGGGTATTTTTTTTTCTATTTTCATAAAATACAGATAACATAATAATCAAAAGATAAAATCAAATGACATGTCCTAAAAGATCACCTATGTAGTAGTATGTAATGGAAATGGTGTCAATAGACAGTTTTGCGGGTTGCGACTCATCCACTCAACCTCGCTATACAAGCAATAAAGCTCTGTTGAAAAGCACTTAACGGGATTGATTCAGACCATTTACCATTCTTTAAACAAACACAAAAACCTCTCCATTATCGTAAATTATAAAACCTTTTAGCAAATCGAAGTTAAAGGAATTATATAAAAAAACTATGCTTTTTAGAATATTTTATTGATATAAAGTAATTTCATTTACATGGGCGTATCTAGAGATATTTTCTTTGGGTCGGGGGCGTATTATAGCTTTAAACGTATATGTTCGTGTAAACGTTTTTTTTTTAATTTTTCGTGATCATTTTTATGTTAGTAAAATTTCTGGGTGGGTACGGACCACCTGGTCCCCTTTATTTCTACGCCCATGTTTATTCATGAATTTGACAGTATTAATTTAGATCATATTTTTATTTCGATTGTAATAATATGTATAACAAAAAACGTTTTATAATATACCTATTAGAAATATATTTGACGTATTATTCTACGCTCGCCTCATATCCACAGTTTCTATGTATATTTTGAGTCTTAAAATAACAGGTTTCTAATACGATACCCTTAAAAATCTAAAAAAAGACTACACGGCTTGTAGGAGACGTCTATTACTATAAAAAATATTATAATTTTTATAGTTTAAATAGTTGATGCCAGCAACTTTGTGTGGCCTTTAAACATTTTAAACAACCTAAAACTTTCCCTTATCATTCGTCACCCTTTTAACTTAAAACTAAGGCGTCTTTACCATATATAGCTACTTCCCGTATTTTTATTTATTTAGAAAACGTATAAAAATTTTAACGTAGCGGGAATCGAACCCACGCCTCTGTACTGTAGCCTGGTTGGTTTCTACCGACCAGGCTACAGTAATTAGTAGCAATACTAATTAATTTCTATTCAATTATGTCGAACATTCAATTTCTACACAATGTCACAGTAAACAATAAATAATAAATTAAAAGAAATCTTAGAAATTACAGAAGGAAGGACAGATATATTCTGTCCTAGTATACAGACTTATGTTCACTCTTTGGATTTCGTTTTTCTCTAAATTATATGAAAATGATTCTTACTTTAACAGATTTAATCTAACCTGCCCATTACTATACACAAAAATTATTTATATCATATAAAAATATTAAACAAGCGAAGGTACAAAAGTATGGCCTAACGTAAATCAAGAACCTATATACCTACGTAGCAACTATTATTGTTAAGTGAATGTGCTATGTTAGAACTTGATCCCCAATTGAGTGGGGATCAAGTTGATAAAATGATAATTTAAATTATTTTCACATTCTATTGGCTTACAACCCTAGTATACTCAAAAGCATCAAAATAATTTAAGCTTTATTATGTTAATATAATTTAAAAACAAATCTGATGAAATTGTTTTGTGCTCTGATTCAAACAATGGCTTAGATCGTTGCTTTTTAAAATAGTTATATATTATATTATACGATAATACAGTACTATTACAGGCAAATATAATTACAAAATTTAATTTTAAAACGTCTTTACTTAATACTGGCAACTCTTTAAGATTTTGTTGACATTGACATTGACATTTACAGATTTGAATAATTGGAAAACAGCAAAAAAATAAGCATGATTTTTGCGGCATGCGATAGACATGTTAAATCTTGATACTGAGTAAATATTTCATGACAATATCGGATTAAATTTTATTTTAATTAACATCACAATGCCAAATACACGAAAAAAAGTTATAAAAACTGTGTATAAAGACGATGAAAGTAGTGAAAATGAGGGCCATGATTTTAGCGATTCTGGTTCGGATGCGGTCATTACCGATAATGAGAGTTCTGATGATGAAGAAGAGTACCATCAATCGTCCGAAGATGATTTCCAATCAAAACAACCTAAATCAAAGCGACAAAATGTTAAAAAAACTAAAACAAAGTTCACAAATTCATTTATTAACAAAATAAGTAAACAAGATTTTGATATTAAGGAAAACATTCCTTTATTTTCGGTTAAGCATATGTCCGATGCTGATAAACTGTTACCTTCGGTTCTTAATCTTTCTGAAAGTGGTAAGTTAATTGTCTTTTTATAAACTGTGTTAAACTCTTATAAGCATGTTATAAATTTAACAATTCATTCTTGTTATTGAAATGGATGTTTGATATAGTGTAATTATATGAATCATTATTGGTGAATACTTTCATATACCCTATTAAAGTACTTAGAAATATTCAATAACTCTTAGTAAAATACATCAATAATTTGAATAATAATATATATATAGAATAATGTTTTCCCACATTTAGGCCATTGTGGCTATTGTGGAAGAGAGCCAGTATCTAATACATTTTTGTGGGTTTGATCCCCACTTGAGGCATTAAATTATTTTCATTATCTTGCTCTGGAAACACATAGTTGAGTTCCACTCACACCATTCAACATTCAATGTCTCTATACTACTATAAATTGTAGATCTGAGTATATCTCTAGCTACTCTATGTATGTGATAAGCAAAATGCATGTTCGTAGGAAGAGGGCGAGCCGGGTGGGCCAAGTCCACACAAGAAATAACTGTTCAAAGCTACAGTCCAGCCCCTTTTTCTTTTATTCATATTAATGATCATGTATGTTTATTACAGATAGCAGTGATGATGATGATTCACCTAGAGTCACCAAGAAAAATAAGCCAATATGTAGTTTAAATTATGAAACTATTAACTCTGAAAATGAACCAGAAACAAGACTTGAATATAAAGATGTAAATAATAACTTGCCAATTTTTTTTTATAATTTTGCTTTAAATTTATTTTTATTAATTATTTTAAATACAATTTCCAGGTGTGGTCAGAAAATATCCAGGATAATAGTGAAGAAATTGCTAAAAAAACATTTATGGAGCTAGAACAACATAAAAATAAAATAGAAGAAACAAAACAATCTATACAAAATTATAATTTTAAAAATGATAATATAAAGGAATCTGAAGTTAAAGATTTACTTGCTCTTGGAGAAGATGAAAAGCCTACAAAATTTTTTACAAAGCCAAAAAGAAAACCAATAAATGAGGACAGTGATTCAGAAATGGAAGATTGGGAAGAAGTTAAAGGTAGGTAGGTTATCAATGGCTAAGTTGCAACAAGATAATTAAAAAGCACATATTCTTACATAATTATGTAATAAATATATTTTTTTAGGATTCACACTATTACACAGGTAGGCAGAGTTTTCTGTTGTTAAAACCAGTGCTGCCCACTTTCAGTTCAAATTTTTGAGACATTGTGTATTGAGTGACAACTCAATACTACAAATTGTCCTTTTACCAGAGCAAGGAAATAAAAATAATTCATTCCACCAAGTTGTAATAAATTCCACAACCTCACTTGCTGCTTAAGTTGAAATGATATCATGGAAAATTGATTCTTGATAAAAATACAAAGACATTGAAATGTTTGGATTATCCCAATTCTATGTAAAATTCATTCAGTTATTTTTACTCAAGAAAACAGCTTTTATCTTATTTTACTTGTTTTATATGAGTTTTGTGCTGTATACTGCATATAGCAGGTTAGAAAGGTACTTAGTGCTAAGATACTTTATTGTCCATTTTCTGCTCAGTTTTGTAGCTCACATTCCTTGGAATTACAGTCAGACATTGTTCCAAATCACCACAACTGCTTAAGAGCATAAAAAATTATATATTTATTTATAAATATTTACTTGCAGATGTTAAAGGAATACCGCACCAAGGGCTACAACTCATTGTGGGTGTACCTGATGGAATTTGTAGGAAAACTAAGAAATTAGACGTTGAAATGATGATGAAAAGAAAAATGAACAGAGTCAAGAAAGAGTATCAAGTTTACATGCATAAAGTACATGTTTTATGTTGGCTTGGACATGGTAACTATGTCAGTCAAGTGCTGAATGACCAAGATATATTAGCAGCATCATTATCTCTAGTTCCATCTAAAGAATGTTATCCAGGTGAAAGAGTGGACATGAAGTATGTTGAACAAATAACCAATTGGTACAACGACAAAGTCACACTTAAACAAGACAAAAATGAGAACAAGTTCAAACCTAAAGCACCCCCATTAAAAGAAATTCTGCTCCAACAAATAAAAAGTAGAATATTCACAACCAAAAAATATATAGTTTTTGTGTTTGTATCGATGTTAAGAAGTCTTGGATTGCAATCACGGGCTATGTTTAATTTTGTCACACTGCCAATAAGACCACCTTCTTCTGAACTCTGTTCGTTGTCTACTAAAGAAAAAGATACAAAAGTGACTGAAAAAGAAGTTAAAGGAAAAGTAAAAAAGAGTGCACCCCAAAAATCTGGTAAAGTTAAAAAAGAAAAAATCGAGCAGCTAGATGGCAATTGTGATAGCTCATGTGAAAGTGATAATATAATGCAAATAGATGGTAGTGATGACAACCCCACAGTAAAGACTCGGCGGCAAAAAAAAATTGCCGCAAGTAATGCTGGGAAACATTTGAATACAGACGATAACCCTGAAGAAGAAAGTGTGTCTCCACCAAAACGACCCAGAACAAAGGCGGCAATCAATCAAGAAATAGCAGGTGTAAAAGTTGAATCGGCCGTAAATAAGCAAGTAGATTCTAAAAAAATAACTAGAACAAGTAATAAAACCGCGAAAAGTTCGCGAAAGTCTTTATCACTTAAAACCCAAGAAAACCTAAAAGAATCTGTTAATGATAGTGATGAGTTGAAAATTGATGATAAAAATTCAAAAGATGTTAAGAGTCCTCGAAAGACTAGAAGCAAAGATACAGAGAAAGAATCTCTTGAAGCTCTTGCACCTCCAGCAAATACTGTTGTAGTAAAAGGAAAGAATGGGAAAAAAACCAGTAATCCACCGAAGATAGTTGTTTCTTCTCATAATGATAACAGTAGTATATCTAGCAAATATTTTGATGCTGACCAATCTTTACTTGAAACAAAACAACTGGGAAGAAAACGATCACGCACATCTGAACCTAAGGCATCAACAAACAAAAGTTGTGATGATGTAAAAAAACAACGAACACGGAGCGCACACAACATTCCAGAAAATAAAAGTGAATACTTCAGTGAAAATAAAGAACAAAATAAAAAATCTACGAGATCTACAAAAGGAAAAATAGATAATAAATCAGAAAGTCAAAATCGTGTAAGCCACAGAGATCTTGCAAAACAAAAAAAAACATCCAAAAATGATGTAACTAATGACCTTGTAAACATTATTAAGGAAAGGGTTAAGGAGGCAAAAGACGAAGCAAAAAAGGGAATTGTTAAAGGTAATTTACGTAAATATACAACCTAAATATATATTATATATATATTTTTTACTTTACACTGTGTTTCGCACAAAGCAGGATAGGCATAGGAGGGCATATATGTATATGAATTACAATGTGAACAGTAAAGTTAAAACAAGAATTTTTTTCTTATTAAGGACAATTTGTAAAAAAATATTATCTGACAGTTATTATATTACACAAGCGTACGACTATAAACGCTATGGTTGTGAGTTCGATTCTGACTCGGTGGAAAATGTAATATTTGATATTTTCATTTCCTCGCTTTGGTAACTAGGCTTAGCACGGCATTGAGTTCCGACACTCAACACAAACAATACCTCAAGTCAAAGCCAAATAATTTTATTCAAAATAAGAAGTTACTTGCTTCATTTTTTGAACGTCAAACACCAGTTCACTAAAGTTAATGCCTCAGACTTGAGAAGAATGGGAGCAAGAAAGTCAGCGGGACTTTGTTTTTTAAGTCAATTTTATACAAATTTTATACTAATTGTTACTGACAATATCTAATTATTAGTGATATCTTTAAATCAGACTGGAGCGAGCATTTCATTAACAAGACGTGTTATCTATACTAATATATTAAAGCGTTTTCTTATTGTACCATAGATCCGACGTTTTATAGATTTTTAGGAATTTAAATGTCTTAACAATGTCTCTTGAATTGACTGATTTATATTTAAAATCTACATTACATTTGAGTATGCTCTCCTTAAGTAATGATTGTGCGATGGTTGTGAGGATATATGTAAGTGTATCGGTTAACAGAATTGTCTTAATAGAAATGGAGTGTCTTGACACTAGGTTCCCAGGTGCCCTCTGCCTACTCTGCTTTGTGCGGGATATAGCGAGAAGATATAAAAATAAATAAACATTATATTTGTTATTAGAAAAAATTAAACAAGAGACAGATGAGGACAGTGACTATTTGCCAGTTGAGTCGCCAAAACACAACCATTCTGAAAGTGATGATGATTTTAAACCAGTTAAAATTAGTCCTAAACCCAACACTGTTAAGAAAATTGATCGCCGAGTGCTATCGACGGATGATGAACTACCATTAAATAAAATTGATGTTTGGTGTGAAGTGTTTGTGGAGGAACTAGAAGAATGGGTTGCAATAGATGTTATTAGGGGGAAAGTACACTGTGTCAATGAAATATATGTAAGTACTAACATTAAATATGACATACTAGCTTATTGTTGCTACTAATACAAAACAAACGCAAAATTTATGCTTAAAATAAAAATAAAATAGTAAAAGGGAAAACTCTTGTTACGACATGTTGAAGCAAGTATTTATTAGTTTGATAACTTAGACTGGGAAAACATTTCAAATTTATTAAAATTAAAACAATTCTATATATTATGTTTTGCATTACACTATTTATTTATTGTAACTATAAAAAAATTAAACTCATTGAAAAACAACAACCAATTTTTATGAAATTCAATACTTATGTCAATGATTTGTCATCGTCTTACAATATTGTTGATATGACTCTGCTATAGAAAAACTACAATCAATCACTTTTCATACAACAGAATGATATCGTTTTCAGAACCGTGCCACACATCCAGTTAACTATGTTATCGGTTGGGACAATAATAATTATTTGAAAGACCTAACACGTAGATATGTTCCTCACTGGAACACTGTAACGAGGAAGCAAAGAGTTGAACCAGTATGGTGGGAACAAGCTATAAAGGCCTGGCTCGGACCAAAAACAGCAAAGGACAGAGAGGAAGATGAGAGATTAGATACAATGCAACTAGAGGCACCTCTGCCGAAAAGTATCGCAGAGTATGTTGAAATAGTTTATATATCATAGAATAACTAACATATATGTATGTATTTTGAGGCCGTTTTGGAGCAGTGGTATAGGGTGTGGCTGTAATCGCGACGGCTGTGGGTTTCGGTTCCTATTATAGGCAATGAATTATCTAATATTTTTTATTTCCTCGCTCTAGTATTATGACAATGCGCAGCCTTGAAATACGCCACTCAACACACAATGTCTTGACTATTCGACAAAAAGTAAGGGATGGTACAGTCAATCTGGAGAACATTGACAATGGGACCTCGGACTGGTTTCGATGATTTTTCCATATACAATACTACAATACAATGCTATTGACTATTTTTTTATTTAATATGTTTATTTTAATTATTACATGTAAATTTTAAATTTTTTTGATAGACTACTAAATTCAGATTTTCTTTTATACTGATTATTATTTTACTGATATTTTAAATTTAAATTTGTGAATGTTTATGGGTGAAAAGTATTATGAGAGCACCAATAAAACAAAGACACTTGCAATGTACTTTAAATTTTAAGACATAGTGTAAAATATTGCTCATATCTATCAAAGTTACCAGGTTGACTGTACTTTTTTAAAAAATGTTTTTTTTTTCTTACACGAATTCTACAACACTGCTTTGCGTTCCTGTACTTCTAAAATAAAATTATTATCTTGGCGTTTCGTTGTTAAAATTTCTTAACGCATTGTGGGATTTTTACGAGTAGACACTAAGTTATCATAGCAAAGGCAATACAAATAGGTCACAACACACCGTTTTTGAGTGGCGGAACTCATCGTAGCGTTTACCACACCAAAGCCATTGTGTCATATTGCCATAAAAATGCAATTAAATTTTGCCTTCTTGAACGTTCTCGCGCTTTACTCTATGTTGCTCTGCTGTAACTTCAGTAGCTCTTTTAAAAAAATGGGATTATATCCTATGAATAATCTCAGCGTCGATCTAATTTATTTACAAAGCCGTATAACGGTATATCTTAAAGTTTTGAAAACTTATATGAATTTTTGAATTATTTTTGTTATTTTAAACTAAAACTAATATTTCCTGATTGCCTGTTATCTAATTACTCTAAATTATATTCTTACAGATACAAGAACCATCCTCTCTACGCCCTCAAACGTCATTTGCTCAAATTTGAAGCTTTATATCCGCCGGACGCGGCCACTCTCGGCTTCGTGAGGGGCGAGGCGGTGTACGCGCGCGACTGCGTGCACGTGTGCCGCTCCCGGGACACGTGGCTCAAGGAGGCCAAAGTTGTTAAACTTGGCGAACAGCCGTATAAAGTTGTGAAGGCACGACCTAAGTGGGATAAGGTAACATTTTATTATGAAAACAATGCGTTCTACGTGGTGGAATTTAATTGTCTTAATAATTCATTAATTCATTCCGAGTGGATATCGAACCCACGACCATCGCATCAGACGCAGTGCGACTGCGCCAAAATGGTTTCACTTTCTTATTATGTTAATATGCATACATATTAATTTTATTGTCAATTAACTATATTTGCCTGCGTGGGAAAGTAACTTGACATAACTTTCTATTTATGAATTTATTGAAAAAAAAACAAACACTAAATATTAAGAGAAGTTTACCAAAATACAGTAGTGTAAGCTTAGATTGGTTTAGCTGAATCAAATGCTGCAGCAGTTTCAAATATTGGCTTGAAAGAAAAGCAATTATTTTACATAATTATATTTTATATTTTTTAGCTGACTAATAATTGAATTTAATATTTGCAGCTATCAAACAAATTAATAACAGATAAACCACTGGAGATATTTGGCCCATGGCAAGTACAAGATTATGAACCGCCTGTAGCTGAGAATGGAGTAGTTCCGAGGAACCCTTACGGGAATGTTGAATTGTTCAAAGATTGCATGTTGCCCAAAGGCACAGTACATATTAAATGTAAGTAAAGTAAATAAACTTTTTGTATTCAATGTTACATTTATGGTAATGTATTTTTTTTAGAATCACACTGGAAACATTTTAATAATCTTTAATTATTTTTTTCTTATGTATCTTTATTATATGCAATAAAAAACATATATAGAGGCCGTCGTGAAGCAAGGCTACAAGAGTGAAAGGGTGCGATTGCAATGCGAGGGCAGTGAATTCATCATTCATCAGAAAATGAATTATTATTTAATATTTTGTTGTTATTTAAGTATAGTTGTTATTTAAGTAATATTTTCATTTTTTCTAGCACCAAGGCGAAAGCCCGGCGTTGTGTTCCGCAATTCAACACGTAATGCATTTAATGTGGAGAATGGTGTTAATTTTTTTCTCAATTTTTCAGTACCTGGTTTAAACAGAGTAGCCAAAAAGTTAAACATAGATTGCGCGCCGGCGATGACAGGGTTTGAGTTCAATGGCGGCTGGTCCCATCCTGTGTATGACGGTTTCGTGGTTTGCCAGGAATTTGAACAAGTTATTACTGAAGCATGGCTTAAGGTTCGTTCATGCATTTAATTATCAAGGATCTGCATAGGAAAGTATTTGTATATAACTCATAGTGTATATTTGATACGTGACGGCTAGCCGTGGCGCAGGGGCATACGTGCAACTGTAAACGCGACAGGTTGTGGGTTCGATTCCCAGTCGAGGAAATGGAATATTTAATATTTTCATTACTTCGTTCTGGTAATAAGGCACAGCGTGGCGTTGAGTTCCGCCATTCATTCTCTCTCAGATGCCTCCAGATTTCGGCGTAAAATGGGGAACGTAAGTGTTTTAACTGTTAAATAAAAAAGGATACGCAAATTGAGAAAATTACCAAGATTCGTTACGTGTTGATTGTATTTTCTTTGTCTTGCCGTCCATATAACGCAATGTAACGATTTACAAGTATTTGTAACACTTCATTGAATACCATATTGTGTCAAATTCCAATACCTTCTTACTTTTTATATAACTTAGCTAAATAATATGTATATAAACAGTAAATGTTTATTTTTCGTATCTCCTACAAAAATACTGCAAATACTCTTTACTATTTTCACCCGCAGTAGAAAAAACTACACTGACATTTTTGTAAGTAAAAGAAAAATTGTTTATTTTTTTTTGGTGATTTTAATAAAATCTATGTAATGAATATAAAACACAATATGTAATTATTAGAGTTCAGTTGAACATTTTTTTTAGCTTCAAGCTACATCTCACATATATCAGGTAACGATGAGAGTTTCTAGAGTTAATACCCTCCTATCCCCACTTTCCGCCAAATTGTCGAAAATATTTAATTTCCCTATTTGCGAATCGTAACCGTGGCGTTTACAGGTCGCCGTTGTCCTAGAGCGACGGGAAAAATGAATTTTAATAGTTTTTTAGCTTCACATTGTATCTCACACACAGTAGGGTAAAATGGAGCTAGTGTCTTTTTACTTTTCCGCCGAATTCTCAATTTCCCAATGCCGCCCCTTACCTCGCTACCAGAACATGAAAAATATTAAATCGACACGACAGCATCAGGCGAAGCAGTACTTTTTTAGTATTTAGGACCATATTGAAAGAAAAGCGTTTTTTTTTCTAGGACCAAGAAGAACAGGAACGTAAAGAGATCGAAAAAACTGAAGCCCGCGTTTATGGCAACTGGAAGAAACTTATTAGAGGTCTACTTATTAAGGAAAGACTTAAAGCGAAATATGGATTTGAGGAACCGAGTACATCAAATGATAAGAAAACAAAAGGCCCTAGGCTTGTAGTGAAGAAAAAATAATCTTTAAGTAAGGGAATAATTTAATTATGAATAATTAGAGTAAGATTGAATTTTTTTCGGGTATTAATAAATAGGTTTAAGGTAGATTCGGTTTCAGTTGAAAGTAATGTGATATACTATTGCCATTTTGTTTATTTTTTATGTTATACTAGTTTTTGTCTGAATTTTTTTCTACACAGATTGGTCTTAGATCTTTGAAAACTAATCCGCCTATATTGAAACAATTCTAGCAGTAATCTTTAATACGATTTAGATATAATATTTTTTTTTTTTGTTATTTAAGCATGTTTAGTGATTATAACTATAAGCATGTTAACTATATTATAGTTTTAAGTATTTACTTTCAGACATTATTAAACTCCATCCCCCAACCACAAAAATGTTGATTTATCATTTTAATTAATACTTAACAAATTATTTTGAACCCATACAGCAAATTCATATTTAATCATAATACCACTTGTATTATTAAAGAAAATCTCAAGTACTCAGTTTTTATTCTTTATTAATTAGTATTAGCCATAAAGTTTTAGTTGTATTTTTGTTGTAAGGCATTGAATGCAATTAGAAAATAAGTGTTAAAATATATAAAAATAAAATAAAACATTCAAATTCTTGTAAATATAACTATTTGCACATGTTTTTACTCAATGCGGCGTTTTGTCTTGTTAACAGAGTGAGGAAATCAAAATATATAAATAACAACCCCGAGTAGAAATCGTACCCACAACGTCACATTTACGAGCCCGCACTGTGCCACTGCGCCACGATGGCAACCAGGTTAAGAGCAAAATATATTAAATTAAAATTTATTAAACTGAAGAAGACATAGCTAACATATCTGTTATATTTTGATTGTAGTGTGTATGAATACAAATCGTTAGAATGTTGCCACTTTTATATAAGAAAAATGAGACCTTCGCAGCACAGTGGCTTAGCGTCCTAATATGTAAACGGTTGTGGATTTGATACACACTCGGGGAAATTCATTATTCTCTATTTCCTTGTTATGGTAACAAGACAGCGCAGTGTTAAATTCCTCCACTCAATACGCAATATTTCGAAAATTGAGCGGGAATTGAGGAATGGAGTATCTTAACACTAGATATTCTCTGCCTACCCTGCTAAATGCGAAATACATTATGAAGCTTAAAAAAAATAATTTGGTAAAATTTACTTTTATTTCATATGTACCTGTCTAATAAGTATTAATTATTAATGTGCTTGTTTACTTTTAAAATAATTTTAGTAGTAATCAGTCTTGATCTTGTTATGGTTATTTAGTTTTACATATCCTTTTTTTACCGGTTGTCCAATTAAACATATTTTTTTTAAATATTGAGTTTTATTAAACTTTAATATGATGTAATTTCTTGGTTTAATAGTATAATATTGTATAAATACTATTACCGTGCTGCAGTAATTATGACGACTACACACAATGTAGGTTATAATAAATTTATTGTTATTTGAGTAGGACAATTAATATTCATGTAGAAATGAAAAACATTTTAGTCAAATTTTATTTAATAAAAGTAATATAATAACGAAATATTACATATGCAATAAGCTGTCTTATTTAAAATAATGTACATTTTATATTTAACTTGTGTTATGTTGCAAAAGCGTCAAAGCGTCTTGTGTTATTATGTGACATAGCTTATTGCTGTTAAGTTAATAAAGTGACAAAAGTATAAACAATATATCTTTGGTGTAAAAATAATAGGAGTATATAATAGCTTCAGATCTTAAATTCAAGATCTGGTCGGTCGAAACGATTGCATTTTGCAATCTTTGCCGCGTTTACAGGATAGTTTATCCTCATATCTAAAAATGATATGTTGAGGATATAATCACAATGCCATTTTTAAAAGATGTCAATTTTTTTTATTATTTTCTTTATTTTTTAAAAAGTATTTACCTTACATACTTACTAATTAATTATAAATTCTATGCAACTTACATACGTTAGAATATTTTATGATGAATTTATAAACTAAGGGCCCAAACACATTCATCACAGTTTGTACATATGAAAGGAATGTAACCTTAATTTATATTTTCCTATCATAAAATATCTTTCTTATCATACATTGAAATCTTTTATATTTATGAGTCTTATTTGATAATATCAACCAAGATTAAAACCAGTTTAATTCATGGTATGATGAACAGAATGTATCATTATGCAATAGAATAGATTCCTTTCTCGCTCCACACATTCTTTATTACTATAAAGCCCAGCTTCATAGTTTATTAGGCCATAGACAATGTGCCTGCACCCAATCCGTATCCAACACCTTTGGGTCCGAAGTTTCTTCCGTAACAACTGCGGCAGTAAATTTCACCGTTGGGACCATCGTTCAAATTAGTGGAATCCTGAAATAAAAATAAATTTAGTAAAATTATTTATACCTACTACACAAGAATAATTTTACATTTAGCCAAGTTTTTTATTTTAGTTTTTCTAGTCAGCAAGTTCACACGATTGCCAGTTCAATTGATATTTATTTTTAAATTATCTGTGCGAAAAATGAGTAATGTTGTCGAAAGTCGAAACAGTGATTCAGTATTATACCAGTTGTCATTTGTCAAGCTGACGTATAATTTTTTCTTACTTTAGTTGAAATTGAACATTCAAAAAGTGTTAAATAGGTATAGCATTTTTTTATACGTATATTTATAATGGCTAATAAAGTCATAAAAACGCTGTTCCTTTTCATAATATATTTCGCTCGAGATAGTTCAGCAGAATTTTCGTCAGAAGATTGTGCATCATTGGGCTTCATAAAATCTAATCTGTTATGTTCTTCATGTGATCAACTTAAAGACTTCAGCTTAGATCAATTAGTGGAACATTGCAAGGAATGCTGTCATAATGATGAATCGACGCCAAAAGAAAAGAAATATGCGAGAGCCATACTCGAAGTATGTACATGCAAATTTCCAGCATATCCACAAATTCAAGCTTTTGTAAAAAGTGATCGGCCAGCTAAGTTTCCTAATTTACAAATCAAATATTTACGTGGACTAGATCCTATCATTAAACTCCTTGATAAGGATGGTATTGTAAGAGAAACTGTAGCAATTGAAAAATGGAATACTGACTCTGTAGAAGAATTCTTAAACACGCATCTAATGAAAGAAGAAGATGATGATCGAGGATTTTTAAAAACCAATTTAATTTAATTGTACAAATAAATAAATGCTTTTTTGAATAACTGTTTTTTTAAAAACCTTATTAAATTCTACGCTCATAGCATATATTACAGTATATGTATACTTACAAGAGATTTGTGGCAATCCCCACAAGAGAAGCACCGTTTGTGCCATGTGCCATTCTTTGAATGCATTTGTTCTGCAGCATACACTGGGAATCCGCATCGAGGACATCCTTGTCCTTTTGCAGCCTTTTGTCCAGTGAAGGGCATTTGTTCTGTGCTGTAGAGTAAGTGTAATATTAGTATAATCTTTTACATATAAAACCTAAGCAAAATCTATTAATTGTTTTGTAACTTACTATGTGATAGCTGGCTCAGCATCTGTAGAAACCAGTGTTGGTGCATGGCCATAACCAAAGCCTCTAGGTCCAAATAGCTTTGCATAGCAGGAACGACAATGAATCTCTTTGTCAGGCCCATCACATGCCAACATTGAATCCAGTGGACGATGACATTCAGAACAGTTAAAGCATTTCTTGTGCCACATCTACAAGTACAAAACATAAGGAACAATTTAGTTTTAATTACTTAAATTTATATTTCCATATCTTCGCTCTGCTGTCGTGGCAAAGCATGGCGTTGAGTTCTGCCACTCAACACGCAATGCCTCCAAAATTCAGCAAAAACTCTGCCTACACTGCTCAGTGCGGGATACAGCGTGAAGCTGATTTATTTTTAGTTTCAAAAATTAATAAATAAATAAAGAAAACTAATTGCTAATTTTTAAATCTCTACTTACAGTTCCCTTAGCCAACTGTTGCTCAGCAGCAAAGACCATACCACCACATCGTGGGCAACCTTGTCCTTTAGGTGCCTTTATCGAGGTGGTGTCTGGATTGTAGAATGGACGGCTAGCTGAGATTTCATCTTCACTAAAAATTAAAAACAATATTAATTATGATTAAAAAATATCTATTAATCTGTCATATAAGGATGTAAATATTGCAACTTACGTTAAACCATCAGTTTGAAGGAATCCAGAGCCACAAGCGAAACCGTAACCGTGGGGTCCCCATTTCTTTCCATAGCAAGTTTTGCAGTAAACATCAGAATCTGGTCCATCGCATGCGATAATAGAGTCCAAAGTTTTAGTGCAATCGCGACATTTGAAGCATTTACGATGCCATTCTCTGCCTTTAGCCAAGACTTGCTCCGCTGCGTATACTACACCACCACAACGAGGACAGCCTTTACCAGGAGGCGCCTTTATAGCAGCAGTATCGATCACCGTTGTTCTAGGTGCTTGGTCACTGTATACGAAATATAATTATTAATATTGACATAAAAAAATTAAATATACATAATGAAAATTATATATAGGTATAATGGATGTGGCTAAAAGAGACTCCTATAGTTCTAATATATTATGTAAAGACATCCATATATTTACAATTGATTTTACCGTATATTATAATAGCATAATTAGGCTATATGCACATTGTAAGCGTGAATAGATCGTATTCACTCTAAAAATAAACGTTATAATTGAGTGGAATATGCATCAGATTAAATGTGTTGTAAGGCGCGTGGCCGGCCATGCCTATATGTATCAAATTAGTTCGTTCGAGAACGGACAGCGCGTTCTATTTTCACATTGGCTACTTGCCATCTCTTGTTTGTATTATAAGCTGTTTTTATGAAAGCGTACCGATGGAAATAACCTAAACCTGTCCGTAACCTGAGATGATGATATTTGACATGCAGTAACCACAATATTTATAGAGATTACGTTATATTTTAGTATTAATATTGTGAGATAAGTATATTCTGTTTACGATATCATTTTATATTAAATTTATTATGTACTTTAATAAGTAATGTAATTTCCAATTACGATTGTTAAATTTATAATAATCTCACCCATTTGCATAAGGATCACTTTGCAAAACTCCGGCTCCTTTGCCGTAGCCGTAGCCCTTGGGCCCAAACTTCTTGCCGTAGCAAACTAAAACCGAAAAAAAAATGTTACCATTATTTGTATTTAGTACCTTTCTATATGATCATAAAAATATCCATGCTAATTGTTAAAACGTTATAGGACAATATAATTTGAAATAGACTAAAAATGACCAAAAGCAAATGCGTAACAGATTTCATTATAGTTAAAACATAAACATTTATGGGTAGTTAGCTGTGATGCAAATTGGATAGAGGAACGAACCTTTGCAGTATATATCTTTGTCAGAGCCTTCGCAACAGTTGGTGGAGTCCAGCCGCTTTTGGCAGTCACCGCATTTGAAACACTCCCTGTGCCACGCCTGGACATACAGTGAATAATGAGGGTATGGGACTGACCATGCGAGGGTACAGGTAGAGGTACTACAGGTGGGTACACGCGGTTACCACAATGACACTTGTATTTAAAACCCAAACTGTTCTCAATGAACAGGGCATTCGGGTATTAAATATAATTGAGTGAAATACCTCGACAATATATTTCTTTATCTGGCCCATCGCAATGCGTAGTTGAGTCTAGGCACTTGTTGCATGTAAAACATTTGAAGCATCGCTTGTGATATCCCTACGGTACAATTGACGTTGTTATATTATGTTAAAAAGCTGCGTGTACTCTTGTGTTCAGAAAGAGTAGCACTATGAAATAAATTATGTTTCTTTACGTTTATAATGATTTTTAGCTTCAAAGTAGAGACGAGAAATTATGACAATGTTATGTTTGTTAATTTTTAAAGGACTTTAGAAATAAGTATCTAATCATTTGTATTGAGAATCTTACCCGCCCGCGAGCCAACATCTGTTCAGCAGCGTACACATAGCCGCCACAACGTGGACAACCTTCACCTGGTGGTGCTTTTGCTATGACGCGAGGCTCCAAGCATGCTCCATTAGTTCTTACGCCCCTGTATGTATACAAAATAATTGAAACCACTTGCCTACCAGTCAGAGAGAGCTGGTTGAGCAATAAAAGGATTGTTAAAAGCCCATTGAGCTCTGAAGCTTTCCAACCACTCTTATAAAAACATCACACGATTGACAGCAAAGCAGATGATGCCGGCGGCGCACCTCCGCCGTAATGGGAGAAGGTAAGGGCTCCCGACCGCCCGCACCATGCCGGCTCGTTATTAGCCTATAGGTATATATTACAAAAGTCTTATCAGAGGGCGCTTTCCTTATCCCATCACATACATTGGTTTTTATTAAGTACATGATAAGCGTTAACTTTTTTTTGGTTAGTTTGGATAAGTTGCGAAGAAAGTTACGAATAATAAGAATGACAAATTTTTGCATGCGTTTAGAGTGCGGCTTGAGCGTTACTAAGCCGTGCATAGACTAGGCTTTAAATTGGGTGCTCACCGTAATTCTGTTGTTTTCGGATCACCCTGATCAGGAAGTAAAGGATCTAGGGGGAAACGTGAAGAGCCAATGCAATTCGCTGCCGACAAGCTTTGAACTCACACTGAACTCAACCACATTCCCATTTAACAACTCGGAATTGGTAGTCGACTTGTTTTATTACATTTTTTTATAAATTATAAATATATAGACCGATAAACAAAATAAATTAAGCGATAGCGAATAAATAATCCTAACTAAAATAATTTAATGTAAGTACATTGGCGATCGCGAGGCACCGCTGGATGGCCGAGATGCGTGTCGGCGTCCCGCTAGCTCTGCTGGACGGCTGCTCGCGCTCAATTCCTGTTGCGACATAAACGGAGACTGGTCATGCATGTGTCGGGCAGCGCATAATTTACAGCCGAGCGCGCACTTTCTGCTTATATGAGATTATGTACACGCGGTTAATGTTGTTACGTACGGGCCCGTAGGCCGGTCGTCGTAGCGACCTTAGATAAGGAAAGACCCTCAGTGGCGCGGGCGGCGGGAGTTCGAATAAATGTTGTACTTACGCGTTCTCTTTTAAGTGGTCACCGGTGTCCATGGAAAGACAACCAGCACCACCGCCGAATCCGTAGCCTTTAGGTCCGAACTTGCGTGCGTGGCAAACTTTGCAGTAAAGTTCACCTTCGTGTTCTGAGCAGTTAGTAGAGTCCAGCAATTTCTGGCACAGACCTAGTAAAAAGGAGAAAAACATGTAAAGAGGATATTTAATAAGTAAAAAAATTGGCACATTCTGATTTACACATTTCGGTTATGTTTTTTGACTGAACCTCTTACGAAGTAGGTAATAAACTTAATGAAGTGGTGATAAGAATATTATTAAGCTTAATAAAAAGTCTATAAAATAATAAAAGAACATATCTTTTCATACTTGGTAATGCAAGGACAAAAAAAAACCTTGTTTTTATTTTTTGCAATCTTAAATTCTAAAGCAACTTACCGCACTTGAAGCACATCTTGTGCCATTTGAGTCCACCGGCGACACGTTCTTCAGCCGCGTATACGGACTTGCCGCATTTCGGACACTTAGGGTTATCTGCGGGTTTGAAAGGCATTGTGCTCGCTTAACTTATCCTGGAAAGAAAATATAAAAAATTTAGTCAAAATTTTTCATCCATTACAAACCACTTTATAAATTGCACATATAAACCTATTTTATATAGTCAAATATAAATAACAAAATATTTATAGAAATATTATCGTATGGTATTTTATAGTCCTATTAACGTTCGAAGTTCCAGTTACAGTAACACAAATTCTAATGCCAAAATAAATGAATATTGAATCATTTGAGAGCTGTAATTATTGCATGCATTGGCTTAAGTCCAAGCCGCCTGCATCACTGACATGAAAAACTTGCACCGTATTGCTCAACTCATGTACGCACATGTACGTAATCTATATGTAAGATTTTACAGACGTTTGCCTAATTCTATGAAATTTCACTAAAGGAAGCGGAGTGTGAGGCGGGCGGCGCGTGGGCCGCGCTCGCTCCTAATTTGGGGCGTCCAGGTAAAGTTACGCTGGAGCGGCGATGCAACTCTATAAATAGAACGCATAAAGAAATGATCGTAAAATCACTCGCGCTTAGGTTAAGTTTTGTTAGGATTATGTCACTTTCACAAATCACGGACCTGTTCGTCGAGTCGCTACGAGAGTCGAGCTCCCGGACGCGTATACAGTTCAGGGCGTTGGTGCCGAGACTGAGGTGCGCGGAGGTCGAATGATGCGCGAGGGCAGCGCGCCACCGTAGTCTATGCGCGAGTTGCACACGGCCCCAGTGGAGGGGCGACCGCGCCGCCCTCGCCGCCCTCGCGACTACCCCCACAGTTTTAAAAAATATATTTTTTTAGTCTCACATTTTCATCCCATATATAACAGGATATGGAGAAAGTTCCAAAAAAACTGGATTTCAGTATTTTTGTTTTCGGATTCAGCGTCTTATTTTATGTCTTTTATAAAATTCGGTAAATAAATAATCGGTGATACGGTTAAATTTCGTAAAAAAATGGAAGTATTTAAATTCAATTTTAGATACATTGTAAACATTAAATTAAATAAAAAAAAACAAGAATTAAAATATACTTATTGTTTACCTATATGTAGGTAGCTATATATTTATACGTTTTTATACTTATTAACATTAGGTTTAAAATACAGTATTATTCTTATAACTTATTTTAAAATTAAGATCATTTATCTGGAGATCGCATGGAGATATCAAGCTGAAATTAAGATTAAATATTCAGATTTGCGGTCCCACAGAGCACAGAAAAAAAATCAAGCTTCTAAGTAAACGCAATCAAAAATATGGGTTATGCATTTTGTTTGAAATTCGCCGTGTAACCAAAATTTATTAGGTGCTTTCCGTGCATCTACAGTTATGAAATTTGGGACGAAGTGAGAACTTATAATACAAATAAAAGAAAAAATCAGAAAGTGAAAATTTATTTGAAAATTTAAATTTGTAGTTACTTTTATATATAACGAGTGCAAATGCCCACAAACTTAAGTTTGTCAATCTTTTATACTTCTCGTGGACCTCGATAATCCTGAAATTGATACAGAAGCCTCGGTGGGCGAATCCGACTCCCACTTAACCGGTTTTTATTTTGCTTAGCTTAACTTTATAGTATTATTCAAAGAAATATATATTTTAATTTTGACTCGCCCTTAGATCCTCTCTTTCTTGCAAAATTGATTACATTAATATTAAATGATTTATTTAAAGTGGAGGCCAGTCGTGGCGCAAGGGCACAAAGTGTGACTATAAAGTCGACTGGTCGTGGGTTCGATCCCCACTCGAAATTAAATATTTATTTACATTTATATTTTCTTTCCTTCGCTCTGGTGTCGAGGCAAAGCGCGGCGTTGAGTTACGCCACTCAACACGCAATGCCTCTAGAACGGCGGAAAGTGGGGAACGGAGTGTCTAAACACTAGGATCCCTCTGCCTACCCTGCTGTGTGCGGGATACAGCGTGAAGCTGATTTGATTTAATTAATTTATTTTTTTATTTCAAGTGGAGAACGGAAATGTGTCGTAACATGCACCATAGTAGTTAGATTTCATATGTACGTTAAAATTTTTAAGTGTTTTGCCAATGTATTATTTTAATTTATATTTTATATATTGTGATCATTTTCTATGTAAACGTCCATAATAATCAGAGTTTAAACTACAGTTTTCAAGCGTCGTTAGAGATATGCAAAAGGTACAACAATGTCTAAATGAAGTATAGGTATATACTTATATACGGTAGTATATGCAATAATCTTTAACGTCATAAAATGATGGATTCTATTTGTATTGAAACGTCTATTCTTATTTGTATATGCATATTAGTCATAATCCCAATTCAGCATCATTAGACAAAAATATAACAATATGTTTGACTCATAAATTTGGCAAGATCAAACAATGGCCATTGGTCACTATTGCCATTTTTATTTTTGTATTGTAACATATGTGATAAGGGTGCGTTCTCACAAGTCACTACAATAAAAATGAACAGTTGTAGGAACGCCTGCACCTTTGTGTGCTTCATTTAATATTCAGATGTATTGTATTGTGTATGTAATACATATATTTACAATAATTATTAATTATACAATTGGTATAAAATTAGCCGCATAATCAAGACCTATAGGGTACATTCCTTGGACAATCTCAATCCCGTAAAATTTTGCACGAAATTAGAACTGCAATATAAATAAAGAAGAAAATCTGAAACGCGAAGCCTTACAGGTTTTTCATAGAAAAAAACCGGCCAAGCACGAGTCGGGTTCGTCCAGAGGAGGAGCACCGCACTTGGTCAAATGTTCATAATAGTTAACTTTCCCTACATTACACGTTTAACTCATTAACGGTTATGGGCAGAAGAGATTAGTTTCTTGATGATTTTATTGCTACCTTATATAAATTTAAAGACAATGGTGTGGTAGTATTGATAAACAATGAAATATTTCTACGAGGTACACAATTAGTCCGGTTGTGGATCTCAGTGCTCCGTGCGCTGCCAACTTCGGAACACCTGCCCATCTATTAATATTTTTCACTAAAATAACATGATGCGTGCATTATGCAAAATGTGTCATTTAAAAAATATTAACTTGCAAGCATATGTATAAGAGTTAGGTGAAGTCATGTACTTTAATTGTGCATTCTAAATAAATATCTAAAATTAAAAAGTAATATTACAATCTAAATATTGCACAATGACTGAAGTGTCTGTTCGTCTGATTGTTTAATTTCGTGTCAAGTTCTCATTAAATCATGCAAACTACTCGATCAAGCTCCCTGGCCCCCGTGAAAATATCACTTATTCTTTGAAGATTTCTAGAAATTGTGAATAAGTAAACGATAATTGATTCGATATATCCTAATCAGAAGATGCTTCTGATAATTAAATCTGAAGATGCTACTTAGCAAGCTATTACCATGCTGGGGCTGAGCCCAACGCCTTCTAGTGAGGAGCTCAGAGCAGTTCCGGGGAATCAAAGCTAAACCTACACTAAAGTCCTTGCGACCTTAGTGTGTTAGTGTTTAGCTTCGAATCACTATTCACAAATCATGACTAATCTTTTAAGGGCTCCTCTAGCTTTCCTACATACATTGTTGCAGTTGTATAGATTATCCTCTTTTAAAATATATAATAAGTAAAAATCACAAAACACCAAAAGATAAAAACACCTGTTAAGTACGAGTCGGTCTCGCCTATCGAAGTGTCAAAGGAAAGTACACCATAGTTATTCTTTACATAAAAATTCTTGTAAATTCTCTATAGATTTTGATTACGGGGCGAATTGCATACAAAATGCCACAAAATCGATACATAATTACTCGTATTTTTGGTCGCGTTACGTTATCTCAAGATAAATGGTCTTGACAGACGGACAGACATTTTGCTGACCTTGGAGCTGTAAATTCTGCCAGCGTGACACCGTTAAGTTATTAAAGTATAGTAAAATATCCGATCTGGATGATGAAACATCTTATGAAACGTCTTTACGGATTTTATACTGTTTCTCAAATGTGTCCATCATCAATCTTAAATAGATTGGTTTTTGTGCGTATTTTTTGAAGAGCCTTTTTCCACAAACTCACTTCACATATGATTTCTAATAACTTGTCATGGTGACGTGGCTATTGACCGCTATCTAGGAGTGACCAACCTTGGTAGTTACTCTAGCCAAATTACTATATATTCCAAGTTGGAACTATATGACTCTAATTTGAAACGCATTAATATAGAATTAGGGTGCGCCATTTTAAAGGTAATAGAAGTCAAAAATCCCCTATATAACATTTTGAATTCTCTAGGTAGACCGTGATTTTTTTAGTTTTTGCCCAAAATAAAATTAACACAGTTTAGTTATAATATCCATACCTATATTATAAATTCGAAAGTAACTCTGTCTGTCTGTCTGTCTTTTACGCAATCAGGGCCAAACCGCTAATTCAATTGTGAGAAAATACTCATATAGAGAGAGATACTTGAGGGTCTTCGGATGAACATAGGTTACTTTTTTTTCTCATATTTGTAATATTGTCGATAAATACTAAGATATTAAAATACTTTTTAGTTTGACAGGCAATTTATTCTGTCCATGTTAATAACAACTGACCGTTGCTAAGCAACGGTTTGCAAAGTTTGTTGTTTTAAGAAAACGTCACCCAAAATGGGCTTGCTTAACGCATACATGGCGTGCGCCTTACTCAACCTTATGAGATGCATAAAAACAATATTTTACAAAAATATTGTACTTTAAATAATGTTTAAAAAAGTTCGCGATACATATACCATGTATATCTCTGAAGGTTGAGCAAAAGTAACCATTTTAATTAATTTACTTTATATTTATGGGGTTTTTGTAGTATGTATTTTCTATAATTTGATATTGATCGTTATGAAAATGAATATAATAGTCACTTTGAGCATTTCATCTAGATTGAAATTATAGTTTACTGTATAACATTCTAATAAATAATTAAGGAGATTTCACTGATTCGAAATGACCTAACCTTCGGGCGGTATAGTATGATCGACGCGAACGGGCAGATGACGTTGACGGTTTTGTAAGCAAGGAAAATGTGTAAAAAGATTTTTCCGGGGTAAATCAGTAAAATCGATCACTGAAAGTCCAATAAAAATCAGTTCAGTTAGTTGTTCTGGACATTAGTTTGGGGAAATAGAAAGACAGATAGACAGAGACAAAAAATATGAAATTATTTTTTATTGTATTTGAGTATTATGTAAATAGCCTCATGCACTTGCAAAAACATAGCACAACACATTTAATTTTAATTCTTTTAAATATTTATTTTACTTTGATAACATTGATAATGTAGCTGGTTTTGTTTAATTTTTTTTATTAATATTTTACTTTGGTTACGTTTACTTATAATTTATTTAATTTAAATTAGTTACATACTTTCAAAAACAATTTCATAAATATATCTAATAAGCATTCGTATAGTTAAAGCGGGCGAAACCGCGTCCGGGTCCGCTAGTGTTTTATAAATTATCAAGTTTACGATAAATTTTTAATTTTTAGAATTAGGTATCTCTGGAATCTTAATACATCTAAGAATAAAAAAGTAAAACTGTACATAGGTACTGTTTATAAGTTAAGAGTATCGATTTAGAACACACATGGTGTCCAGCACAAGGTTACTTAACTAAAATAGAACGTTGACCATATTTGCAATCGGTTTCCATATAAGTAGGCAATATTTGTGAACTTAACCAACACAAATTTTATTGAAATATTGAAGTTGAGGCCAGTCTTGGCGCAGGGGAACAAGCGTGCGACGATAAACGTGACAGGTTGTGAGTTCGATTCCCACTCGAGGAAATCAAGAAAATAATATTTTCAATTCTTCTTTCGGGAAACTTTGCCAAGCGCGTCGAATTCCCCCACTCAACACGCAATTTTAGTGGGAACGAAGCGTCTTAACACTAGGTTGCTATGTGCGGGATACAGTATGAAGCTATTAAAAAATAATAATTGATTTTTTTATCACATATTTCTATTAATATTTATTATATAGTTAATTCAAAGGTGAACAAAAATATCCCTTTTGAATGCTAATAAAACTGATTAAAAATCAGGCTATTGAGTTCTTTCTTGATTTCTTTATTTTTCACCTACAATCTGCCAAGGCAGATTACATTTTTGTTGTCGAATTATTTCGATCTTAGGAGAATATGAGACTTATATGTAGTAATATGTAGTTAGTTACTATAGCACTGTAATTACTAAAACAAATGACTGTTTAAAAAAACCAACCATTGTGTTTTAAAATAAACTATTGTCATTAAAAATTAGACTGAATAATAAGAAAAAAAAAATCAATAACATTTATTTAACTATTCTCAATAATTTTATTTCATAAAATTAACGAATATGTTTGAGTATGAATTTGCATTTTTATAAATTCTTATTACATATTTTGGAAAAACTAACAACTAACTAACTGATTGGAACAAATGAAACAAATGAAAAATGGTATATCTGGAAAGTATATTTAGTAGAGGCGGAAGCTACGAAAGGATCCCCAGGGAGCATGTATGAAGAGAGACCTTGATGATAGTGGACGAGACGGAAAAAGGTAGGCAGAAGTAGATTGGCGTTTCGTTTTGAGGAAATTGTATACTTATTATTTTTCTAAAGTGTAGCTATAGATTATAATTTTTTTAAACATTATATCATCACATGGCTGCGAAATTAAAAAAAAACATGTCTGAGAAATCGAGTCTTGGCAAGAATTCAAAGCTTTCCATATCACTCGCGCCCCTTTGTGACTCGTTGTGAGTACGTATGTAGAAATACTAAAGTTTCTAGTTTTTTTAAGCATTGCAATTAGTTAAGCAAAGGTACTCAGCCAAATTGCTACTTCTATTATAGATATTTAATATTCTAAAAGTATCCTAACACCATTCAGTAAACAAGATTATAACTAATACCAAATAAAAATTTTATAATTGTCAATCAGTACCTATAATATTAATCATTCATCCATTTTTATAACAAGGATCACTCAATATAATAAAAAAACTCAAAATTTAAATACATAATCGATTAGAATGTTGATGGAATGTAAAAAATCGAGAAACATTCAGGTGTTTACAGTTCAATCGCAGGTGTGGTCAGTCTTCGGGCGCGTGGGTTGTTGCTAAAATAACGTGGAAAGCATTGCTTACTCAGCTCTACAAAACTCTTCGTGTTACTCATCTTCACTGTAGGTACCGCCGCCTACGCTGTATCAAAATTTCATACACTACTTTTAGACAACCGTAACGCTATAGACGTTTCAGAGGTGTGCGTGTTCTTTGTAATTTATCCTATTTTTTAATTTTAAATTCTCCCGAATAGATAACTATTTAATTAATCAATTATTAATTTAAATATGTTTTATTAATGTACTTATTAAATGTGCCATTTCTTTTGTAAACTTTAATATTAATGATGTAATTAAATTTAATAGTATATTTCACACTATTATAATGCAGTAGACACATGTGGTACATAGTCGTGAGTCCAATTTTACTTTGGAATATTTATATTTAAAACACAGCTTGTTTTAATAATATACAATTCTAATAAAAAAATATTTATTGATATTCCTTTAAATTAATTTATTACTCTCTTTAGTTACGGTTTATGGATGGAAAATGTTTCAATTATTATTTGTTAAGGGAGTGAGTATTGTAGAGATTACAACCCACATTCTCAGTCCATCTACTAGCAGTAGACTATCACTACTACTGTCACCGCGTACCAAGAGCAGAATAACGAAAATAAAAAAATACAAAAGTGAACATTGATTATTGCTAGTCAGTCTACACACAGTACAGTGACACTCACAATAGTGAAAAAAAAAGTAAACTATTAACATTAAGTGACCCGTTTAAACCAGGCAACCCTGGTCTTGAGGTAGACGGAGAGCTGACAACCATTGTTTTTCCAATTCCTTATGCGATTTCCTTTCAAATGATGTATGATTCACATAAAAAACGTATGAGTGCCATTTTCTCCAAAAACGTACAAAAAAAATGTATTAATTTTGTGAATTGCGGCAGGATTCTTTTAGGCAAACCTATTGCAGATTTAAGCAATGGGATCGGGTCGACCCGTTTTATCTCTACAACGACACATATGACTAATAAACACATTATCCTTCTTTGCGTCGATATTTCTTTCCCATGGAACTGTTATTCGATCAGCAATCAACGCATTTTAGGCTTAAGGAAAATATCCGGTCGGGGTCACGAAATACCACCATCTTCAGATAATACTATAATATGTAAAATAATATATAGCATCTACAAATAGTATTAATTATTTAATGCAAAGTAGTACCTAATATACCTCTTGAATATTTTTTTGTTGTAAAAAGAAAATATTTAATTTCTTAAATAACTTCAAAATCCTTGTAAACACAACGTCGGGTATCAGTCAAGGTAATCAGTATGTATACAACTAGAATTTGAGATAGCAATCAGATATTAAGACTTTAGTCTTTAACTAATCAAAATACACACTGAAGAAAATTTATTTTATCACTCATTATTTGATGGATGTCGTGGCGCAGGGGCACAAAAGTGTGACTGCAACGCGACGGTTGTAGATTCAATCCCCACTAGGGGGAATGTATTACTATTTATTAATATTTTCATTTCTACGCTCTGGCACCAAAAATTTTTGATACCCTTGATAGTGTCGAAATACGCGTTTTTGTGTTATAAATGGCCGTATCTTTTTTTTAAGTAAATGTAGTTTTTACTGGAAATTAGGTGGCCGTAGATCGGGGTATATGGCTTGAATTTCAACTCGATATCTCCAAGTGTTGCTGAGATAAAGGCTTTTGACGGATGGACAACAAAGTAATATTAAAACCCCTCACCCTAAAGAGACCAGACTCTACATTTCTAATTATTATTCATATTTTTTACTACTTTTACTTTTTAAATTTGTTTTACTACGATTAGTTTATGCATATTATAACTAGCAAGAATAAGTATTTTAATGTAATGTAGATGTTTGCAATATTATTGCAGGCTATTAAAACAGACCAGTGCAAAATCGACTAGCAGTTAATTTTACCATCATATATTATTTTATGTTTGATACTATGTATTTTATTACAGACTACAAACAGGGTTTTTATTACAGGTTAACAAAAGAAAAAAATAAAAGTTTTGGAAAAGCCGTAAATAGCATCGCATGGAATTTGAAACAGCATTTGACGCAAACAAAGCAAAGACATTGAAAAATAATCTAAACGTATACTTTTATAAATAAAATGAAGATAGAAAAAAAAGGAGAACGTTTTTATTAATCATGATAGATACAGTGCTGAATATAGTACCACTTCGTAGTTGTACCGGAATTGACGACGATGATAAAGACGCAAAATTTGCCTTCGAAAGAATCTTTAATGAAGAATTCTAATATTTCACGTATTAGGCTGCATTAAATTATTAACGATTCCAATTTGCATTTGGTACGGTTTGTTTTACCTGCATCTGATAAACAAAAAGGAACAAAAGACAATTGAGGAAATCAATCAATATCTTCCAATTTTGTGATTTAATTGAATTCTTACAGATTTTTTACTACTGACTACTTGAATCTAGGCTAACCTCTAATAGGCTAATTCGAGTAAGAGTTCCTAAAATTAATTTGTCAGTAGTTTTTCTTTAAAATGGTATCAATTTCTTTAAAAATATGGAAAATTGTTGATTATAAAAGTACGTGAAATGTAATATGACGGAAGAAGAGCAATAATGAATTCGCTTACCTGCTATGATTTGTAAACAACTATACATTGTTTTAAGACTAAAGATTTATGAAAGTTTTAAAATGAATAGGTTATATATAGTAATTGGATTTCGAAATTAAGTTAACATTCAACATTTATTTGTAAAATAAAGCTTCGACCTAATTTCTCTTGTAAGTACAAAAAGAGAGTTCACGTTATTTCCTGACAAAATGTGGCGGACATAACAGAGTTATTTCTGGCTTAGAAAGCCAGCGGCACACATAAGTGGCCAGTATTTGGTGAATTTCTTCGAAATATAAAAAATAGATTTGACAATTTTTATATTTTCTAAGTGTGTTTTTCACATATTAAGAAAAGATTGATGTCTAGAAACGCATTACATTTTTTACACATATCTAAATATTAAATATATTTGACAGTTGATAGGTATAAAAACTATTATTCGTGATTAACAAATGTACTTTATATATTTATATTTGGATTCAAATACATAGAATATTATAGTCATTTCTAGAACGTTATACTTACATCAACATACAACAAAAAAAATCTCAAGCTAATTTCCTTTGAAGAAAGGAGCAGTGGGTTCGTTGACAGACAGCTAGCTTTTGATATGTTTTACCTGTATGACGCGAGAAGACGAATGTCCATCGAGTGTGTCACACATATTTAAAAGTTCTGTTCAATGTCAAACGAACACCGGAGTCATGGAGATACATGTAGTGTTTGTGCCAAAACGTGACTACAATATTTTACGATGACTAATTATGAAATAATTTCTTTGCTTTACTGTAAAAGGATAAATTGTATAAATAGGGTCTTAAATCATTTAAATATGCAGATTATGCACACTGATGTACACGTAGAATCGGAGGAGCAGCATTTGTATATATGAGTATGACCTATCGTCTGACTATCCCTACATGGTAGCTAGTTTGATAAACACGCCATTAGTTTTTTTTTAATATTTATATTAATTTTCTCAATTGAAAACTGAAAAGACATAATCATCCGTGAGGTCCGTTCTAAAAGTTGCCAAAATTACATAGAACTATTATAAATAAATTTTGCCTTAAACTAATTAATTACTAGTTTAATTATTAAGTTTTAATAATTTTAATTAATTACTATCCAGAATTGTCTTAAATATTTTCAATAAATACATGCAATCTAAGAGATGGATCACGGTGATCTAAAAATATTAACTAGGTACCAAAAATAAATGAAATGATGAAACGGAATCAATCATATTTCGTTAAATGTTGCCAAAACATAATTAGATTTAATGGTAATTTTAATATTTATATACTTACATGTGATATTAACATACTAATTTTACTACAATTATTAGGAAAATAAAATTTAAACCTTACAAAACTAAAGTTGCTGAATTTATTTATAACAATCTTAACATTGATACTGGTAACTAATGCGTACACATATACGTGCTGGACATATTACATCAACATTTCGCTAGATCCTGTAGAAATACGCTTTGCAGATTTTGCGACCATTATTCTTAGAAAAAATTAAAAGAGAAATAATTCGGTGCTTCCTCAACATTTTAAAAAAATTGTGTTATTTAACATTTTTTTTATAAACTTTATCCCACATAAGGTAATCGAGGGAACTACCCGTCAACCCTATATGTATGAAATTTGGCACGATGTGAGAATTTACAATACAAATAACGAATAAAATCTGAAAAGTTGATATTTATAGATATTCCGTAGAAGAAAATCATTACAAATTTATATTTTTAGTTAACTTCATACAAAATGAGTGAAAAATATAAACAGAAAAATATATGTTACTAAAGTCCCGAAATTAATAGGAACCCTCGGTAGGCAAATCCGATATGATCGTTTTTTATTATAATATATTTTAGTTTAGATACCATTTTTTTATTTATTTTAAACACACGTTGATGTGTATCTATTGTAAAATATAATAAGAATATTAATAAAGATTTAAAATTAATAGGTTCATATATTGAATGCATATTTAACTAACCACCCATAACGCTTTAATTTTATACCTTTTAATTTAAAGATGTAGATACATTTTGTTTCACAGACAAGATAAAAAATAAATAAATCAGCTTCACGGGAAGGCGAAGGGAACCAAATGTTAAGACACTCCGTTTCCCACTTTCTGCCGAATTCTGGGGGCATTGCGTGTTGAGTGGCAGAACTTAACGCCGCGCTTTGCCTCGACACCAGAGCAACGAAATGGAAATATAAATTTAAGTATATATTTCATTATTTCATTTCACGCTGTATCCCTGTGTGCGCAGCACCCTACTGTGCACACAGCACCCTACTGTGCACACAGCACCCTACTGTGCACACAGGGATACAGCGGGAAGGCAGAGGGAACCAAGTGTTAAGACACTCCGTTTCCCACTTACTGCCGAATTCTGGAGGCATTGCGTGTTGAGTGGCAGAACTTAACGCCGCGCTTTGCCTCGACACCAGAGCAAAGAAATGGAAATATAAATTTAAGTAAATATTTCATTTCCTCGCGTGGGGATCGAACCCACAACCAGTCGGTTTTACTGGCCTCCACAGACAAGATATGGGAAATAAAAAAAAATAGAAGCAATTTAGCAATGTTGCCAACCGCCTAAAAATAAAAAATAATATAAAAAAAATATTGATTTGTAACGAAAATTAAAATTAAAATTTCTTAACTGTGTTTAATTTAACTACCCCCTCAATTATTATTAATAATTAGATATTAATATTAAAAATTTTGCTTCACGATACTCTCACACAGCGGTTGACGGTATTTTGAGAGTCTATGGCTATATTTACTGCGATTAGTAGTTCCTACTCCTGATATGCTGACATGAGCCAGTTTTGGACGCGAATAAAAATATACATCGAACATCTTACATAGTACGAGGCAAGGAAAATTTTTACGCAACGACATACATATTATATGTATAGAAGCAGTTGCTATGTTAAAATTATTTTTTACTTTTTGTGATATTTGTTTTTTTTACTTTTGGCTATGTACATTACTTTTACATTTATAAAATAAAAAAATATTTGTAAAAACAAAAACCCCGACTGCATCAAACTAAAAAGAAAATAAATAAGCCCAATAGTTTATTAGGATTAACAGTCGGGACCTATAAGTAATTCTTCAATCAATGAAATCTTTTTTGATTGATTGAGGTCCCGACTGTTAATCCTAATAAACTATTGGGCTTATTTATTTTATTTTTAGTTTGATGCAGTCGGGGTTTTTGTTTTTACAAATATTTTTTTATTTTTCATTTTTTTGTTAGAATTTAATATGGTAATGATAATCGTGCTATACCTTTTTGAAATCCTGAAATTGAGCTGTTGAATTTGATACCCATATTGTAGTGTTCGAAACGAAAAATTTTTTTTTTGCTAAGTACAATGGCGTACCACAGCCGCCATGATTATTTTTTATTAACGTCACCTATCTAAGAACACTTGGGCTGCTAATACGAATCTAACGATACCTCAAATATGTAAATCCGTTCAGCGGTTCTGGAGATACGAGGTAATAAAGAATATTACATACATACAAGATACGCGCGAAAAACATAACCCTTCCTTAGCAGTCGGGAATAAGATATTTCTACATTATTATAAAATTAAAAATAGTTTTAATTGTATCTCGTCTCTCCAATGATATACCTACTCGTCTATTTTTAAGCGTGTATCTCAAAATATTTCATACTATATATAGGGGAGAGGGGGGCACATTCGAAGGATTTTTAAACTTTGTGTCATATCTAAAAATTCTACAGTTTTTAACTTCTTTACTATTTCACAAGGCTTAGTCCAACTATTGTGCCACACAATCGTAGCATCGTATGTAGAAAAATATATAAGGTAAAGGTGCAATATCAACTTTAGTAGCAGTAGTCAAATGTTCAAAGCTGCCCCCCCTGCGGGGTAGCTTTGAACATATATGGGGCAGTTTTGAACTATCATCGAATTCAATGAAATTAAAAAGCTTTTAAGTAATTTTATCAATAAACTTAACATTAGAAACGATGGAGATCAAATATCAGTACCATGTTAACTGAATAAAATATTATACCTAGTTTAATATTGCGATTGTACTAGTACTAATGTTAAATAACTTTAATATTATTAATAGACTTTAAAAAATGAACAAACAAAAAAGTAGTTTTGGCTTCGTAGAAGTAATTAACATTATGGGATCAATCATAGAATAAATCTAATATTATAAAAATAAAACATAATATTTTTTTAATAAACAGCTTACTACCTTAATTTGAACTTAGAAAAATTAAATTTAAAGGAAAATATGAATGTAGTACGTGACGTAACCAGCAACTGAAATTGGGGGAAGTAGTCTACGTAAGAAATAAAAATTAGCTTCACGTTTTATCCCGCACACAGCACGGCAGGCAGAGGGAACCTAGTGTTAAGACACTCAGTTCCCCACTTTCTGCCGAATTCTGGAAGCATTGCGTGTTGAGTGGCAGAACTCAACGCCGCGCTTAACCTCGACACCAAAGCGAAGAAATGGAAATATAAATTTAAGTAAATATTTCATCTCCTCGAGCGGGGATCGAACCCACAACCAGTCAGGATCAATCATAGAATAAACCTAATATTATGAAAATAAAACAAAATATTTTTTAATAAACAGCTTATTACCCTAATTTGAACTTAGAGAAATTAAATTTAAAGGAACATGGATATAGTATAGTGGCGTAAGGAAAAAAGTTGTACAAGCTACTTTTTTACTATTCATAGATGATGAAACATTCGCTAAAATGGAGTCTCCAATATTTATTAAGTGGTAGTCTAATTCCATTACGTAGTCTTCATACGTCAGTTTCTTGTAAAGAAAAGTTCAGTTTAGTTTTGTTTTTCTTTCGCGGTATTTTGTTATATATATTCAAAACTGCCCCCCTTATTTTGTTCAAAGCTGCCTCAGTGGTATTTGAAAAATTAAAAACGTTTTTTTTTCAAGTAAAAGTTTAAAAATTGTATTAATTTCTAGTTTATTGCATGATATATGAAAAATTCTAACTAAAAGAGGAAAAAATAAAACCATATACCATGAATTGGATCCCTGCGATCCTTACGCGTTTATTTAAAAATGTATAAAATTTTACTCAAAATCAAACACTCCTCGTAACTCAACCACGGGCTCTCATATATCAGCGGTGACAAGTGACACGTGTGCAGGTTAGTACTGCCACTACTCAAAAAAAATCTAACAAAATTTCTTTTTAAAATAGCTCTGTTAACACATATTTTCAAAGATGCCCCTGTTCAAAGCTACCCCCCTCTCCCCTACCATATATTTATTTACTTCAGAACTTTCTTAAATTAAAAAAGTCGAAAAGAAATGTCGTGTAATTAAAATATATACGACCGATAATTGTGTTAAAAATAGATTCATTTTGATATAAACGCAACAAAATTTTATATTTCAATCCGTAGTATTTTTTTAAAATTTCCGCTGTGCAGGATGCGCCTAGCAGTATAGGTAAAATGAACCAGGAACCTAATGTTACAACACTCAGTTCCCATTAAGACACTTTTGTTTCCCACTTTCCGCCGATTTCTGAAGGCATTGCATTTGCCTCTATACCAGAGCGATTAAAATGGAAATATTAAATAGTTCACTTCGTCAAGTTTGAATCGAACCCACAACCTGTCCACTATATTATTTAAAATATATGGTTATTTTTTTTTTCAGTTAAATACTTGTACGTTTTTTACTACAATGTAATTTTAAAAAATACTACATTCTCACTTATCAATATCATATGACCATATCTGTCTATAAATGGTAAAAATACAAAAAATAATTATTAAATAATACTCACCAGCGCTGCCATCTGTTTCACCAATGATAGAGTTACAAGCTAATACTTATAATTATTACTATAGATAGAAAGCCCTTTTCTGGTAGAGCTCCATCTAACGGAGCCTAAAAATATTAGAAAAACTTGAATAACGCCGTACGCCATCTATTGGCGGGCGGTCAGACGGAGCAGAGGTGCTGAAGGCTCCACCACCGCTGCCCGACTGACTTCCGTAGGCTTCTACAGTACGTAATCTATTAATAAAATCCCACGCTATGAAATAGAGAACGGCAGGCTCATTTCTATTTTAAGGTTTCGTGCGTCGTTACAATGGGAATAACGACCGCGTTGCACGCGATTCGTTAGGAGCAACGTCGTTATTTTAGCTCGCCGTTATTTTGAGCTGTAGCTAACGGATACGTTTGCGGTGGTAGGAAATAGATGGCATGCAAGTATATTTAGTTTGGGACGAATATAGTTACTAAGAATGTTTTTATGTCAGTATATCAACGCCGAGTTTGCTTTACTAACGAATATTTTTTAATAGTTGATAAAATGTTTCTAAGAATAAATTCATTTAATTAAAAAGTAATTAAAATTTTTCACATTTAACCCGTTCCAAATGACCTCTGTTCTTTCTTAACATACAAATCTTCAATATTTTCGCATATAAAATTTTGTAATTTTTTTTTTATGTACTCCTTATTTTTATATTAATCTCTTAAATACATTGACGTGACTTGGATAAAATATATTCAAGTACTTATATTAAAATTTATCGTAATGAATTGCAGCATAATGTGAGGAATGTCACGTCACATGCAAAGAAACTGAGAATTCTTAAAATGTCAAATAATAATAATATACCTATAATAGTATTATTTCATCGTTATTAAGAAAATTAGAGGTTCTTTGTTAGGTCAAGGTAGGCTTGTCATAAGCAACGAATTGTTTATCTTCATTAAAAATATAGAATCTGGTCATCTCTTTTATAAAATCGTCCAAAAGTTGCTAAAAATGACGATAAACATTGTCGTGGCGCAGGGGCACAAAGTGTGACTGTAATCCGACAGGTTGTGGGTTTGTTTCCCACTCGAGTGAAATGTAATATTTAATATTATAATTTCTTTACTCTCGTGTCGAGGCAAAGCGTGGCGTTTAGTTCTGCCACTCTACACGAAATGCCTCTAGAATTCGGCGGAAAATGTAGAACGGAGTATTTTAACACTAGGTTCCCTCTGATTACCCTCCTGTGTGCGGGATTTATTATTTGTGGTAATGGTACAAATGTAATTGGTAGCTAATATCTCATTGATATTTTCTCAACAAATTTGATCGATATTTGAGAAGATGAGTCCTCAAATTTGAATGGGACATCTACAAGTTTTTCCTTTAGACTTTTTCTGTTTTACACTAGGAGATTGATATTTTTCAGAGTTTCAAAGAAACATACTAAAGGCAAAATAGAGTTCAACGCGTTCACTACTATCGATTTCGAGTAGAGTCATCAGGCATCAGGAACTTGTGAACGTAAAGTGACTGGCCATTTTTGCTGCCTTATTAATTTTCAATTGATAATTTAAACATTATAACACCATAAATGTGCAATTGAAAAATATCTATAATATGTTTTTGAATTCGAATCATACATGGGAGATTATGATATTTATAGTTAACAATTATTTTCTTTTCTTTCTTTTCTTCTTTTTAAGGTTTTGTACCTCATAAAAAGTGACCCTTATAGAATCTCTTTGTTGTCCTTTAGTTTGTCAAGATCATTTATCTTAAGACCTTAAGAGCGTGAGGTATCAGTCTCAAATTAATATTACATATCTCCAGTCCCTTGGAGTACACAAATATTAAGAAGTTTTTAAATAGACGCAATCCAAAGACAAGATTACATCGGTTTTATTGTATTTTGTATGAAATTCGCCGCGTAATCAAAATCTATAGTGAATATCCCGTGAATGTACAGTTATGAAATTGCATAAGAATTTAAGGTTCAGTGAGAGTCGGACTCGCCCATCGAGACTTGCCTACCAATTTGAGATTTTTGTTATGAAATACCTTATTTTTTTCATTTTTCGGATTTTTGAAATTATTTGTATCGTAAGTTCTCACTTCGTGCCAAATCTTACAACTGTAGGTCACCGAAAAGTACCCTACTCGTTTTTATGACCCAGCGAATTTGATGAAAGATGCATCAAAATCGGTTCATAAATGCTCGTATCTATTGATGGTGTTGAATTAGAAGCTTGATTTTTTATGCTTCAAGGAACCATAGACTCAGAGACTTTCAGCTTGATACCTTCATAGGATCTTAAGATGAATGCTTTTCGCAAACGGACTACACAATGATCCTATAAGGATTCCGTTTTTATCTTTTAAGGTACGGAAACGTAAATAAAAATTTATGTAAATATTACGAAAAAAGTATTACAGATTCATATTTGTAATCCTTTGGTACGGAACCCTCGGTATGCGAGTGCAACTCGCACTTGACCTATTCCTAATATTGTATACTTTAAATTTTATCGACACATTTAAAACTGTATCTAATAGTATGTTATTAATTTTCAATTTAATATGTATACTTATAGCTCTACATGTCCCAGTCGTAATCGTAATAGAACTCCATGTGAGCTATATTTTTTTTATTTTGACATTTTATCTCTTATGTACGTACATACTACTTACATAAACCAGACCAACCAGGATACATAAATTATTATAATAAATATTAATTTTTAATATGAACGCTTTCCCTTGCCTCATACTCTATAATTCATACTATTTACCCATGCTTCTTTATAATAAACCATAATTTGCGCAGTCGCAAAATTTTAATTTAGAGCTACATAATACTATAATAAAATTTCTTTGTGGTCGTGGCAATTCTCGCCAATAATTAATCAAAGATAATTTATAAAATCTCACTATCTATGTTTAATTTGTTAAACGTAGAGCAGGATAGGTAGAGGCAACCTATTCTCAAGACAAACCATTTGATTTCAATATATATTTTTTACTCAAAAATAAATTAATTGTGTTTCTTATATTTTTATTTCTCTTCTATATTGCTCAAATAATCAACTAGTTTCATTTCTTTTATAGTAAAAAGTAATAAATGCCATAAAATAATATTATAATATTTAAAAAGAATTAAGAAATTTATCGAAATTTATTTTATAAGCCTTGATACATGTTTATATTGTTTCGAAAATAAAAACTGATTTATTGAGGTATTTATTTTAAATATATTTTGAAGTAAGTAAAAGGGTAAGTAAAGTAAACAATAGTAAGAAAAAACAAGTTAAGAAAAGAATCTTTTATTATAAAATTCTATAATAAAATGGAAATAAATAATATTTCTTATGCTAATTACAAAACCAATTAGAAGCTACAAAGGTAGTATAAGATATTACCAGGTACAGGTAAGTTTTGGAGTTTTCTTGTCATTAAAGAGAACGCAATCTTACATATCATACACGAGAGCTTACAGTCTTAGTATAGCATCCACAGTTTTGTATAAATTAACTTAAAATTAATATCACTTTATCGGGCGTTGAGATGACGCGTTTACTTGCCGAGGAGAATTTTGCGGCCAGCACCGAGGTTTTGACCAGATTGAGAAGCGCCCTTGTTGGACCCAGCTTGAAGGCCAATCACAGTCTGTCCAGCCTTCAACACTTCTTCAGAGAAATCACGCTTGCATTCATCAGCGGGCTTGGGGCCAAGGTATGGGCCGTTCCACTCAGGGTGCCTGTAGGTCTATAAAAAAATTCTCTATTAAAATTAGATACAAGATGCCTCTTCATCTGACCTTGAATAACTATTTGAGAAAAGTGAGGTAATGTTGTGCGAAGATCGTAAATTTTAGTTTATATTGGCAATGTTTCAACTTCTCGATTCGTAAACGTGTCTGGAAACCAAACATTTTGTTCCGCGCCATCCGCTATAGCCATATTTGTTTATCATAAACTTAAACATGTTCGACTTCCAAGTCGTTAATTTCAATGTAAGCTTGTAATATAGTCTAAAATAGATTTTGTTGCCTCATTTGTATACTAATATTAAGGAAGTTTTAATAACTTTAAAAGCAATGTATAAATTATATAATATTAGTATTTAACAGTAATAATATAAGATTATTTCAATTCGTACCTCACGTCCAAGGGCGAAGAGTGTGCTAACAACTTGTGCAATGTCTTTTTTCTCCCAAAGGTCAACGGTTTGGAACACATCGATGTCAGGGACACCGTATGCTTTAATTGCCCCTTGGAAGCTGTAATTGTAAACCTAATTAATATTATTGGCATACAAATATTATAAATTTTTACACAACAATACCACGACAGAAAAGTACCAAAATAAAATGAAATAATGTTGAAGATTCTTTTGATAAATATTCGTATTATCTTTTTTAAAGATGTGTTTTCAAATTATATTAATAAGATGTAGAATTCATCTTACTTGGTAATGTTCTCCATCATCTTGAACTGTCCACCAGATGAGTTGATTTTGGCCACAGAGCCAGGCTTGATTTTGTTGATAAGCTGACATAAGACGGTTCCATCTTTAAGCACATCTTCAAAAGCATCGCCAGGGGGGAACTTAGCGCCGAGTACGCTTTCAATCCACTCTTGGCACTCTTTCTCCTGCTCGGGGCTGCGCTTGGCGGCGAGCTGTAGGACAAGAAGAAGATTTTGTTGTTAATAATATTTTTCCATTGACAAAGCCAGATTAGAATATTTTATGAACTTTAACATGTAAATTGCTTTTTAAAAAATAATTAAATTTAATAATAAAGACGAAAAAAACAAATATGAAGAAACTGAAATATTATACTGCTATGATTTTTCACTACATTTTAATATTTCAACCGCTTATTGTTGAGAGAATATATTTAACAGATGTTATTATTAGTGAACTGACCTTAGCGCGGACTTGGCGTTCCAGAGACATGTTTGTGAGGTGTGTTGTGCTTTGTAAAGTGATGATCACTGTTCCGATAACACGGCTAGACTGAACTCCTGAAAATCGAAGCCACGTATTTATAGAGCGTTCAGGTTGCGCCCTTCTGGAAAACTCTTGCGCATAACAACCCACCTCTGACGAGGGTACGGAATAAGCTTCTGACTCAACAACCTTTTTCAAAGGCGCTACTGTATCATTATTCAGAGAAAGCATATCTATTTTTACTTTTCCTTTTATATCGTCTACATTTTGTCTATCTACTGAATTTTTGAATGTATAAGTTACCTCAACTCACGTTTTTTCTTGTTCCCATGAGGAGTAATCGAACCCACAAACGTCGCGTTCACAGTCTCAGCACAGCATGCTGTGCCACTGTGCCACGACGATCTGCCTATAACACTGTAAAAGTTTTGCTTTAGGTAATTTAAAACTATAAGTAAATTATATGGTACTTTGATAACCTGTACGTAAGTTTAAATTTACGATGATGAATAATGTCACTGCCTCATCCTTTTTAAATAGTATCTCACATCTTGAAGTAATTTATCTTAATATTAAATGGTAAAATTAAATGGTTTCTTCTACCGTCATCCGCTGCATCCCGTACACAGCTCGGTAGGCAGAGGAAACCTAGTGTTAAGACACTCCGTTTCCTATTTTCCGCAGAATTCTGGAGTCATTGCGTGTTGAGTGGCGGAACTCAACGCCACGCTTTGCCTCTGCACCAGAGCAAAAAATAAATAATAAATATTTCATTTCGTCGAGTGGGTATCGAACACAAAACCTAGCACGTTTCAGTCGCACTTAGTGCACCTGTTCCTGGACTGGCCTCAACGCTACGCTACTTTCCTTAGGAATATAGCTAATACACTATATACTATAAGAAACTGTGACAGATAAAGACAAAGAGATAAAATGCATGAACTTTTCATTGTTGAAAAATTTTCAAATATGTTTTAAAACGATTCAATTAAAATAAATAAGTTACATCACAGTAATATTTTATCATAAACAATTTATATTTATATCGTTCGTGAATATTGATCTCGAGGCCAATCGTGGTGCAGAGGCACAAGTGTATGACTGTAAACGCTACAGGTTGTGGGTTCGATTCCCACTCTAAGAAATCATATATTAAATATTTTTATTTCTTTGCTCTTGTCTCCAGGCATAAGCGGGGCGTTGAGTTCCGCCACTTAACCCGCAAAGCGAGCGGAGTGCGTTAACACTAGGCTCCCTCTGTCTACCATGCTACGTGCGGGATACACCGTGAGGTTAAAAAAAAATATAAATAATTTAAGTATTATTAACATCATATTTACATGACATATTTACGTATTTTAGATAAAATATTCTAATTTTACTTGACTTATATAAAAGTAAAGGTGACATTTGAACAGTTCAAAATTAAAGCATATTATATTTAGCTTATTTTATTGTATTAACGTATCATTTTTCAACTGAAGATATTTGAATATGTATACCGCGATATCACTATGCGTAGTGTTGCTGTCAGGGAGGGCGTGATGGTCGGGCCACTTCATCGCCAAGGCGTCTAGCCACCCACAGCTCCTTTGAGAACCCGCTGATTTATCATTGTCGCCGATCCCCCACGCGTTATAGACGGTGTTATGCATACTTTACTTTTTTATATTTAAATTTATGATATTTAAACGTATCATATGAAGTATAAAAACATTTAATATGACTTATTATAAAACACTCAACAATATGATTAATCAGAATTTAAAAGCTAAATCCCAATTGAGATATATATTTTACTATATTATAAGTATACTTCATATTCATAGCATTTTAAAATCTCTTAGAGTAGGTACTCTACAGAGATCTGTATGTACTCTAAAAATAAATTGCAAACGTCATCATGCTACAATTCTATTTTAAAATGTATGGAGCTTCCAGCATTTAAAAATATTTATAGTCATTTTGTTTGTAATAAGTCAAGTTAAAAATTATTAAAATGCCAGATTGCGAGAAAAATAGTAAATAAAAAATTTGAAAATGATTATTTCTGTAACTATGATAAAAGATAAGATAAGAATAATGAAAGTTCTCAAATTAAAAAAGAAGTAACTGCTTCTGGCGGCAAACTGTTTGTTTTATTTTCTAGTAGGTACCTACTATACGTAAGAGAAATGTAATAGATACATGTTTATTTAATTCTAGATGCTATGTAGGTATGCTACATACGTATTTTCAAATATGGAGTCCTGCTCTACTATTAATCTAATTAACTAATGTCTGACATCAGACACCACATGCAAAGGTTACAATTAAAATAAAAGTGTGAGAAATTTAGTAGTAAATATGATATTTTTTAAAATTATAATGTTATATACGTAATATTTATAAAATAAAGGATTTTTTTGCTGGATTTTTGTATTTGAGTAGGAATAAAAAGTTGATGTCTTGTAATCATAAATTTCCAAATATCACAAGCATAACCTGATTTCAACGTACCTAATTTTGCATTATAAGTTAGTGGCACTTTGAATAAAGCGGTCCAATAATGTGTTGAAAATACTTAAAAACATTTCATGAACAATGTATTTCTATGATAAAATCATTTGGAACGTTTTACAAAATTGTATTGCACATGATGTAAGAATGAAATTAGTTGTATAATACTGGCAGATAATTTAGCATTTCCTTCAGAAATTTTCTATAGAAACACTATTTAATAAATTTTAAAAAAATAAATTAGCTTTACGCTGTATCCCGCTAGCAGCAGGGTAGGCAGAGGGAACCTAGTGTTAAGACACTCTATTCCCCATTTTTCGCCGAATTCTGGAGGCATTGCGTGTTGAGTGGCGGTACTCAAACTCGGCAGCTTTGCTTCGACACCAGGGCGAAATAAAAAAATTTAAACTTAAATAAAAATATCCTTTCCTCGAATGGGGATCGAACCTACAACCATCTAGAACTCACACACTTGTTCCCTGCGCTGCGACTGGCCTCACTACTTGATATTATAATGGAATGACCACACTATTAAAAGTTGAACATGGAAGTATATATATATGTTGTAAATAGGAAATAAAATAAAAAGATTTATTGATTTCTTTATTAAAACACCCTCCATATAGCCATCAGCACTATTACATACACTCAGGGTACAACACTACAATGCATAATACATATGTACAATAATTTACATACATATTTACAACATTGTTCGAATTTTTATTGTATTATTGATGACAAACGAACAACATTATAAAATATCACCAAATCGTAATTTATAAATAAATCTTTGACAAATAATTAATATTATTAAAATAAAATAAAAAATAAATAAATAAATAGGATTGACTACAACTTTTATTTGACTAGATTATCGTTTACCTATTTTATAGTTCTTATCACAACGCAGTCGTCTGCTAATATCAGAATTATTTAATATGATTTTTACTAGGACTAGAAATGATCAAATAGTTACAGCTTATTTTACTTATAATGTAGAAATCAGAGGGCGTATACAACATACTTTATATACATTAAAACTATGTCCTTATTTCACATAATTTGCATATCCAGAATAAAATCCTCGAATATCTAAAACAAATGGATTACACAAAAAACTCTTTTTTGAAATTATAATAAAAGAACCCACTCCTCTCAATCAATGTTAACATAAAACATCTAAGTCTTTATATACTTAAGTATTGCGATTTACCTACATTTAATGGACACAATAGTTTGGCACTTGGATAGTCATTCTTCACTTTTTACGTCATAAAATCACTACACAAAGTTCATTAAATTGTCATATATGTAATTATCGTCCTGACGGTACCACCAGCACTGCTCTGAACTCTCGAAACTATCTTAGACTCTTCTTAGATTATTCTCTAAGATTCTTAATTGATTAGACTTGAGTCCTAGTTAAACTTCTGAACGTTGTATTGGTGATGAGCAGGCGGGTTGTTGAAATATTGTGACCATTAGAAAAGATGGTTGTTTGTTTTAGCGAGGGTTCCAAGATGGTCGGAGAGTAAATAATTGGGTGGGGCCACCCCGAGCAGAGGGAAGCCCGTGGGCTGGCGCAGAAGACCGCAGCCGCCCGTCCACTTGCCGCTCCCCACGCCACTCACTGGTGGCTCGGAGACTCCGCTACCTACACCGTTTAGCTCCTCGCATAGTTTGTTTGCTGTAATTAATACACGTACAATTATTTATTATATTATAGCACGTAAAATATATATTTATAAAATATGTTATGATATATGAATAGCTACGAAAAATATTTATACGTTTTCTTAATAAGTATAGAACTAATAGTCTTTTAAAAGCAGAACTATTAAATGTTATTACGTAAATAACATTTAATAGTTGTATACTTTGTTTCTATTTTTATAGTAGGTATGTTGTTATCTTCAAAATACGTGTCCTTTTCGTCATGGAAAGAAAAAAGAATGTTACGTATAACAAAATTTTATCTATACATGATTATGATCTTTATTTAAATCCCAGCATTTTTGTTATAAAACATTAAGTTACATTTCCTTTTGCTATAATTTATCAAGCTAGAAAGAAAAGAATTCAATCACTTTTAAAAATTTGAAGATCTCTTCTATCTATTCTATCTTATACTATTAAATAGAACCTAAACATCATGTTAATATCTTACAAACAATGAGTAGAGTTATTTGTATTACTTGTCCTTACCATACATACCCTTTTTAATCTAAGCAAATATTTTTGATTCCTATTGTGATAATCATACCTAAAGCTATTTTTAAAATAAAAGATATGATAAAATTGTAAAGAAATGATCAAGATATCTTTTGAATCTTAATTCGATTAAGAAAATAACTGCCCTATTGTTGGTAACTTTAAATGTTAGCGCTTTTAAATAATACAATTCTTCCAACATATCTTCATAATTTTATATTGATCAATAATATATCTAAATTAAGTAATTTGGAATAATATTTCCTTTATAGTAGAACAGTATAATATATTTATGTGAAACTGGTGCTTATTAAATAGTCTAAAGTCTAGTCTTTTAGTGTATTATTTATATTGTATGTTTTTTAATAATTATTTATTAGTCGAATTAGACCACCACCACTACAGACCCTTGTTTCGCATTATATATTTAAAGTAAACACTATATAAAAAAATATTATATGAAAATATATATACCTAGAAAAGTTACATTAAATATTAATAATATTAAAATCAAAATCACATATCTCCAATTAAAATATCCAAGTCATACCAACATCAGAATTAATAAATTTAATAACAAACGTACGTTAGTTATAGAAACGGCACTAAATTGCAATTAAGGCAATGAAAACTCGCGCCAACCGAATCTGGCCATTTTGAAATCAGAGTGCAGGTGCAGGTGCGCTCGCGGATATGGAATAATCGCGGTAACGCAATTACGAGCTAATCACCTAATCCTTGCCGCCGCTCCGTTGTTTATTCAAGCCTGAGTGACAATCGCGCGCACAATTAACGCAAATGAGGCGAAGCGAAGCGAAAATCTGGCATGGTTTTGCGTGACGTGGTGGCGGTAATCTAATTTAACCAGCCACAAGTCATTATACGCCCTCTAGAACACCCAACGCGGTAGACGTTCCTCATCAGCGACACGATCTTATTCTTTGGCATTCTGTTGCTACAGTATCTCAATTGCAGCCGACGTTGTAAATAAGAATTTGTTAATTCTCTTGTGTTAATTCACAATTTTATTGTTTTGTATTCATGTTAACAACCGCTTAATGGTTGCTAATAATGATTATGTATGTACATCATTGTTAGTAACTAAATTTAAAAGATTTATTTCCTCTACGCCTACAAGTAGGGCTGACGAATATTTTTTTTGTTCGTAATTGTTGAACTTGGCCTAATTTCTTTATGTCTAAAAATAAATACACATTGAAATGTTATCATTGGACGATCACATTTCAATGTATAATCTAATTTTAAAATCTATTTTGAGGACACATATTTCTGTTGTCGAAATCAGCCTTGTTGTGTTCTCCCACGCAGTCGCTAAAATAGTGCGATTGGGCCGCGATATGGCGGAATGTATGAGTCACAATTTTATAATATCGAAGATCAATGTCTATTAAAAAAACTTTAAAAACTCAAAAAAACTCAAATATTATAAATATAGCTGTATAAATTCTATAAAATAGGCTAAAATATAGCTGTATAAATTCTATAAAATAGAGGCTACTTGTCAAATCGATTTGAACTTCAGATTTTTTGTCGTCTATGTAAAAGTCGAGTCCGAACAACAACAAACACTAAACAACAAATATCGAAGTATTTTCTTAATAAGAAGAGCAATAATTTTGAATTGTGTTGCAGCAGAGTATGATACACCGTATAATGTATCTGACGGAACGTAATGGTTGTAAATTTCATAAAATTATAAAAAATAATTATCTCAGATGATCATATAACGCGAGAAGTGTGAATACATTAAAAAATCTTGTCCTGGGCTTAAAAGTTATCAATTATACTATTTACTCATTAAAATTGAGGCCGGTCGTGGCTCACAAAGTGTGACTGTAAAATCGACTGATTGTGGGTTCGATCCCCACTCGAGGAGATGAAATATTTACCTAAATTTATATTTCTATTTCTTCGCTCTGGTGTCGAGGCAAAGCGCGGCGTTGAGTTCTGCCACTCAACACACCATGCCTCTGGAATTCGGCAGAAAGTGGAGAACGGAGTGTCTTAACACTAGGCTCCCTCTGCCTACCCTGCTGTGTGCGGGATACAGCGTGAAGCTGATAATAATAATAATAATGATATCTAATAATATTTTCAACCTTCTGTTGTATGGTATGTTAAATACATATTTTAAAATAATTTTAAGATTCTTAGATTATGTTCTTGACACAATTCTTGAGTTGTATATATGTCATTGTATAGCTATATCATAAACTAATCTATATCTACCTGCAGAAGTTATAGGCTTGAGATCAGGAGGAGACAGGTGTGGTAAAGAATGGTGAGTGATCTGCGCAGGCGGTGCGGGATGTGGCGACGTAGCAGGGGAGCCCGGCTTGTCCCTCTTGCCCTCGGCCTTAACGGGAGCCTCGCCCGCCTTCTGTTGCGCCAGCCGCTCCTGCTTCCGAAATTTAGCTCGTCGATTTTGAAACCATACCTGAAATGTTAGACAATAAACAGTTTTATATATTTTTTGGGATATAGTAAATGTATAGACAAAATTAATGTTTATTTTTTGTATTGTTAAGGTCTTCTTGTTTAATTGAAATTTCGTACAATTTTGAACGTAGGCGTAAATTCTAAGATGTTTTTAATTCGATGTGAAGGATATTGAAAAATATTTTTCAATAAAATAAAAAGAATTATCATTTGCCAAGAAGATATTTACTATTTTTTACAGGTATAAAAAATTGTAAATATCTTCTTGGCAAATGATACATTTTGTTTGTTGTGATGATTGTACTAATAAAAAAAATATTTATAAAAACAAAAACCCCGACTGCATAAAATTAAAAAGAAAATAAACAAGCCCAGTAGTTTATTAGGATTAACAGTCGGGACCTCTTTAAATTATGCGAGGTTCCTGGTAAAGATTTTATTGATTGAAGAATTACTTATAGGTCCCGACTGTCAATCCTAATAAACTATTGGGCTTGTTTATTTTCTTTTTAATTTTATGCAGTCGGGGTTTTTGTTTTTATAAATATTTTTTTTATTTTTCACGTTTTTGTTAGAAATTATTATAGTAATGATAATCATGAAACCTTTTTGAAATCCTCGTATTAAGCTCTAGAGTTTGATACCTATATTGTGGTATTCGAAAGGATTTTTTTTTCACTAAGTCCAATGGGATCCCACAGCTGCCATATTGTTTTTTTTTAACGTCACCTATCTAAGAACACTTGGGCTGCTAATACGAGTCTAACGATATCTCAATTGTGTAAATCCGTTGAGAGATTATGGAGATATGAGGTAATAAAGAATATTACATACATACAAGATACGCGCGAAAAACATAACCCTTCCTTAGCAGTCGGGAAAAAAACAACAGTAGCAGAATTTTAACGTTTAAATTAATTCTGAGGCCGGTCGTGGCGCAGCGGCACGAGGTGTGACTGTAAAACCGACTGGTTGTGGGTTCGATTCCCACTCGAGGAGATGAAATATTTACTTAAATTTATATTTCCATTTCTTCGCTCTGGTGTCGAGGTTAAGCGCGGCGTTGAGTTCTGCCACTCAACACGCAATGCCTCCAGAATTCGGCAGAAAGTGGGGAACGGGAGTGTCTTAACTCTAAGTTCCCTCTGTCTACCCTGCTGTGTGCGGGACACAGCGTGATTATTATTAAAATTAATTCTCTTTGGATGACATCCAATAGTTGCAGATTTAAAGGCCTACAACCATATTTCGTAATATTTTTTATTTTTAAAATCTTGTATTTTTCAGCTTCCATTATTTCACACATCCCATATATAAATGAATTTGGATGGCTAGAGGGAAGCTAGTATTAAGACATCGCTCTCCAATGTCATCCGAATTCGATAAACTGCGTGTTAAGTAGCGGAGCTCAACGCCGCACCTTGAAAAATATCCATTCCTCCGAGTAGAGATCACATTGTCTCCACGATCCCGATCACTTTGAGAATATTATTATATTTTATTAGATAATATATTTTATCTGTAACCTATTGGTACAATAATATCGCTCTATTTTATAAATTCCCAATCTGCATAATTTTAAGCCGTGGACGGTTTCTTTCATGGTATTGATATTGCATCATCTTATCGTATAACAACCAGAGTTCATCAATTCATTTTCTTAAACAGAAAATTTAATAAATAACATTGTATTTTTGTATACGAATTTTAACTAGCAATACTAGTACAATTTTAAGGAGCAATATATGAAGAAACATCGATAAAAATAATTGAAGACATCAATACAGATAACATAAAAAAAATCCACAGATATCTCACAATAAAACCGCCTCACAAAGTGCAGTGCAGGTCAAAGTGTAAACAAAGTTAGAGTCCGACCCGACTAATGGGAACGCATCCCATGCATCGCGCGCCAAATTTTAATGCAAACCGTTTTATATACGAACGAATGCGCGCAAATCCGAATTGATCGTAATTCGATTTGGTGCAAGAGATAATTGCAACTGCCACTGGCACTGGCGCTGATTGGGCTATTGGGCTATGTGAAAAAACTCCATACATACAATCATACGCACGGTCTGTTTGTTCGTCGTAGTGCTGGTTGATGATGTTTGCACGGTACCATGTTTTTTTCAGTTCTGCTGAATGTGAAGATATATTTTGAAACTTGTAAATTAGCTATTTAATTTTTGTTTTAATTGCAATTAAATTGTAAATGTTAGGTGCACAAAAATGATATGATACAGAGAGCAATAATAATAATCACTGTAGGTTGTTTTTGAATTATTATTTATTGATATTTTTAGTTTTTTGCTCTAGCAGCAAGACAAAAAGCAGGCGTTGAGGTCCGCCACTCAACACGTCATGCCTCGAAAAATACGGTGGAAAGTGGGAACGGAGTGTCTTAACACTAGATTCCCTTTGCCTACCCTACTACATATACAGGGTACAGGAAGTATGTGGGATAGAGCGTGAAGCTGTTTTGAAGGATTTGTGAATATTATTGTGTTGTTCGCTCACATAATTTTCAATACCTATCCTATTACCAGTCTTATTTTAACTGAAATGTTGTGTGTCATAAGTATATTTGAAACTGCAATATTTTATTTTACATTATTATATATTTTATTTTATTTATTTTATTTTTTATTTTAGATTACACCTAGAAAATAAAAAGATAAAAAGATTTACTTTGATGATTTCACGTTGATACCTACATATGACGCCTACGGACGATGCGTAATTGCGTTAGCACTTTGAGTAAACTCCGTTTGGCAGGGTTATTAAAAGACGTTAATGAACTTTAGTTTTCTAGAAACAATTTGAATCCAGAAGCAATTCGTCACCACTCCGAAACTTGGCCCTGTCGCGATATTTTTCATTTGATATTATTATACACGTGGCAAATAATGTCAAACGCCTACACTACCAACTAAAATAATTTCCTGTACATAATGTACCAGTACATAATTCAATCAATTTTAATAAAAATATCACATTCAGTTTGTATGGATATTCTACTGGTCTGCTTTCGGTTGATTATATTTATAACTGACATATTACTAAACTCTTACTAAAAATACTAAATAAGACCTTAAAAATTCAAATGTCAAAAGTTATTTAAGAATATAAATGTGACAGTTGAATTTACAGTAAAATGATTTTTTAAACGTAAATCTTTTTCTGGCCATGTTATTTAATTAAAATAAAATAAAATAAAGCCAGGCTGGCCAGCCAGCTTTGAGGCCAGTCGTGGCGCAGCGGCACGAGGTGTGACTGTAAAACCGACTGGTTGTGGATTCGATCCCCACTCGAGGAGATGAAATATTTACTTAAATTTATATTTCCATTTCTTCGCTCTAGCGTCGAGGTTAAGCGCGGCGTTGAATTCTGCCACTCAACACGCAATGCCTCCAGAATTCGGCAGAAAGTGGGGAACGGAGTGTCTTAACACTAGGTTCCCTCTGCCTACCCTGCTGTGTACGGGATACAGCGTGAAGCTGATTAATTAAAATTCTATAAAAATATTCATTGATCGTTTTCAACTTCATAACTTTACGCGTAGGTACCTCGGAAAACAGGCCTTTTATCTGCCTTTCCAATGTGGAAATTGAAAAGATTTACTTTTCGTTTGTACATAAACGTTGATACAATTTACATTTTATATAATTTTGAAATAATGTTTTCCAGAACAGCATTTTTGATATATTTAAACAGCAAGCTATAAATATAATATACTTGTAAAACGGCATTGGTTTAGCATTTTGATGAAGGTCACTATAGTCGTATGTCAAATAATAGAGCAACTGCATTAGCAATTACTAGTAACTAGGGTTGAGCTTAATATTTCTTGTTATTTAATTTTTCAGCTTCACATTACATACCTTATGGCAGGGTAGACAAAAGGAACCCAGCGTTAAGACACTTTGTTACCCATTCTATATCGATTTTCTAGGCATTACGTGTCGAGTCGTAGAACTCAACGCCGCGCTTTCGCCTTATCACTAAAGCGAAAAAAAATGAAATAATTAATAAATATAAATTCATTTCCTGAGTGGTAATCGAACCCACATTGTCACGTTACAGTCGCATGCTTATGCCCTTTCACCACGACGGCTTTAGACTTTTAATATTAGTTATATATTTTATATGAAAATGCTAAGAACATGATGAAGACAACATGATGTACAGGTTCATCGAAAATATAAAAGAATACAAGAGGTAAAGAATTCTAGCCCCTGGATAGTCAGTGCACCATGTCATATTTATTAAAATTGAAATACATTTTTTTCATATTTTAATAGATTTTTGTAAGTGCTTTTAAATCATCGACTAAATCTATCACCGGCTTGTAAGGCAATCCTGCTAAAAAGCCGAGAAAAAACTTACTCTACCTTTTCAATAAAATAATTTATAATTTTCTTTTTTTCAGCTGCAGGCAGAGAGAATTTCCTTTTAAGACACCTCGTTCCCCACATCCCGTTAAATATAATAAATACAATATTCAGAAAAATGACGATGTGTAAAATAATATAATCCTATAAATCTTTATTACAAACATCGTCATCTTTTAAATATTGTTAAGCAAAATAATAGGCTTTATTTATATTTTTTTCTTTTAATTAACCTATTAACTTCTTTTGATTAACATTAAAAACGCCCCTTTCTTTAAAAGTTCCAAAAGGAATCTTTACTTAGTATGCGAATAACACTTAAAGGCCAAAATTTTGTAACAAAAGGTTATTTAATTTCTCGGTCCTATCATATAGCTGTCATTGTTTTTATTATTTGATATATTACAGACGAATCTCTATAAGAACCTGTTGTTTTCAATATGTTATTTGTCAGGTGTATATAGACATTTGAAATTTTCGACCGAAGCCTACATTAGTATTTTACATATTTCCGTTTTATTACAAAGACATATTAGCGGTTGTGTTCATTTTCCAATTATAGACGAGCGCGTCTACATCATTTGGCGCGAGTCAGTCATTAAAATAAATTACTACGATTTCTTTGACAATTAATCAGTAAAACCAAGTACAACACCGTTCTGTTGTTTAGCTAATCTTTCAAAATAGTATGTAATAATACTTTTCAACCATGTGAAAAGTTACGATTGTAACTAATTAAAAATGAAATGTGAATTGTCAATTTAACTTAAAACTTTTGAATCTAGAAATAAACAATCAATATTATACAAATCAAAATTATTATAAGTTGTGCCAAAAGTATTTGCAAGACTTTTACTATACACAACTTTTTATTAAATTTACTTCACAATTTGCTAAATATATTTTTTCCGAAGATGATTTAAAATTATTGCCTTGGAATCTAAAAGAAAATCCGTGCTACCGACTGGAAAAGTCCCACGTACGTGCTCGGCCTAACCAAGCGGGAAGGCTCGCTGGGGACTAACGAACAACGACTGCTTGATTGGCTCGCGGAGTCGATCGCCCGGAGCTCCACGCTCTCCGCATTATTTCTGAATTGGAAAAAATCAAAGCTCCACAACGTATACGGCATCCGCAAACAAACAAATAATACGGAACTGCCACCAATACAAATGAGTACCGATACGACGCCGTGCGGAATGCGAAGTCGGAGTGGAGCCGAGCGTGGGCCTGACGCAAATAAACGTCCGCCGATGTGTTTGTAGGAATTTGTTTCGATATTTATTAAATTGATGCGTGCTTATAATACTAATATTGTGTGAAATTTAAGAAGCGCTGGTGTGTTAGAAATAGTTTTATTTGTTTTGCTATAGCACTATGCATATCATACTTTCCTGCAACACATGTTATACAATTTTATCTTAGAGTTTTTTTCCAGTTTCACACTGTATCAGAGTAGCAGAGTAGGCAGAGGAAGTCTAATATTAAGACACCCCGCTGCCTACTTTCCGCCAAATTTTGAAGGCATTGCGTTTTGAGTGGCGGAACTTAACGCTGCGCTTTTGCATCGTCACACGATCGAAGAAAATATTAAATATTATACATTTCTTCGAATAGGAATAGAACCCACGACCTGTCGCTCCTGCGCCACGACCGACCTAAGATCTTAGAGTTACTATTTATTATTGTAATATCCTAAATGAACAATAAGCAAATAGTAAATAAATGTCAATAATAAATACGATGCAGGCAGCGGGCAATTAAGCTCGGGGTCAGGACAATTGGGTAGCATCGAAATGCACTTCGCAAATGAATCGAATGGCGAGAGGGGTGAGGTGGGGGTCCTCGAATGTAATTAAACGGAGATGCACTCTGCAGATGCCATCTCTGATCCACACATTCCAGATATAGAGATAATAGCCCTTTCTAATTAAGAAATATATTATAAATTGATTCACAAAATATTACATTATTATATAGACGTTTGTGTCCTTATAAGCACCCAATAACTAAAATTAATTTCTCATAATTTAACTTTAATTTTGCTTATGGTTACTCGGTTTTCATATAAATAATGAAAAAAATATATGTTATAAATCTTAATAGTTAAAAATCACATTAAAAAAGGCGATAAGTATCAGAAATTATAGTTATTTTTTGTAACAAAAGATATCTTTTTTTTTACATTATTTCATACTAGCGGCTCGCCCACGGCTTCGCCCGTTTAAAATACATGATTATTGATTTAATATGCACAATTGATTGACAACTATAATGACTTCTAATATGATTTTTTACGACATTATCGTCAAAGATTTTTTGATTGTTTTAAATAAAAAAATACGACCATTGTTGATATTTGATATTTATAAATTATATATAAAGCTAATTATTTATTACACGTATATATTTTTGTAACTTTATGTTCTTTTTACCTATATAATATACTCTGTTAAATGTGCTGATGTCAGTGAATAATTTAATTTACTCATTCAGAAACAGCCTTAAATGTTAAATTATTGATTTGAAGGATTCATAATATTCTTTATAAAATAACTGTAATAATTGCATATTAACTTCTGTACAGTTTTTAAATTAGTTACATATATTATATGAACGAACCAACCAAAAAATCTTTGTATTTACTTGATATTTCTTTCAAGATCGTTCTTTTTCTCTGTGTTGAATTAATTACTACTTAAACTTAACTGTTATGATTTATGAAGGTAATCTCCACTAACAATTCAATTTTGTTTACTTTATTGTATAAAATATTATATAATAGTGCTTCAAAAATATATATTTTTATCAACAATCATATAACCCTGATGTTTCGAACGTCATTCTTTAGCCAGGGTCACACCAGCGCGATTGCTGTATAATATTCGCTGGCAAGCTAATGCCTTGAGTTCATTCAAATGACGATAACTTTTTTTTTAATGAACCGATTTTGATGAATCAAACTTTAGAACCTAAGTTGAGTTAAAACAAAGCAATTGGTGAAATTTTCAAGTAAATCGGTTCAGTAGTTTCAGAGAAAAATGCGGACAACAATATGTCGACAGACAGACAGACAGACAGACAGACAGACAGACAGACAGACAGACAAGAAATTCAAAAAAAATCTTTATGCTTTCTATTATTCTTTTTAAGTATCCCTCTATCCATTTCAGTCAAAATTACTAAATGTACAGACAAAATATTTTTACTGTCTTATTATATATAGAGATAAGTACCTATCGTATGCATTTTAACTTTTTCGATATGCCTTTTGAATTCTTAAATATTTTATTATAAATATTTCTACTAAAAATAATATGAAGAAATTTCGAATTTAAAACTAAACATACCACATGTATGCACAAACTTATTCAAAAACAAATTAAAAAATAATAATATATTAATTACTTCAAAGTACCAACGTCACCAACTAAGTCCTCCTCCATTTTTAAAAACAATCTAATGAATTTTATTAAAACATATATGAGGGCTTATAAAAATTTAGCTTTAATATAGACATAATACATTTTCACAAAATATTTACATCAGTTTTTTCAGCAAAAATTAAAGTTCAAAATTAAGATAACAATTATTATAATACATAATAATTCACGAATTACTGCACCGTATTAATAATAATAAGTAACCATATAAATAGCTCTCTTGAACTAATTATATAAATTAAACAAGTTATATGATTGTATTAATAGATATATAAAATACTGTCAATAATAAAAAACTCAATGTTAGTAGCTATCAAATATCTAATCTACCTATATTTATACTAATTTAAAAAACGTATAAAAATTTGAACGTAGCGGGACTTGAACCCGCGCCTCCTGGAAACTTAATCCCTAAGTGTGCAATAACACTTTAAAAAGTTAAAAAAACTACCTACATTTATTTAATATTGAATGTAGGTAGGTACTGTATGTAGGCAGTAATAATTTGAGTTGAATATTGCAATAAACAGAAATATGGTCAAAACGTCCAAGTCCAATCCTAACAGATACCTTAAACAAATCCGTAAGGGTAGTTTAACACGGTACCCTGTGTAAACAGGCAAGCAACAATGGCTGTATATTAGAATAAACAACAGCGCCATGTGGCGCACCCTGACGAGTAAACAGTAAACAAAGATAATACATTCAGTAGAACCCAACGCTGCATTCAACTCGTTCTTCTTCCCTTCTTTGAATTTTAGGCATGATTAACACTTTGTGTTAGTGGAATGTTATATTTTGATTGTTTAAATTTATTTTTTAAATAATTATATAAATAAGAAGCACTTTGAATAAAAATAACATTAAAAACTGTTCTGGACTTGTCCTATAGTTTTCAAGATCTGTAGTGAAAATGGAAGGTCATCGACATTGTGACAAGACTTAGACAAAGTGTTGACTGATGACATACTTCTCTAATGTCGCTTACTTCTGATTTGTAAAATAACTTTTATAAATAAACAATTAAAAAATACTTTTTTTCTAATATATCGCAAAACCGCTGCACATTTTTTTTCTATTTTTACATTTTAGGAATCTTTTATTTGTAAATTGAGCAAAGTTAACTTCTTATATTGTCCTGTTAAAAGAACGAATATTTGCGGTATTGTCTTTCATGCTTATATTTCAGTTTATAACTAAAGTAACCTCAACGTAGATGAGATCAATAATTTTATTATCAACAGCAATATAATATTTATATCTTTATACTTATCATAACTTCTAAATATAGAATATATTGAAATTCTAAATCTAAATCTACTCTGCCATTATGACCATTATTTTGCAACTTGTTTCTTTTTATATTTCCATTATATTTTTTTATAGTTTATTCTATTATATTGATTATAATTTCTATATATTCTGTTCTGTTAAGTTATTTAATGTGACGATCCGAGCCAGTTAAGTATCTAATCACGTCTAGTATGTTTTGACATACGATTTTCCATCTAAAAACAGAAATACCCTAGAAAACAAATAACAAGGCACAAACTCACTGGTCTGCTCTACAGTTAGCTCTAGATTCTTAATATTAACCAACACCTCAATAACATTTAATACAATTTCTGCTATCTTGCTTTCAAACCACAATATTTAGGTATACACCGTAGTATCCACATTTACAAAGGTCGTCTTCTATCCACACGTCAGAGGGCTTCGTCGGAGCGTATGAAAAACGTCAGGGCGCGCGGAATGATCTAATTGTATTCATTAGTCGGGACGGCGCGCAAATATTGACTGTGCGCTCGCCTCGGGCGCTTAGCCTTACTTTGATCCCATATCTGCACGGAAAAGCCGAATCTTGTGAGCTTTTATATATATGTATGTGATTTTTACTAACGAATGTTCTTTTATTTCTAAATATATTGTCTTTTGACTATGTAGTATTTGATTGTACTGAAATTCGAAAGTTATATCTATTAATTGTGAAACAAGATAGCTTTTGTACATATTTATTTATTAATATATAAGGGTTTATTTTTTTAAAAAATAAAATTAAATCAGCTTTACGCTGTATCCCGCACACAGCAGGGTAGGCAGAGGGGAACCTAGTGTTAAGACACTCCGTTCCCCACTTTCTGCCGAATTCTGGAGGCATTGCGTGTTGAGTGGCAAAACTCAACGCCGCGCTTAACCTCGACACCAGAGCGAAGAAATGGAAATTGAAATTTAAGTAAATATTTCATTTCCTCGAGTGAGGATCGAACCCACAACCAGTCGGTTTTACAGTCACACTTCGTGCCGCTGCGCCACAACTGGCCTCATTAGTTTATTTTTTAAGATAACTGAATATAGTAAATATTACTTATTAGAATTTTTCATATCCTGAACAGAATTTAAATAATATAACAGATATGATTTGATGCTAAAGGCGGATTACTAAAAAATATCATCACTATTAAAAAATATTAGAATATACAATACAATAGTACCTAATCTTGAAATAACAACTAGCAAAAACATCTTAAAGATTACAAAAAAACATGACAGATAAAAAATTGCAAATTTTAATTTAATAACTTTATTTACCCCAATAATAGTACAAAGTTAATCAATCGGCAGAGCGGCCGAGCGATCAAATACCAAACACACCCCCCTGTTTATACTTAGCGGATGAAAAGGCAACATCGTACGCCCCGGAATAATATTAGCTACCCTCGATAATCTAACCAATCTAAGCACAATATATATTATTCAAAAACCAACCTTATTTGATGGTGTTAAACATTATTTTACTCATGAGTTTAAAGAAATTAGTTAGACCTTTTTTCTCGCCACGATTTTTTACTAACTGGCAACATGTGTTAACATTTGCTGATAATCCAAGATTAACACATCATAATAAAGAGATGAATGCAAAGTTTGTTTAGTCCGTCTGTCGAAGTTATTCGATGGCGTTTAGCGAGTGACAGGTGTGTGGACGCAACTCATCGTGCTTAATTGGACTTTATTGAAGGTTCTCATAAAATATTCGCAGTGATTTACTTGTGGGTTTATTGAGATCTAACTAGTATTAGATCACGAGAGGTCATTGTAGCTACGCGACAGGTTGTGGATTCGATTCTTACTCGAGGAAATGAAATATTTATATATTATCATTTTTTCGCTCTGATGTCGAAGGCACAGCGCAGCGTTGAACTTCGACACTCAACACGCAATGCCTTCAGAATTCAGAGGAAAGTCGGTAGCGGAGTGTCTTAATACTAGACTCCCTCTGCCTACCCTGCTACATGTACTGTATAGCTGAAAAAAATATATAATACGAAAAATATGAAATACCAACATGAGATATTCTCAAAGTGGAATAATATGACAACTTGCAAATATCAATAGAATTATTTTAATGGCAACGCCATTTTATTATGAAGAAAATTATTAATTAATAACAGTCTGCATCATTACTGAAGACATTAAAAATAAAAAATAAAAAACAGCTTCACGCTGTATCCCGCACCATCTAGTGTTAAGACACTCTGTGCCCCATCATTGAAAATATTATTATAATATTCTCTATACACAAATATATTTAAATACAATGCAAAAGAAATAAACAATTATTACTATACAAGTGACGCTGATTATTTATCTTCGTGAATTAATTTTTAATGATCAACACGTCTGGATCGCAAAAAGTTCGTCATACAGCGTAGCGACAGATGCGCCCTCGATGATGGTGCACGCTCCATTGCCTACCGCTGAACTAACACTCTAACTTACTGCTTTCACAAATCATCAACATTTGTTTAATGTTATTATTATAATCTTATTTTTTTATATAGTGTTATATTTTTATTAAAAACTAGCGACCTGCTCGCAGCTTCGCCCGCTTGAACTATGCATTTCTTTCATTTTCTAATATTAATATCATTTTAAAAATAATATAATTAAAATTAAAGTTCCAGACAATGCAATTAAACAGTTATTTATAGTAATTTTGTCGAACAACATCTTTAAAATGTTATAACCTTTTTATTTATAGGCCAATTGAAATAAAACATACAATAAATGTTATGGAAAGCTTGCCAAAAAACTGCAATTAAATCAGTAAAGCCGTTTCTGAGATAAGCGTGAGCAAACGTACAGACAAAAAACAAATTAAAAAATTTAAAACAAGACAATTTTAAAAATTATTGATTTTGAATCTATTATGCTACGTATGTAGTCTTTGTTTTATTCTGATGTACACACTAAATATAATATTGTAAAGTTGCTCTAAAACTATTAGTAGTTTTTGCGTGAAAGTTAAATAAACTTATATCTTCACAAAACTTTCACATTTATAATATTTTTAAGATAGATGAAAAATTGTAACTATAATTAAATATTAAGAATAAAATTTCTCGTAAAAGTACATATGTCCTTTGGCTTTCAAGATTATCAGGTACATACAATCAATGAACTGAACTATATGGCTAACTATGAAATAGCAGAATGCCCCAACATCTAAAGTTATAACTCAGCATGATGGGACATTTTTGAATAATAAAAATCTTTGAAAATCAAGCTCGCCATGGCGCAGGCGCTCTGATTGTGATTGCGGAAGTTGTGAGTTCGATAGCCACGCAGGGCATTATATATAAATATTTTTAAACTGTATATTTCTCAGTCTACTTTAATAAAACAAAGAATGGTGCTAAGTCACAGTTCAAAAAAGGAACGTAGTTGCGGGCGGCAAATAGTGTAAAATAAAATTCTGACTAATCGTAATAAAAATGTAGTACAGTTTAATTAGCTAGAATGCTTGGACGTATTCCAAAAATGCGGCGTTAAGTCCCACTAAGTTCAAATTTTCGAATGCGAATTATCAATGTTTATTTTCATTCTTTTATACATCTTAATATATTCTAATTAAATCACCAAAGTATTATAAAAAAAATAAAATTGTATTAATTTTCTTTAAAATAGGAACTTAAAACTGTTATACTTAGGAGAAACATTGAATTCTGAAAAAAATTAAATTCCCAACAGCACAAAATTTCACTTTTAAATAAACGTTTCAGTAAAGGAACATCTGTCGATCAGTATCTCTTATTTGTTGTGTCACGTGCCGTGATCAGTGATTAGAGCGCATTGTCTCGGCACCGGCACAGTCACGGTGATCTGTCACTATCGATACAAATCTGTACCATTTTTAATTGCGCTGTGTAGGGAAGTGCCAGTTGTATTGATTGATTAATTGAATTGAAAAGTTACAATTGTTATAAAGAACCATTTTTCTAAAATCAATTAAATTATTTTTATTACATAATATAGTTCAATAAAATTTAAATTAAATCAAAATCAAAATCAGCTTTACGCTGTATCCCGCACACAGCAGGGTAGGCAGAGGGAACTTAGTGTTAAGACACTCCGTTCCCCACTTTCTGCCGAATTCTGGAGGCATTGCGTGTTGAGGGGCAGAACTCAACGCCGCGCTTAACCTCGACACCAGAGCGAAGAAATGGAAATATAAATTTAAGTAAATATTTCATCTCCTCGAGTGGGGATCGAACCCACAACCAGTCGGTTTTGCAGTCACACCTCGTGCCGCTGCGCCACGACTGGCCTCATAAAATTTAAATGGAGATCTGAAAAAGAGAACTGATAAAGATTGTTTTTTTCCGCTTTCAGGTATTCTGTTACAAGAGAAGAATTGCAGTCAGAAAATAATTAAGAATATGAATCAAATTTTATCTTTATAGTTTCAGTAGTAGTAGTCAAGATTTTTTTGATACATAAACGATATCTCAAAATTAATACAAGATTTTATCTTTCGCCATTTGTGCAGCAAAGTATTGGCAATCATAAAAAAATAACAATTCGACAGCTGCCAGTTTACGGTTAGTGGCCGCAGTTCAAAAATTTCATAGAAAATATGATTGAAACAATGTTTTAACTTCGTCAACTGTAAAAAGATGAAGTGAAAAATCAAGGACACTAGATTTATTAAAGACGCTAAATGCATTGGTAGTCCAAAAACAAGCCGTTCATTTGAACGTCAACATTGAAGTATTACTTGAGAGTGTCGGTAACTACCTAACAATCTCAATTCAACGTCGTGGATAAGAGTTGCAAATTTAAAAAAGCTCTGTACAGCGTACAGCGTGTCTGAAAGGTTGTTGTGGGAGGCCCAAGGGGGCTTTAGACCTGGAAGAGGGTGTATGGATCAGATCTTTTCCCTCCGCATGATCACGGAAAAATTTTTGGCCGTTAACCAAAAAGTTTTCTGTGCTTTTGTGGACTTGGAAAAGGCGTTTGACAGAGTTGTTAGAGCGAAATTATGGGAGATACTACCCCGGTACAATGTGAGCGGACCCTTGCTGCAGGCTGTAAAGTCTCTTTACAGAGATCACTCAGCCTGCGTGCGAGTAGGAGCTGGCATGTCGCCCTGGTTTGACATCCGATCGGGTGTTAAACAAGGTTGCGCCATGTCAGCTTGGTTGTTCAATTTGTATTTGGATAGCTGTCTCCAAGGAGTGAAACAAAGTGATATGGGAGTGAAAGTAGGTGACCTGAATGTGAATTGCCTGCTGTACGCAGATGATGCAGTGCTTATTGCATCATCAGAATGCGAGTTGCAGGCATTGGTCACCACTCTGAAAGAAGGGTGTGAATATAATGGTCTAAGCCTCAATGTGAATAAGACAAAGGTTCTGATTTTTGAAAGAGACGAAGAAAGGACGGAATGCAAGATCAGTGTAAATAGTATGATATTAGAACAAGTGAATGAAGTGGTATACTTGGGAAGTATGTTCAGTAGAGATGGAAGATACGAGATGGATGTGGAAAGGCGTATTGCTGCCGGTAACAAGGTTAACGGAGCCTTAGCTGCATTGATGAGACGGCGAAACGTCAGCACAGCTGCGCGTTTGGCCGTACACAATGCAGTTTTGGTACCGACTCTGTTATACGGCAGCGAAACGTGGGTATTACAGAAGAAGAATGAAAGAAAGATGAATGCTGTGGAGATGCGATCTCTTCGTAGGATATGCGGAGTCAGCTTAGCTGATCGAATCCGCAATGAAGAGGTACACAGAATGGCAGGTACTAGCGAGGATGTCACGGTGAGAATGAAGAAGAACGTGCTCAGCTGGTTTGGGCACGTCGAACGAATGAGTGATGAAAGAATGGCAAAAAAGATTTATGATGGAAAAGTGAGCGGTAAGAGAGGTAGGGGGAGACCTCGGTTGACCTTCGAAAACACAGTATCAAAGATACTGGAGGAAGGTCACGTAAAAAGCATGAGGACCCCCCGAAGGGCATGTATGAAGAGGTTGATGACAGTGGACGAGGCGAAAGAGGTATGTAGAGACCGTAGCGTTTGGCGCTCCGTTCTCTCTGACTAACCCGCAAGGGATAAAGCGTGAAGCTAAGTTAAGTTAAGTTAAGTCTGTACAGCGTATTTTCACTAAAGATCTATGTCTACATGCTTACAATTAACAAAACATCGGAAGCGGATGAATGGTCGTGCACAGCGAAGAGAGTTGTAATTTCTTACATCACCAAAAAAGGATGCTAATTTTTCAAGCAAAATCATTCTCATTGATTTTTACTTTGATGGCTCTGTTAATCGAAAAAATTGCTGCTTTTGAGGATACGAGAATATGTGACTGTTGGATGGATATGTCCATCCACAACGTGTCACTGTTTGGTGTGAATTTCGAACTGAAGACATAATTGGACTTTTTTAAAAATGAGGCTGGTCAAGCGGTGACCGCTACTGGTGCCCGATATCGCGATATAATAACACAGTTTTTTCTACCGAAAATGAATGATATTGATGTAGCTCGTGAAATAATTCGTTTACTGCAATAGGAATTTCCAGGTCATATACGCTCTCGTTTCGGTGTACAAAATTAGCCCTTTATAGTGTGTGATTTAATAGCATTGGATTCATAATTATGGGATTATTTTAAATCACAGGTCTATCTCAACAAGCCCATAACTATCCACGTATTAATGAGAGATTCAACGCTGCATTAACGAAATTCAGCCTCATTTTTACAAATGGTCATTTAAAAGTACGGCAATTGAGTGCGTATGAGCATACAAAGCTGTAGAAACCATTTACCCGATATGTCATTGCATAAACAACCCTATATTCTATGTACTGTATAATTTAATAAAAAAGTAACTATAAATAGACTTAAAATAGATTTTCTATTTAATTCAAATCTTGACATAATTTTGGGACCTTCACTAATAAAATGTTATAATTTGAAATTTTATTTGAATTAACCTATATATAGTACATTCATTATATATTTTATATAATATAATAATCTTACAAAACAAGCCATTGCTATCAATATTTTAATAATGTTTAAATGATCCTAACAGATGGCTATCCCATATTTTGATGAGGTTCCCTCGCAGTGTATAAACGGAGTGAGCAGTAAATGAGACGCGAATCTGATGATGGATGCAAGGGGGACACGGCCGTGACGCGGTAACGAGGAGACAATATCGGCACTTGTCCCTACTAAATCAAAGTAAATGATCCGTGAGAGTATTGAATAAGGTCAATATGACATTAATGTACATGTATAAGTTTGGTTCCACAGCTGTACCTGTAGAGATGATGATAATGTAATAAAATATTACACTTAAATTATATTAAAAAAATCTGATTAGTAATCGTTTACAGAAAATAATTGCTGTAAATGCTGAGATATGTTTATATTAAAAACATTGTTGTTTTCTTGGACTGTGACAAAATGACGATAAAACTGAAATATTTTAACACTCTCTCTTTTTAGCACAAATGTTCTCTGCGTTCCCAGCTAAATATTAAAAAATGTGCGTTAAAATTCGTTTAATCTGTATTTTTATACCTATAAATAGCAGTTATTATAAATTTGATACTAATTATTAGGTACAATACTGTATTGACCAATACATACTACCTATATAATATACACCAATACTACCAATACATACTAACTACACCTATATAATTTGTAAAACAATAAAACTTATATATTATGAGCAGTAAAATAAACTTTTATTGACATTATCGTACAAATAAATGTAGTGATATCCAACATCGCAACGACGGTGATTCGTTTATAATATCCACATATTCGGTGCGTATGATATTTTTTGACGTTTCCCCTATGCCTCCCCTACAACGAGAGCTCTAAATACAAAGAGAACGTCGAGTTGCTCTTTTACGAAATAACCGGATTCAATTAAATCATAATATTAAGTTAAATAAAATTATTTATATTTATATATATTGTTTCAAACTATTTAGTTGTAAAATAATTATCACTGTGTAGTTAATAATATAACTTTAAATTATAAACCACAAACATAACATCTAAAGCACTGCCTTTTGAGATTTTAAAATATTCGAAAACCGCTTTAAACTTTTAACATAATTTTAATATCATTACCTTATTAAACATATATAAAACAGTAGCATGAAAGAGAAAAATGACACTAAAAAGAAATAATAACCACTATTCCTTTTTTATATTATCGTGTGAACTGCAATTACAAGTCCCTAGGTACAGCATCCGTAAATATTCCCTACATACCGCGAGCACTTCTCACATTTAAATCGTAGTTTCATTCCATGGGGCTGCACTTGATCCCATGACATCTCTAGGGAGAAAACGACAAGTCGCGAGCTAAATGAAAAATAATTGCGTGGGAGCTTTGACTATAATCAAAAGAAGGCAAAGTGATAAAATTAAAGTTACTAATAACTGCCCTACGTAGAGACTTGTACTGTTGAAGACAATTACAATTACGTATTTATTATTATGTATTTATAATTTATTTATTGATATAAATGATGAAGCTGATGCTTCACGCTGTATCCCGCACACAGCAGTATAGGCAGAGGGAACCTAGTGCTAAGACACTCCATTCCCCACTTTCCGCCGAGTTCTGGAGTGGCGGAAATCGACGCCGCGCTTTGCCTCGACACCAAAGCGAAGAAATAAAAATATAAATGTAAATAAATATTTCACTTCCTCGAGTGGGGATCGAACCCACACCCAGTCGATTTTACAGTCACACTTTGTGCCCTTTGCCACGACTGGCCTAATTTATGATTTATTATAATTTTTTTTTGCGTGCTACTTCTGTACTTTTGTTATATGATAACTATTAATAGTTATGGATCATATAGATACTATGGATCATAGAGATTATTAAATAGGTAAAACAAAAAAGTACGATATAACATTTTAAGCCGCATTATAACGTACATAACTATACTTAGATAAGCAGTAAAAGAAAAATGGAGAATATTAAAAACTAACAACGTAAGAAAAAGAGAAATACTGCTTTGAAATGAAAACTAGGAATTAATGAAAGTAAACTCCAATATTTTGTTTATATTACATAAAATATAAAACTTTAAAAACAATGTAATTTGCAAATAAAATAAAGCAAAGTCAACCACAACCGAGCCGGGGCCGACTCTTGCGAACTCCCGACAGCAATGTCTCGTGCCAGTTTTTAATCACTTAAAGTGCTAACGACAATTTCCCAGCCCTTACTTTGTGAGATCTATTGCGTAACGGTGATATATGCATAAATTATTTTTTTTATTAATATTATACGATCTTGAAATATCACTTAAGTAAACAACAATTCCAATAGTATTAAAGTACTGTAATTATAAAAATACGTAGAGCACTGACTTCAACAGTTTTATTGAGGCCGGTCGTGGTGCAGGGTCACGTAAGTGTGACGCTAAATGCGTGACAGGTTGTGGGTTCGAGTCCCCCTCGAGGGAATGAAATATTTAATGTTTTAATTTTCTTTGCTCTGGTGTAGAGACAAAGCACGACGCCTAATTCCGCCATTCAATATGCACGCAATGCCTCCTAAATTCGGAGGAAAGTGGGGAACAGAATTGTTTTAATGGGGACGGAGTGTCTTAACAGCACGTTCCCAGGTTCCCTTTACATAACCTGCTACAATAACTATACTAACCTTTGTATGGAAACAAAATAATATGTACAATCTAATATTAAATAAAATATTTCGTAATATAAAATTATCTCATACTTCCAGTAAGCCCGTGTGAAGTAATGATAATAATCAATTAGTAGGGACGATCAGATCTAGCCCCTGGGAGACGCAGGACGCAGGTCACGCTGCGCGGGCTAATCGCGCGATCGCCGTCGCCGTTTCCCACGATACATCTAGCTCGAATCACTTAATTCCTACCGTATCAAATGTCACGCCCGTCGTTTTGATTTGTTGATAAGTGATCTGGACACGAGGTGACACGCTTATTGAAATAGTAGAGACTCAAACGCTTCTCCGCTCGCTTAAATTACAAAAAATAATTTACTAATCTACATCACTTTCCTTTTTATAATAAGTAACATTATAAAACCAAACCAAAACAAACCAGTACAAACTTTTTTGGGTTTTTAGATGTTATATGTATTGTTGTTCTTTTATTCATTTTTAAATGGTAATAAATTGAAAAAAAAAACAATATCTATAGCTGTATTTAAAAGTAAAGTATCAACCAATTCAATAAAATATAAAACAGTCATTTATAGAAATTTTGTCGAGCAACTTTCTTTAAAATGGTAGGATATGTACATGTATAAAGTTCATTTACGTGGACATTGAGGTCCATTAATGTCACCCGTGCGTCAGTAGGTCTCTAGGTCTTTGGAATTCTTAATATTTGCTTAAATTGCCGGATATTCATAAAGAAAGACCGCGATTATATTTGTAATAGAATAGTGGCTATTTTTACGCTATTTACATTTACCACTTGTTTAAAAAAAACCGACTTGAACTCGTGCACAAAAGGTTCCGTATCATTGAAAACGATAAAAATCACGTTTGTTGTATGGGAGCTCCCTCAAACAATTATTTTATTACGTTTTTATTTTTGGTATAGCGGCAACAACAATACATCATCTGTGAAAATTTTAACTGTCTAAGTATCATATTTTATGAGATAGGTACAGCGTGGTGACAGACAGACAGACATACGAACGGACGGACAGCGAAGTTTTATTATAAGAGGAAACAATTTTACCCATTGGGTATGGAATTCTAAAAACTATAGACTACTGTTCTATTTCTATTTTACAATCATCCTAATTGATTTTTTGTAAAATTATAAAAATATAATATTATAGAGATATTATAAAAAGTACATACAAAAGAATATAATTTGGGTAGGTATACGTATAGATGAAGTATCATTTCCTAAAATAAACCAATAATAATATGAACATTGTAATTCAAACAAACAATAACCATAATGATTTTATACCCTTGTCAATGTAGAGTAGCAAGTGCGTCAAATCACGTGGCAGAGCGTGCGTGGCGCGTGGCGCGTGCCGAGCACCCCGCGCGCCACCTGCGCCATGTGCGCCATAAACAGATTAAATATAATAAAATCTTATTTACTGAATATTCACAAATTTCATATGAAAAGTAACAACGTTTATAGCCAATAAATAATATACGACAATTTTATTTTAGCGACTAAAAGTATTCATTTATATATCTTTTTAATAAAACGCAATTTTAATTTCACATATTAAATCTACTAATATCTCCAAAAATGTTTTTTTTTTACTTTAGGTATTTTATTACAGTTATATTAATGTTATAGAAAAAAAGCATAATATATTTATACATCATAATAAATTTCAGCCGAAAATATTTATAAACTATTCCTGCCGTGTATTGCAATTCCCAAGCGTCGTACATATGATCTTAGACCTGGATTGACATTTTGCGGCATTCCCGAAGGCTGCCGCGTCAATCTTTATTGCATTTCAAGCCAGCGCACGTCATATTTCAGTGACCACTGTCTCTTATGAAATAACAATGACTAAGACTGTGCAGATTTAGAATTACCTTTTGCAAATCTCATCATCTCAAAATATATTTGTATTATCTAAGTTACATTACGAACACATACTTTGTATTTTATTCTTTGGAAAAATCACTTTTTGGGAAAAAAAATATTTAAAACTGAGATTTTATTTAAGGTGGAGCTAACAAAAACACTCTGTATAGCTCACTATTAACAATAATATGAAATAAAAATATTGTACTACACTATATATCTACAATTATTTTAATACACTAAATGAAATTAATGAGTAAATATATGATAAAACAAATTTATTATGATAATATATGTAGAACAAATAAGTAAATAAATGATAGGTATATTATTACAACAGAAAATTTATAATATATAGTTTTATATAAGTTTGTAGCTTCTATAACTTTGTGTACTAAGAATGTATGTAATATAGCTTGATTTAAATTATGCACAGAAATGCTATTTCTTGTAAATAAATGTACTATCTTCGCATGTTTTATATGTATAGTAGATAAAGGCCGTCGTGGCAAAGGGGCACAAGGCTGTGACTGAAAAGCGACGGTTGTGGGTCGATCCCCACTCGAGGAAATGAATTATTATTTATTAATACTTTCATTCCCTCTCTCTGGCACGAAGGAAAAAGCCCGGCGTTGAGTTCCGCAACGCCTCGAAAAATTCGACGAAAAATTAGGAACGAAGTGTCTTCACTATGTTCCCTCTGCCTACCCTGCTGTGAGCGGGATACAGCGTGACAGCTTCACACTGTATCCCTTTAATTTTATTTTAGTAGATAAAATTATTTGTAAAATAAACTCTAGCAAAATTGTAATATTCACGATCTAATCTCTCCCACCATTCGCGGATAACAAATAAAACCAAAATCGTCCGCAATTATATAGAATTTATCGGCTCGGACGGCGCCGTGCAACGCCGCTTGATGGATTAAATTGCTCTAGCCCTATGACAACGTGGGCACGGAAAAATACGTAGTGTATTATGGAAGCAGCTGGTCATTTTTCAAGTGATTCCTTTTGCTCTACGGTAGCAGGTGGCCGGGCTTTTATTGCGCACTCGGTTCAGCCAAATTGTGCGTTTGCTTAGCGCTTCGGGCGGGCGGTGTTTGCGAACCGCCTCTGACGAATTTCAGAAATCGCGTGTTGAATTAGGACGCCTCGTTATATTTATCTTTTTGTAATTTTAACGTTCCCTGCTGGACCCTTCTGAAATGGTTGACCAATGGCAATTATTTTAGCTTAAAATAAAAATATTTTTCGCTACCTTACCGATTTTAACTACTTCGTACAAAATTGTTCTTGTTTGTAAAGCTCTACGGGCTTTATGAAGCAGCGAGAACCTATAAACCTACTAGCAATGGTTGTGGGTTCATCTCTGAATATTTAAAAGATAAGCGTCAGTCGTTACAATAAAGTAGAGGCAATATTAAAAACACAACTCTCCATAGTTACGGTTGTCTACAATCAGGAAACGTACTCGTACATCAATATAATTTTATTACGTGTATATTTGTTTGCACTCTACAATGAATACTGTATTTACCGCGGGTCGTGTACACCCAATTTTAATTGTAATATGTGAATTCGCATTTTCCGTCGAGTTTTAATTATCGAGAGTCGCGCACGGCTGAGTTACGCGACCGCCCACGATATTTATGGCGGCTGCCTGCCATTCCAATACACTTTTTAACGTAATGAGCGCTACGGGGGCACGTTGATACATAGCTTTAGAGGTGGGTTTGTTGTTCTTTTTCAAGTAGGTAGGTAGGTATGGATACGCATGTAATGTTTTCAATGACCTTTGTCTTTCATCAGCGATTAAGTTAATTTAAAATTAGGAGAACGTATACTAAATGTATTCATATAATTAATGTATCAATTAAGGTTCGTATCTATAATAGCAAATTATAAAACTAACATATATACTCGTACATACATATCAGAAGATGATATGACAATAAGACCGAAACCGTCTAGGGCGTTGTCATTCAGAATATGAGATTAGTGTAGAGTCACCAGCGGGTCGCTTGCGGCTGAACGTGATCAGTTCTCGCTCCACTCGCCCGATTCCATAGTATTAAATATTCAGTTGGAGCAACAGAGAACACGCGTCGCGCTCTCGGCTTACATAAAAATGAGGGCCTATTATGAAATTAACAGTAGCTAACCGTAAATGTCTGTGTCTGCTACGTTTTTTTGGCAAGGCGCCGTCAGCCACAGCCGAATTACTGGACAGTAATTGGACTGTAGAAATGCAGTGACGGACGGAGAGGAAAAGCTATTTTTTTTTGGCTTCCCATCGGGAGACCGCGGTATATTTTTTTGATTACTTAAATCCATTATATTGATGAAATATGTTATGATTTTTCCAGGATATTATATAATGGATTTAATTGTAGATATATAATTGAAATGAGAAATCAATTATATAATAATATCTATATTGAAATAGAATATAATTAATTATAAACCAACAAGAAAATGAGAACGTAAAAATTTAAGCAGTACACTTTTGAGTTAATAAAAATCTTTTATACTATTTTTTAAATTACTTTATTTAATATTACGAATATAATAATCTATAAAGTAATAAAAGAGCAATCGTGGGGCAAAAGCGTGTGACTGTAATTGCAACAGGTTCTGGGTTCGATTCGAATTCGAGGAAATAAAATATTTAATATATTCATTTCTATGCTCTGCACAACGCCTTTAGAATCGGTGGAAAATGGGAAACGGAAGTGTATTAATGGGAACAGACTCTTACTCTAGTAGTCTTAACACTAGGTTTCCAAGTTCTCTCTTTCTCTCTGCCTATCCTGCTATGTGCGGGATACAAGTAGAGGTTAGTTGTTTTATATTATAAAGGCATAATTTCCTAAATCCTAAGCCCATAGAAATATAGGAATACAGATTTTTCACGTATCCATATCTAATGGTGCCGCAATAAGAAAAAACCAAGTTGCGAACAACACCAGGGAAAAAAGTATTTAAAAAAGTATTAGAAAACTGGCCAACGATTAGACGTTTTTATTTTTTAAAATTTTGATGTTTCTCGAAACACGAAACCGAGGACATAAAATTAAACGAGAAAATTATTATAAAATATCTTTAAATACCTGTACTCTAGCTTCCGTTAAGTCAATTTTCATCGCTATCTCTTCTCTCGTATATATATCTGGATAATGCGTCTCTTGGAACGCCCTCTCTAACTCCTTGAGTTGTGCTGAAGTGAATGTGGTCCGGATTCTTCTCTGTTTTCGTTTCTCAGTCAGCGAGCCTTCATGGCCGCCGTATACTTTGTATGGCAGGCCGGCTAAACAAAAAAATACATTATGTAAAGAATATTCTTTATACAAAGAATATATTGGTGGATTATCAAAATCAAAATAAAAAAACGAGACGAGAGTTGATTGCTAACAATTTGGCATATAATTTAAAATTATTTGAAAGATTGATCAATAGAAAATTGAAAAAAGAAACATGTATGATTTTTGTAACGAAATTTATTATAAATTTTAATATATGCGACGTCGACCACATAATATTTTAAATAACTAAGGAGTGAAATCCTAAAATTGACCTATAGACCTAAAGAATATAGATATATCTAACATATATTGCTGATAAAACACCTTACTAAATTTATTTCGTTATAAAAATAGTACTGTAAAGAATTTATCATAACAATGCTATTGTTTTCTATCATTCTCGTAGCACTAAAACAGAGAAAAGGTGGTACATTTTCAGTAGCGGCCATTTTTGTCTCCCCTCCGACGTCACCCTTGTGTAGGTACTTACAACCCGACATACCTACACTTAGATACCGTCTATTTATATATGTAAATAACATTCCTTGATTATATTAAAAGGAAACTCATAATTATATTGCAAATTTTTGTTAAATAACTCTTGAATAGATTAATAAGAATCCTAAAATTATGTAAGATGTTTAATTTATATAGTTTGTAGCATTTAATTAATAAATTATTTTGTATGTAAATAACAAGGGATTTATATGTTATATATATAATTTCACACTCGTTAATAAATGTTTTCAAAAATACACTGTAACATGATGTAATCATATGTTTTTTGTTCCGAAATGATAATGAATACATAAATTTATTTGTAATAAATTAAATTTATTAAAATTAAATTAAATTAGCTTCATGCTGTATCCCGCACACAGGGTAGGCAGAGGGAACCTAGTGTTAAGACACTCCGTTCCCCACTTTCTGCCGAATTCTGAAGGCATTGCGTGTTGAGTGGCAGAACTCAAAGCCGCGCTTAACCTCGATACCAGAGCGAAGAAATGGAAATATAAATTTAAGTAAATATTTCATCTCCTCGAGTGGGGATCGAACCCACAACCAGTCGGTTTTGCAGTCACACCTCGTGCCGCTGCGCCACGACCGGCCTCAAATTAATAAAATAAATTTATGTATATTAATAAATTAAATGTATGTATTCATTCATATTGAAATATCATTCCTTTTGAACAAAATTCAGTAATCTTATGTTTGTCATATTGAAATATCATCCCTTTTTAACAAAATTCAGTAATGTTATTTTAGTATTTTAATAATATTTCTTTGTAACTCTTTTATGAAACTGTTTTCATTATAAATTACATTGTAAGTAGTAATAGTGGTTCAAATAAAACCTGTAGCAGTGTCATGTCGCGAGGCAAACGTATCGATCGTAGACGTCGCTACGCCTTGGCTACGTAAGAAATTGCACTCTTTTGTTACAGCAAGCTACGAACCCCGCTATATGGATTGCTTGCTCCTTTAAGTTCTATTACATTTGTTTTAATTATCAACATTATATCTATTATTCCTTATAATATAATCTGTTTAACTGTTTATAATCAGCCAAAATAAGATTCCATTGTTCTTTTTACTAAAAAATAGTTGCCGCTCTTGAAATTTTCTATCTTACAATATATTGAGAATAATATATTGTTGTAAATATAAATGTACATTTTTTGATTTCAAACAACAATTTTCATTGTATTTATCATTTTCATATAATAAATAACAAAAATATTGAGAATAATATATTGTTGTAGTTATAAGAGGCCAGTCGTGGTGCGGGGGCACAAAGCGTGACTGTAAAATCGAATGGTTGTGGGTTCGATTCCCACTCGAAGAAATGAAATATTTATTCGCATTTATATTTTCATTTCTTCGCTCTGGTGTCGAGGCAAAACGCGGTCTTAAGTTCCGCCACTCAAGACGTAATGCCTCCAGAACTCGGCGGAAAGTGGGGAACGGAGTGTCATACAGCGTGAAGCTGATTTATTTATTAGTAATTATAATATATAATTATATAAGTATACATTTTGTAACAACATTTTTCATTATATTTCACATTTCCATATTATAAATAACAAAAAAAAACTAATACATAGGCAGCAGGTACTAAATGAAAGAGGACAACCAAACGTATTATTACTGTCATAAACCCGAATCCAACGAAACAGTTACCATAGACATTAGTATGGACGTGATGCGGAACTGGGACCGCAAACCGCACGCGCAGCGACAATTACCTCAAATGAACCGGAATTAATCGAGACTCGCTTCTTGGCCGAGCTGCGGTCTCATTTGCATTATTAATAGAGGGTGCGGTGGAGGTGGAGGGGGCCGGGGAGGAGGCCGTGTCACTGCCCGCACTCCGCCCCGCAATTTGCGAAACCTAATGAAGAGGATCTCTCCAAGATGTTTCTGTTCTTATGATGTTTAATTTGAGTTTGCAGTTCTTGGGTCAGGCGGGCTCGGCTCTCTCATTGTTATTGCATCCTTTATCATTTTATAGCCTGTTCCGAGCTCGAGAGGCTCTACGGTGCGTGCGCTAAATGTGAACGTTGTGTAATTTCTATCTATGTTTCCGGAGTTTGTTTAATTTTTAGTAAGTGCGTAAAATTCTTTTATTACGTACATGAAAGGAAAAAGTAAAAAAAAATATTATCATGATATTAACAATTATTTAATTTTTTCTTTATTTTTAGTTAAATCATATTAAATAATAATATAATTTATAATAGACATGATATCGAAAATTGAAACCAACGAAATATAACGAAGTAAGTAATCCCTATAGCAGGGTTCGTAGCTTTTTGTAACAAAAGAGTGCAATTTCTTCATATCATGATATAATCAGAATGTTAACTTTAATTATTCTGGGACTAACCTATTTCACATATAAATTATATAAAAAAATTCATATTAATTTAATAGATTCGCACTAAAACAAAATAGCTATACTTAAAATATGTGCTATACAAAACTATAAACATATAATGTACTATCCTGATCTCGTTACGGTAAGAGCACGTGGTGCTAATTAATCGTCAGTCTCCGATTAATTCGCAGGTGATATGATTCATGTAACCTCTTCTCACCCCCCAGACTTACTCTCACCGGGGGACCCTCCACTAATTACAGAACGGAGCGACTTGAGAGCCTTTGAGGATCTAAACAGTTACAGTAGAGAATTGCCGTAAATAATATTATGGAATTAAATTTACTTTTATATTTTAATTTAAAAGAGTTTATATAATTTAGGCCGTATAAGTATTTATTATTGTTTTTAATTTTTCGATTAATATAATTTTTAATTACAACATTTAATTTAGTTATCAAATTTAAAATAAGTAGCACAAGTCTTTATCTAATTAAAAACACTGTCAAGCCACTGTACAGACGTAAAATCGCTAAAAGAGAAATCGATAATTGTAAATTTCGATATATAAATATTAATTTAAAAAAATATTACAAAGTATTTTTTTTTTCTTTCTCTGTTATACGTAAATCGTTTCACCATCCATCCACGCGGCCGTGGTTCATTTTTCTCGCGTCAGGCGCGAAGTTCGCAGACATCCATAATACAGACGATTTCGACGCGTCAAGACGGCATATTGCGGAAGGGTTCTAGCAGATTAATGGAAGCCTGAATCAAATCAACACTAGCAAAATAAAGAGAGTTTGGATTTTTTTATTAAGCGATACGTTTGTTTGTTTGAGTCATTAAATTATAGACTGAAATGACTGTGGGTAGATAGCTTAACATTTTATTATATGTTATACATTTTTGATTAATTAGGAGATATTTAAATTCTACTTAATTTAATTAATAATGTGATTTTTTTAATTATATGTGCAAATCGCCACCTTAATAAGCCAATAATAGTTTAGGAGTTCTTTAATTTTCACGATTATTAGTATTACCCATTTTTAATGAAACTATTTAAACCGGATTAATCGCGTATATTTGGTATTATTATACATGTTTGGAAACCCGACGTTTCGAACACTTTGCGTTCGAAACAGGTAACCACGGGTAGCAAAACGGTTACCTTGGTACCAAATCGAAGAAATAATTACAATGATGCAAGAGGGAATTCATTCCCTCGACTCGGAATCGAACTCACAACCATCGCCTTTACAGTCACACACTTGTGCCCCAGCCCACACTGCCTTAATAGGTATCAATAAGTACCTATTAAACAAAACACATAAACCTAACCAAACATTAGAACACGGTGTACATTAGTACGTATAGGTTGTAAAAATATAAAAGTGGTGCGGAAAGCTAATACATTTTATATTTGCAAATAAACATGTAGGTAAATTTCAGTAATGGTCGTAGTAAAACAGGCACTCCGTAGCAGAAGTTAAATTGTGCCCGTGACGGTAGGCACTCATAAAAATGTATAAAAATGATTGTACAATTTCGTCATTTTTATTTGATATTTATTTTTTTTAATAGTTACTTATTGATTGATATAAATCGCTTTTTAATAGAAAACCATAGCTAGTTTTATGTTAAAATTAGATATGTTCTCTATATTACAAAATTAATGCTTATGTTTGTGTAATATTTTATTATTAATTAGTATTTTTATTCTTTTTTTTTTAATATTATTATTATAAAAATTATTTTTGTTTGTCAAACAATAATTTAAAAGATTTCTCTACTATTCAGAAAATGGTAGAGACACTTACATTGTCGACGTTACGAGCGCCGCGCAACGCAACTCAACTGTGAGATATTGCCTTTTTTATGACCCACTCCACTATACTATACTTACTGAGACAGAATAGATCACTTGATGCGATAAAATATGGCCGTAGGTGCCACCAAATCGAATTAACCCGTCCATTGCATGCAAAGGCGCGCCGACGCGAGATCAGAAATGGCGATATTGGTTTAGGATATCCAACTATTCGAATTTTCCCTCTCCCGTTACAAATCAAATCGAATAAACATCCGTATATATATACTTGGAATGTTGTGTTCATCCTAAAAGTTTTAGGGTCACAGTTCGTCAATCTTCAGAAAGATTTCTTTCGGCATCATAGCTGTGTTCAGTTTAAAGTAAATATAATTTTAGAATTGTAATACTACTACAACTAACTACTACTAACGCGCTGAAATATTGATCTAATTTAAGAAAATAAAAATTAAGCAATTTTAAATAATATCTACATTTAAGTTTCTTAGTCTTTATTTTTATTTATACGCGTGTCAAAATTATAAATAAAAAACATGTAACTAACTGTGAACAAGCTTTAAAAATACGTAGGTTATGGAAGGATAAATTCAATGTATTAAAGAAAACGTAAGCTTAGTTGAATCTAATCTAAATAAAATAATATTTATATATAACTAGTAGGCGCGCGCAGCTTCGCCCGCTTAATAGTGAATTCTAAAAAAACTGCAAAACACTTGTTCAATAAAATATTTTTAAGTCTGAATTTTTTTTTTTATAAAAATCGGTGGCAAATCAGAACTATCACACCTATTTCATCCCTTTAAGGTTAAAATTTTTCAAAATCGCTTCTCAGTGGATGTCCAGATTATGAAAATAAACATCCATCCATCCAAATTTCACGTTTCTACGCACAGCGGTTACGGCTGTGCGTGCGTCTTACCTCAGTCAGTCAGGGACATGTCCTTTTATATCTATAGATAATAACAGTTAAACTTAAAATTAGATTAAGTTAAGTATTATAATATATATCAAGACTATAAATTAGACACCAGAATTTAACTTGTCACTCACTGCTTTTGATATGGCACTCACGCAGCCTCATCCTTCTTTTTCTTCAAAATACTACTAGATATAATAATAGATTTACTTATATTAACCCTTTCTACTAAGCCGTCATAGGTAGTCAAATGACTAGTAAAACATTTTAATCATATAATTCCTTTAATTAATAGGCAAACTTGTAATTAATTTCTGCGTGATTAACGGGTATAAGGCGGGCTTACTCAAGATTACGTGAAGAGAATTATTGTTGCGCGGCTTTGCGGGGAAGAGGAAGGGAGCCCAGAGGGGGTTTCGTCCGAAAGCTCAGATCTAAGGCAAAAGACTAGCTCGAGCTTCTGTCCTCCCTCCAAGAATCTCGCGGACGCCGCCACCAATTAGGGGCGCAATCGCTCACGCGGCTGGAACTTGGCCCCCACACCACCCGATCCGCCCAAGGCACTCGTTGTTTCGTGACGTCGCGTTACTTCCTCGGATAGTCCGCCATTTATTCACCAAATGAAAACGATTTTACTTTGCCGTTACAAAATTAACTGATCACAATGTTCCGATAAGCTAAAGACTTTTGATCTAAAAATGAATAACTGTGAAAAATTATATAGATATGTGGAAAAAAATAATGATAATAGTTAAATTTCTTTTATAAACACTAATTATAAAAATAAGTCAAATTGTCACGATCTTTAACTTTCATGTAAAACGTGTATTATTATAGACGCTTTACATCAAAGGTAAAGATCTAAAATACAAAAACATCAAAAACTTTTATGAAATGGGACATTATAAAATTTGAAATATTCATTTTTTAATTTTGCGTTGCTGTTATGAGTAGAACTTCTAAATAAAATATCTTTTGAATACTGTCAGACTCAGATCACAGGGCCCTCAGACCAACATCCTTTTAGCAAAGCTAAAATTTTGAGAATTAATATGTAGTTAAGACTGTATGCGTACCTACTAACTTGAAAGTGGACCCTTCAGAGGTAGCGCCACCTAAAAGTGTTCACCTACGTTAATGTAGAAACACTCGTATTTTAATATATTTTAGATAATAATTTTAAAAAATGGTTATGACTTGACGTAAGCCTTTACTCCTGCTAGAGAGACGCCTTAAAGGTTGTTTAAAATTGGCAACCTACGTTATACTAGCAAGCTTTAATTTTGCATATATTATTTACGGAATATTTTAAGATCCCTTGTAACTAACTAACATAGACCAATCCGATGGCTCAATCATTCTCAAAGACAGAGATGTTTATTTGGCGTTAACTCTAAAAGAGCCCCACTGTCAAATTAGTGAGAACGTATACTATCTTAACTACATATTAGACTAATACTCAAAATTTCAGTTTTGCTAAAATGACGTCTGTCGGGGGGCCCTGGGATCTTGGGCTATATAGTAAGTGATAACAAATTGATAAAGAATGAGTAGGTATCTGGTAAAATTGTAAACAACACCTAACTAGAGATGTTTTTTCTATTTATTTATAAATCAAAATTTGGAGCTAGGTGTGGCGCGGGGGCACAATCTTGTGACTGTAAACGTCACAGATAGTGGGTTCGATTCTTAGTCGAGGAAATGAAATATTTAACATTTTCATTTCTTCACTCTGGTTTCGAGGCAAAACATCCCGTTGAGTTCCGCCACTCAACAAGTAATATCTCGCGAATTCCTCGAAAAATAGGGAGCGAAGTGTCTTAACAAGATGGAAAAAAAAGAAAACATATGTACGTACCTATATATGTATATATCCGTGTCCGTGGATTATTTAAAGTAGCACGTAATTAAAATCTTTCTTTCACTATTGCATAATCAATAGCTAAATAAGTATATTTAAATAAAAAATGGTAGATATTCTGGTAATATTTATATACAATTTTATGAAACAATCAGATTTTTATCGTTTCAAGCAATATAGCTGTAAAACAAAACGATATTTTAATATAGATAAATAAGAATAGTGCTAAACGATTATGAAAATATTTTTTATAAAGTGCTTATTTATCTGAAAAATTAAGACATTTGATTTCTGAAAGGCCTAATGTAAGGGGTTACTTTATAAAAAATAAAAAACGTGATATAAAACGTCTTATAAAAGTATTATAACAATAGGAATATGGATATATTTATATTTATAATATCAATATAAGATTGATGTGTTCAAAAATATTAGAAGTGATTATTTCACAAATGATTCCCTTTTTTGTTAATCCACTGAAACGTGTAAAACAATTTTAAAACTAATCACAAGGATCTATTCCTCAAATATTTTAACTAACTTCCTATCCGAGACCTAATTACACACTGAAAGATACCAATTTCTCTAATTAAAAAATCAAATTAAATCAGCTTCATGGTGGGTCCCGCATACAGCAGGCAGAGAGAAGGCAGAGGGAACCTATTGCTAAGACACTCTGTTTCCCACTTTCCGCCGTATTCTGGATGGTTGAGTGGCGGAAATCAACTCCGCCTGTGTCTTGACACGAGAGCGAAGAAATGGAAATATAAGTTTATATCACAACCAGTCAGGTTTGGAGTCACACTAGGTATGTGCCTGTGCGCCACGTCTGAGCTCACTTCTCTAATTAATAGGCAATATAAATGAAAAAAAAAAATTTTTGAACAAACAAATATTTTGTAATATGTGTTAAAAATAATAATACTCGACCTGTATACCATACTTATTTAAAAAAAAATTAAACATTAAATCAGCTTCACGCTGTATCCCGCACACAGCAGGGTAGGCAGAGTGAACCTAGTGTTAAGACACTCCGTTCCCCACTTTCTGCCGAATTCTGGAGGCATTGCGTGTTGAGTGGCAGAACTCAACGCCGCGCTTAACCTCTACACCATAGCGAAGAAATGGAAATATACATTTAAGTAAATATTTCATATCCTCACGTGGGGATCGAACCCACAACCAGTCGGTTTTACAGTCACTCTTCGTGCCGCTGCGCCACGACTGGCCTCCCATACTTATTTACTATTAATAATTTGTATATTAACTATTAACATTATTAAGTTCGACGTATTCTATTCCTTATACGCGTGTAGTGTTCATTATGATCTTTAGTTTAATTGCAAAATATATATACGAGTACATGTACATGTATTTCAATTTTAATTTCTTCTTCGTATATTTATTACCTGAGCCTTAATAGAAAAAATTGCAAATATCTTTGTCAAGAAAAAGCATAGAGTTGCTAGGTGGTAGGTAGGTCATTTATTAGCTATACAACTATAATTTTTAGTAAATAATATCCATATTTACTAAATATTATAAGTAAATACACTTCCACCCAAATTGCTAAATGTAATGAAGCAAATTATTTCTTTCTTACACACATTATCTTCTTTGTCGTCTTAAATATAACAAAGCAAATTATCTCTTTATATGTAAACATTTATCTTATAAGAACTTGCACCGACGGCAAGGAAAAATAAATATTACTTACGTTGCAAATTCATAGCCGGCGGAAAAATATGGTGATTTCGCATAGTAGCATCCTGCGGCCGAGCACACTGTGGTGGTGGCGGCTGATAGCGCATGCCCTGATACCGGTATGCGGCTTGAGACATTTGTCCACACGAAGCCAGCTCTCCCCACGACAGTTCTCCACCACCAGAGCCAAGGCACCCACTCTCGAATCCACCGCCTGCGCCGCTAAGATACCCGTACTCCATATCTGCAGCTATCTACAAGCACTTCCTAACATCCAACCGGAAACCGAGAAGCCCAAAAATTCAGCTCCCGCCAAAAGCGGCACGCCACGCGGGGCGCTACTTTGTCGTGTCAGAGGTCGCGGAGGCTCACAGCCGCATAATTGGATGAGCAACGAGAATATTGAATTATGCCGATTACAGATGATATCGGATACAAGGATAGCTTGGCTGGCGCGGAGGACCGCACGCTTGCCCCACTTGAAATCGAATGATAAGCCTAATTCAATAAGGGCGAGCCTCGAGGAGGGGGCGGGGCTGCACCCCCGAGAGCACCAATAGGCGCCCCCGCTGCCCGGACAGGACGCCCCATTGGTCCCCGCGCCCCCTCCCCCTCCGCGGCGAGCTCGAGGGTGCATGTCACGACACTTGTCTACTTTTCTTTTCGCCGACAGTTTCTTTGTCATTGAGGAAAATAAAAAAGTTGTAATTAACAATCCAGGTAGGTACTAATGAATGGCTGTTGGTATATTTAATCTGAGGAAGCTGTTGCATCGTAACTTTGTCGTGTATACCTACAGCGAGCATCGCGGGGAATTTAGGTATACACACAAAGTTTACAAGGATCCGTTGTAGGGAAACGGCTTCTTAGAGACGCATGTGATTGATCGCTTTCTTGGGGTGGCTGTGGCAACTGCGCTTATAAGAACTTTCAGCTGCGTCTAAAGTAGGTACTAATAATTCAATTATTGGAGAAAATCTAGCTAACTGTAATTTTATGTTGTAACGCAATTCTTTAGCGATAGTTACAATGTATTTAACTTTTATAGATCAAAGTTATTAATAAATTGACATACAAATAAATACATTTCAATATTTAAAATCTTTTTTTTTTCAGTTTCACGCTGTATTCCGTATATAGCAAGGTAGGCAGAGAGTCTATGAAAAGACACTCCACTCCCCACTTTCCGCTGAATTCTGAATTCATTGTACGTTGAGTGGAAGAATAGAATGCCGCGCTTCGCCTCTTCAAATATTAAATATTTCGTTTCCTCGAGTGGGAATCGAACCTACAACCTGCCGCGTTGCTTGATTAACAAAAGAACATAATTGCGAAGTGTGATACATAACAAAAGACAAAAACATAGTCTTTAGGGTATAGAATATGTGAGAAAATAGGACGTATAATATTCGCATCCGAACGCAACGTCGCGTCGTCCCGCGGGACGCACGACGCATCCCGCCACTTTATTTATTATTCATCATAATTGCAATACTGTTACTCCCTTTTTTATTTTTCCGTTTGATGTATTAGAAAAATGCATAAAGTATTTTATCACTCTTTCATTTCTCGTTATACTATTTTGTGCAGACTAAATATATGTAGTTATGTACAAACACTATTGTAAACTGACCAAGAAGAAGATAATACCTAACAAAGAAATAGTACATTAATGTACCAAATTAACACATTTAATAAATACTAAATATTAATTACAGAAATAATTATTTAAACTACTACGTAATGTTTCATTTTGCAATTGATATTTAATTTTATACAAAATGTCAAATAAAATCGTTAGAATATTTTTTTAGTTCCTTACGCTTTACATTCTGCTGCTTATACATTAGACTTAAAACCAACCCCTTTTCAGATAGGCCCACTGTGCCACGATGATGGTATACATTTTCAATATTTTTCATTTGTCAGCATAAGGTACCTTAATGATTCCTTATTGATTATTTATTTTACCTACCTTAATGATTCCTTATTTCTTCATCTTTAGCTAGTCTATTGTGATCCTACGTTGACTGTCATTTTTATATGTCATTGAAAAACGCCTTTTCCGCTGAAGATTTTTTGCTGAGATTCATTATTTCTATTAAGTTAACAGTAGACTTCAAAGATGACGAGTAGTTAAAAGAAATAGTATGAAGACTATCATAAAGACATGCACACAAAATTGCGAGCGTATATTAGTCCATTATAGAAGTACCTATCCATTATTATCACAATACACATTCATTCTTAAAATTTAATACTTCCATATTTAACCTAAATGATATTTACTTTTGCAGGCATGACGAATTTAAATATTTCCTTTTTTTTACATGATTATGATAAATTATCTTCTGCTGTTTTTAAATAACCTACGTTGTATTTAATTTAGAACAAAAAGTTTTTTTATTGAAAAAGAGGACAAACAAACTGAAAGAACACCTGATAGCAAAGTTGCTACTTTCACCGAGACAAATTCTTCAGGAAGACAAACGTCTATAGTTATCTAATTGTTTGTTTTACTTCGTAATGGCGTAGTTGAGATGTGTTATCCCTCTGCCTACCCTGCAGTATGCGGGATAGAGCGTGAAGCTGATTTATTTTTTTATAATTATAGTATAACCGTAATGTAACGACACGACACGATTTTCTCGACTTAAGGAATTTTTCGAAATCCCCTTAAATTGCCCGTAAGAATTTATACAAAATATACCTTTACTTTACGAATACATTTGTTTAAAACCTTTTTATAGCATTTTTTATTTTGTAAAATATAAAAAGAAAGTATTATTAACCTCTATATAAAGAATTTCATTAACTTACAACCTTTACATAAAGAATCCTATCAGTTAACTACATTCAATTTCATATTAAATTCATGTTTCGACAGTTTCAGTTTTGTTGAATCTTTCGTAAGGCAGTTATTATTGTTTGGCTTTCAGTAATGTAAACATTGCTGTTTAAAATTATTGTTTTAAAGTTTATAATGGCTAATAAACGAAAAACTTGAGATTTTTTTTAACCGTGTTAAAACGAATCGTAGATAATCCTAATCTCTATATAACGAACCTCATTATAACAAATTACTTAATTTAACGAATATTTTCTGATTCCCTTCAGAATCGTTAAATCGAATTTGCACTGTATGTAAGTTATTTTCTTTACTTTGATCTCGTTGGTTAAATTCAGAGTTCATTTTTGTGATTGTATACACATTATCGTCACTTCAGATTGCACAGAATATATGGAGAATAGCGTGATCTCGCATTTTGTAAAGTGCGTGAGATTCAGATATAAATAAAAATCAACAGATTGAATTGCTTATTTTGCTTTTAAAATGACTCTTCGTTCCTTTATTACATACAAAACAAATATTTAAAAATATTAAGTCTATCATAATAGAATCAATTAAAAAAAACGAATTGTCAAAAAAGTTAATTTGATTTAAAAACAAAAAATATCCACAACCCAAAATATAACATAAACACATTTAGATGGCTAATACCTTATTTACTTCGCGAGGAAAGAATAGAATGGATAACAAGCGCCGGGTAATATATGTGATCACTTAGCGACCTGCAATCAAACAACTGCTGCGTAGTTTTTCACATTTGCCGACATTTTTTCCTCTTATAAATTTTAACTGAAATGGAAGTAATACATTAATACATTCAGATGTTAAATTTACGTTGCTATATGTAATTTTGTATTAGTGCCTACCTATACATAATTACGTTAGAATTTACTATTTTTTTTAGCTTCAAACTGTATCCCGCACACAGCAGTGTAGGCAGAGGGAACTTAGTGTTAAGACACTCCATTCCCCACTTTCCGCCAATTTCTAAAGGCGTTACGTGTTGAGTGGCGGAACTCAACGACACCAGAGCCAAGAAATGAAAATATAAATATAAATAAATATTTCATATCCTCAAGTAGGGATCGAACCCACAACTAGTCGATTTACAGGTACACTGTGTGCCCCTGCACCACGACTGGCCTATTACTGAATTTACTATTTATTAAGTTGTATCTTAGTATATGTAAATCTTATATTTGTTATTACTGTTTGTATTTAAATAAATGGGTAAATATTTATTCTGCAGTCCCTACACAAGGTCTATTCAAGAAACTAATGCCACGTTTTGATTTTGAAAATTCACAAATAGGTAGTCAGGAGGCCAGTCGTGGCGCAGGGGACTGCAAACGCGACTGGTTGCGACACTCGTGGAAATTAAATATTGATTTAAATTTATATTTTCATTTCTTCGCTCTGGTGTCGAGGCAAAGAGCGGCGTTGAGTTCGGCCACTGAACACGCAATAACTCTAGAATTTGGCGGAATGTCCCCACTTTCCGGAACGAAATGTCATAACACTAGGTTCCTACCTCTGCCTACTCTGCTGTAGTAATACAAGTATATTAACAAATATTACAAACAGGTATTATGTACACACGCACCTTATATAAACCTATACCAAACCCATATAGACGATATTCATACTAATATTATAAAACTAGAGAGTTTATTTGGTTGAATGCCATAATCTCATATACTCCTGGGGCGATTAGAAAAAAAATACGGTTATGATAAAATATGAAATACTATTCAACTAAGTATATTTATAGGCGTTATGTACAAATATATAGTGTAGATAAGTAGATTTTTATGTCATTATACATAAATAATATTAGATAAGCGATTCATTGAGTTTGCGGCGTTGAGTTCTGCCACTCAACACGCAATGCCTCCTAACGGGGTGTCTTAACACTAGTTTCCCTCTGCATACCCTGCTGTGTGCGGGATACAGCGTGAAGATGATTTTTTTAAGCGATTCATAAACGAACATATAATATGTTTAATCTAGTTAAAATCTTATTATAAATAATAAAAAATATTATTATAAACCTTAGCTGGCGGATTATAAATCAAAAAGCAAACAAAGAAGTCGTAATCGTGCTCTCTTGAAGTGTCGTTGCAACTACTAATCGGATAATGCGTGGTTATGGGCGAATGCGTGCGTCGCCTAATTCGATTTGCGCCCCCGAGGCCACATGCCGGGCGGCCCCGCACTCGCTCACTGTTTTTAATTAACGAATAACTAAACTATATATCGTAAAAGTTTACGTCTAACAAGTTATACTTTTAAATCTTTTGAACTAAGATAGAATGATAATATAGATATAGACAAAAAATAACAAAATACGTTTAAGCATTACTTAAACGAGGTTTTCTGTGCTTTTGTATGTAGTAGTATGTTGTAGAAATGAGAAGGAGAAACAGCATACGGACCAAATGTGCCTAAATGTTTATTTAAATCTAATAAACATTTAGATTTACAATAGGATCCCAGAAAACGTCAGAGAATTTACTATATTACTATTTAAAAAAATTGTTAAAAGACGTTTGTGTGTTAAAGGTTATTACCAAATTAATGATTTTGTAAATGATAACACGCCTTGGGAATGAAATGCTAGCTCCAGTCTGTTTCAAAGGTATCATTGTCACAGATAATTAAATATGTATTTGTTTAAAATTGATTTTTAAAAAATAAGTCCCGTTGAGTTTCGTGGTTCTCAGGTCTGAGGCATTAACTTTAGTGAACTGGTGGTAAATTATTTGACGTTTAAAAAATCAAGCAAGTAACTTTGAATAAAATTATTTGAATTTGAATTGAATAAAAAAAATACATAAGTATATAAACTATCGGTCGACCTTCTCTATGTGTTTAGTTTATTTACATAAAATATAAAATTGGAAAGTCGTGTATTATTTAGAAGTCGTGTATTATTTATTATTTATTTCATTAGTGTAGAAGTAGTAGAAATGATAAGAATGATGTATAGCTAAAGTACGACATGGCATAATTCGCCGTAAACAGATCATTGGATAAAGTTAATTCAACTTTTAAAAAAACCGGACAAGCGCGAGTCGATCTCGAGAAATTAAAAACATTGTCTCACTTGAACTATTTAATATCAAATTTTGCCCCCCTTTTAAGACCATTGTATTTAAGGATTTAACCACAAACGTATAGTTCTCAGATTTATTTCCTAAACTAGTACTACCTGTAGATGCTAGATACCAAATTTCATAATCAAGGCCATCTGGAAGTACCCTATTAATTTTGATTTCCTGTACAGTGTCATATCTTTTTTTAAGTAAATATATATATTTTTTCGATTTTCAATGATATTCTCATGAAATTAAAGGACCGTAGCCGTGAGTATATAGTTTGAATTTTAACTCTATGTTTCCAAGCGTTCCTGAGATAAACGCTCTTGACAGATAGACAGATAGACGGACGGACGGACAATAAAGTGATTCGCGTTTTTTCTACTATACGTGACACTGGCAGATTCATCGCAAAATCAGGCCATTAAATTAAAAAAAGGGTTCCTTTTTCCCTTAAGAGGTATGAAACCCCTAAAAAGAGAAAGCTTGTAACTATGTAGTATATACCACCTATCAATACTTTAAAAAACGTTTGTTGTAACATCATAATTTGAAATCTACCGGATGTAGTTGCTTACTTAGTATGCAGTTATTTTCACAAAAGTGAAAAGTGAGAAAGAAAATCACGTAAAATATTGATTTAGCTATATTATATATCTAATGTAATTAGTTATTGTCGTACATTAATTAAGTACCTACATTTTTTTATTATTAGGTATATAAATACAATAATATTAGTCGTATAATCGAATCAATATGATATTTACTTAGGCCTAACATGACTATGGGTAAGTTATACTATCTTTTATAAATATAGAGTCTTTTAACAAGGAAATACATTTAAGAACGTTTTTTTAAAAGAACAACGTAATAAAGTAGTAGCTCTACATAATCTGTACAAGAGACGTAACAGTTTTCAGCCAAGAGGGTGACGGGTATGACGCGGCACCTGCGCCGGTGATTGATGAGCCAACCATCGCCATGATTGCCACGGTGCTATCCGACACCTTTAAACATAAGTATAGAATATTTTCAACCATGCACACTATGAACGAAAAGAAACAAACAAACTAATTTAATATGAATATCGTCTAAAAGATCTAAGAAATTTTATTTGTGCAAATAAGCCGTAGCTATAGTATATAAAGTAAATAGATAAATAAATCAGCTTCACCCTGTATCCCGCACACAGTAGGGTAAGCAGAGGGAACCTAGTGTTAAGACACTCCTTTCCCTCTTTCTGCCGAATTCTGGAGGCATTGCGTATTGAGTGGCAGAACTCAACGCCGCGTTTAGCCTCGACACCAGAGCGAAGAAATGGAAATATAAATGTAAGAAAATATTTCATCTCCTCAAGTGGGGATCGAATCCAAAACCACTCGGTTTTACAGTCACACTTTGTGTCCCTGCGCCACGACTGGCCTCAAAAAAAAGGTGGTGTGTAAAAGACTTCGAATAAATGTAAATTCACACTTATTCTCTACAATTTTAATATTACTTAGTTATACACATACAAATGAGTGCCTCAAAAGAAGGTACCTAATTTAGCAACATTATTAGTTCTGTTGGTGAGTTACATAAATTCCTTGAACTAACCGCACTATCGATTCAACTGGAACGCTTCATTAGCCCAACAGACCGCTCTATTTACAATGTGCAGCTCCGATAGCTCTTTAGTTAACCTTAGATCAGTGAAGGGGAAGAATCCTCCAGACGGAGGACGCAGGTCCTCTCGCTTGTCAAAGTGGCCGCCGCTGGATTGTTTGAACAACTAATGAACGGCTCTCCCGAGACGGTGTGTTTGCTTCGACGCCCCGAGCTCTCCTCGCCTGGCTTTTTCCTACGTTTGGCTTTGCGGAGTGCCGAACACCCCCCGGCCGCCCTTCGGCCGTGTGTTTACTCCCTCGGTGTAGTATCGGACTTTCGTGTGTAAATGGGAAAATTTTGGACAAACTTGAATGAAATGAAATAGATATAACGTTGATTCGTTTGGATGTTTATTTGTACTTTTTATGGATTTTAGCTAACAGAAATATATGATTTTTTTTTATTTATATAACACTAAGTCTAAGATAAAAATATTTAAATATAATAATATATACAATTATACCTGTAGTTTAGCAATTTGAAATCATTTATTGTATCTTGTGACAAATTATTCCATATACATATCTGTACCCGTTTGATGATACCTACTCAACATATAACGTACTTAGTGCAAATCGAAACGATCCAACACAGTTTGTATGATAAAATAATAAATATATTCATTAATATAAAAACACAACGTAAAAATTATATTAGAGAATTAGGAACCGTCGCAGCGCAGTGGGACAACTAAACCAACTGTAAACGCGATGGTTGTGGGTTCCATCAACAACTCGAGTGCCTAAAGACCAGATTCTTTAGATTGCTTTTTTTTATTTATTACCATTTAAAAATTTATACAATGACAACAATATATATAACATTTAAAAAACCAAAAAGGTTTGTAATGATGTTAAAAATGTTCTTAAATTACACAATTCTAATTTACAATAAAGTTAAATAATACATAATATAAAACACTATTATCTTGCTATGCAAGAGGAGACACTTTTCTTTGCTAAAGTAAAAATTAAAATCGTTATCATAGTCTTATATATTTTTATGAACATATATGCATTGATCATTCAATCAATTATGAGCGAATATTCAACGAGTTTGTATGAAAACGTTATGGTAACTTAAAAAATAACTTACTTCTTCTCAGATAAATGGTCCATATAACTTTTAAGGTAAATGAATTTGAAATAATCAACAAAAAAAACCATATTTCGATTTTTTATATTCTTCAGTTAATATATTTTTTTATTTAATTATATTTTTAAATTTACTTCTGTATTATGCACATAATAGTGTAGGTAGTCCCTCTATCTGCTATGTACAGGTACACATTTTTCTTTAGAAATACGGAACCCTAAACAAGAAACCCTTATAAGATCATTTTGTCGTCAGTCTCTCGTCTGTCTGACTGTCTATCAAGAGCCTTTATCTCAGGAACGAGTTCAAATTCAAATATACACTCAAGTACTACATATACTCAAGTCTACAGTACTTTGATTTTCTGAAAAAAACATATTTCTACATTTAAAAAAACCGTATTTCGGCACTACAAAGGGAGTGTAGTTCAAGTACTGTACCAGATAAAAAGACTCAAGCTATTATAGATTGAATTTCAGAATAAGCTTAAATTTTTGTACAAAACCCTTTGGTGGACGAGCGCGACTCGCTTTGTCCGGTTTTTCCTCAAAAGTTACGGAACCCTAAAAATAGTAGAAGTACCGCAAAAATCATCAGTCGTTATGACTGACACTTCTGAGAAGAGCAAACTTAAGAAAACGGAAGGAAGCAACATGAAAAAGGCAGTGAAAAATATGAGAAAAGTGTTATGAATAAAAAAAAAATCTGAGGCCAATAGTAAATTCTAATATATGTGTAGTTTGTGGACTTTACAGCAAAAGTTATAAAACCTGAAGAAATGAAATCTGTTTTTTTATACAAAACGAACAGTGATAAAGATCATATTAGTAATAAACAAAGACGTAGCAATGGGGGGACCGGGTGAAAGGAAAGTCTTGATTATTAAAGTAAAAGTTAGTATACTTGATTGTATGCCGAAAATTATTAAACATAACTCTGATTTAAATAAAAATCGTGTAGTTTTATTATAATCTAATTATTGATACGGCGGCCTGTTTCCTGAAATGCTGGCTTTGACTTTGGCACCTTCCTTACTGTAAATTTAGTCAACACCATAATATCATGATCTGTTGTCTTTCTTCTGAAATTTTTATTAAACACCCTGAATAGTACATACTTTATTTCCCAAGCAAGTATTATAAACCGAAAATTTAAAGTAAAATTATGAATTTAAAAAAATGAATCCAAAAAGAAACGAGCATCCGTGCTTTATATAATTATTGTTGCAAAAACGAAGTGTCTAAAGACGCTGTGTAAATGGGTCAACAAGAGGCTCTCTATCTACACCGCCGTGTGAGGAAAAGCGTGAACCTGAAAGAATATATAGAATTATACAGTACGTCCGAAAAGTCGTGACCGCCCTGAAATTAGGCTTTCTTAACTTCTGCGCATTGTGCACTAGGAAAGAAAATAATCAAAAGTGAGGAAAATCTTAAAATCAAATCAACGTCGACTACTTAAACATACGTCTACTCTACTGCTGACTACAGAGCGGCCACGACTCGTCGGTCGTATAATACTAAAAATATAATCTTTCATAACGAGTAGTGACATCTATTGCTAAAATATAACACAAGTTTTAAATGACAATGTGCTACCATCTACTGACGATTTGTAAAAAGTTGTAGTGCCTCTTGCTACATTTAAATGTAGTTGATCAAAATTAAGATGTCGCCACTAAGAATACAAAATAAAATATAAATAAAGGTGAAATAAAAATACCTTTATCTGATCTACATTTGAATGTGCATCTTCTTATAATTTATTTTTCCTCATTTCACTTTTATAGTTTTTCTCAAATTTTTATGAAGTGAAAAAAATTATAGATGGCAGCACTATACATTTTTCGGGTTCGTGAAAATTTTCCCTACAAATAAATGTGTATCCTATGGTAAAAAAATAACCATAGAAAATTATAGAATACATATAAAAAATATCCAATAAAATTACAGCCTTCACGTATAGAAAAAAAGTAATGATCTGCTTAGTTCCGACGACATTGCATTTACTAATTCGATTCAGAATAAGAAAAATAAAAATATAGATGGCAGCACTACACATTTTTCGGGTTCGTGAAAATTTTCCCCACAAATACTATGGATTTTAGTAAATGCACTGTCGTCGGAACTAAGCAGACTATTACTTTTTTTGCTATACGTGAAGGCTGTAATTTTATTGGATCTTTTTTTATATGTATTCTATAATTTTCTATGGTTATTTTTTTTACCAGATAAGGTCCTTTACGTGTTTTCGATATAATCGACTGTCGATAAATCGACATTGGTGAAGTGAATTATGCTTAACACCCCAAAGTGAAAATTTAAATTCCTTAGAAAAAAAACTAATCCGAATAAATATAACAATAATAAATATAGCATTTTTGTCGTACAGTTGTAAAGATATAAAGCTGCGGAATACTAAATCCTTTATAAGTCCTCACTGACCTCACCAGTTAGGAGAAATGAAAAACAATTTTTGATGTAATCATTACTAAGTGGGGATTAAATCCAAATGGTTACAATGAGGCCTATATACGTACATGAGGCGTGTCTATTTAAAAATATAAAACATAAATACAAAAAAAAATACTTAAAAATACAAATATCTACGAAATGTTATCGGCACCAAAGAAACCATTGACTCTCGCTACGGATAAGAGATGAGGAGCTTAACAATTTTCAAATATTTGTTTTAAAATATATTACAATACACTCGTATTGTAACGTAATAATGGTTATAAATACCTACTTAGGTATTTATAACAATGTTAAAATCAGCGTAGCCAAACGTCTGGATTTTTAGTCCAAAATTTAATGTTCCGAAAGTGACAGTCTCTCTTTTCACAGATTATTATAACATAGTAATAAATAAATAGAGAAATAGTAAATCAAATACTGATCATATTATTTTACTATGTCATGCTTTTGCTGAAAGAATCACACTTTCTTTACTTAAAATGTTTAAAAGTCACGCTTTACTCTGAGAAAAATCTGACCACTGGTTGAAATGGAATGCTCACGAAAAAAAATATTAATGCACAACTAACATTTTTTTAAAAATATTATATAATTATTATATGCTTTAAATATTATTTACTTTTCAAGCGACTCGTGAAAATATTAAAAGAAACAAAAAAAAATTAAATTAAAATCATCATAATGTAAAGAGGATAAACATTAAAATAACTGTATACTTTAAATGTTTTTATTTTTGCGATAATTTTACAACCAAAGCTGTACACATCGGCTTACAATAGACAATTTTACTTGTAGATGATAGATGACAAAAAACATAAAGAAAAATAAACCTATTTTTTAAATCCTGTAGCTTTATTTTATTTTTAAATATTAAGGTAGAAAAATACTCATCAACATATTTTAAAAGGTATGTATGTTTTTTTTTTATTATCTATGGTAAAGTGAATATGTATAATCGATACAGGATTTGAATTGTTAAATTTAATTCGTTTTATTTATACCAAAACGTTGTAAGTAGTTCTCATCAGTTCTACTTTAAGTGAAACTTATAAACACGAGCATTAATTTTCCTAATTAGATTAACCAACATCGCGTAACATCTGACGCGCCTCGGTTCTTCAGCTTACTAAATAAATCTCCCTTACAAACGTTACCTAAAATTATTAAATACAATATAAAATAAATTAAAATCAAAGCTCACTCGCCCTACACCATGTCTCCTTGTTTGAAATATGAGTATTCTACAACATTATTAGATGTTGATAATTTTTTGAAGAGATTGAATGTAGAACAAATAATTCTTTGATTATTATACTAAATACAAACTTATTAATAAGTAATTCTAAATATAAAGTTTGGTCGAAAACAGGAATGTATAAAACATGTGACTAGAATTTACTAAACTTAACATCGACCTAAATAAAAATTACATATTTTAACATTTTCATTCAAAACCCACTAAGATTAAAAGTAAACACTCACTTTCGCTATACACACATTTGATTTGGAATTTTACTAAAAATTGAGATCCTATATTATATACATAAAACAATTGTGATACAAAAATATTTCTTCATTATATCTATTCAAATGCTTATACAAAATTCAGAAGATACACTAACCATTTATCACTAATTGTAAGTAAAGTTCGAACCGTAAAGTTCATACGAACATAATTTTAGTTAGTCTAAATTAAGACTAAAGACGTACAAATGTTTGGTATATAATAATTATAAAAAAAGCAATAAAACACCAGAGATCTTATAACAACATTAACAAAGAGACTTAAAAAGTAATTTTTGGAATCAACGGAGATCAAAATATAGCTAAAATATCGAAACCTGCAAACTGTCAAGCCGTAAGCTTATTACAATTATAAATAATGGATATCTAAGCTATTTTATATAAATAGTAATTTGAGATCAAGGGCAACTCTTGAAAGCTATGCTCATCCGTTAGTATTGAGGAAAGGTAAGCTAAGAAATAAATAGGGAATCGTTTATTTACAACCAGAATATTTCTTACACATCCAGGTGCGTTGCGAAAAAAACGTACCAACAATGGAATACATTCAAACTATTCACAACAATACTCAATACTGATGAGATCAATTGACTTCATATTTGTAAGATGTGGCCGTGGGCAGAAATAACAATAGTTTAAAGTTTTCGATCAGAAGCGTACATCCTGAACGTCCGTCGGCGTGTCTGGAAGCTGTGTTTGTTCTGACGTCGCCTGTTTCACTGGCTGTATGTGTCTGGTCCTCGGTTCTTGTGGCTGGGTCTCCCTGGCGAGCACCCGTTCCACGTGCCTGGCGACCAGCTCGGCGGCCGCGGCCGGCGTGCGGGTGAGGGTGCACAGGTCGTTTATGGTCATGCGCACACGCAACCCTCGCGCCGCCGCCGTTATACACGCCACGGCGATCAGAGACGGAGGCACTAACAGGAACTCGGTCTCTGTTAACAATAATAACACATTCAGGTCATTAAACTTCCAGAGGCAAGAAACTTACACTAACTACTACTTTTGTAATAAACACGTTACTTTCGTCTGAGACCAGTAGAGTACCTATATTTGGGAACATTTAAAATGTGTAGATTGATATACTTTTATGTTTTAGGTATAAATATTTTTTATGAATCTTTTAGATGCTTTGTCCGTAAATAAAGACGGCGAGCAGGTAGCGCACATCTGTTGCGAGATAATTATCCTACACTGGACAGGTGGTCGGACACCTTGCACTCTAGCGGCCTTGTATTGGTTTTATTTTGGTGACTGTCTAGAGAAAAACAATACCAGATATAGATACCTTGAATCGCTCATAACCAACAAACAGAAAGTAATCCGTTTTGCGACGTGAATTATTTATATTAAAGGTAGAGGTCGTTTTTCTTGAGGGGCCACGAAAAAAAAACGGCGCGTTACATTTTGCACAATACGAAGGCCATTGTTGTTTGAGAATAAGGAAGGAAAATGGAACAGCTGCCAGATTTGTGCACGCCGTCCCCGTCTGCATCTTTGTGCGTTGCGTTCCTCGCGACAATAGGTTGAGAATAAAGGTAATTTACATCTTAAGTTCAGTAGCCAAGGGCGCAGCTGCAATTTTGGTGCGACCGAGCGCTTTCTATTATTATAATAATACTCTGACGAGTTCCAATATAGCACCTAATCGATTGGACGTGTCTGGTTTGTATGGATATTTAAATTGTGAAGATAATATAACAGTATTTCCAATTACAGTTTATCGACACCTAGTCAAACTTTAAAAAAATATATTATGCATGTATATTGCAATATATTTATAGAGTATATTTGCTTTATTAATCAATCGTTTGCATATAAATATTAAGGAAAACAGTTTGGTCAATCTAACGGTGCCTCCTTATAACAATGAAGTTTAAAAACTTAGAATATATATAACTAAGTCAATAAACGTAAGGCGAGGGAGCCAAGGTGGCAGATGTATCAACACCTGGCACGACCCTTCCGTTCTGCTGCCTCCGAATAGGTGCGAGCGGGTCACTGCCCGCCTACAAGTTTCTTACGATAGCCCTTTACGAGTTCCTTAACGCTAGCTGGAAAAAAAAACACTATCACAACATGCAATCTACTCATAATTCTCATTAAAATGTACTAACGTTTTAAGGTCAAGTTTGCAGCTAATACATACGTTGTACTGTAAACAACCACGTAAGAAAGTCACGTTTTAATTGCAGTTTTAAATTTTTAACCTTATACGTATAACTAAAGAGCTTCAGGCTTCATTGATTTTTAAGACTTTAAGGGAGTATACAATTTATAGTATCCTTATATAAATGATTAACATTTATATATTAATAACCACACATAGAAAAATCACAAAATAAAATAGACTTCATTTTCATTATAGACAGTCTTAAGAATTTTTTAATATATAGATCAAATATATTAACATGAAAAATATTAAAAACAAGGACATTTCGTGATTTAACGTCAGATATTTAATTATTAAATATGTATATTTATACCGTACAATGTACACGGCAGGTACCAGCAGCTATTAACCAATCTAAACCGTACGTGTGTGATATCAAACAATCTCGCGGGAGCACCGGACCGGAGCCATCCGTTGTGCGACAGGTTGCCTGTCGGTTGGTGCCAACATCTGCTGAACACGAGTCAAGGGGCCACGCGCCTTAGAACACCCCCGTCTTACCCTACTCCTTCTAATTACCCCCGGCCAACGTAATGAGCGTTCCTTCAACAGACTTTGTGAACCGTTAAGTTCCGTTTGTAGAACCTGTCTCGATACACCCCTTAATGGGAATCCCTATTTTGAACAAATAGATGCAAAAGTGCAAGGGTTGCAAATAGTTTATATCATTATCTAATTGTCTGGAACTAGTTGTAATATAATACAGTATACGCCTAATGTCTCATTTTGAATATAATATGTATCTATTTTTTTTTTTTGGTTTCAAAATTGAAAGGACCCGTCTAGTAAGATTATTGCATTTTATTGCTACTCGTGTTTGTTACTCATTTAATATTTGAATAATAAAAAATATTTATTTTTATACTTAATTGATAATAATTCATGGGTCTACAACTAGTCAAAAGTTTATGTTAAAATTTCATATTAACGTTATATTTTTTTTATATATTATAAGACATGCGTTACTTAAACAATAAAATATATATTATAGAGTATATGATATATAATTTTTATGTCATACATAATTTCCAAGAAAATCAATATCACATATTTAGCCTATCTAAGATAGCACAGTAAGAGACGGTACACCAGGTGCTGACTGAGACGGTCTTTGTCGGGCACCCTTTGTGGAAAGTGGGGACAGGCTTCGATATTTGGGTAACAACAATTGCCTCGGGACGTCTTCACGTATTGTCGCGATCTCAGCTGGCGCGGTCGCTCCCCTTCGTGAGCCGTCCCATAAGTCACCGCGGCCGTGACACGGTTACTTGAATTACACAATAATAAAAACCGATGCTTGATTGCTATCTTTGAAGATAATTGACGTTAATAAATATATATTATATAATAAATATACATGTCGATACAATATATTTTTGTATATATATGTCGATGTCGATACATGCAACGTGCGTAACGTTAGAACGTACATACGCACGTGTTCGTTTGTATGTTAACTTTTTAACTGTGGCTTTATTCTTACTAAGTTAAGAGGCATCTAAATTAGATAGACTACACCAAAATATATGTACCTATATTATATTATATTTATAAAATTTAGACTCCTTAGAATAAGAAATGAGAATCAAATTTCTATTTTATAATTCTATAAAAATACGGAAAAAGCAAGCGGTACTTTACATAAACTATTAAAACCATAAATACTTTAATATTGCTGTCCACTGCTTAATTATAATATACAACTATATATATACATATAATAATAGTACTATATATATACATATAATAATGGTAATAAAATTTGAATATTAAATTTTTGAATGACTAATTCAAAAATTTAATATACAAATTTTATTACCTCTATAATATTAAATATATTTAAATATTCGTTACGTTTTGTAACACCCTATAAGCTCGTAAGTTTTAATAGTAAGCTAGGGGATAAACAAAAGGTCAAGAAGTGTAATTAACCTGCTAACACGTACATAGGGTGAAGAACGATCGCTTACAATAAATAATAGTAAATTTCCGGCATAATCCTATAATAGTGATTAAGGTTTAAAATAAGTTGCTTTTTCGCTGCTATATTATAGCTATCAGTATATGACATAACTTATATGTTATTTTTTATCTTTTCTATACATATAACACTATACATATACAATGGAAAATGATCTATGTCTGTATATGGAAGATGTTTATGCGAAAAAAATATTTTTAGGGGCATTTGTCAAGGAGATTGAACCCAAAACATTTTTTTTGTCGGTTTGTCTGTTTGTCTGTGCGTTTGTGCACGCTTATCAAAGACAAGGCCAAACCAATTTAAATACAGTTTTCAATATTGTATTTTGACGAACTTCTCTTAACATTTAGCGTTTGTTGTATTTGATTCGATTCATAAATAATAAAAATGATATTTTTATTAACCATTTTGTTCGAGAAAAATTGCTTCAAAGTAACGAATATATCGCTATTATCTTTAAAATGATAATATCATTAAGAACACGAAAGGAAATCAGATTAGTAAATAAATAACTGTGTAGTTCAAGCAGGTGAAGCCGGGCGGATCGCTAGTGTTTTAATTCATTCGTAATTATATTGATGTTGTAACAAAAAAGTGGTATCTCATATTTCCTTTTTAAATTAATGTTTATTTATGTCTAATAAAGTAGATAAAAGTATCAAATATAATATGTTTAAAATAGTTTTACTTTTAGTTTATGTTTAAAATAACATTTGAATTATTTTAATCATAATATGTTCAAAATAAATTCAAATGTCATTTTAAACATAAACTAAAAGTAAAATTGATACTTTTATTTAGCTAACTGGACGTCCTTACTTTTAAATTAATGTTCGAATTAAAGATATAAAATAACTAACGATTATAATTTATAAATGTATTTCATTAGATGTGATGCTATGCTATAGTATAGAGTTTGCGTATAACGAACCTTTTACATTGTACGCACGCGTTGCACTTTATCCCGTAAATTTATAGCAGAGTGGGCAAAGAAAATCCAGTGTTAAAACACTTTGTTCTCCGTTTTACAACGCAATTCGGGATACTGTAATAGAAATACCCATACTACGAATAATAATCATACTAATACTAAATAGCTTCACGCTGTATACGAATATTATATTTGAGAATATTATTTTAAAGTAAGTGTAAATTTATTTTAAATTAAGTAAGTAGTTAAGTGATCAATTCTTAAAATGTATAAAAAATTAAAAACAAAAAGCAAAATTAGATCCGCACTCATAAAAATAAAAGTTTATCCTAGTAAATCGACACCATAGAAATAACAAAGATGCGTCTCGTTAACAACTCCTTAGGTTATAGCTTTTATTTTCTTTATTACGTTTAAATTTATTTTAATTTTTAGCTCTCTTTTTTAGTTATTCTTATTTTTCAAAGCAGACAGAAAAAGTTTAGTAATAAACAGAAAAGTTGCAAAGTTTTACCACTTTTCAATAATTTAGAGGCATTGTTTGTATGGTAGAAACTTATCTAAACAACCTGAGGACTGGAAATAATTAATAAAGAATTAAAATAGGGAATATTTTACTGATTGGATTTTGAGATCCAATAAGTCGTTCCAGAGTTTATCTAGATCGTAGATCTTTAGATCTACAAAAATATATCAACACTATAATGATCTCTTCAATAATATATTAATTTTTATTTTAAGCACATACAATAATAAAAACTGTTCTTAATTTGTGCAACAATAAAAAAAAATTCAAAACGGCAAAGTGTGTTCATTAATGTAACATTTCAAACATGTTTGAACACTAGGATAGGGCTGTGTCGAGCACATGGCGTGGAATACCATAAATCAGATCGTATCCAGATAACGTAATGGGTAGTAAAGTTAAACCAACGCAGTTCGGGCCTCTCGGGTTATCAGCGTACATTTTATATTTTATATTTAGCTATGTTTCATGATAAAATTAATGAAAACAACCACTGGATCATTCGACACTATAAGTTTGAAGTTATAAAACCTTAGACTTGGTAAGCCAAATATAAATACATTTAAATAAGCCTCGACAATTTCTCAAAAAAATTAAATACTAAATATGTTTTTTAATTATGTATAGTATTTTCGACAAGAATAAAGGGTAGACAAAATATATATAAAAAAAATTTGTGGTATACAAGTAGCATACGAAATACCTACATCATTTTATGTAAATTAATAATGAATGCATACTCATTATATATTTAAATCTTTCATTATATCTTTAATACATGTATGACATAACTAGGTGCTATATTTTTACTATTATATGACACAAAATGACAATATTTTAACATATTATGTTTTAAGTAGCCTTTATTTAATTAGCCTTTGCCTAAGTCTTCGCCCACGTGGTCAAATGGGAATAACTGAGAGTTGTGTCACACATGACACATTCTAAGAGGTAACTACCTCTGACCATAGAACCATTGACCTATAGTATAGATATAGGTATTATTTTAATAACAAGAGTGCTCAAACGATGTAAAAATTTAATTTTGAGTAAATATATTTTTTAATGCTAAAAATACCTATACGTTCCACAAATAAAACATAATTGCAATAATTTGTTTATTTTAACAAAGGGAATTTTATAGAGGGTCAGTCTGTATGTGGGGTGGTGGCACAAGGTGTACGATATCACAGCACGGGCGGCATGTGCGTTCCGATACATCAGCCCTCCCTAATACGAACACTCGTGACCAGCGGAGTGCCGACGCACGCACTCTAATCCCATTGTAATAGTAAGAAGACATTTTTTTATAACAATTGACCTATTATTATTACGTTATTATATTCTTTCAACGATGTGTTTGGTCTCTTTTTTGGATTATCGATTAACCATAATTATCACGAAAACAAGGAAGGCGAATTCTTGTCAACCCGCATAATATGGTTAAAACTGTTGGCAAATTCACATACCAAATTATAAGTAAAAACATTTTTAGGACCAGTCGTGGCGCAGAGGCACAAAGTGTGAATGTAAGGTTGTGGGTTCGATTCCCACTCGAGAAAATTAAATATTTAATACTTACATTTCTTCGCTCTTGTGTCGGGGTAAATCGCGACGTTAAGTACCGCCACTCAACACACAATGCCTCCTAAATTCGACAAAAAATAGGAACGGAGTGTCTAACACTAGGTTCCCCCTGCCTAACTCTGCTGTGTACGAGATACAGCGCGACCCTTAAAAAAAACATTATTTAAAATTTTATTACCTGTGTAACAGACTGATGTAAGAGTGAGAGCGTGAGTTCGCACTAGTGGATTTGAACGGCCCCACGATACTCGAGCGAGAAGAGGCTCCACGAAGTCGAAGGCTGTTGCTATGGATAGCTGCCAATTAAGTCGTTGTAGCAGCATTACTTCCCATTGCTGTAACAAATATTCTTATTAATAATCAGTTAATATTATCTACATAGGTACTAAACTACTAATAAAAATCGTAAAATGTCATATACTAGAAGTTTTAAAAATGCACACATTAATTATAATTCTCATAATTGTAAAGCTTCATTTAAAATATATTAAAGAAGCTAAGAATACCTTTAAGTGTTCGTAACCGTCATACACTAAAGCACAGGCGGAAACCGCAAAAATAGCGAATCACATTACATTTGAAAAAGGGCAAAATGGGGAAGAAGTATCTGCCCTAGATACTGCTGTTTATTTATGTCAAAAAACTTATAAGTTTAAAAGGGCAAGGACAGAAGAAATGAAACCTTTTAAATGAGTTGATTTTTAATCAGCTTCTAAATATTTATAAATCTGTTTTCTTTTAAACATTAATCTTTTATATATAAAGATAATTGCAATTACTTGTCCAGAAAAAAAATCATAATTTTACTAGTTTTTTTAGTAATATATTAGACGTGAATGTCTCGAAGGACCAGTAAAAAAATCTGAGTCCAGTTAAAAAAATATTGATTGCCTATCACGAATCATATTTAAGATCTGTTAGTGAGTTGGTACTTAAGAAACGAACAAAAGCCCTTTCTTTCTCTTCTTTGTATTATTACTCCCAACTGATTGTGGGGTTTGCTTTCTTCCTCTTCACCTGACCTGACCACGAAAACGGTGTAGGCATTCATGTCATTCCTAATGATAAGAGGAATAGCGAAGATGAGCTATGTTCATATTGTCATCGTTTCCTCTTGGTTTAAGAAACGATCACAAAGCATTCTTTAAAATGTAACAATATCAGCCAATTACCTTTAGGTATAAGTTTTCCCACAAACGGTGCTATTAACATTGGTAACACCACAAAATGCTAAATAGAACGCTAAAGTATGGGAAACTACTATTCCATACATTCTAACCTCATTAACATATACTGTGGCGTGGACTTATCAGGATCAACGCACGAATTAATTGCAAGGAAGCGTATGATAGGACACCATAAGGTACGTATCAAAGAACGATGACTACTTTCTCACGGTCACGGTTCACAAAGAATACCGTACATGCTGCCAAATGTCAGAGTCAATTATTATTATACAGCATATACCTATGTATCTTGATGTCTGGTTGTTCGTGGGAATTAAATTTTGAAGTTCATAAGTAATTACTAAGATCGAGGTGCTTTACGCTAGGTACAACGCTTCCGAATGAGTGACAGTTGCGTGTGAACAATGTGGTTAAGTCAAAAACACACCACAAGGGAGCTAATCGTTCAGATCACACCTGTCTACCTGCTCACACAATATTACAATTATAAATTTGTGACAATCATTTCTAATGACCGACTGTGTGAACATTTCTAACACAACAATACGAGTTGTATTATAATGAATGCACTACTAAACATATCAAGTGCTACGGATGTAAGAAGAATCGTCTTATCATGACGTCTCGTAGTCGCTGCCCACATTTCCGTCGGAAGTTGCGACTAATTCAATACCTCGTCATAATATGTCGCAGCTCTTTTCTTGAAAGGAGGTGATATGACGCATCGACACACGAGTATCTTCCCCTAGAACTTCGTCGGTTGCGGAAGAGGTAATTGCCGGAAATTTACAAACAAAACTTTAAGGAAACGGGTAATATAATGGTGTCCCCTTAGGCCTAAGGGTAAAGGTACGACATTTGACTCGACTAATCGGTTGCATTCAGGCAAAATCAAAACAATGCAGCGCCTTGTGGTTGTCGCAGGATGTGAGGCGATGGTGCCTCACGACGCGTTACCTTGCAATTAACCTTTCACAAGATATTATCTATTTACACTGATATCACGTGTATCACCTCATAAAAATTGTAAAATTGGGTTTAGTTTCTTTTAAAAAAAAGTATTTGCTGGTGTCGTTTTAGCTCAAATTATAAGATTTTCTGTATTAAATTTATTTTTGTACTCACCCTAACTTCATGTGGAAATACAGAGTTGTCAGTGTACGCGCAAAGGAGATCTACTGATAATGGATGACACTGTCGGAACTTGGAGGCCAGTAGTAAGGCGGTGACGGCCAGCAGTTGTAACTGCTGTCTTGAGATAGCGCGCTGAGCCAAGAATCTATCCATATAGCTTACAGCGAGGGGGAACACCTGTTCTTCGCATTGTTGTTCCTCGCAAACCTGTTAAAAAAATGTTTTTAAATTAAAAAAAACTAACAACATGGTTTTTAAGCACATATTTACATAGTTCGCAATGTTATACCAGTTACTTATATATACATATAATATACCTATCGTTCTTTATACAGATTGAATATGTTCAATAAAATATTTGAGATATGTAAAATTAAATGTTTTTAATGGACTCTTTTAAGGGAAGTTATTTTTATATGAACTACTATAATACATAAAACGAATAGCAATATTTTGTTTTTCACAAACCAATTAGCAATATAAATATAAATAAATATTTTTTATTAATAATTGGTCAACACGCTAAAAATCATCGTATAAGAAGTATATTGTAAAAAAGAGTTGTATAGAGCTTCATATGGACAATTTCTAATCCCGTTTACTCCTTCATAAAGATTTCATTTTGAGGTTCTGTTGCTCACTGAACTCGAACTGTCGTAAAAACATAGAGGTAAAAAAGTTTCCGTTTACAAAGAGCGCTTCTAAGGGCTCACATCTAGCGTAAGCACACGTGCATCACTCGCTTTACAATACTATTGTTAACAGTATTAGGTAGAGATTTTTAGATTGTTAAAAAATAATCATTGAAAATTTATCATTTTGTCCTTGTAGAAAGAAATATCTATTGAATACTGCTAGAACCCCTTTGACAAAAAAATTAAGATTATATTTAAATAAAGATTTACTTGCCAAAAACAAGATTTTCTCCGTAAATGATATACAAGCACAATGCCATTGGACTACCGTGGAATCGAATAATATATAATTAGCGACAAATATAACTAGGTATATATGAATTTGTGATACACTTACCTATGTTTACTATTTCCAAAAATGTGTGGCGTAAAAGAAAATATAATTCGTATTACATTTCATCATCGTCATACATTGTATTACATTTAATTATATATTTATTACGGTATATATGCATGTGTGCGTAAATACAATATAAATCAAATATACCTACCAAATATATTTAAGAAACTGGGTAGGTATCAGTAAAATACAAAAGCAAGTAATCTACCGCTTAAAAACGCTATCGTATCCAAAAAATATGTGGGCTAATTATTTAACATATCAAATTTTTCTTTAATTTATATAAGATTTAATAAAGATAGAAATTCTAGTTCACACACGGTCTCAGATATTTAAGGTCATTCACTTCAATTTTAATCAGCTGTTGTCGGAAGTTGTAGGCGATAGTTTAGACAATGAAAAGGGCGTATATTCATATGTTAACGTAATAAATAACTACACAAATATCATAAATACAATTAAAAGTAAAATAAACTTACCTCCAGCATCCAAGTTGTAACAACTTTTCGCATAAAAGGTTGTATATCTATTTGGACATGTTGAAAATAATCTGTATGTAGTGCGTGGACCCTTTCCAAAGTCAAAAGGTTGAGTAAAAGTCTTGGATCGCGGTCCAGAGCCCGGTCTGGTCCAGCGATGCACATATCTACTGTTCTCCCACTGCTGTTGCTGTTGTGTCCAGAATTTTGTAGATTCTCTCCACAAGACAAATCCATTTTATTAGCACAAAATCACTCGATAACACCACAATTATAGTAAAGTAGTACTCCTTAAGCTACTCTTAGACTGTTCTTAAATAACACAATGTTTATACGTAACTTTAAATAAGTTAAGTTCACAAACGCTTTCGCTGCGCCACAACCACCCGGCAAGCAGCCAAACAGGCAAGTGTGGTTCGCCAAACTGGTGACGGCGACGTCGTGTATAGGAACGTGCGTGTAGGGTCCAAAGCCCTACAAATAAAACACTCCCCTCTACAACACTACGGTAGGTAGGTTTGCCTCGAAGTATTTTTTTTTATTTTTTTTTTATAAATAATTTTATACAATTGTATTCAATGCAAAGACATTCTCGTATTGTGGTCATTTAACAAAAACAATTGAGTGTTCTAAAAGACTTATTATTTTGGTAAAATAGATACATACTTTCCTTGTTTTTATAGATATTTTTACAAGAAGAATTTTTACATTAAAAATAAGTATAAGGTGTTTGACTGCGAATTAATAATAATAATAATAATTTTATTTAGCAAGAATAATCTGTACAATTAACAAAAAGTATTGAAAGTGGAACTGAAATTAGGTAGAATGTAGTCCGATATTGTCCATCTGTTTTTTACTGCTTTTTTTTTCAAGGAGAAAAAGAACCCTTATAAGATCACTTTATTGTCCGTCCGTCTGTCTGCCTGTCAAGAGCCTTTATTTCAGGAACGCTTAGAGATATCGTGTTTAAATTTAAACCATATACTTAGATCTACAGCCCAACGATTTCCTGAAAAAAAACAATTTTCTACATTTACTTTAGAAACTTAACTCCAGGGAAGCCACAATTTGCTGGCCGTACTGTACAAAGTGCTTTTTAAAATTTTCTCGTTTCACTAGCCTGCTAGTCCAAAGATATTTTTTACGTGTATTACTAGTTTTTAGAATAGGTAGTGAAAATAAAAATATTCATTAAACACTTTTTCCTTTCCTCTGAAATCAAATATTACTTTCGCACACGTGCATTAACTAGGTGAAATTATATAAGATCATCAAAATTTTAAGGAAGTTTTCCCAGTCTAAGCATTCCTTGAAATGCCCAAAAAAATTGTGTATTTATTTAGACGTGTTAGCTTACCACATTACGTCACTGCTGATAATTTATAAGATATTGTAAAAATGCACTATATTTACAAGTACCTAGACGAAGTGAGATCGTGATGTATGGCTTTTAAGCGTCGTGTTAAAGTTACTGTTTTCATAAGGATTTATATATTAATTGCCCCATTTTTAGCCCAATGTTGTTTATAGCTAATATTTTTATATATTTTGCTTTTAATATAAAAAAAATAAATCAGCTTCACGCTGTATCCCGCACACAGCAGGGTAGGCAGAGGGAACCTAGTATTAAGACACTCCGTTCCACACTTTCTGCCGGATTCTAGAGACATTGCGTGATGAGTGGCAGAACTCAACGTCGCGCCTAACCTTGACACCGAAGAAATGGAAATATACATTTAAGTAAATATTTCATCCCCTCGAGTGGGGATCGAACCTACAACCAGTCGGTTTTACAGTCACACTCAACAAAATTGTTAACACTAGGATAAGTTCCCTATGCTTACCATGTCATGTGCGCGAAACTGAAAGAAAAGTCCTTAAAACTTTTCCTTACATTATCATGTTAATATACATAAAAATTAAGTACCTAAGCTTTTCCCAAGTTAAATAACTTCAATATTAAATAATTCAACTTAGATTAGTTTACACTTTAAATTATCACTTCTGTTGGTCGTCCCGAGACGCTTTTTTTTTTTTGCTTGTACCTGTATCTTCATTAATTCATTAATAGAACAATATGATTTTATAAATTACATCAGTTGATAGATAATAAGAAAGAAAATAAAAACGCAAAAATAAATAAAGAATAAAGATACTGAAAGTGACTGGTTCTCCCACGAACATGCAGAAGTGTCTGCTAGCAACAGCCTCGTAATAGCTGCCGATCATAAAACCCGCTCTTTACTTAAATACGAACTACCTATGCTATTGTACAATGTCAGTCATATTCTGGCAATATTTATTTAGCAGGAATTTTAATTTATCACAAAGGACTGATGAGTTGAGACGCCAGTCGTAGCAATGGTGCACAAGCATATAATTATAAATGCAACATGTTGTGAGTTCGATCCCACTCGAGGAGATAAAATATTTAATATTTTTATTTCTTCGCCGTGGTATTTGATTTCGGCGGAAAATCGCAAACGGAGTGTTTTAACATTAGGTTCCCTCTACCGTTATCTGTACTGCTATATGCGGTATACAGCGTGAAGCAAAATAAGAACGTAAAAAATTTTAATATTTTGTAAAACTATCAATTGATTGAGCATTTTTGTGATTATGGCACTCATAGGACTGATATTTTGGACTTTTAAATTGCCTATTGGTGTGTCTATGTTATTAAATTTGATTCGACGCATAAAGGGCATTTAGAAGTTTCATAATATTAGTGATAAAAACGAAAATGCATATTAGATTGCGTTTTTATGACGAGTTGGCCAGCTTTTGTATATTCATCCACAGGTAAGAACTACACCTATACCACAACTTATCAGTTTTCTTTCTTCTTTTTCACTTTATATAATGTGACAAAAATTGTTTCAAGCTATAACAACGACACGATGAAAAAAGTACACAGGGAATTGTTAAGTATAACTATTATTTTTAAACGAGATTTTTTGAGGAGATTAATTTCTCTAAGAAAAATAATTCATATTTTCATTTCTTCGCCCTGGTGTAGAGGCAAAGCGTGGCGTTGAGTACCTACACGCAATGCTTTCAAAATTTTGAGGAAAATAGGGAACAGTGTCTTAATACTAGGTTCCCCTCTTCCTACTCTGCTGTGTGCGAAATACAGCGTGAAACTGAAAAAAAAATAAGAATGAAAAATACGAAAGCAGAAATTTAGAAATACAACTTTTATTTCTTTGACTTTATGGTTTGCTGCTTTCATTACATCTCTGCACGGTCCACAGTATCGAAATTCAAAGTAAGAGATCTCTGCAGATCAATGCATAAAAAACAATTGTAAGATTAAACATTATTTTAAACATAACAATAAAATAAATATTATAATAAAATAAAAGAGGTGTTATTCATTCAGAGGGCACGTGGCCAGTCCGGAGGAGGGCCGAGGGCGAACAGCTGCGGCTGCGCTTGCGTCCACGCCGGGTGCGCGCGATCCGGTTGACATTACAATAAAAATCCCAACACACCTGACGTCTTAAACTAGTCATTATTGTAATTCTCTTTCGGATAGAATCACTACAAGTTACCACGTGCTCTGAAAGCAGCGTGTGCCATTGAATCTAATTATAATTATAATCTCATGAATATGCAAATTCTTTCAAAATGTAACACACTTACATATAAGTACAATGTCCATGTATTACTCTTCAGATATTTCTGTAAATTTCTTATTGTAAAATGGTATATATTCACATATAACTTTCCAATCAGTAAGATAAACCATGCTTATGAAACTAGCTGTAGTGAAGCCTGCAATCGAAACCGCAAACCCAGATAGTTGTTCCCAATGTTTTTTTCCAAAATTCATATTCAAGTAATACAGCGGCCAGTCAGCAGCAGGAATTTTAAAATAATATAATATGATTATTGATCTAATTTACTTTATATAATATTGACAATTACTTATAAATTTTATTAAAAATGGAATTTGACAAATTAAATCTTTTTTTATCTCAAAACGTTGAAGGTTCTTGGCGTTAATACTTAACAGGTAGATACAACTCTTATAACATTTTTAATTATATAAATCATGGATTTAATAGGCAAACAGAAGCAAATAACTTGGTAATATGCGGTTGCAGGTACCTGTAATTTAGTTGTTAATTTAAAACATCACAAATAGAATATAAATAAGTATGTACGGAGGTTTGTGAGTGAAGCGAGCAGAAGGCGAAGCCCCCCTTTTTATTACATTGTAATTATTTTACAATTCGATCAAATAAACAAAACTACCTTAAAAAGAACCGACAAATAGACAAATGTATGTGACCAAGCAGTAAGAGAAGTAAAAAAATCGTAGTTCTTGATGATATGACCGAACGGAACAATTTATTATATACACAACCAATACAACAGACGAATGTAGAAGAATTGATATATTTTTTATGCGCGAACTGTATGTATATTAAATATAATTTTAATGTCATAAGTATGATATATGGGAGGCCAGACGTGGCGCACAAGCTACAGGTTGTAGATTCGATTCCCACTCGAGAAAATGAAATATTTAATCATTTCATTTCTTCACTCTGGTGTCAAGGCAAAGGGCGGCGTTGAGATGCACCATTCAACACGCAATGCCTCCGGAATTAGACGCAAAATGGGAATTGGAGTGTTTTAAACTAGGCTCCCTCTGCCTACCCTGCTGTATGCGGGATAATGCATGAAGCTAAAAAATATGATAAGCAATATATATTATATTGGTCTGTTTCCGAACGTGCCAGTTGAGAATATAATAATATTTAAAAAATATAAAAAATGACATTATTTTGTCACACTGTTGTCAGTTGTCAAAAGTTGCCAGATCCTAAAGAGTTCCTTAAATTACAGGTAATCATTATTACTGCATTAAAAATAAACAGAAAAATTAAATTGTAAAGTAAATGATTCATTGTATGGTAACATTTTGATACTACTTCGAGAAGCCACTTGTACATAATTAACATAATCTCATTAACTGTTCCAATAAAAATGAAAATTTCTGATTCTTCAAGAAATAATATGATTTTTTAATAACGTAATATAATTTATAGTTCATTTTAAATAGAAAACTATGAAAATAAGTTTCACGTTTAGTAACCTTAATTTTTATTTTGACCTTAAATAACATATAGGTACACACAATTTGTATTCCGTATAAAGTTTTCTCTCGATATTTTTTCGATGTTCTTAGGATAATTAATGTATAGATATTGGCAACTTCGCTTAAAAAATCAAATGTCAACTTGTCAAGTGAACTTGCAGGCTAAGACTACGGTTGGGTTGTATTGTAATTGTAAACATTAAACTAAATAGCGTTGCTAGTTTCTTGTGCCAAATTCACTGCACAACATTGTTATGGCCTTAGAAAAGGATCCACTGGTTAGCGAAAGATCGGGTACAGTGCGTGAGGTCGGAAATCATGCTATATGGAGTTTATCTTCCTGTAAACCAGGTTCGCCACAAAACTTGTTTACTTTTTATAACTATGTTATTCTCTGAGGTTTCTAACAAGATGGTTTTAAAGTACTATCAGTTGATTATTGTTGAACATAATGTATTATTCTGTTTGGCTGACGTCATATCTAGTGTTATTATAAACACAATCGGGATACCAAGTAATAATCTCCATAATGTACATAAATCTTTAATAGGATTGAGTTTACGCTACATTACCAAGTTACTGTAGACATTTAAAAGGGCCACTGGCAAGTTTCTTACTACATAGCTCTTTTCAGCAGGACTGCCTACTGAGTCAGTGGAAAGTTTATATTGATTTGATGATTCAAGTTTTTTTTTTTTGGTATTTAGTCAATGTCATTTGTTTTAGGTTTCGGTATTGATCAACTTCGAGATGATTGTATGGATACATATTGGCAATCAGATGGCCAGTTGCCCCATTTAGTTAATATACAATTCCAAAGAAAAACAATGGTCTCACATATTTACATCTATACTGATTATAAACTTGATGAAAGTTATACACCTAGTAGAATTTCTATAAGAGCGGGAACACATTTTAATGATTTACAAGAAATAGAAGTTATTGAATTGATAGAACCAAGTGGTAAGACACAATTTATTTATTTTTTAGCTTCATCCTATATCACATACAGTAGGGTAGGTAGAGGAAACCAAGTGTTAAAACATTCAATTCCTCACTTTCTGCTCATTTTTTGGGCAGAAAGTAAGTAGTGTTTCATTCCCATTATTGCCACTAGGGTGAATCAATTATTTCCTTTATATCCTCACTATATTTGTGGTAATCAAACTCACCACTGTTGTTTTAGCAATCAGACACTGAGCCACAATGGTCTCTAATAATTTTAATTACTTTTAATATAAATTGCCTGATATTTATTTTGTTTCATTTTAAGGATGGGAAATGATACCAATAAAGGACATCCATGATAGACCAATTAGGACATACATGATTCAAATAGCAGTTTTAAGCAATCATCAGAACGGGAGAGATACACATATGAGACAAATAAAGATACATTCCCCCTGTGAACCTACATCTTTTGATATAAATAAATTTAGAAATTTCTCAACTGTCCAATTTCAACAATACACAACAATTCGGTAATAATATTAGTCATAAAAATAATAGCACTTATGTTTGATTATGATTAAATTTTTTATGTTATAATAAAATACATTTAAATATTTTTTTATGTATTTTAATCTGATTCCTCACTTTCTTCACTTGCTTGCTGAAGCCATGCAAAGAACTTAATTAAAGAAATCTGTTTGAGTATTGGGCTTTCATCTTGCTTTAGGTCTTCAAACCATTCTAACAAGGAGTCTTCATCAACAACATCTGCGTCATATAATAAATGAATTATCTGGCCAGCCTTTCCAGTCAGCCATTCATTGTTGATGCAACTGTCCTAAAATAAAAAAAGTATATTTTTTTAAAAAATTACAATGTGTAAAATTATAATTCTACTCTCTATTCTGAATGAATATTAATCAAAATATGAAAAAATTATCTGCACTATCTTTAATTTCACATTTTACTAGAGATTTTGAAATGTATGCAAAAATATTTTTACCAAAATAATTATCATACATTAAAACATTGATAAATAACAAAAACGGAAAACTACTCACTTCAACTGCTCTCAAACAATCCATAATGGAAGATTTTGTTTTTATATAGTTTGCTAAAACTGGATGGAAAAATTTTAAAATATCCTTGACAGTACTTAGTACATTCTTGCTAGAAACCAATACTGGCATGCTAAGCAAAGCCCTTATAACAAAAAAGTTTACTTCATGTAGTTGTATATTATAGGCATATCTTGATGAATTAATTTCTAATATGAGGTAGTCACACTTCAGGCCTTCCTCATACCCTCTTGCCAGACTGTCTATAACTTCTTGGAGGAATACTAGAAAAATATTGAACATAACTTTAACTATAGTTGCATATACATATATTATTATTCAGTTTTATGCTTTATCCTGCATATAAAGAAGGAAAGAAACTATACTTATTTATAAACCGTATAAAAAATTTAATGTAGCTGGACTCGAACCCGCGCCTCCTGGAAGCCGTCCAGGAGGCGCGGGTTCGAGTCCGTTCAAATTTTTATATGTTTTCTAAATAAGTATTTTTCTTTTCTAAGTATGGAATAACACTTTAAAAATGTTTAAAAAAAAGGAAAGAAACTAGTGTTCATACATTATTTTTGGTTAATGCTTTAATTATTAGAATTGAATCCACAACTACATTAATTGTATAATCTATTAAATACAATATGAGTTTATAGGATGATAAAATCAAAATTTATAAGAACATGGTCATTAATGTTAACTTACTATTAGTATCATCAGGAACAGGTGAATCAGGTAATGTTGATTCAGCACTACTGTCTGAAGAATAACATGATTCGCTATCACTCCACTCTTTTTCAAATCCTATAAATTCATCATCTCCATCATTTGAAGACTCATTTTCCCATTCTGTGGTATTTTCTGATGCTAATGTTTTCTCTATAAAGCATATTTTTAAAAATAGTAATTAATAAAAGTAACTTTTAAATAAGCTCAAAAAACTTATTTTAATAAAACTAGATGATATTTTTTATTATTGTAATGTGAACAATATTATGCATGCAAATATTGACTGATAAAATATGTATATTTGTCAATCATACCAGTGTCAGTATGAGATCCTTCAATAATATTTCCTTTTAGTTGGCTACCATTTTTTATACAAATATTCTCTGAAGAAATAATTCCTTGCAAATTAGAATTTTCTTCAACTGTGCAACCTTCAGCAATGAAACTGTTTATAATTTTGCAATTATCTTTAACAACAACATTATTCATGATGTAACTTCCTTGGATAAAAACATTACTTCCAATAACACAGCTATCACCAATCATGGTTTTGGTTATCTGAGACATATCACTGATGTGTGTTTGAGAGCCAATCAATACATCTTCAACAAGAGTACAAGATCTAAAAATAAACTTTTATTATTTTAACATAGCATACAGAGGAAAGTAGGAACATAATATGATAAATTTGCATTTATTTATTTTAATAAAAATAAACATTATACCTGCTTAATGTTGAGTTCATTTTTCTGAAAATGTGGTTACCCATGTACATATAATTATTTTTATAAAAAGACCCAGTTTCAATTGACAATGGGTATACCCAATTATGTATTATATCCCAACTAAAAAGAAAAATGTTTACATATTGTTAACTAGTAATACATGAGAATTTTGCCAAGTTATTGAAACAAACAATATATTAAATGTTTCTTACCTTACAGTTTGGTAAGTTTTCCAATTTGTTACTGATGCAGCATATTGATTACCTTTTAATAATGTGTAGTACAAGGAACTGGCTAAAATGTCCTCATTAATCAAAATACCATGAATAAAATCTTTTATAGTTTGAAAATCAAAATTATCAGAAAATAAAGGTGGTACTGACGGTGAGCACATTGCTATATTAGCATCTACCAAATTGTGATGCAATAGTACCTCTGAATGATTCAATACACACTCCTAAAAATAAAAATAAATAATGCTAGAAATTTTTATAGTATTGTTTATATACAGTCATATCTGAACTAATTGAGAGACGTAGGTAAGTGTTCAGACAATTATTTTTTTAATCATATTAGAAAATTACACTAGAATATTGTAAAAATTATATATGCTATTAAAAGATAGCTACGCAAGCAAGTGTTCAAAGACACACATTGAGCATGGGAGGTAAGAATATGTGAGCAAAAAATTAAGAAAAATTATAGTTTGGTTGATCAGCATTTGGATGGCTGTTGTAGTGTATATGTATTACTTACTAATGGTAGACTGAATGTAGTTTCTTTTGATTTTGGCTTATACTTTTGATGCAATAATATTTTATTACTTTTTCCATCAGCAGCTAGAAGAAGACTTTCATCATTGCTAATTAAAGGATGATCCCAAGCAACTTCTTTATAGACCAATGTCATTGCTGCCCCTTTGTCTTTCTTACATATTTGTCTGTCAAAAAATATGACATATTTTTACATTATAAACATAATGTCATACAATTTACTACATATATTTAATAAATAAAATATTTATATCTTGACTAAAATGTAATATGAATATATTAGTTACTAAATAAAAATACTTGTGTTGTTCCAATAAAGCCGCAAAATTCATATTTGTTATAGATGTTATTCCCAAGAGTACAAAGTATCCTCTGACCAAACTGGCTGCATCTACTTCTCTCATAACATCACCCATGGTTTGGCATGTATCGGAAGTAATTATTTGTACATCCAACATTAAGCTCCATGGCACTTTCTTTTCTTTACTCTTCCTTAAAATAGAATCTTATATAAATTTATTGCATACAGTAATTGGAATCTAGTTCATAATATAAAATATGTTCGTCTTACTTTACATATTCCTTTATTTTTACACTATCCTTACAACAAAATAGAATTGCTTCTCCAACTCCTCCTGACACCAAAGAGTCCAAAACATAATCAATGAGACACACTCCTGCTAACGGAAACAGACCCTGAAGAATAATTTGAATTATTATATTGTTTAGTGATTAAGTAAATCATTTTTCCTATACGTACCATTGGTTTATTATTGGTAAAGGGATTAAAATTATTGTTGAATGAATCCATAACAACAACCGCCTGGATAACATTTTCATTCTCGTTTTCCATGTTTCGTATTTAATAAATAATAAGTCTCATTTACATTAAAATTATTTGAAGTCTAAATCAAAACTCAAAAGTTGGCATTTGGATTTTGCCAAAATAGGTTATAAGTGATGTGGATATGACGATTATGAGAAATAAAAAAATATTATAAAAATTACTGTAATAAAATTTTTTTATTTACATTTATATTTTTACGGTACAAACATCATTATGAAAAATGTTGAAGAATAAATCTAATTAAATAAAGTCGATTACAAATCAATATCGATTTCCTAAATCGATTATTATCAATAATTTGTTTAACATAACGTACGCGCATCAATAGATTTCTGTTTTTTTTTCTTTATAAAGTTGGGCCTTAGATTCTTGCACTGAATAATATAAGTAAACAATATAGATATTTTAAAAACCATTGATAGCATAGTTAATATACTAAAAAACTATAATTAAAGATATTAATGTTAAGACAGTCACGGAGTTTGTCAAAATGACTAGATGTATTTTAACGGATGTCGATGTATATAAATTCAGTTACTATTGGATACACCAAAAGCTAAACACGCTGCTTGTTTAGTCTTTCTTATGTAAATAAATTTTACTTCGCAAAATGGATTACGACTTAGGACGAATTGATTATACTCTATGTGGTATAACTTATCCGGACGCAATAAAAATTTTACCAGCTACTGAACAAAAAATACAACAAAAGGCATGTAATTATTTCCCAAGTATTTTTTTCATTGACTCGACAAAATAGATATAGATTTTCATTGCACTTTATCATATATTTACAGTTCGCAATAGGAGACAAGAATGGAGTGCTACAATGTTTGAGTATAAAAGATGAAGAACCAGTTGTACAATTTAAAACATTACCAGGAAAACCTATTACATCTGTTCAACTTCCTTCATTTATTGGTAAATTATAAGGATTGTTTTTACAATTAATCCTTTACATACCTACCTCTATTATATTTTATATAAAAAATATATATTTATTTATTTAAAAGGAATATTATAATAAAATGATATGGTACTTTTGAATTTTAAAGACGCCTCTCGATGACGCTAAAATGCATTAGTCCCAGTAATTTTATATGGAGTTTACACTATTTTAATGCATTGATTTATTTATATTCATTCTATTGTATGAAAACATCTATGAAAACATTCTATTGTAAGAAATAGCAACCCTAATTTCCTACTTAAAAGCTGTTTCAGAAAGGGTACGTGAGCACTATAAGGTGTACATGATACTATTACATTGTTATATTAAATCATGCGTAAACTAAGATAATGTTATAATGCTATGGATATTCGTAAATCACATACAAAAAATCTAATATCCATTTCAATTGTCTGATCTATTTGAAAAATTCGATATAAATGATAAAATGCACTAGGCATTTTAGCGTCACTGAGAGGTGTCGTTAATATTCAAAAAAGCTATATTATTTTTATTGTAATAATCTTTTTTAATCAAGTATAATATTTATAAGTAACACACATTAATAATAACAACTACCTACCTACTTCCCTGACTACAGAAGACTATATCTTTTTTTTGTTTGACTAAATATTTGTTACTACAAGGAAACCAATAAGAGAACGTAATATAAATACCTGCAGTCGTTACAAATTTTTCCAACTTAGAAAGTCTCGTCTTTTACTTAAGGTTGCCGTTATTGAGATATAGTCGATTGATTTACGAGGATTGCGAGGTGTGATCAAAAATACAGCGAATATTTTTTTCACAATAACAGTCGCTGTATACAGGAATACATTCTATAGTCTGATTTATTAAGATGTGTGGCAAATTGGAACAAACTTTGACCTGTCTACTGTTCCAACTTTTTAGTTAACAAGTTTAGTTTTACGTTGCAATACAGAAACTCAAGTTATAATAACGTGATAACTCTGAAGACCGATTTAGAACCGATGACTCGGTGCAAGACTAACAAAGACCTTTTACCTCAAAACTCGACAAAATCTCACAAAAACTGGCAAAAATGATATGAAAAATATGACTGTCTGTCCATCCTATTTGCACAATCGTTCGTGCCACAAATAAAAAAAAAATATTAAAAATCAACCGTGTTAATACCACACTAGACTTTGAAAGAGGAGCTAGAAACGTTTTCCATGAAACCAACGTCTCTGTAAGTGCATCAGCTAGTTAAGGAAAGTCATTTGAAGAAAGGAATTTTTGGTCATATCTTGAATAAGAGTCATTTGAGTAGGCTTTACAAATACATTATCTTACGCTTCTATAAGAATATTATTTTTTTAATTATTTTGATTAAAAATAAATTTGAGATGCATACCTAAATATTTTAATTTTTCTCTTATTTTGTTAAGGGACAAATGCTGATAAAATATTTGCCGCTTCGGGCAATGAAGTGAAAGGTTACACTAGAAAAGGAAAAGTATTTCTAAGCGTCGAAACCTCGGTATCAGAAACAATCACGTCTATGTAATTATAGATTTTTTTATATGATATCATTTATCACATATCAACTAATTATTTATAGTTCAATAGTATTGTTATCCTTAGATGCGTGCTAGGCAGCGATTTAATATTATGCTGTGGAAGAACTGTAACGTTCTACAGAGAATTGCAAGAATTGTATACTTACATATGCGATGACAGAGTGTTAGATGCGGTGGCTTTTGCAACACCAAACGTATGTACCACATAGTTCCATAATACTTTTGGATTTTAATATTTTTTTGTGTTTAATATTTTATAAGTCTAAAATCTAGTTATTTTATTCAAACTTTAAAATTTAGAGTAATTGCTTAATTAAATGTTACTTCCATCAATACTCTTTATAGAATACTCGTGTTAAAATACTTGTCATAACGGCAAATAAGGAAGTTCTATTAATCGAAAATGGGCAAATACAGATGCGTATTCATATATCCGCTGGACCCATGCGGATTATTATACCACTCTCCTTACATACTACTGATGTGTGTACTTTTTATGGTGCTGCTGATGGATCTTTAGGACTTATATTTCAGGAAAAGTAAGTTCATTCATTTTTAATTATCTTGCATCATCCGCATATTAAAAGATAGGCGTTAAAATAAGTTAATTTGTTCTTTACATCCCTTTCTTCTTTGCATTTCTTCCTCTCGTTTCCCTTTTTTACAATAGTGGGACCGTGGAGCTCAATGTTGTACTTTGTCTTACACTTGTGCATGTTTGCTTCAGAACAAATCTGTCATACAAATGTTTGGTGAATGGACACGGCTTGGGATCAGTAATGTGCATTGGTTGGTTTATAAATGGTTTCGGTACTCATCTTGCTGTTGGACGGCATGATGGCTCTATTCAGCTTTACCTGGTTAACACCGATAATTTTTTAGAAAAATTGAGACTCAAATTTACATACGTAAGATTTAACTGTTACTATAATTAAAATCTAAGTTTTAGTATATATATACTTATACCTAACTATTTTCAAGATTGCATATTGAAATTTAATTTCGAAAAAAATTGCATTAACCTATCTGTAGGTATCTATATATACCTCTATATATCTATAATAGTAAATAATATATTGGGTAAAGGTAGACACCTACAAAGCTACCTAACCTTTGTAGGTGCTTACTTTTACACTTTCTAATAATAGTATTATACAGAATGGAAGTGTCAGCGCTCCTTTTACAGAAACTGCATATAGGGTAAAATATTTTAAACCTATACCTAAAGAAATTAATCAAGATACCTCAACAGTATAGACGTAGGATTTTTATTTATTTCACAATGTTTTCGTGTGACGCAGTTACGCATAGATAGTAGATACCAATAACGTAAACACATACTACTACAAAAATACAGTAGTATTTTTGAAAATGCTAATCAATTTTGAACTTTGCCGCCAATACCTGCGATCGCTACGATACATACGATCCCATTGATAGTTTTATGTGTGCGTGTGTCGTTCTTGGCAAATGGCGTTTTATAAATAAATAATAAAATTATTGTTGTAATATACAACTTTAAAATTATTGTTGTAAAATTTTATTATTTATTTTGTTTGAAAAAAAAAAGACTTTTTCAAATTTGGGAAAAAAATATAAATAATAATAGTATTATGCTTTTATAGAGTAGTTAAAACTGTGGTTTCATTTAAAGTGGTGCTGACTGACTCTGACTATATAGATACTTGTAACATTTATATATTCAACTAAAAAATTGTTACAATATGTCAATTAAAACTACAGTTATAACAAAAATTAGAACTATTTTAGTTTTCTGGTGAACCCGTGACATCAGTAGGCGGCGGTTACATTGGGTCAGAGGAGCCAGAAGTACTTGTTTCAACATTTTCAGGAAGAATCTTCGGGTTGAGACCACGCAAATTAGTCTCTACCTTAACTAATGTATCTAATGAGGCGTTGGCTTTAAGGCGGTCAAAACTGGAGTAAGTTATTTTATGTTGCATCGTAAAGACCAATTTATGGGCACTTCCGTAAACAAAGCGCAGACACAGATAAAGAAAATTGTTTGCTTTTAATGTTTTTTATCCATCAAATTAAAATAACTAATTTGAAACATGATCTCTTCATGTAGTTTTGGTAATAAGGTGAATACATATCTAGAAGAGAAAACATATACCTACTATTCTTAAATAAGTTGCATAGTTGCCTTTATTGGTAAAATTCAGTAACGAGTCATCTTCAATCTTCTTATTTACTATAGGACAGAAATTGGTCGTTTAGAAAAGCAAACTGCCCACGAACGACACAAATATCAAAAAAACACGCATTCCATATTTGGAGGTGTATCAGCACCCCCTCTTCTTGACATTGAATATGAGGTAAGTCAAACTGTATGTGTTTCTTATTTTGTTAACATTTAAAAATTTTATAAATATATACTTAAGCATGTTGAGAGATAAAAAACTATGAAACTGATACTTCACTATCAAATTTTAATTAGTAGGTACCATATGTACGTACATGTGAAAGCGAGGGAGCAACGATTTTCCACAATTAATTTTACATTATATTATTTTTTTCATATATTATTGATTTTTCATAAACCAAATATCGCCTTGATGCAACAATTAGAATTTCTTACAATTATACTAATTTCTAATCAAGAATCAAATTCAAATCAAAGCTTTCAGGTGCCGCTCAAAACGCTTGGCAAGAAGCAAAAATAATTTCGGGTGTACCTTTGGACATGTTATTTATTTATTGCGATTGCAAACTTGAAATACAAACAGATAGTGCAGCGGTACTTAGCACGTGTGCACAACAGGTACAAAAAATATCTATATACCTACATAATATATTAAAATTGTAACTCATCGCTGTCTGCAACTGGAAGATATATGAGAAAATCTATTATTTCGGGAATTTATTATTGTATCGGTTATTCGTCGTCGATCATTATCGACTTGAAATACAGATTTCACTTTTATATTTTGGTAAATTTCCTTTAACATTACTTGTTTGTTTTTTTATTTCATTTCTGTCGGTTTAAAAATAAAAAAGTTGTGCCAATTTAAAGAATGCAATACGTCTCTCGCACATAGCAGGGTACTGGGTAGGCAGAGGGAACCTAGTGTTAAGACACTCCGATCCCCATTTTCAACGAAATCCTTATCATCCTTATTGCGTGGTGAGTGGCGGATCTCAACTCTCGCTTTTCCTCGGCACCAGAGTGGAGAAATGAAAATATAAATTTAAATAAATATTTAATTTCCTGGTGTCAAACCCACAACCTTTCACGTTTACATTTAGAAACTTGTGCCTCTGCGCCACGAATTAGAAATAAATTACCCCTTTTCTATTTTTCGCTGCCTTCTTTACTAGAATAAAATTCAAAAATGTGATAAATCTTGTGGTGACATATAAAAAAGCTACATATTCTAAAATATTTATGGATATTTTAAAGGCTTGCTTTACTATACGCTTTACTAAAATTATCTTACATTTATTTAATAGGGATCAAATAATGCAGAGCTATTAGCTACCATTCGCTGCCAAGTGGGAACAAGGCGCCTTTGGCTACGTATTCGCGTTGTTTCTGTTGAGGAGACAAAGATGGAGGGCACTTGGGTTTTAATATATATTTTACCAACTGGATCACCAAGAGTGGCGAGATTAATAAAATTTCATTTACCGATTTTACCACATTATTCTAAATATGAAAATGTCGAAGTGGAAAATGCTAAAAGGTTTTTGAGATTATTTATTTATTTTGATTTAAGTATATTTAGCGTTGTTTAAATAATAAAATGTCTAATTGATAATGTCTATATGCATTAATAAATATTTTTATATTTTTTCTATGATACAAATAAAAAATATATACACAGTGTTTTTGTCAGCACAACTTTAAATAAAACTACAGTTTTAACTACTCTATAAAAGCCTAATACAATATTTTTTTTCCAAAAATGTAAAAGAGATTTTTTTCAAACAAAATAAATAATAAAATTATCGTTGTAAAATAAAATGCCATTTTTCAAGAACGACGCACACAAACATAAACCTATTAAAGGGAAACCGCCGCATACGCCTCATTCCGAAATAGAGTAGGTATTGGCGGCAAAGTTCAAAGTTGTTTAACCTTTAGTAGTATTTTTGTAGTAGTAAGTGTTTACGTTATTGGTATCTATGCGTAACTGCTATGGATTAACATATTGAAATGAAAAAACTACATATGGATAAACATATTGAAATGAAAAAAAAAATCCTACCTAATCTAAACTGTTGAAATATCTTGTTTCATTTGTTTAGGTATGGGTTTAAAATATTTTACTCTATATACTGCTCTCTTAAAAGGAGCGCTGACGCTTCCACTCTGTATATATACGCCAGTGAATAGTGAATAGATTAAGAGCAGACAACGCGCTTGTACCTCCTCTGGTGTAATAAATAAACTTTTTCCACACTAAAGTGTAAAATGTCTTAATATTTTTCCGGAGGGCATGGTGTGAAGTACATATATCAGGTGGTTTTTCGGTTGCTGAAATGTCGTCATGGTTAGCCGAAATATTGCCAGGGGAATTACCGCGACCTTCGAGTAATATTGCCTTTGCACGTTCCCATTCCACACTAGGGACATTTCTTATTTGTAAATACCAGTAAGTACTTGAGTAAGTCATTTATTACTTTTATAACTGAATTTATAAAAACTTCAAAGCTTAAGTATTAGGTAAATAAAAAAATAATTTAATAAATTGTCTTCTTTTGTATAAAAGTTATCACTATAAATAGTTTTAGTTTTAAATTTTCTTTATTTAGAAGACAACATAAAACATCTTACTTCAATTACTATAATTATATTAAAGGTAGGCTGAGAGAACTTCTTTCTCGCCAAGACATTCCATTCTGCACTGAAATGTGACGAAGGCGAATTCAACGTCGTGCTTTACTTCCTTTTTTACATATTTTTACACATATTTTTTATTTATGCCAAAACAGACGCAGTTCAGCGACTTTTAGGTCCGATAATATATCAACAATAATTATCATCAAGTCAGTTATTTCAAACTGTTGCATTAAAAGAAGTATACGGGTCAATATTTCTTGTGGTATGTATCCTTGACATAACAGAGTAGATACATCTTCTTAAAACATCCTGTATAAAAACTAAAGTAAACACATTGTTTGATTTTGTTTAAGACATTCCCGAAAATGCATGTTTGATTTCATTTCAATATTTACGCGAAAAATTTGAAAATGAGTATAAAAAGAAAAAACAATTGGAAATAAGGAAAGCTCTAAGGTAATCTATAGACAATCCAACAAATATAGGAGTATAACGATTAAATATTATATTATAAATCTAATCTCTATTTCAAGTTCTTTAGATCTGGATATGAATATGATAAATGAGGAAACACAGCAAACACTATGTGAAGATTATCGAAATATATTGAAAACTTCAGAGGAAAATGATGAAGTAATAGTTTTCGACGAACTCAAAGGTTATTAATTTATATTGTCTATTATTTTTAAATGTCTATTCGTTATTTTATATTAAAATATTTTATAGATCGTAGTGTTGTTTTTGGACAATAGACGATGATTGGCTCCAAATCCATCCATATTCATAGTGCAGATATATTTCGATTTTTGTTATGGTTAAAGAGCGGCGAAGTTTGCAAGTACGCCATTTTACATAAAAAATGTTGTGTTAGATACCAATCATGAATACATATGTATTATACTTGGTATATAAAAAATAAAAATTTACTCCCAATATAGAAATAGTGCAGGGTAAACGAAGCTGTGGTTTACCCATTATGCAATGTATTTTCATGTACGGAATATGAAACGAATTAAAACTGAAGATACTTTTAAAATACAAGATAATGCTTGAAATAATTACTTAATTAGGAAATTATAAAATAATACAGTCCTTGAAATCGTTGTGGACCTAAGAAAAGTAGTAGAAGTGTAGAAGATATAGTTTTTAAAAGTGTCACAAAATTGTTTACTTTTAATTTTACAGGCACTATTGAAAAATGGTATACAGACTGGCGTATGCAATTCCTTAATAGTAATAATTATGGGAATGATATCGATAAACTAAAAGTAGCATTGAAGTTTTGTCAAGCTGATGAAGTGGAACAAATTTTGACATTAAAAAACAAATTACAATAAATGTTCATGTAAACAGTGAACCATACCATGATGAAAATTAAAAAGATTCGTAAATTACACTTTGTTTCTGTAAATAATTTTAACTCCTAAAGAGAAGAGAGAAATTATTATTATTATTACATTAATATAATTGTTAATAATATTCAAACTGCAAGTAAATTTGACCTTTGATTCCTTTTTGCAACTGATAGTGATTTTAATAATGAGGTCCCAGCCCTATTGGCCTTTACAGCTACTTGGAGTGGGTGAGGAAGCGGCTACTCTGTCCTTGGGAAATTGCAAGCACTACATGTCTGATGTCGACGGCGGCAAGTGCAAGTGTTACCTTTTTGAAATTTACCTTGTTTAAAGTGTGACAAGCAACTGAATCAATCTGGGATAAATTTGATGCCATATGATTAAGCTTGAATGATAATAATAAAATGAAAATTAATAAGCCTAAAGCATGTTATACTGACCACTGACATAGTTAATTTGTATGTGGTAGAAATAGGAGCTCAAGATATAACAGCAAAATTTCTCTGTATGGTATAATATTTCTTAGTCTCTAGTTTGCTAAAAGTTCCTCTGCCTGTTTAGACTACATTAATTTAATTTTAAAATATCCTTCATGTGACGCTTGAAGCTTGCCCTTATCCAGCAATGTGATGAGCCCAGCACCCACATAGTGAACCCACCATTCAACACGCAATGCCTCCACAACTGATGGAAAGTGGGGAATCTAGTGTCTTACCACTAGGTTACCTCTGCCTACTCTGTTGTATGGGGGAATCAGTGTGAAGCTGATATATATATTCTAGTAGACAAAGTGCATTCATTCCACAGAAATGTCTTAAATGTGGGCAGAAAGTATATTTTATAATTTATAAATTACTTGACACTAGTTTCTCTGAGTATCCTGCTGCACGCAGGATAAAACATAAAACTAAAACAAAGTAGTTTTAAATTTATAACAAATTTATCATTTTGTTTCCTTTTAAATGTTTTCTGTCAAAAAAAATGCTATTAATATTATAAATATATAAAAACAAGAAAATTTATTTGGCCTATTTTGAATTGAACATACACAAAAAATATCAATTTGTCATTAAAATTAAATTTATAATAAAAGTAGGAATAATGTTGAAACTATTTATTATACACTATATTTACAATATATCTAAAATTAAAGAAGCAGTATTTTTCTCATTTTTGAAAGGGATAGTAATCAAGACCTGAATTATATTTAAATTTGTATGTAAAGCGATTTACTTGAGTTTTACCAATTTCAATCATATTCTGAACTTCTTCCCTATAGGCAGGAGGTTTAAGTTCCTCTTCAAGAGTACATGTGTGTTCAGTATTTTCTTGTACTTTAAACATTCTTTGTCGTATAATATCTACATCTCTGCTATACTCTTCTTTTAATTCGGAAACTGATTTCGTTGCTGAATCTATTTTGAAAATGAAATAATTGGCTTCTCTGTGTACCAATCCGTGAGCACTGGTTTTAAAGGGCATAGCTCTTAAACCTAGATTTTCTATATTCCTTATGATCCCACCTGTGTTAAAGATAACGTGCGATATTCGCTTTAACGTTGTCTTTAATTCAGGTTTTGGCATGGCACGCACCATCATAGCCAATTCGTAAGTGGGCATTTTATTGTTTTATTATATTGATGTAATAAGAGTTATTACAAACACACAAAAATATTTAAAAAAATGTAATGAGATTGACAGCCACAGAAGTGAAATGGTAGTGGACCTAGTGGTACAGCACCACAGAACACATATACCCAAAGCACAGATATTGTAACCATGCTCTTTTGACACTTACCGTAGGTATCATTGAATCAAACAAAAACTGCAGTCGGAGTACAGTACGGTATGGTACATATATAGTACGGTACGGTAAATTAAATACGGTAGCTATCAAATATAATTTAAATTTTAATATTTTTTTGTGCGAAAGTAATTTCGTAATTTCATATACAAATTAACATTGTTTTTACCTTTGAATAGTCTGATTTGATAAAGTGCTAGATCGTTTAATATTAACCCTTTCAGACCAAAGAGTTTTAAGAGGTGCTGCCATCATTTTAACTGTTTAATATAATTTGTTGTGAATCTAAAAAACATATTTTTAAAGAAAGATAATAAAGGTAGTTTTAGTTATTGTGTTTTTTATGGGACACGGCTGTCATTATGGTCGTAAGAGGTAACTTATTGTCATAAAAATCATCTTTATAATTATATGATTTATAAATTAAGTATGGGCTATAATAAAACAAATCGCTATGATTATTACACATATTCTTATTTTTCAACGAAATAATATACTACTTTACCTAAATACTCAAATAGTAAAATTATACTGGTTATGAAAGTCAGCGAAACAAGTTCTTTCATTTGTATAGCAGAGATGAACTTTACAGATCAGCAACTATCATTTGTACGGTTTTCCTTCATAATCTTGGCATAATTTACGCATCTCTTGCGGCTTTATCCATTGCTTGTAATGGTAACTATCGCTTTGTAGATTTTCCTAGGGCACTTACTTTTCAAATAAGAACATAGACATGTTTCATATGTTCTTGGATAGACACAGAGGTGTCTGGTAGTAACGGCGTTGAATAAACTCCACTCCTCCTTTTTGCCTTTTGCCTTGCTGTAGGCTGGTAAAAAGACTTCCTTCCATTTTTTTTTCATTGTAAACCTTTGTATACAATATATGTATACGAGTTATTGACAGCCATATCAAACAAATCAAAGAATAATCGTAGATAATGCTTGATTTTAGATTTCCGATCTAGTTCCTAGCACATTATGTTGCGTCATAAGGTCAATGTCACGCATATTTTTAATGTGATATACTATTACTATAACGTGATATACTATTCTTGGACATTACACATAATTTTTCTCTGCTGACAACAGCTTTACGTCGTTTTACAACGTATGTTTCTTCAGACGATATTTTGTTCTATTATATATCTTTATTTAGTTCTATTATCTGAACTAACTCTATGATTTGAACTAAAGTATTTTTTTGTAGAAACAAATATATCAATAGTACCTTTCTGAATTGATACTCCACATTAGGAAAAACATTTGAAATATATGTTCTCTGACTGCACGTAATCAGGTTGACTGTTGCTTTGTGGAACTATGGTAGGATTTACTGTAGAAGTTGAAAGTTCATGTGATTTGCTTTTTATTTCTACATTTTGCATGCTGTATCATTATTCTCTACATCATATGCGCCTTAGTCATCATTCTGTGTCAATAGTTTTTGATCTTCTTGGTCGAGCAGTAAATTGTCGTCATAGTTATTTTCAAATCTCGTTAAAATATTTGGAATTTCATCTTCCCTGACTTCAAAAATTTCACGTTCCTTGAAAGGAACGGAAATATATTATGAAAAATAAAAATAATTGAGTAGAGAATAATAATTGAGGGAAATAATGATTTTTTTTGCAACAAAAATTATGTACAACATAGCGGCTCCTTCATAGACCATAGGGACAATGTTGTCCCTTTAGGTTTACGACGACTTGTACAAGTACAAAGCATAAAAAATTGTATTTTAAGTGTACAAACTTAATAAATACTTACCACTGAATCAATATTTTAGGTCAATTCAATACTTAAATGTCACTTTTACTCCTTGAAATCCTTTTCTAAGGTATTGGAATTCCGCGCGGAGCAAATGGCCACATTTCAATGATTATAAATTAAAGTGTGATGGTTGGATAGCTAATTAAATAGTCCCCGTAGTCGTGAAAGGGTTAAATAAGCAATTAAAAGTGGTACACATGATAAATTTGAACATTATCTAATTAGCATATTAGTTCTATAAAAAAAATGCGGCCAACTTATCTGATAACATTTTTACGGATTAGTCACATCAATAATTATATTTTTTTAATATTAATGCGCCTTTATAATCGGGCTTGTTTATAAAGTGTAATTGAGTGGTTCATGATTCACTATACAATTTCACTTTAATGTTATATATATAGCAATAAAAAGACAGATGTTCAAATTTATATTCAAAAGCACGAATTTTTTCTTATGAAATACGTTGGTAAGTAGTGTAAATTTATAATACAGTTTTTATTTTGAAGCATATGACTATGTGATAAATAATATAGTGCGTTGTAGTACGGTATATTATTTACCATAAAAATAATTTAAATTATTTTTATTTGTTTTATTAACATTCTTTTTTTTTTTTTTTTTATATATTGAGCTGCACTCATAAAGATGAACATGATGTCCACAACTTGCAAAACTGATATTTTTTATTAATCTGTGCCATTTTTTTTTTGAGTAGGACATGGCTGCGGCGTATGTTATGCTTGTAGGATTGTTTTGGAAACCATTGTAATAACCCTTTATAAATATGGGTTCCTTCACAAAATTTATCTCTGATTTTTGTAAGAATTGGGAAAAATCAGGGCGAGAGCTTTTGTGAGTATTAAGTGAATAGTACTAAATATTGATAACAACATTCTATACCACATGTTGATATCAATTTTGTAAATTTTTGTATTATTACAAATTATATTTTGACATTAATGATTTGTGTATTGTCTCTTAAACTATTTTAAGCACTAATAATTTTATTAATAACATTCGGTTCACTATTTGCTTAAAAGACAATATAATAAGTACTAACTATAGCAGCAGTTTGTTTATTTAAAGTTTATTATAGAAAACCTTGCTTATGTAATAAAATTATACATTTGTTACCATTAAAAATTATTTTAGTAAGATTGCAGTCCCTATTACATTATTTTAGCATAAAATCACTGACACAACACATCAAAGAAGAAGGAAAGACACCCTTATTTTCCAAGTCTGGCAAACTATCTGGGATTTCTCAAAATATATATGACTTATTATTAAGCGGACTTCGAGGATTTTTAAAGAAGGATGCAGTAATTTCAGTGTTGAAAGATATAGCTGTAGGTATATATAATTTAGTTTACTTGAATTTTTATATTAACATATAAACATTATTTTTGTTCTTTTTAAGGTTTTACATGCAGATATACCATCCATATTATTAGATGTAGTATGTATACTTGATGCAGAAACATCAATGGATGTTCAAAGTGAAGAGCGCAATAATTTTTGTTATGTTGTAAGAGAATTAGAATCATTTATTTCTGATAAATTATTGAAGGAACGCTTAGAAATTGATACATTGCAAGATATCGGTACTTTGAAGGACAAACATTTTTACACAAAATTTATTAAAATCAAGACAAAGTTGTAGTAAGTACAATAAAAAAATATTTATTTCTTATGCACAGTATATTAAGTAAGGAGAATACATCGAACTGTAAATGTAATGGCTGTAGGTGTAGATGTAACATTTCTGTTATGTGAGAACAATGGTATACATTGATTTCCCCCTAATGTTAACTTAAACTAATAACCATTACACTGCCAAATGACTATGTACACTGTGCTACAATGGCAATATAAAAATAATTAATGTATAGTGTAATAGAGTACTATTTGTTTATATTATGTTACATGTATTAATGCTTTAAAATTATATTTTAAGAGAAGAAACAACTTAGCATATCATAAATTTATGGTGTGGTAGTGTGGCAATGCAATTGCCTGGGTAGTACTAGGAGCAACCCAAATGTAGGTTTAACTCGGTGTCATCTGGGTGGAAAAATGTTACAGGGACTGCAAAGTTAAAAGTTAAAGTAGATGTTAATTATTCCAATATTTTATTTATAAAAATGATTTTTTTTTTGGGTAGTTTTTAGGTATTTATAGTGTTAAAACTCTCCATTCCTTATTTTCCGTCGAGTTCTGGAGGCATTGTGTGTTGAGTGGAGGAACTCAACGCCGCACTTTGCCTCGATACCAGAGTGAAGAAATGAAAATATAATTGTTAATAAATATTTTACTTGTGTGGGGATTGTATCCACAACCACTCGATTTTACAGTCCTCTACCTTAATCTATTATAATAAGGTCTATCTTAAATCCATTAAACAATGGCATTTTTTTCTAGAGGAAAAGGTTATCTTTAGAATTATATCACTACAAATAATTCTTTTTGATGAAGTCTGTATTGTTAGTGTAAATTGAGGAATAATATCATCATCAGATTCTGATTTTTTTGGTTCAGTGTCAACTGCTATGACTATACTGACTTAAATGATCTTCCTCAACATGCTCTGAGTCTGACAATGTAGAATCAGAGTCAAATTCTTGTAAAATCAACATTAATTGTTCGTATTTCTTATGTCAGTCTACTTTTTTATAAAAACACCTACTAAAAACAAATAATATATATACTAACAATATATTAGCTACTACTATAGTGAACTTCTGAGAAGATTGGCAGTAAACTATGAGCAAAATAATATAGGAAGTGTATCATAGACCTAATCCCCCTGATGACAGATAAAGAAGCCAACCAACACCAAATTCAAAATGACTACAAGTGATTATAGTTTTAGACCGGCCAAACTAGTTCTTTTAGCAAACTATACAGTGATTTCAGTGTTATAACTCTCACTCACACCTACTTTATTGCATACAAGTTAACTCTAAACATATTCCTGGTCATTTTCAGTTACAAACAGCGTAAATTTAATTTGTTTAGAGAAGAAAGTGAAGGGTACTCTAAGCTTATAGTAGAATTAAATCAAGAAATATCTGAAGACATGGAGTGGAAAACTATTCTTGAAATCATCCAATCACTTATAGGTAGGAATAATGTCTTATTGTATATAAAATTTGCTTGGGTTATTTAAATGTAAGAACTATAATTATAACAAATGAAATTAAAAATATTTACAGGTTGTTTCAACTTGGATCCTAATAGGGTTTTGGATATCATATTGGAATCTTTTGAAGCTCGACCGCACTTAGATAAACTATTTATTTCACTAATAAAAAATTATATGGGCAATCCCCAAGTGATATCTGAAGTTTTGGGTTTTAAACTGAGTAATATGGAAGTTTTAGAAAATTATAAGGAACCACCGGCGCTAATGACTGTAATTGCTTTACTTTTACAACACCAAGTAATATCATTAGATGACATCTATCCTTGGGTATGTTATATCAAATAGTTTCAGATAGGTATAGCTGGAAACAGTTAATATCTTATTATTTTATTGTCTTACTCCTGCTCCTGTAAAATGTTTTTTTATGTTTCAAATATATTGTTCTTATCAAGCTAGTGAGTTTTCTATCAAATATGACTCCAAAAAATTCAACTGCTCAATTGGCTAGGCCCAAATAAGAATTGAGCTGAATTGAAATATAATATAAAACCTTTTTGTAGTTACGTCCAGATGACTCAATTATGGCCAAAGAAGCTGACAAAGAGCTTAAAGCTGTACAAGATTATATTCGTAAGATTAACATAGTTTCTACAAAAGGACCTCAGAGTAATGCACCTGCTGAATTTATTGAGGAGAAATCAGATCCTCAGGTAAGATTTTTATTTATGTCCTGTGACCAGATATTATTAAGATTTTTTTTATTTAATATAATAAAATAATCTAGTTGTCTAACGCCCAATATTAATAACCTATCTCCAACGTCAATCTTAGATTGACGTTGGAGATAGGTTATATCAATCTAGAGATTGGATAGATGTATGAAACAATCTAAGATTGACGTTGGAGATAGGTTATTAATATTGGGCGTAAGTCATCTAGTCTAAGAGCATTCTGATTTAAAAATAATATACTTATTAAGTATAGTAATTGTTCTGTAATAATATAATATGACTACAAATATGAAAATAACATTGGTAAACAAATTTAAATTTTACATGAAAGTCCTTGGGGAGTGTAGCACTAAGATAATTTCTTGTAACACATAGGAAAAAATATATATCGGGTTTTTATGTTTTATTGATCATATAAATGAAACTGTATATACAAAAGACTAAAAATTTACTAAATCATAAAAACATATAAGGTAAGTGGTGCGGAATGCAAATTTTGTGGTGTGTTTTAATACTATCAACTAAAAATGAATATGCATTCTATTATTATATTGTTACATTACAATGTATTGCACTAATTATTAGTTTTAATTAAATATTAGTACCTTTTTTGTATTTCTAGGAATATTGGAATAATCAGAAGCTAGTACTCTGTGAAGCACTGTTGAATGTAACAGCGTGGAAGGAATTTGCAGCATTATCTGCTAGATTACCAATTACGAGTATACCACAAAGACCTGCGACGGCTTTGTGCAACATGTTGCATGCGTTGATTGAACCACTTTATAGAGGGTAAGATATGATTTTTTTATTTGTGTTTTAGTATCTGGGTTATATCCTGCATGTAACAGAATATACAGAGTGAACTTAGTGCTAAGAAACTTTTGTTCCCCACACACTGCCCAGTTTTTGAGGCATTGTGTGTAGAGTGGCAGAATATAACGCCGCGCTTCGTCTTGTTTCTAATCTGAGGAAACGAAAATAACTCCTTTTCCAGAGAGGGAATTTAATCAACAATGCAAAAAAGCAAAACCTAAACCTATCTAACTACTCTAAAATAAACTGAAGTTGAGGTTTTTTTTTATTGTATTGTGTTACATTACAATTAAAACACACACAAAACTGTGTGGTTTTACCACACCTTACTACTTACCTTATACAATTTATTTGATATATTCATGTTATTTATATTTACTATAATTTTGATTGAGTGAAATTTATTACTATTTTTAAAATGTAATTATTATTATTGTAGGCAATGTCGTATTGCACCAAGAATATCGGGTAAACCAGTTCCTCCTTTAGAGTCACATTTAGCACCACCTGCATGTAAAACATTCGAGGACATGAAAGAAACTGTTATACCTGCGCTTATACTTCTTGGAGCATCTCTACATTATGATCCCATATTGATGTATAAAGTAAGTATTACTATTTTTTTTACATGAAAATGCACACACAATATTTAATTGATTGGTTTAATTGAAGAGAGCCTCAATAATCTTAGACAATGTTTTTAAGTAATTACTAACAATGCTAAACTTACGTAATTAACTATTATGATATTATTATTTCAATAATTTTCTTTAAATCGCACTTTCGATTTTAATATAACAATTTTAAGTTTTCCTATTTAAAAAACGTAAATACTGAATAGAGATGACAATTGATTTTTTTTTATGTTCAGATAATTCGTATACTAAGGACAGCAAGATCATTAGACACCGATCTCTTGCATCATGAAGCTTTAACTGTGCTTGATACTGCCATACTTCCAGCACTGACCCTAATGGAGGGCAACTGTTGCATGGCTGAGGAAGTATATACTTTACTAAAGTTATATCCCTATCAATGCAGGTACACTATATGTTACTTATAGTCCATTGTTGACTTATTCAATCAAACAAAAAAATCACATAATAATTGAGCAATTGTTTGCAGTGACATATAGAGATATTAAAGATAATTTGTAGCGATTTTAAGAAGAAATTTATTTTTCTAGGTATTGCTTGTATGCTCGGTGGAAAAATGAATCGGGCGAGAAAATACCGTCTCTTATGCGTGTACGCGGAAATGCGCTGCAACGGATAAAACATATTATGAAACGAGTGTCAAAGGAAAACATTAAGCCACAGGGTCGTCTCATTGGAAAACTTTCCCACGCTGCACCTGCGTTTCTATTCGATTATATGCTTTTACAGGTAGTGTATATATGTATGTTAAGTAGTTTCATATAAGAAAATCAATATTATTTGTAACTTTATTAGTGTGACGGATTTCTTGTATCAATCATGAAAAATAAAAAAAAATTGTCAGAGTCAATACTTTAGGTATAGCAAGAAAAATGAATGCACTATGCGTTCTTAGTTATATCTAATCAGAAAAGTATGAGAAAATTATTTACGACTGATTTAATTGGCGATTTAATATGCATATATTATGCTTATACATTGTGTAAAGATAAAGAAAACAAAAATATTGTATAACAGATCCAGAGTTACGACAATTTGATTGGGCCGGTGGTGGAGTCCCTGAAGTACTTGACGTCGCTGTCGCTGGACGTGCTGGGCTACTGCCTGGTGGAGGCGCTGGCGGCGCGGCGCGGCACGGTGGGCGCGGCGCACCCGCCCGCGCTGCAAGCGCTGGCCGCTTTCGCCGCCGCCGCCTTCAAGAAACACAACATTGAGCTCACAGCGCTTTTGCAATTTGTTGCTAATCGCTTGAAAGCGCAGCAAAGGTAATGTTGTGATATTACATTTTGATTATGGCTTTATTAATCTCTTATATAATTTTCATTAACAATTGAAATTAACGTGAAACTATTGATTTCATAAATAATCATACATATATCAATATGTATACATTGATAACGCTACTGTATTTTTGATTATAGCCACGATTTACTCATTTTAAAAGAGATAGTACAAAAAATGGCGGGTATAGAAGCCGCGGAAGAAATGACACCTGAACAATTAGATGCCATGGCTGGTGGAGAATTACTTAAGGGAGAGGTAAATGTTTAAGTAGTAATAGAATATATCACTTAGGCCTTACAAATCTTAAAGACAACTCAACTTTAGTAAATCTATGTTGCATCGTTATATGTTTAAACATGTTGCATTTAAATTTATTTGTGCATGTTTTATTATCTTCTTTATTCAACTACTGCATTGTGTTCTTATCTAGCTGTTTCGCACTCATCCACTTCCACTGGATAGCTAGAACTTGGAAGAGATGTTTATTAGACATAAGTCTCACTTTGGTTGCTAAAACATATGTATAAATTTATTTTAATCACACTTTAAATGTTTAGGCTGGTTACTTTTCCCAAGTTCGCAATACAAGGCGATCTTCAGCGAGATTAAAGGAAGCAATAGTAGGAAACAATTTGGACATTGCACTCTGTATATTGTCTGCGCAACAGAGACATTGCTGTGTTTGGAAAGGTAATCATATTATTTATTTAATAAAAGTAAGTAACCAGTATAACGAAAAAAATACAAGATATTTAGATAGAGTCCAGTGCTGTTATTATGAATTATAGAGTCAATCGTATATATTGAGTCCCAATGTAATCAGAACTATAAGTAGCAGTTTGGTGTAGTGTTGCTATTACAAAAAATACAACCTCTGAAATAAAGCATAAACAAACGTCAACAGTTTGGATGATAATAAGCTATATGACAAAATAACAAAATAGTTTCAGGAACTAAAATACTCAACAACTATATATACAGATGTTTTGAAAACATCGATAATTGCGAATATCGTGCATTGATACCATTGGATCAACGCTAGCATCGATGTCAACATTGATGTTTTTTTTACATCGAACCCCCTAATGCGCATGTTAAATTACTTAATAGAATATGCAGAGGAGTCCCCCCGGGCCGGGGAGCCCCCCGGCTCCCAGCTGAAGGTGGTGGGGCGCCTCGCCGACCAGTGCCAGGACGCGCTCGTGCAGCTGGGCACGTTCCTGGCCTCCTCGCACGCGCCCGACGAGTACGCCGCGAGGCTGCCTCCCCTGCAGGTACATATTTGTATTTTGTTAGATACTATCACATGATGTTAATACTAGGGATAGGAGACCGTAGTGGTGCAGCGGCACAGCGTCTGATTTCTAGTTTTCACTCTGAGGGCTGAATTGCTGAACTGCTGGTAAGGAAACGAAGATCCGCTACTCAACCGGCAATGTCGCGAAAATTAACATAAAATGGGGAATCCTGTTCATCATCATTATCGGCCTGTATTCGTCCTAATGAAGGATATAAGGCTTCTTCAATGAGTCACACCAACACATCAAAATTTAAGTATAAAGTTACTGCATTTAATGTGCGTACTCGTTCGTTCGTGTTGTCGCGTGACGTCACGCAGTAGCTGGCTGACCGCGTCGTATTTACGTGCAAAAATTTTTATCTGTAAAGTGGTTTGCACTTAATATTTAAAGTTTTAGATTTTTGTGTTTTTAATTTCTTCAGAAATGGAATGGAATGGATGAGTCTTGTAAAATGACAGCTAGAAAGCCTACCAAAATGTAGATATTTTTATGGTGCGTGACATTTGTCTGGGAACCGTGATTATGTAGGAATATAAGTGACTAAATAAGTAAACGTCTAACTATTCATTTATATTAGTATTTTAATCAAGTTTTATTAAAAGGAAACTATGTTTTGTCGAGTTTTAAAAGGCAGAAGAAAAAAGCATTTTCCAAGTTCATAATGCTTAACATAAATTTCCAAGAGTATTAAACAATAATGAAGACAGTTTAATTTTTTGGAGCATTTTTAATATTTCATTTCTTTGACTGGGGATCGAATTTATAAACTTTCGCGGTTACAGTCACACGTTTGTATCCCTGCGCCTCGACTTGCCCTTAAAGAATATACACTATTTCTTTACCAATATTTATTTACTATAAAAAAACAATTGAATTTAATGTGAAACAGCGAGAGCTAAACGAGACAATGTATAAAGGTGTTCGTAAGCGCCTACTGGTAAGACGTAGCATGATGTCACACGCTTAGCCAGATTTTGCCGCTGAGGCCGTACTTTAATGTTTAATATCTCAGTCATTTTTGAAGATAGGAAAAAAAATAACACATTCTTTTTGCTCGAGTTACCTACTTTTTATATATGCTAATAATTAAAAACGTTGGTGTGACTCATTGTATGTAACGGGGCTTGATCTTTACCTCGTCACTGCCACTCTATGCTGTATGCGGGATACAGCGTGAAGCTGATTTGATTTGAATTTTTTATCTTTTTGGTATGAAACCAAGTAATTTTTAAATTTTAAGATTACAATTTTCGCTTTTAAGTTAATATTACTATATGTAATTTCAATCAAAATGTATACATTATTAAGTTAATATAAATCATTAAAAACAAAGCAGACATTGATTTTCATTCATCATTGATCAGCCTAAAACCTTAGGTGGTATATATAAAGTGCTAATGAATTAAATTTGATTTTATTTTGCAGGAATTGTTGCGCGATTATCACGTTGACGCTGATGTAGCATTTTTCTTACATCGTCCAGTTTTAGCTCAAAAAATTGCAGCTAAGGTAGAAGCTTTGAAAAAAAGTTCGGAAAGCAAAAGCGATTCGTTAGAGAAAAGTATTGAAAGGTATAATATAGCTTCTAAAGAGGCACTAGAGCCAGTTGTGACGTCAATAACACCTCTGCTACCTGCACGAGTGTGGGAAGATATTTCACCAGAATTTTATGTTACATTTTGGTAATTATTGGTTATTTTTTTATTAATTATACGATTTTTTTGAGATTCGATGTAATGATGACTATAATTATTAGGTCACTATCAATGTACGATCTTCGAGTGCCAGTCGAAAGTTACGAAAGAGAAATGGATCGCTTGAAGACCGCTGCCGCCAACGCCATCAAGGACTCGTCGCAAGGAACGAAGGGCAAGAAGGAGCAGGAGCGGTTCAACACGCTGATCGACAAGCTGGCGGAGGAGCGGCGGCGCCAGGCGGAGCACGTGGCGCGGGTGCGCGCGCGCCTGCAGCGCGAGAGCGGCGGCTGGTTCCCGGCGCGCGCCGCCAAGTCGGCCAAGAACGAGACCGTGACGCGCCTCATGCAGCTGTGCCTGTTCCCGCGCTGCGTGTTCACGGCGCCCGACGCGCTGTACTGCGCCGAGTTCGTGCACGCCGTGCACGCGCTCAAGACGCCCAACTTCTCCACGCTGCTGTGCTACGACCGCCTGTTCTGCGACATCACGTACTCCGTCATGTCGTGCTCGGAGGGCGAGGCGGCGCGCTACGGCCAGTTCCTGTGCCGCGTGCTGCGCACGGCCATGCGCTGGCACGCCGACCGCGCCGCCTTCCACGCCGAGTGCGCGCACTACCCCGGCTTCGTCACCAAGTACCGCGTGTCCAACCAGTTCACCGAGGCCAACGACCACGTCGGCTACGAGAACTACAGGTACCGCTACCTACTGATACTTTACTTGAAAATACTAACTTGCCAAAATAATTTGTAAGATGTGTATAACAATTTCGACGTAACTCAATAAGAACATACAGCTTGATTGGTTAAACCGATTTAACGGTTTTCAAAAAGCGCGGGTTTAAAATTAAAATTTTATGTGTCCAAATATTTTTTGTTCCTGAATAATAGATCCGGCAAATACTAATTTCACGTATCGAGATAATTATAATTTAATAAAATTGTAATTTATATTGTTATGACATTCAGGCACGTGTGTCACAAGTGGCACTACAAGATCACAAAAGCGATGGTGGTGTGTTTGGACTCTGGTGACTACGTGCAAATCCGCAACGCCCTCATAGTGCTCATACGCATCCTTCCCCACTTCCCGGTGCTAGCGAAACTTGCGCAAATTGTCGAGAAGAAAGTTGAAAAGGTGAGTAGAAATTTCTGTGTAGTATGAATTCTGAATTCAAGATATTGTGTGGCTCAAGATCAACTCATCGCATCGTTGTCCTACCAATAAAAACAATTCAGTGGGGATTGAACCCATAACCATCGCGTTTAAAGTGAGACGTCACAATGCTCTCACATTTAAATGCAATTTCATTATAATTTAGGTATGATTTTTGTACAATATGGCACTGTGCTGGATTTAGTAATAAAGGTAGTTGGTACAAAACGAGAAACAAACGGCGCCGACGCAGGTCTAATCTCAACTGTCCTGTCCTGTATATTTATTACTTACATCTACCCTCAAACTAAAACTTGTATGATACTGAGAATGAACAATAAAGTATATTTGTAACCCTGTCATCTTCCCTCACTATGAACTTTTGGTTTTAAGTCAAGGCATGAAACCTGTATTTCGATAATCATTTAAAACAAAAATTTTGAAGAAAAATTATTAACAATATAAATCTATCTTTGCCTGTTCTCGAAAAACAAATATATAATATATATACAAAATATATAAAAAAATCTAAAAACATTAGGATTTTTTATTGTTATCAGTTTTTTTTATTGTTATTGAGATTGTTCACCTTCTTTAAAACTCTTTAAGACCTTTTGTTACCGGAATATCGTTTTCATTAGGATTCATTAGGCATGTTGGCTTTTACAGACACTTCCCACTGGCCTTATTTTAGTTATCAATAAACTAAAAATTATAAAACACGTGCATATAAAAGTTAGGTATACTATAATATTGTTAGTATATTATTTTGGTAATAATGAAGCAACTGTCCTATAGGTTAAGGAAGAAGAAAAACTGCAAAGGCAAGATTTATATGTCTTGGCAACAGGATATAGCGGTCAGCTGCGTCACAAAGTGCCGCACATGATGGAAGAGAGTGACTTCCATCAGGTGAGTTTATATTTGAAATATGTGTAAGTACATAGAGTGAGCCAGATTGGTCTATTGAAGTATTTGTCCTTTGCATTGGTTTGTTGTGTTTTGCAATGTTAGCTAGTTTTGTGATTAATTTAGAGTAAAGCTATAATTAACAGATTGACAATACTTAAAAAAATTGAATGGATTATAGTATTCGAATTATTATTTTTATTGTCATATTTAATATTTTACTCTTTATGGGAAAAAAGTTAGCTTGAGAGGTCAGTTAAAAAAAACAGTAAGTAAGTTGTAAACAAAGTCAATTGATCTATGGAATATTTCTTCATAGGTTATTTTTGTACTAGGTAAATGAAATGTTGCGTTGTTCCAAGACCGACAGATGTCATTATATCGGTGCACTGTGGCGTAAAATTTTATCTTCAAAATCATGTCAATTTCGAAAATGTTAAATTTTATTATATTTTTATGGCATATGTAAGCTGAATAAAAAAGTTGTATTTTTATAGAGTTTTATTAGAAGCTTATTGAACTCAGGTACTTTTCATTATTAATTAAAAAAAAAACAGCTTAACGCTGTATCCCGCACATAGCAGGGTAGGCAGAGGGAACCTAGTGTTAAGACACTCCGTTCCCTACTTTCTGTCGAATACTGGAGGGTGTTGCCTCGACGCCTGAGCGACGAAATGAAAATATAAAGGTGTATAAATATTTCATTTTCTCGAGTGGAGATTGAACCTATAACCAGTCGGCTTACAGGCCTGCGCCACGACTGGCCTCAATTAATTATAGTGTTACGTATAGACTATGACAGAAATTCCGACATAAATATCAGACATTAATGTATGTACTGTTTATACATGTCCGGATTTCTTGCGTCTGAGTGGTGTCAGTTTGTAAGTGTACAGAAATTGTGTTGGAGCTGTTCAAAAACTTTTCAAGTATACTAAGACACTTGAACACAAATTATTTACACAGCAGCCGAATCGATACTAATTGACTCGTATATGTAGATGGTGAACCTGCAGACGGCGTCGCCGGCCAAGCCCGCGCCCGACGCGCCGTCGCCGCCGCACGCGCCCGCACCCGGTACTTCATTATTCATTGAGAACCTGACAACCTAGTGTTTAAACACTCCATTCACACTCACGCTGAATTGAGGTATTGCTTGCTAAGTGACGGAACTCAACCTCGCGCCTCGTTACCAAAGGGAGGAAATGAAAATATTAAATGTTTCATTTCTTTTAGTGGGAATCGAACCCGCAACCTGTCGCGTTCAAACTCTTGCCACTGCGCCCCGACTGCCCATTCATTAGATTTCAGGCCTTAATATTTTTCTTTTGTTTTTTTTTAATTCTAACAGATACGGAAAAAAGAGAATCGAGAACTAGCGATAGGCGCCGCGACGATTCAGACCGAGAGAAGGAGCCTAAACGCGAATCACGATCGTAAGTAAAAAAAAATTAAAACTATTTAAAAACTGCAAAGTTATGGATGTGTTGTTTGACAAGCATGAGCGCGGCTTTGAGTCAATTCTTCTATTAATTTTAATGAATACTACGTAGAAACGAAGTAATTTATTGTTATCTGAATAGGTCTGCAAAGGAAAGAAATAAAGAAGAAATAAGAAGCAAAGACCGGTCACCGCGAGAGCGATCGCATAGAGTGAGAGCATTTTACTAATTTACATACAACTCAATTAATCATTAATTTACAGGCAATGCATATATATTTAAACACGTATATATTTGAATTTTGAGTTTTTTCATTGAGTTGTACGTATGTATATACGTATAAATTTTAAAACCATAATCCCTTATTTATTATATTTACCTTCTTACTGTATCCCATATACGAAAGAGTCGGGAGACCTAGTGTTCTCTCTTTTCCCTCAAATTTCCATTTTTTCCCGAGTGGGAATCAAAACTACAATCGTCGCGTTTCCAGTTACATGCTAGGCTATGACAACCTTAATTGTTATTATAATGGGAGGTTTGTATGTTGTGTCGACGTAAGGATACTTAATTCATGTGTTATAGGAGGAGCGTTATTTGGAGACAGTGTCCCCACCTCATGATCACCGTCATCCATCAGATGACATAGATCGTGGTAAGAATTCTCTCTCTTTTGTTTTGTTATATTTCATTCATACAATAAACGTATTTTGTTACAACGAAATATTGGCTTATTAGTACCAGTTAAATAAACCTTATTCTAAGTATTTTTTACAATATCCTGTATAAGTATATATTTAATAGTTAAGTGAATCCATTTCCCTCCTCTCTTGCAAGACCATGCGCCATATGTCGAATTGAGGAAAGTGGAGAAATGAGTGTCTTAATGTTAAGTTATTTCGCCTACTACAGGGAATACGGGACGAACCGTGAAACAATAAGTAAAAGTTGAGTTCAATAACCTGTACCTGTATATTATACTTATCTGTTTATTTTTATAAATAATGAATCTGAAATATTTTAAGCATATCACATATCTTTAATTGTATTTCAATGTCAGAATTAGGACTAATACATTCTTATATATGTATAACATATTGTATTGTCACGTTCTCTGGGTATATCATATAAATCAATATCTATATATAATTTACTATAGATATTAATTAATTTCAGATGTGAAACGTCGTAAAGTAGAAAGCAGCGGCAACGGCAAGGTGAGTATCGTTATATATAAGTGTCACATCTCTCCGGCGCCGGACTGCGCTCACTGGACACACTGGCTCAGTGAATAGACTGTGACTATGGACAAAGTGATTAAACATGTGATTTATGTTCAAACAAATAAATGTAAGTAAATGTTGTGTGAACCACTATATAAAGAAAGAGACTGCAATTTAATAAAATTAATTAAAATTAAATAAAAAGCAAGAGGAGTCACGCGAAAAGGAAGTCGAAAAAGAGTCATTTGCCAACAATTTGTCCACTGCAGAAACTGAAAGAAATGTATTGAAAAGGCACTACTGTTTCCGAATGAGATAAAGAAAAGCTTGAAAGGAAGATAAACTATGTTCAGAAAAGTATATTAAAAAAAAACTGATATAGAAGATAATTTTTCATTCATCTAAAAAATACTTCAAATATAAAATCCAGACCGTAAAAACAAAATTGTTGAAAAGAAAAGGAGAGAAAAAACTAAAATAATTCCAAATAAATTCAAGATCACCAAAAAATATCAAATACAATTTTTCATTAAAATTTTAAATCTTCGACGTAGAATGTAAAATGTATAAAGAAACTCGTGCGAAAACGTGTCGTAAGTTCAGTCAGCCCAGGCCAGTCGAGCACCGGTAAGGTTTTGCAATATATTAAATGCTAGAGAGACAAAAGGTATATTTTATTAAGGCAATTGACAAGATGGGGAAAGAAAAAACGAGCGATACATGAAATTTTCTCGGAAACTCAGGGGTCCTGTTGATGCAAGTTCATTTCCATTATGGAACACCGTATGATGGCGTCTTCGGCAGAAGAAATGAAGAAACAACAACATTTATAAGTATCCAAGAGAAATTGCAGTCCTTCTTGCAAATTTTTGACTTCATTATCATCAAGACATATTGGGACTTCGTTAACAACAAGACAGCCAGATAAAAATATAAAAACAGCTTTATTATGGAAATCATAAAATCTAATTTTATTCAAACTTAAATATTTTACAACGATCCAACAAAAAAAGTAAATTTAAGCAACATAAACTCACACGACTGAGATTTTGAAGAATTTAGCAGATATGAAGAATTAATTTTGAAGAGCAATACAATTCGCTATCGTCTTACTAACTACATCAATAAATCAAATACCGTGAAGCCACCGCTACTGCCCTTCGTTCAAAAATCCATCAATCACAAAAGAAATTAACTAAATCATCGGCTGGAGAGGAAGAAAGAAGAGAGAGAGATCTGATACAATATTAAATTAAATCTGGAGCACTTCGTCCTGAAACTATTTTGTAGACGAGTCCTACAAATTATGCTACCTGTTACGAAGACACGTGATCAAATAACTAGAACTCACATTGGAATGAAACTGAACACCTGCAAAAAAACGTTACTGATGCTAAATATTGACTTAATATAATATATCTTTTGTCTCTCAGCTTATTTTAGTTGAAATTTAGTTTTTTTTTGCAAAAATACCCATTTAATTTAGTGGATATTAAATTAATATATATTTTCTGGATGAGCAGGGTAGTAAAGATATAGAAGAAAGGTCACCAGAGAAGGAAAAGAGAAAGGCTAAATTGAGAGGTGACGAAAGGAAAGAGCGTCGGAAACGGGTAAGTGTTCATCGAATATTTAATACATTTTATTACATCGTAATAAGTCCTGGGACAGACTATCGAAATTATATTAATGTTTTAATTTTTAAATATTCCTTTTTATGCACTAACATCAAATCAAACATCGTTACGTGCGATAAAGTAGTTCCAAATTTTATTTAAATTTGATGACATGCTTTTAGAAAGAAATGTCCTAGACTTCAAAATAAGTTCTAATTTTTTTCTTTCTCTTTTCCCCATCAGCTATTTACTTATTTACTCAATATAATATTGAGTCATTAATTAGATCCCAAAAAACTTACGTCATAATTTTCCCAACTGACTTACATCGGACAGCTTAATTGTTTTTGTCTTACATAACATGCAAAAAATATTATGTTTGAAAAGTACATTAGATAATAGAAGTGGATTTGAAATTCCTAACGATATTCCTGACCAGAGTCCAGAGACTTACTAAATGATGTATGACTCTCTTTTCTTAGATAATATGAATCTCTTTTGTGTGTAGATTTCCGCAGCATGGTACAAATACCATAGATAAAAGTGGGTACATGTCAATTGTGAGCATTTTTTTAATATTATATAGTTATAAATATAGAGACTTACAAAGATTACAAAAATTATTAATATTTTTACTTTGACTGTATTTTTTTTTGGGAGAAACAAGTTAACCCAAAGTAAATTGTCTTTTTCGCATCAGGACCGAGCTGATGAATCAACTATACTAGAACAAAAGCGGCGTCGCGAGGAACAAAAAGGTATAAACGTATAGCTTTTGCCTTTTCATATTTCCCGGTCATATTTGATAGCTTTTGCAAAAATGCTTAGTTTTGAATTTACTCAAGTGTTTTGGAGCAAAAACTAAAATTCAAGGATCTCGCTTAATATTTTTTTCGTAAAATAAATCCTAATGAAAATAGACTAATTTGCATCATTACAAAATATTATTATTGGTATCATTTTCAGCAGTCACTAAAATGAGCAGTCATCAGAACGGCTCTCAAGAAGATCATCACTATGAAAAATATCACAAAAGGGTAATTAGTTACTATACAATATTACGTATTCATTTAAAACATTAATTATAATATGAAATTTATCTTTCTTATATTTTCTATATTGAAATTTGAAATCTTATTGTGCAGGAAAAATCGCCGTTTCGAGATCGCTCACACGAAGAACCGAGAGACAAACAATATCCTTTTTAAATAAATATATTATATTGACAAAATATCACATGTTTGATAAAATTAAGTAAAAAAAATCTTTAATCTAAAAACTTATTGTCAAAAAACTTCTTTTTTGACTTTTCGCTGGAATCCGATACATCGCGCGTTGAGAAGTGGAATTTAATTTCGCGATTGATCTTGCCAATTTATATATAACTTACCGCATGGGTATCGAACTCACAAGCACCGCGTTTTCAGTCAGACGCTGTACCTCTCACTGCGATACTCCATCCTCGAAAATTATAATTCATCTTCAAATATAACCGCCATAATCGACTTTTGCCACGATGACGTTTATACTTTTTGATTTTACTCAACAATTTGATTGGACTACAAAACCCAATTTATGATATGATTGCATCTCTTATTTTCATCTTCAGATTTTTGCATAAATCAAAAACAATTCATATGTATAGATAATTGAAAAGAACACTTTTATTTTTTCTGTTTCCTTAACCTCCCATTACTAGGCGGTCGAACGAATCGAAGATAAGAAGATAAGAAGTATTCCGAAGAAAATAGTGTGAAAAGTAATAAAAAAAAAAACTCTTAATGAAATAATTAACGTCTCATCGAGATTTGACAAACAGTATGTTTTACTATACTGTAATAAACTATCATAAAAATGAATTAGTTTTACTTATATGTACATACATATATGCTTTGACAATAAGCATGCCGTCGTGTTCCTACTACCTGATAGTAATTGATTACTGCTTAAAACTCGAAATCATCGCTGTCTTAATTGCTATCTCAAGTGTCCTCTGTGATTATCCTCAATTTACAACAATAGATTTCATGAGATTATTATCTTCAACTTGTAATGGTTTCATAAATATTTAATAAAGGCAATGAGAAAGTAAGGAAACGTTAAGTTTTCTTGATGAAATAAATAATGTAATTATTTTTTTCTTGTTTAATAGATTAACTTTTATTTTATGCAAATTCTTATAAAAAAAAACCAGCTTCAAGGTGTATCCCGCACACATCAGAGTAGGTAAAGGGCACCTAGTGTTGAGTTCCCCACTTACCGTCGAATTGGAAGCATTGCGTCTTGAGTGGCGGAACTCAACGCCGCGCTTTTCCTCTGTACCAGAGCGAAGAAATAAAAATATTAAATATTTCATTTTCTCGAATGGGGATCGAACCCACAACCAGTCGCGTTTTTAGTCATATTTTGTGCCCCTGCGCCTCGACTGGCCAAATACAAATAATTAAATATCTAATTATGAGGCCGGTCGTGGCGCAGCGGCACGAGGTGTGACTGCAAAACCGACTGGTTGTGGGTTCGATCCCCACTCGAGGAGATGAAATATTTACTTAAATTTATATTTCCATTTCTTCGCTCTGGTGTCGAAGTTAAGCGCGGCGTTGAATTCTGCCACTCAACACGCAATGCCTCCAGAATTCGGCAGAAAGTGGGGAACGGAGTGTCTTAACACTAGGTTCCCTCTGCCTACCCTGCTGTGTGCGGGATACAGCGTGAAATTATTTTTTTTTTTTTTTTTAATTTCTAAAAAAAAAATTAAAATATGTAAAATAGCTTTTTTGTAATAATCGCTGCAACGTCTCGATTATGATATGTCGATCGTGCCATAAATCACTTAGCGACGGACGTTGATGTCATAGAAATCAAAATATAAGTGTTCGGCATTTATATTTTGATGTCTCTGAAATTTCTCTTCTTTTCTCTTTAATTCCTACTTATATTTCCATAAACTTCAATAAAAAAATTGAATGAAGAATCTACGATGGGCTAAGTCAATTACAACTACAAAGACGTATTTAAAAGACCAGATTAACAATTAAAATGGAACATCCTATCTTCTAGTTACTAGTTCCTAACATATGTTTTAGCTATCTCTTGTAAATTTTGGAGCTAAATATTACATGCAATATTAATTTATATATAATATAAATGTAGCGGTTTTATGAAATCTGTTTATCGGTAAATTTATCTTTCGTTTTGTGTCTTATACTTTATTTTTTTTAGCTTCACGTTATATCCTGCATATAGCAGGGTAAACAGAGGAAACCTGGGAACTTAGTGATAAGACACTACGTCCTGCTGGTGCCTTGAGGCATTGCGTGTTGAGTGATGGATCTCAACGCTGCACTTTGCCTTGTTACCAGAGCGAAAAAATATGAACTAACTCATTCCCTCCCGTGGTAATCGAACTCACAATGTTTCCTCCCAGAAAAAAGTACGGCGAATACAAAACACAAAGGAACACAATTTTATAAGCAAACATTGAACATTAAGGGATGGTGGAATTTATGATAAACGAAATCACACAGCGAAAAAATTTACATACGACAATTAAAAAGCATAGTTACAGAATTTTTATCGAAGCCATATGGCACTGAGTTATCCCTGATACAAATTTTATTAAGGTGTACTTGTTTATAGTAAATAAGCCTAAGCCCTTGATTATTTTTATAATCTACTATCGTTGATCTAGCACGATATAAAAAAATTGAGGCTTTATTTCTATCTGATATTTTAGTGACTAAATCCTCATAAGATTTTATAAACTCATAGATTGCAGTAATTTTATAATACATCCAAACGAATGTTTATGAAAGAAATGTTGGGCCATATTAATATTATCTTTTAGTACAAAAGTTAGTGATTTAATTTAAATAATACTAGATTCGCTGGGTATCCAAGTAATAAGACCGATTAACCTGTCCTATATATAACACGTGCACAAAGATTCTTTAACATTTTTTTTATTTACATAGTATTTGTTAATATAGATCATTTCAATATATTTGTATTTTGCGCACATGTTTTAGCTTATACAATATATACATTGTTAGACAGCTACTATTATTATATTTTTTTTACACAACAAATAACGCTTTCTGTAAAATGGAACGTATATAACCTAAAGCTGTATTATAATTTTAACTCAATAACTAAATGATTGTTTTTTAAAATTGCCATACAGTAATTTTGTCGTTCATGTGAATTTTAACAAAATAATAACTAATTATTGTTATTAATAATTATAAAATATTAATCTTTGTAAAAACAAGATCAGGTATCATATTCGACAAGTCATTACAAAAACGATATTTTATTTTTGTGTATCTACGTTTAAAGGTACTATGAGGAAAAGCTAAATAAACCTAGTAGTCTTCTGTTAAATTTGCGTTAAATATTCTTTTCAGTGTTTTTGGCTTAACTAATTAAGAATAAAATTTTAAGGACTACGTAAAATATGAAATAAAATTATAAATAAAAATATCATATATCCTCTAACGTCATATCAAAGTATAAGTAAAATATATATATTTTTTATATTTTCCTAAAATGTAAGTCATTAAAATAAAATTACAGTACGTAGTTTTTTTCATTTAACTGAAATAATAATATTATTAACTAGTTACATGTAAAAAATATCTATTTTTACTTTTAAAATTTCTCAGCTGTTGAAGTTATTCAATTGATATTTTTTGTGTATGGCTCTATAGTCTATGATTTTATTAGTATATCTGTAATGTATGATTGGAAAGTGGTTGTCACAAATATAAATTGTACTATCTGTGCAATCCGAAAAATCCAGAATTAACGTTAAATAGTTTATAATTCTCACAATATAATGTTTTTAATAAATGTGAATACAAGATTTGGGCAAATATTGTAAAAGTTATGTTATATTTCTGCTCCAAAGGAAGATGAAAGCGGATTAATTTAGTGACGTCGTTGTGGGTGTTTATGAAATTTTGCAGCCATTTTGCTAAGAGGCCACGTGACCTCCGTATTTACTTAGTATAAAATGAATTTATTAGCGTTATAGTTACTTATAATACGTAAGGTACGTGTTATTTACTTTCTATATAGTGTTTTGTTATCACGATACTCAAATTTTTACAACAAACATTTATTATAAATCATTAAATATGAGTAGTTTGGTAAATTTAACGTTTAATTTTGATTAGTGTTTCATACGGTGTCTACTACATATGTATAAATTCAGTGTAAAACGTGTAATAAGAAATTTTAAAACGTACGGAACGATTAAAATGAATATATTTTAACAATAATATTGTACGTAATGTGATAACATTTATAAAATGTTGCCAGAACGAGGAATGTTATTCTTACTTAAAACTACTAAGAGTTTTGGTAGTTTTTCTTTATGCTATAGCAACACTTAAAACAACAGTAACATTTGTTACGATGTTACGATACTATACGTTGTTACATCTCATTCTCATATTTTATAGTTTGAGGGTATGAAATAGCGATGGTATATATAGTTAAGCGTAATAAATATGTGTGATGTATTTTATTACTAACAGTTTTATATATATTTAAAATATTCTTACACTCTTTTTGTATACTGTAAATTCATAAACTATAAAATGTTTGCAATATATTAAGATTTGAAAACAAATTTTGGCTTATCGGGCCATAGGGCGTGAATTATAATATCTATTAATCTGTATTAATAGTTTAAGAGGTTATAACGTGCATTTATATGTTATAATATTTAGTACACAATGATATTGTCTCGCTTAATTGCAATCAAGATATAAAAAAATAGTAGACATTCTCAGATGAAAACGTTTTTGAAACATTGATGTGATTAAACTAGTTACTACCTTAATGCTTAATGCTTAATATAAAACATTTAGTGTTTTATTTTCTTTATTATTTTTTTTTCTTTGTATTTAGTAATTATTGGTTAGAAAATTTTGTCAATTTTAGTTCACTTATACGATTTGTAATATTTGAATCTTGATTTTATTTGTTACAGTTTTTAATATTGACAATGGAGACTGAAAACAAAGTATTCGTGTCAAATATAATCCGTTCGAAAAATACCTTAAAAAATAACCTTAAAGACATTTCTAATATTGTACCTGCTGTACCAATTAAAAAAACATTAATTAATACTACTATAAATAATTGCAATTTTGTACCTAGAAGTGATAAGCAGTATGTGCCAAAGAAAAGAATTACTACAAAAGTAAAAACAGTTAAAGATATTAGAAAAGTACTTGAATCTGATGTTTACACTTACTTGCCGGCTGATTTAGAGCGGCAAAAATCCTTACTTTTGCGTAAGATAAGAGTTGGTACCACAAAGGACGAAACGACAAAAGAACTCGCTAAAAGTATATTAGAGGCACCTGCCCCTATTTCAAGGTCTTCATGGCAAATGATAATGAATATCAATCCCGAACAATATACGTTTTCTTCACAATATGTTCTTTGGAATAACAAGTCCATTCAAGTGAACGGAAGTAAAGGTGGAAAAAATAAATTTATTTGCAAACACGATATTGCCAAAGTAAAATGTAATACAAGTCAAACTATGATAAAATCAGAAATTTTGCCTAGAAAAAGAAGCCTTCTGCAAAATTCCTTAGATGTTAATTTTAAACCTGGGCCGTTATCAAAGAAAAAGCGCCTAGATACTTCATACCAAAAGTACCAGTTTGGTGATATGAATTTAGTTACTTTACCTAAACCGGGTCTTGATATTCAACCATCGTTTGGAAAACCACTGGCTCCTGCAATTAATACCTTTATACATCATGCGTTTTTATTGCCTGCTGAAGGCATAATATCAAAAAATTGGGCTGATTTTTCAGTTTCAGTTGTAGGTACCTTAAAAAATGGTACCCCTGTTCAAGTTACAGAAAATTGTAATATCTCTTTCGATCTTGACTATAAATGCTTTCAACGTAGAATTCTTATGCGTCAGGATAGTGATAAAGAACAGCAAATTAAATTGAATACTGATGAATATCATGACACAGAAGACGAATTAATGGTTAAATCAGAGGTCTGTACTATCCTGAATAGAATTTTAGATTCAGTAGAAATTAGTTTAAAACAAGAAGATATGTATTCAGGGTCAGATGATCCTAGAGATGTAGCTGATCTGAATAATACTTGTAACGGGAGCAGTATAAATCAAATAAGGGATAAAGGTAAACGTAAATTTGGAGAACTGGATAGGCTTGATGTGACTGTTATTACAATCGAGGAGTCGTCTAATACTAAAAACAGTTTAACTTGTTTAAATGCTCATTGCCGCCTAGGATGTGTCTGCGATTCGTTAAAATCTTCATATATATTTAAAAGACACTGTGGCAAAATAGAATGCATGTTTAAATGCAAATGTGACTTTTCAAGGTACAAAATTACTGATTCATTTGATGATTGCTCTGATATAATACCAGACTTAATTAATTTCGACAAGAAATTAGGACAAACGTTGGCAAAAGAGGAACACAAATTTCACCAGACTGTTATAGTTACTAATGAAAAAAGTATTTTATTAAAATCACAACGGCGTAACTGGAAAACGTCAAAAAAATATGCCGAGTTTTATAGTAATATGCAACTAAGGGCTATTGATCGCAACAAACAAAATTTATCAGTGGTGTGCAAAAAATTAGACTTAAAAAATATTGAACCTTGGTGTATGGTTCACAATTTGTACAAGTGTTTTTGTAAGGGCAGGTTTACAGAATTGTATTATTCAGGTGCTCTTAATGTACCAAATATAATGAATGTTTCAAACGTTATAGATAAAAGTGAAAAAAATATTGAAAGTATAAACTTAAGTAACACAACACCAATAAATAGTATAAAAGCAAGCTTAAGAGCTAGGCCAGAGCCATGTACTGCTCGAGACAACAAAGAAATATCAATGTCGCATACAGTGTCGCTGCCATTGGAATATACATCTTCGGAACTCTATGAATCGCTTAAGTGTGCTAGAACGTTGTGTTATGAAGGGAGAAAGTACAGTGAAAAGTATTATCAGGCTACAAATCAAAAGATTTTAGATATGGAAAGAAATGACAAAAAATTACATAAAAAGATGATTTTTTTGATGAAAAAATGCAATGCGTCTTATCCTGATGGCGAAGATTCACGAAGTGTTGATTATGTAAATGCACCGCCAAGTTTAAATGATTTATTAAATAGCGTAATTAGTCAGAACTCACAAGGATTGACAGAGGATATTGGTAAACCATTAGAAAAAATAGCACCCAATATGAAACGAATACCAAATAAGGAATCATTAGTTTCATGGCTTGAGTCTAATTATAAATTTTATAAAGATCAAACAGTTGTTGATCCGATCAAAACTGGTCTACATCCTCCCAAATATGGTAAAATTGCGTTATATCCTTGGAATTTTATACTTAGTAGGTATAGAGATAGAAAAAACCTATTTCTTATATCTAAACAAAAGCCTTTTCGTATTTTTATGGCAGTAAATAAAAGAAATGCTTATTTTAATAATTGCATTGACATAAGCGATATTGCTTTGTCTGATCTAGATAAATACCCTGATACAATTAAAAATTTACTTACAAACGCTACGGAAGCAAAAGATAATTTTTATATATTATATGGATTATCATTTTGTTGGGAGCTTATTGGTTCCGTAACAAAAGTAAATGAAAATATAAAAGAAAAGGAAAATACAATAGATTCCAAAAAAGCAAACAAAATATTCAACGAATTAGAAGACGTGGAGAATATGTCCAATGCTCAAGAAATATCTGAAAGTAATAATATATCGGATTCTGATTGTGTCATTGTACCTGCTGCTAATAAAAAAAGACACGAAAGTGAATTCATACAATTTACTAATGAAGAACCAGAAATGAGTTCTAATCAATCTAAATGGTTTTTAATGACGATAGAAAATGATTTTTCGGAAATTCAATTTTTCAAGAAAGGTTTTTTTGTTAAATACGAAAATCTTATTAAAGCAACGACTGTTGCTAAGCGATTAGGTAAAACTGTTAGACTTTCATCACAACAATGTAATACTAACAATCCTCAATTTGGAATCTATGCCATACCCAGTACTCAAAATAATTATGTTTTTATTGGCCCATATGAAAAAGATGATTCCTTAGGTATAGAAACTGTAAAAACAAAGGATGACAAGAAAAAAGCGCAATGTACACGAGGCACATGGATAACAACCAATAAAATTGATAATTTTAAAGTTATTGATAATCCATTATTATATATACCATCTTCTAAAGTAAATGATGAAAAGATGATGATAGCCTTTGACAGTAATCCCAAAACAATATGTGAAACTCGTAAAGCCAGCCCTAGTGAATTAACTGTTAATAGTTTAGATGACAAATATACGCAACCAAATGTATCAACAGAAAAATCGCCCAGATTGTTAAAGCCTATAAGAATACGAAAATCTAATAATTTTCGGTTGGGTATCATAAAACAACCTTTGGTAATGAAGAAATCGTTGATTATTAACAAAAGCGACTCAAATCAGAGCGTCCAGAAATATAGCAAAATAAAAAGTCTATCACAAATTTGCAAAACTGTGATTATGCCTAAAAAAATCGCACAAGAAATTGCGTCCCAAAACAAAGCTTGTAATATTGCTATCGCATCTGCAACTCAAAGAAGAAAACACGAGAGAGGTATGTTTATTTTGAAACCAGAAGAAATAAACAAAAGATCTTTAGAAAACGGATTATCATCTATTTCACAACCAGGATTTGAGGATGAAACAAATTGCGAAAGTACTATGGATATTGAAAATTTTCTTTCAAAAACTGATATTTACGTTCCACCCAAGACCGACGTTTTCGTTATATCCGATGATGAAGATGATAGGGAAATAAATACCAAATCCTGGAAGGAAGTGTGGATTGTTTCCAAAAATATTCCAAATCTTGGATCGATTCCGGGAAGACAGAATGCAAACAATCAGCTAAGCTTTGAATTTCCAGGTTTTACATATACAGACTTTTATGCTAAAGAAGAAGCTTTTAATAAAATTAATCAGTAAGTTTTATAAGGATTTTAAATAATATATAAGTACTTTTCTTTTTATTTACACTACTTTTAATATTAATCAATTTTTCAGAGTGTTAGCAAGAAAAGTTTATGTACCAAAATATATTTGTATACAATGGGATGTCGTTGAATCTACATCTGACGCAAAAATTGGCAAAAAATTGCTGTCTAAAAATTTGAATTCTGAATATGTAAGTATTAAACAGGGTTTTATGTGACAGTAAATTTTCATACCAAGGGCTGAGCGAACTATAAATAGTACCTTTTTTTGGGTACCTAATGTTAAGATTCCTTCTCTATTAGTAAACTTCCGTTTCCCTCTTTCCTCTGAATTCCAGTCATTGCGTGTTGACTGGCGGAACTTAACGCCGCGCTTTGCCTCGTTTTCGAAGCGAAGAAATGAAAATGTTAAATATTTCTTTTCCCTGAGTGGGTATGAAACCTGTCGTATTTACAGAGGCACAACCTGTGCCACGACTGGCCTCAAATATATAAATATTGAGAAGCTACGTATAATTTTGTTATTGATATAATTTATATCATTTATCAAACTAGCTGGTCTGGCTATTGTGCTTGATGATAAGTAACCATTGGGCACTTTAATAATGTAAAGATAATCTACGTATCATCAAACGTCATCGTTAACATTAATATTAGATACATTATTATATAAAAGAACGGCTGCGAGGCGAGAATTTATAACTGCAACACAGTCTTATACCAATGTAGTTGTTACCTTCTCAAATCTTAATTTTATTATGATTAATAATAATTATTATAATCATCTTGTATTTTGTTGCCTCAGTCCGCAATGGTTTTGTTACGCGTTATTCTTAGAGTGTAGAAAAAGTTAATGGGGTGTCAAACGATCTATTCATGATATTCCTACATGCTCACCAGGAAACTTAATATTATTTATTATTATTACGCGACCTTTTCTTCAACACCGTAGCTTGAACATTAGCCAAAATTTTCACCATTATTGTTTTTGTCATTCTTACATCACTCAATTTCTCAACTTGCGCAAACCACATGAACAAAGAAGAAATTTATCTTACTGTATGATTTATCATTTTGCTATATTTAATAGGTTATGTAGGTATATGTTTAATTTGAAATACCCAAATAACTTGTTGATCCGGACTAAAGAATGCTCTTCCAACAAATGCAAACTACCAATCTATTTCAAATCGTTCAAGGGTATAACTTATTTTAAATGTTATTGATTATACATACATAGATATCTAAAGAACATTCAAATTCAAATTTCAATTTAATTGAACTTTGATGTAAACGGGAAAAAATGATGTTAAATTTCTGACGTATACTTTAAACACTTTATTCCGTATGTAATAGACACGATGTAAAATATCTGGGCAATTTATAAAGGTAACGGGGCTTTGAAATTTATAATAATTAAATTAAATATTTAATAATATTTTTAATCATTTTCAGGTCTTAACTCGAAAAGGTTTGGTAAACAAACATAATTTGTTAGAGAAACTGAAAACTATAAACAATTTAAGCTCTCCTCCAAAATGTTCAGAAGAAAAAGAAAGTGAAAATATCGACAGCAATAGCAAGGTTTGTATTTTATAAATGCTAAACCTCTTCTCTACGTAGAGAGCATGTTCTAAATTTCGACGGTCCACGTCTATATTCGTGGTTATATGAGTTCCACCACTCAATACTACAATCCACAACTTCGGCAAATGGAAATATCTATATGGGAACGGAATATCCTAAAAATAGTCCCCTCTAGCTATCCTGCTATACGCTGGACGTAGCGTGAAGCTAAAGAAAGTTACATCATAAATTCCTATTTGAACAAGTAAAACGGAAACCGAAGAGGCTGTCGTGGCGCAGGGGCACAAGCCTGTGACTGTAAATGCGATGATTGTGCTTTCGATTGCCCCACTCGGGGAAATTAAATATTTAATATTTTCATTTCTTCGTCCTGGTAAAGAGGCAAAGCGCAGCGTTAAGTTCTACCATTCAACGGAAAAGGGAACGGAAGTGTTCCCACACTAGTTTCCCAGGTTCCTTCTGCCTACCCTACTATGTGCGAGATACAATGTAAAGCTAATAAACTGAATTTGCGTCTTCCGACTTACTATCGTCGACACAAATGAAATAGGTTCTAAGTCTAGTCAAGTAGTTTATTTATTATATAATATCTTGTTCAAATATTTTTTTCTTTAGTTTTTGTTAATATTATACAAACCATTACCATATTTTAGATGTTTCAGGGGAGCATAGAGATAGAAGAATTAGAAGAAACTAGCCAAACGATGAACGACGAAAGCTTTTTTCTTTTAGATAAAGCATTTGCGAAAAAAGGAGAATTCCTTGAATCGTTATCCAAAACAACAGATGAAACACGAAAAACATTGATAGAACAACTCAATAATATTAAATCTGACGCCGAAGATTTATAATGGATTCGCAGTTGATGTCTGTTTTGTATAACGAATACTAGTTATCTTAAACCGAAATATGATCTCAAAGATTTTTTATGTTCATAAGCATATTATTATGTTACTGAAGGTATATGTACCAGCGTGTCGTCGGCTTAGAATGTCAACCTGCTAACAGCTTATGTAAATTCTTAGAAGACAAAAAAGTTTTAAAAAAACTGAAAATTTTGTTTGTATTTTCTTAAAATAAAATGAAGGTCAGTTTTGTGTTTTTATTAACTTTCGAATGGTATAAAAATATACATAACAATAAAACAAAATAAGCTGGTGTACATTCTAAGCCGGCAATGTGTAGACTAGATTAGTTTAGAATAAAAAAATATATATACATATAGCATATATAGATTATTTTAGACTATTGGAACAGGGTTGGGTAAGCATTGTGCATAGTGAAACATTTTTGATTGGAATATCAGTTCAAAACAAATGATTTTTTGACAAATTCATTTTAAACTGATTGTTTTGTAAAAAAACACCTAGCAGGATAGTAATCTGTGATATTGCTTTTAATTTAGTTTCACAATATTGTTGTATAGGCAATTTCCTTATCGTATTATAGGCGTGGTTAAAAAAATATGTCCTGTCCAGAGCTCGTACAATTTTTTTTAAACCGCTAGTATATATTTCGAGAATTGATTTCTTTTCATATACGAGTATATTATTTTTCGGTTCTCATAAAAGAAGTAAAGTATATTATTCATTTCATGCGTTAAGTTGTTGGTTCAGATTTCAAAGCGCCTATATCAAGAATATATTTAGATTTGTAATATTTTAATTTCGGATTCATAAAAATATTACATTTCTACTTTACTGGGAGAATGAGGTGTCATTAGTAATTCTTAGCTCTTTGAAAAATACTTACAAATACTTACTACTTTCGTTGTGTATAGATGTAATAAAAAATAAAACCTAGCTAATAAAATTAATTTTAAATGAGGTAGTTATACAGATATATAGGTACCTACCTTTTTTCACTATATTATAAAAATGTTTATGGTAGTTAAATATCAAACATTGTTATTTGTATTTTCTTATGCTACATCTTGTATCTTGTAAATTGTTGCAATTTTATAGATGGCTAAATACTTTTCTAATGCTGGGTTTTGAAAGGTCATTTATAATAAATATTATTTTTATTTAATTGCAGATTTTTATTTAACTTTAAATTCTGTAAAATTGTTTAAAAAAATATAAACATTAAACTCAATAACGACATTAAACATAATAAAAAAAAATGATTTGAACGTCGAATTACTCGCTTCAATATTGTTTTCGAGTACATTTATTTTGGAAGGAAAAAAGATAAATGAAACACTGACTCAATAAGTACAGCCTATTGTTTATTGAATTTCATATTTTTTTAAACCTGCCAACCCTGAAATTTAGTACTAATGTTCCATCGCGCCTTGACGATACCCTGAATGACTACAACACAGCGTAATAACATACCTCGTGTATTAGAAGCAAATGCATTGCACGAAGGTACCAGATATTGATTCCATAGCATGTTAAAAAATCTTTATAAACCAATAATATTTGGTCATCAGTTTCAGTATTCTTTAACTACTTAGTTAATTCAAAGCTAATTACAATATCAGTTCTAATTAAGAGTCTGGGTAAGACAACATTCTATGGAGTACGCGCAAGTGCTCTTTTCTACTATATTATTATTTTTATAATAAATTGTTGTGTGCTGTATGTAACTAATACAATATTTTCATAAAACTAAGATGCAACGGAAACAGAGTAACGCTTAAAGGAGGCATAGTATGACATGCAATAATATAAATCCAGACGCAGGTTACAATTTCTACTATATAATAATTAGATTTTTTTTTATAAATCACCTTTTCTCTATGAAAATATGCTCAATACTTTTCCTAGATACAACACCATAATCTTTTAAATTAATGGTCATTTTTAGTACATTAACTATTGGAACAGATTAAAAACTATGTTGTTTTGTAACACACAAATAAACTAAAGATAAAACAAGTAGCAATTGACAGTAAACAATTAATAGAATTAATTTCATACAATAAATAAATTTCTAAAGGCATATAATATATACTGATATAGGAACTGTTACTATATTTGTAATTTTTAAATAACTTTAAACACAGCGTGCAAATATAACTAATTGAATACTATTCTGGTACTAAAACATAACCATAACGTAATATATTATAAATACAGGTAGCTTTATTTATATTATTGTCGGTGATTCTAATCTTAACCTTTATAGGATGGGCGAAATTTTACAAAAATATAATATACCTACTACACAAATTTGAATGTAACTGAATATAAGTGTTATTTCATTAAGAATAACAAAAAATAATGACACGATTCAATTAATTTACATTAATTATTTCCTAAATTATCGTTTTATTGATAGATTGAATGTTAACACAGTAGTTAATAAGACTGTATTTATTATATTTATTCTGCGTGACAGATAAAAAATGATTAAAATATTGATTGAAAAATATTAAAAAATAAATTATATAATCTATATAACATATTATATTATAAGCTTCATAAGCAAATTTTTTACTTTAGCAATGTAATATTACAGATAATAAATGCTCTAATATACTAATTTGATTGTAAAAAAAATTTTTGGAAAACGTAAATTGTAGACCTATATTCTGAAAACATTACAATCTATGAATCAGCCAGCTCATTTGTTACAGTTAATAAATTGTATTATAAGAAATTAATATTTGAATTATAAACATTTTAATGGACAGGCTGAAATGGGTATGTTGTAAAGCTATTGCATTATGATTAGATATATGGACAAATGCATTTTGTCAATTTAATTGAAATTTACAAAGAAAGTCAGTGTAAATGTGACACGGCCACAAGGCGGCAGTTTCAACTGTCAACAATTATTATTGGATGTATAATGTTATGCGACATAATTTTTATATGAAACTACATATTTATGTCTGGTACCTACTTTTATTGCTGAAATTTGTGATGTCATGAATTACCGCTCTTTAGAGCGCACTTTAGTGCGTGCTGGGCCACTACTACACTGACGTTCTTATATACGAAAATATTGTAATATACATTTATAAGAATATATGTTTGTATAGTTAGGTTCGGTTAGGTTCTATCTGTTGACTGTCGCCTCGTGTTGTTCCGTTGAGGGATGACGAACTCAGTGTGTCGAGGTGCAGTGAAGGGGTTTGTGGGGGCGAAGGGCGCAGCGGGGGCGGAGGCCGGGGCGGGGCCGGGGGCTGGAGGCAGCGTGGTGGAGCCCTGCCGCGACAGCCCGCGGCGCACCGGGCTTGATGTTGCGGAGCTTCTGGAAATCATTTTAGTTACTCATCTTAGTTAAGGTGCGTCATTAGGGTAGTATCTGACTTAAAAGAGACGCTTCATGGCTTTTGGTTTCGATCCCCAATGCGGATCGAAACTAAAAGCCATGCCATGAATAAATTATTTTCATTTCCTGGCTTCTTTCGCTCTGGTATAAAGGAGGCAAAAATGCTTCGTTTTGTTGCGTCCCTCATCACGCAGTGTCTTAATACTAGGTTTCCTCTGCCTACCGTTACAGTTACTTACGTGTATTGTATGTGTTATTGTATTATTTGAATATTATTGAGGCCAGTTGTGGCACAAGCACTGTAATCGCGACAGGTAGCGGGTTCGATTCCCATTCGGAACGAGGTATCATTACTAAAACTAATTTTATGAACAATTCAATTCAATACAAGTTGTATACCTATATTATTGAAAAATGTAGTGGAAGTTAATTTACTATATATATTTTTATTTTGTTTTAAAACTACCTGGGGCTAGTGCTGATGTCGGCGGCGGCCGACTGTTGTCGCGGCGGCAGTGCGGGAGGCGCGCCCGCTCGCCCCGCGCCCGGCCTCGGTGGAATCTGTTATTTTTAATATACATGAAATTATTGCAAAATTATAGTATTATTAATTTAGCCATTGAAAGCAAAAATAATATCAATAGGAAACTGCACTATTACTTCTACATTACTAAAATAAAGTTTTAAATGGTTGTTTGTTCCACTTTCACGCAAAAACTGCTGAACGGATTTGATTGAAACTGTACCGTAATATCTCTATAGATAGCACATAGCCTACAATTTATCTAAATATTTGGTATACTTTGGCTTTTTTAGCGTTAAATTATATTAATGTCAACAATTTCATTAGTTGTTCTTATTTTTACTTTGACGTAAGTCGGTTTTTAATATTCTGAAATAACTTTTTTATGTATTTATATAAAGTATAATATATATAAGATAAGTGAGTAATTAGTATTAGTTTTATTATTGTGTCTGCGTAATAGTAAATCCGACCGTGGGCGGGCAGGCGTGCGAGTGCGCGCGCGTGAGGCGCGGCGCGGCGGGCGCGGGCGGCGGCGGGCGGCGGGGGGGAGCGCGCCCGCCTTCACCTGCACAAACAAACTTATGAAATTATCCCAAACCAAAACCCAGCAAAACTACAGATAGGCCCGCCCGGTGACGCTATCCAGACTAGTTTAGGTCAACAGCAATAAAGCCAAGTCGAAAAAAAACAATAGATAGTGCCATCCCCGAAGACAGGCCCCCGACTCTTTTTAGTTTTCGTTTACAGTAGGTACAATTGTAGGTACATTGCTAGTGTATTAATTTTGTTGTTACGTTTTTTATTAACTTTAAGGGCACACGCATACTACGATTAATGGACTTCTCGGAAGAAAGCGTCGTGGGTAAGATACGTAGAGTATTCAATTTTCAATTTTATATATTTTTTTGAGTTGTTCAATGTGCGTATTTCATGTTATTATTACTTAATATTAGACTAAAGCAATCTTTTGAATGCATAGCAAACACATATAAAGAAGATGAAGATCAATATATTTAAAAACATCACGTATCATAGTAATTTTCAACACGGAACGTAATGTTATTTTATGTATTATACTATACTTATATTAAAGAATATAAATATAGTATAACGCATAAAATAAAATTACGTGTCTGGTTTTTAGTTACAACACGCTAGGAGTTCCTAGATCTGTTGAAAATATAGATATTTAAGTAGAGCAACTTCTCTGACGAGATTGACGCCGGCAGTTAGTGTCCAAAAAAATGGTAGCGCGTCATCGTGAATGACACTATCCATAGGCAGTTATTTATTTAAAATTACTAATTGTTTTTTGGTAATGAATGATGAATGATTGTAGGTTTGATGACTGATTACTATCATTCTTCATTAATTATTTAAATTTCCCTGCCTTAGCACACAAAGCACAGCGTTAAGTTCCGCCACTTAACATTCAATATCTTGAAAATTAAGGAGGAAGTACACGATGCAGTGCTTTAGCATTAGCTTCCCTCTGCCCTACCTGCGATAGAAGTAAAACGTGAAGCGACTTTTTAAATAACCTTTATATTCAGCCTCCGGACTCGTCTTCTCGACGGTGCTCTCGACACTGTCCGTGCTCCGTCTCCGCTCCTTCGTCTCCTTGTCCCGGGAGAGATCGGGAAGCACTCGCGGTCGTTCTGGCAGTGCGCGTTGCCTGTCCGGCGGCACTCGATTATTTTCTGAACTATCTCCAACACGTATGTCTGAAGGTCTTCTGTCAATCTGCTGATGTAATTGCTATCTTATATATAATTCTTTGTACGCGTGTTCGTCACCCTACCTTTCCTAAACGGTTGGGCCCAAATTATACTAACCGCCTAGGATGAAATCTTTTGTTAATATATTTAACAACTTTCTGGATGGTTTGAAAATACAACTGGATCTGGTTGCATTTAGATTGTAACGTAATAGAGATGCTTAACTATGAGAAATCAGGAAATAGCTTAATATTATAAGTTATTGAGCATGACAGGAACCAGCAGGATAATATCTGTTTTTTAACCAGATCTAGAATAACGCGCTCCGTTCTTTCTACCCCTCTAGGAATGAAGCGTGAAGTTGTGTTGTGTGTGAATAAAACACACTACTTATATAATAGATTAATTTATACTACTGCTTACCTTAACTCTTAACAAATTTGTAAAATAATTTTCTTTTATTTGGTATAATAATTGTGCGACGACGGCCTCTCATATAAATAAATTAATTTAATAAGTTACTAATTACTTGTGTACTAGGTTTAGTCACGCCGCCTTGTGCCGGTGTAGCCGCGGGCGGAGGGTGGGCGCTCTCCGGGGGGTGCTGGATGCGAGCCGCCTGTTCCAGTATAGCCTTCTTCTGCTCCTGTCCTGCCGCGAAGTACGAGAAGACGCACAACACCGCGTAGCATATTTGGTCCGCCTAGATATAATAAGAACGAGTGATCATTTCATTTCTAAATTCTGAATGTTACATTACGGACTATTCAAAACCACTCACGTTAAGGAGGAGGAAAAGGGGCGACTACTTATTGGTAAAGATTTATAATATAAATAGATTCATTGTTTCTTGAAACATATTTAAATTCGAAAACATATTTTCATCTTAGGTATACTAAGATAAAATATGCTAGGTTAATATTTAAAAGAAATAAAATTACATATATGAATTAAAACGTCAAGTTAGTAAATATTTAATTGCATATAAATGTTAATATTCATCAATTAAGTATAAATTACTAAAGCGTGTTCATCTCAGTAAATAGAATTGCTAAGAGAAATGTATAATAAAAAAATATATTATTAAATAATATACAGAGTGGAAGTGTCAGAGCTCCTTTTACTGGAACTGCATATAGGGTAAAATATTTAAACCCATACCTAAAGAAATTAATCAAGATACCTCAACAGTTTAGATGTAGCATTTTTTTCATTTCACGATGTTTATCCATACTGTATTTCGTGTGACGCAGTTACACATACATACAAATAACGTAAACACATACTACTACAAAAATGCTACAAAAGGTAAATCAACTTTGAATTTTGCCGCCAATGCCTACGACTCGATTTCGGAATGAGGCGTATGCGGCGGTTTCCCTTTGTAAGGTTTATGTGTGCGTGTGTCGTTCTTGGCAAATAGCGTTTTATATTACAATAATAATTTTATTATTTATTTAGTTTGAAAAAAACACTTTTTAATTTTACGATTTTTTTAAATTGTATTAGGGTTTTATAGAGTAGTTAAAACTGTGGTTTCATTTAAAGTGGTGCTGACACTTCCACCCTGTATAGCTGCTGGATGAAAATTATTTACAATTACCTACTTAATTATATTTATATTATTATAGTACGCAAAAAGATATATGGTAAGATAAAATGTATACAAAAATAAAGCGTGAAAATTACCCTGACATCAGTAGAACTGTTGAAAAGAAATGTGACAAAGCAAAGCCATAGAATATTAGATAAGAAAATGATAAAAAAAAAAAAACAGGACGTGTACATACATCAGGGTGAGCTATGAAACGTAATGTGCATAATTCTGTTGATTTCCATTGACTTCGCTAACGAGATAGTACCGAGTAAGCCATATTGAGAAGAAACGATGGAGATCAAGCACTACTTTTTCTGCCTACAACATAAAACAATCCATGAACTAAAAAAAGGGAATGAGGTGAATTTAGATGAATACAACGAAATACTTACCATTATTGATTTATATTTCCTTTGTATTATCTGCCTTGTTTTGGGATCTGAAAATAGTACACAAATTAAGGGAACATTTTTAGTATAAAAACTATAAAACAAATTAAAAAGGATATATTTAAATGTACTCACTAAACTCTTCTAAAACGAAGATACCGCCGTTCTGCGTGAAGCACTTTCTTATATGATCGAGCCGCACGAAGAACTGAAAAACAAAATAATAGTATGGTATAACATAAAACCTGTAAATACTAGCATTGCAGCTACGAAGGCATTTAGCAGGGAAATATTACCAGATTAGCGTCAAAATATTCGAGTTTTAAATATATTATGCACAGACATTTTGAGTTTAATTGAGATTATTTATGTAAAACGTAATCTGGTAATGGTTTTCTAATGTCCTATAGCATTCTTCCCTTTAGTGCGTATCGGAGAAGCGTGCTAGCCTCTTCCTCATCGGTGCGTATAGGCAGTACGCTAGTGAGAAAGTTACTGCCGATTTGTGACTCTACATTAAATTATTATAGAGTAGATTTTACAAAGTGATTTATTAACAAACTGAAATTATTTTTTAATTTTATTAAAGCTCAAAAGCACGGTACCACTTTTTATTATACAATATCGACGTTTTTTTATTTTAACGCGTAATGGTAGTGTATTATAATCTTTAAAATATAAGATTATATATTTTTTTAAAATTACATAAATAATATTTTGTGGTATTCAATATATAATTTAAATGGAATAGTAAGCAGGGTACATTAAAACTATGAAATACGTGGTAACTACATCTACTTTAAGTCAGATATGATATGCATCTAAGATAAAAAATACATTTTTATTTATGTAAAAGCAAATAAGTAATATAAAAAGGATAAAATAATTGAAGCGAGTAAAGATACAGGATAACTGTTGTTAATTGTTTTAAAAAGGTGGTATTGCTAGTGCACGCCAGCATGCTACAGAAAAATAAGCAACACGTGAATATTACTCTGTATGAAGCTACAGACTGATTTCTTTTTAAGTGTTCGTTAATTTAATGTATTTTTAGGTATAAACTAAAGCACAAATGTAATGTAGTTCGATAAACATAGCAATTTAAATAAGAGAGTCCACTAAGCTTGCTTCGAGGTGTAACGGTTCAAGTTAGAGGTGGGTGACGATGAATATTGTTTTTAAGTTATCATTTTGATAAAATAAAAAATATATAACGAAATACAATTTATGCATCATTATATTTAAGTAAAAGTAGATATAAACTGAAATATTGGATGTTTATTATTTTATATCTCAATTCTGCAATGTGATCATGGTCGTCCACCTCTAGATTACCATTGAAGGATAATATTCACCGACGGGGAAGTAGAGTAAGGAGTGGAGCGGGGAGGAGAGTGAGTGGGAGCGAGGAGGCGGCGGATCAGAGGCGCGCCAGAACTTGTGAGATGGCGAGTGCTCTACGACTGACCTCGTGACTGGCGTCGGGAGAGCTCTAGCTCGACGCCCGCTCGGGTTGTAGGAGGGACCGATCGGGACCGCTCGCCGGACGGTCCGTGATACGAATGCAAGCTATCGGGTGCGAATGAACAAACAATGTCTAAGTGCATGCACGAACGCGCGGGCGCTCGCCGCACTCGGGAACTAAAACAACGCTCAACTAAAACAATCGGTAAGCCTCAAACTACAAGTACGGCCCTACGACCTCGAGCGACCGGTCGACAGGTGGCCGTCGAGGTCGCAGGGTGCGCGGTCGTCGGAGGAGCCAGCCAGTACTAGGTTACGAACCACTGAGTATGTAATACCTCGAAATCCTTCAGCGCAGGCGCGGGTTGGCGGGTCCGGAAAGGGTAGAACAGACAAAAACAACATATTAGTTGAGAGCGGCCGAGCGCGTGTCAAGGACCATCTCAAAAGTTCCTAGCGAGCACGCCTCGCCTCGCCACGCGCGGGACGCAGCGCATGCACCATACCACACCTAGCCGTAGCTACCGGGTAGCTAACTATCACATACAGTTACTCATACATTCAAATATAATAAAAGACGATTATCTTTCAACATAAGCTGTATTTAATTTATATAAAGATTTTATAAAAAAAATAAACCGCAGTCCACAGAAATAAAAAAGAATACGAGAACATGATCAGCACAGTGAAATTATATTGTTAATACATATACATAAAATAGATAATATAAAAATCGAAATAGGAAAGTTTGAGTGGTCCTTGCTATGTATTTTATGTAAATCAATACATTTAAATTAACTGCAAAAATTCTTTTGCAAAGGAGCGTCGTCTAAGCGATTCATATGATAATGTTTGCAATGTAGCTGATAAAGAGAAAGTTATCACATTCCTCACGTACGACATGATGTCCCCGTGAATGCCGAAGCTCGTATAGTACGGAGATATAATGTAATGCATATTGAGACGGTAAAGCTTTGGCCAGCGAGGGACTCAGCCCCATAGATTGCCGAACATTTTGTGTGAACGACATTCTTAATTTTTTATTGAGAAATTTCCCAAAATAAAGCATGAACATTGACAGACAACTTACCTGGTCATATGAATGACAATACCAAAACTGAAGTACTTCTTAATTCGTTTCATATTCAGATTTGGGTTTATCATTTTTTAAAATATATATGTATATGTAAATAAAGCTGACAAAAATATATTAAATATATATAACTAAAATTACAGTTAAAAGCCTACCTTGCTATGATGGAAGAGAAGCCCGACGCCCTCCATGCAGACCTTAAACATTGTTGATATGCTAACATTATAAAATATATAAAGATTATATCAAAAAATTACAAATAACAATAATATAATTATAGAACATTTAACTATACATAACTAGATCATAGAGATACATTATCCATACGTCTATGCTAGTCCTACTAATAGTTGAACTATAAAAATTATAATTATTAATTTGTATATCTCTTACAATGAATCTTTATTTATATTAGTAGTTAAATAACATCACGCGAGAGCGGCTGAACCAATTTCGCTAAATCTTTTTTTGGTGGAAGGTCGTGTTGATAATTGTGAAAACAAAAAACATGTTTTTTTTATAAGAACCTAAGTACCAAAAAAAAAATTATGATACCAATTTGGTTCAATTATACAAAGGCAAAATTCAAATATTTTTTTTCTTTATTTAAATATCAAATAGACTTTAAGAAACACTTTTCAATCATCGAATGAACAAGACCACAGTTTTAGAAGACAGTTCTGCTGTGAAGAGAAGACAAGAAACTCAATAGTTGCTCTTTTCAATATCTATAGTAGTTAGGACACGAGGACGCCTTTCGGTAGCAGTAAACAACTTTTCGACGATTATAATAATATAAAACAAGTGTCATACCTGTATAAGCCCGCCCTCACCGGTGGCGCAGTCCTGCACGGGAAACTCGCCGCCGAGCTCTGCCGCGTCCTGTCGCCGCCCACTTTTCTCCATCGCTTCTTTGATGCTGTAGTACAGCGCTTTGCACTAAACCATTGTTAATATTATTTATTATATATATATTTTATTAGTTGCACTCTGTTGTATACTGCATATAACAAGGAGGAAAGCCCTACTTTTAAGACACTTCGTTCTTCACTTTTTGAAACTGTTATGGACCTCTAACAATTACCAGAGCGAGAAAATGCATTCCCCATGGTGGAAATCGAACTCATACATTTAGTAACATATATTTTCATTTAATATGATTAAATTACACTTGGTTGTTAGACCATTGGCCCTCATGTTCTGCATCCAACTAGCGTAGCAAGGCCCTTCCACCCGTCATTGTTCCTAGGCCGGCGCGCAACGGGACCATACCATCTCAGACGACACTCCTGGAGCTTATCGTATATATACTTAAGTTCGTTAATAATCTTAAAATAATCATTTTAGCAGGAATTAAGATATAGCTGGACACCACAGAAATAAAATTACATCCTAATGTATACGTGTATACACAAATATTAGATTTTTCCTTTTTTTTTGGAGAATTTTTGTGTAATTCGAAAGGAAGACTGACTAAGGTTTAATAAATAAGTTTTTAATTTTACAAGAATTATAAATACATTTTCAAATAACGCAGTTGTTTTTACCTTCTTAGTATAATATTTATGTAGTTGTGTTTGACCACCATTTTTCCTCCAAAGGCACAGAACTCGAATTTTCGGACTATACGTCATATTCACCAGTCGCTCGTACCACCACCTTTCAATAATTGTCCCTGCAACAAATATTCTATTTAGTATAGTTTTATTTTTCTGTAAAATAATGGGAATATGATTAAGATGAAGAAGTGCTTTAATTTGACGAGCTTAAATTACATACATATACCATTTATTTATAAACATTAATTTCATTAAGACCTACTTAAGCCACTCAAGACCATAGCATCGAAAATACTTTAAAATTGTCAGAAACCATGGGATGGATGGATACAGACTTCTGAACTTTTCTTATACAGGTTGGAAGTGTCAGCACCACTTTAAATGATACCACAAATCAGAAAAAAATAAATTCCCAAAAATGAAAAAGTTTTTTCAAACAAAATAAATAATAAAAATGTCGTTTTAAAATAAAACGCCATTTATAAGGCCGACGCACGCACACATAAACCTATCAAAGGAACACCGCCGCACACGTCTCATTCCGAAATCGAGTCGTAGGTATGGCGATAAAGTTCAAAGTTGTTTAACCTTTAGTAGTATTTTTGTAGTAGTAAGTGTTTATGTTATTGAGATCTACACGTAATCGCGTCACACGAAATACAGGTATGGATAAAAATCGTGAAATGAAAAAAAAAATCCTACGTCCAAACTGTTGAGGCATCTTGATTAATTTCTTTAGGTATAGGTTTAAAATATTTTACCCTATATGCTGTTTCCGTAAAAGGAGCGCTGCCTCTTCCACCCTGTAGAATATCTTCGTAGTTACTGGAATGGGAACATTTCATCGAAGAGGATAGATAGGCGCGTAAAATAAAATACAGATTTTTTTTCTACAACTTTCTAAAATTGGGTTATACCAAATTGTATTTATTTCTTGTAGATATTGGATTTTTCACACTACTTTGCGTTGTTATTTACCAGCAAAGAATAAACGACGGCTAACGATTATTCGGTATAGAGCAAACTTTTAACCAACTATGAATGTAGTGATATATTCTAGAGAATATATCACTACATTCATATTCTAGAGAATATATCAATAGATATGTAGTTGTTTGTGTAAGTAATGACACTTTTTAAATGATCTTAGGTTTAATTTTTATAATTAAATTTAGTAAATATATATTTTTTATTGTTTACCCTGAGTAGAGCGTAAGACGAGTCCGTCGTGGCGCACCTCCATGAAGCGCAGGGCGCCGGACGCGTCGCCCTCGTGCACCGTGAAGGTGGCGCGCCGCACCTGCCGCGACCCCAGCGCCTTCAGCGTTATGTCGTTCCCGTGCTGAACAAACACACCTCATTATCATACCTATATATAAGCCAACCGTCGGACAGCGTCTGACCCTAAATGCGACGGTTGTGGTGATGCTTAATTTGGTGGAATTAATGTATTTAAGTTATTTCTCTACTCTGGTAAGCAAAGCTCTACGTTGATTTGTGGCACTCAAGAGTCAAGAAATGTCTGAAGAATAAGCGGAAAATATGGAATGGAGTGTAAGACATTCCGTTTCGCATTAAGTATATTCACATTAGGTGCCTCTACCTACCTGCTATGCAAGAAAATACGTGGATATTTTTTTAATACATTCTAATGTATTCTTTTAAAAAATATAATCAATGACTTGGCAATTTTTCAGTTCTGTTATGTCAATATTGTCTATTGCATGTCAAGACACATTCTATTGATTATAATGTTACTTATAATTATATTTGAGTATTCCACCCAATAAGTGTGTGTAAAAATTGCATTAGTATTTACCAAATTATGAACTACGTCGAGAAGGTGATTGACTTCTTGACTGTAGACCAGTCCAATATGACTTTTAGCAAGCAAGCGTCTCACTTTATTGCGAACTATATCGGACTCCACACCAAATAAAACCATTGCTGCTGTTAGGTTGTATAAAGCAGTAGACAGTAGCCTATCTTCTTCATGTTCTAGGCGTTTCCTTTCTGTCTCACTCAGACATTTGTAACGTTCCATCATTTCGTTAGCTCCTTGATCCATTCCTATCATATCACGTTCTTGACTTACGGCGTCTAAAAATGCATCTTCCCAAAACTGCATTTGGTCCCACAGGTTTGATCTTTCCTTACCTACAATTCAATAAATTAATTTCTCATTTATTAATAAAGCGATCATTGTTAAAATAAAATAAAAAAAAACAAAAATATGTATAAATACTACAAAATTATATAAAATTTTACCAATTAGGCCTTGAAACAGATAGGTGCGTGCTGTTTCGGGGGAGGTGAGTGGTGAAGTTGTTGGCACTCCGGCCATTGGCCGTCCGCTTATTGATGACTTGGAGGAAAACACACTTCCAGTCCTACCCTTTCCCGGTGCTCGTCCCACCTAACGAAACAATATCAAGATGTGTAGAAATATTGTTTATATTTAGTATTTTTTTATTATTTTCTTTTTAAAATTTCAATACATTCTCTCTGATAATACATATGTCAATATTGATTATTGTGTTAAATATCATTAACTCCAGTTGTGGCGCAGAGGCACAAAGTATAACTGTAAAATCGACTAGTTGCGGGTTCGATCTCTTTATTTACATTTATATTTTCATTTTTTTGCTCTGGAATCAAGTTAAGCGCGGCTTTGTGTTCCGCCACTTAACACGCGATGCGTCCAGAACTCGGTAGAAAGTGGGATACGGAGTGTCTTAACATAAGGTTTCCTCTGCATACCCTTTCGTTTTCAGGATACAGCGTGAAGCTGTGATTTTAAATATCACAGTTCTGAAAAGTAAGAGTGCTGGAAGATCAAGACACACTGCGGTGCTGATGAGATGAAGTACTCTACACAAATAAAGGGGGTGAAAAGCATGCAAACACAAAATAAATATTACCGACCGTATGCATTGTTTTAAAGTAGTTTCATATTAATCTGAAATATTTTTTTGAAAACAATTCTTTATCGTAAAGCTTATTATTTTTAACTTTATAATTTCATATTTTTTACCATCTTATTTAATTTGTATTTCATAGCTAAATACCATTATTAGTTTATAAATATAAATAATAATCAAAGGAAAGTAAAAAAAAAAACATTTAAAGAATTAGTAACGCGTAGCATGTTCATTACTAAAGATAATATCTGAACTTTTCCTACAACAATGCAAACGATTATACAACACCGACGAAGCGTACACAAAGCTACCAGCTACAACTTACATTGAGGAACATGACGTCAGTGTCAGAGAGATTGGACTTAAAGGAGGCGCGGTGGTCGACGAGCGTGGCTCGGTTGGTGGTGATGGAGCCGCTCTCCTGCGAGCACTCCGACGTCGCCGCCTGCGACAACCACGCAACCAAACCTTATAGCTGACCGTTGCCCGTGCTTCACAGTTACAATTTATTTAGCTTCACGCTGTATCCCGCATGTAGCAGAGTAGGCAGAGGGAAACCATTGTAAATACTACGATATGTCCCAAGTCCCGCTTACTTTTTGTTGAGTAGCTGATCTCAACGCCGCGCTTTTTCTTGTTATGACTTACAAGTAGTGAGAATCGAACCCACAACCGTCGCGTTTACGTCAGGCGCTGCATGTGCCGCTGCGATACAATAGCCTCAAAAAAAGAGTAGACAACTGTTCGTGAGAGCGTAGCCTCATAAATCTGAGGTTTGAGTGAGGTAGTCAGATGACGACTATTTGAAAGATATTAAGATATTATGTAAATATAATATAGTATATAACACATATCACTTTATTAAACACAGCATATAAGCACAAATGATATAAAAATAAACCAAAGGTGTCTTTAATATTTTTTTTATTCAAGACATGTACTTGCAAACTTAATTTAATTTTAAGGAAGGTTCTTCGTTAACGTTTTATAATACCAACAAAGGCATTGCATTTAATTAACACATCAAACACAGCTCAAGCAAATAAAATAATTAAAAAAATAACAAATATCAAGTCATCACAAAAGATATACCTATATATTGTTGTAAACAACATTGAATATACAATATAACATATACAAGGACCCAAGTACGGATAAGGACATGCGAAGGATTATCTCGTTCATAGACAAAAATACGTCAATAATGAAACCCACAGATATTTGAGACCGTGCAAATATTTATTATAGAACAAAAATACAAATTAAATATACATATACCATTGACAATATAATTTAAAAATTACTTACATCAGAATCAAAGGACGTCAATTTGCTGAATAGAAGATTCCTTTTTTGATTTAACATATCTTTAAACATTTCTGTAGTACTTTGCGTGTCGGCTTCCATTTCTGGATAATTAACAACTGGCATTTCTGTAAATAATTATTGTACTGTTTGATCTATTCCAAGATTTAAGATAAAATATGTTAAAAAGACATAACCAACGAACGAATCCAACAATGTAATAATATGTTAAATAGTGGGGAACTCCATCACCCAGAGACACTTCTCAGAGGACTTTAGAGAACATATAAAAATTGAAAGGTAGCGAGATTTGCTTTGCCCGCGCTTCTTGGAAACCGTGGAAAGCATTCTGACCACTAAGCCATATGTTCTCATCGGGCTACGTCGAAAGTATTATACGCTTGGTACAACTTATTTATGTTATTAGCATCTCTGTAGGGAGTTTTTTACAAATTTCCGTTACCCAAAGAGTGGGAGTGAGACTTATTGTTTGGCAAGAGAATATTATTTATAAAATATTTTTGACATTTTTGAAGTTTTATTCTACACTAAGGAAAGAAAAATACTTATTTAGAAAACGTATAATAAATTAAACTGACCTATGGCTATGTCGATATTTCGAAAGCTTGGACGGTATCCAAGAGGCGACGGTTGAATTCTGGTTACGTTTAAATTTTTATACGTTTTCTAAATTTTCTTTCATAAGCGTGGAATAATACTTTAAAAATTTCAAAAATATCATCATCAAAATATCAATAACGAATATTTGAAGTAGGATTCCCCATTTTATACTGCATAATTCAGTAGGCAGAGGAAACGTACTTCGAGATATTAACAATATAAGAGATATTATCACATCAGCGCTGCGAAAAAAAAATCTGTACCCGATTGAGAACTTTTTCTAGAAGAGGGCGAGGAGGGAGTGTCTAGCTCTTGGCGAGCGTAGTCTGAGAGAACGGAACCGGCCATGCCGCCGTGCTCGAGGCCCGCCACCTCCTTGCTCCAGTAGTGCGTGTGCGCCATCTCCGCCAGCTGGAACACTGACGCCATTCCGCCGAGCCCGAAGTTTGAGTACGTATGCTCTAGCCCGTGAACCACTGCTTGTAAAACTTTAAGCATGCCTTTCCATATTGATTTGCTTATGAACTGTGGATAATATTACCTTGTCAGTACTTGTTTGTAAATAAATATATAATTATACTGCCAAGGACATAAGTTTCAGGATTATGGAAAACGGATACTATGTTAAATTATTAAAAAAGGAGTGTGTTTTGAATATTGGACGCTAATCAAGGTATATATATATATATATATATATATATATATATATATATATATATATATATATATATATATATATATATATACATATATATATACATATATATATACATATATTATCAGGACAAAAGGAAGAAAAAGGATTTCTTGGGTAATAAATAAACCAATAACATTGAAACACTTATGGTATGTGAAAAACATAAATTAAAAAACTTACCACATCGTCCACTTTATCATTTGGTGTTGTTTTGCGGTTAAAGTTCCGGTTGAGTTTGCTAAGTACCATGTTCCTGTAAGATTCATCTTCCATTAATTTCTTCAAACGATTTAGTTTTAGCCATCCAACACCTTCTCCTTCTAATACATGTTGAACTAGCTATAAATAGAAGAACAGTAAACATGAGATGATAAAAATATTTGTATATACAAAATTATTAATATTTTTTGGACCAAAAACGGCGGCTTAATTTCTTTTTTATTTTTTCAACTTCACGCTGTATCCCGCACACAGCAGGATAGACAGAGGAAACCTAATGTTAAGATACTCCGTTCCTCACTTTCTGCCGAATTCTGGAGGCATTGTGTGTTGAGTGGCAGAACTCAACGCCGCGCTTTGCCTCGACACCAGAGCGAAGAAATGGAAATATAAATTTAAGTAAATATTTTATCTCCTCGTTTCACAACCAGTTGGTTTTACAGTCACATTTTGTGCCCCTGCGCCACGACTGGCATCAATTTTTTAATTTCTTTTCGTAGCGTTAAAATTTAAAACACTTCGATTCGTTTTAATTCGACGCCACGTTTTATCTTGTTGCCAGAGCGAGGAAAATAATTCGAGTGGGGATCAAACTCACTACCGTCGCGTTTATAGTAAGAATCACGTCAGGATCATCTACGTGTTATAAGTAAAAAGGAATAGTAACATCATTGAGGAAGGCCTGGTTCTCGCTGTTGGCGGAGCGCGCGAGGGGCGCGGGCGCGGGCGGCGCGGGCGCGGCGTGGCGGATGAGCGGCGAGCGCTGCACGAGGCCGCGCGCGCCCTGCGAGAACGGCCCGAACGAGGCCAGCGGCGCGCCCGCGCTCGCGCCGGCCGGCGGCTCTGCGGGCTTCACTTGTTTGCCTGGTTCGTTTAAATTGTGTGTCGTTATATGCAAAATTCTAAACAAATTAGTTGGCAAGAACGATGATCGCAGTTACGCTGAAGACGAGCTCAGCTGCTTTCACTTGTAAAATATTTTATATAAAAAAAAAAATTTGCTTCACGCTGTATCACGCACACAGCAGGGTAGGCAGAGGGAACCTAGTGTTAAGACACTCCGTTCCCCACTTTCTGCCGAATTCTGGAGGCATTGCGTGTTGAGTGGCAGAACTCAACGCCGCGCTTAACCTCGACACCAGAGCGAAGAAATGGAAATATAAATTTAAGTAAATATTTCATCTCCTCGAGTGGGGATCGAACCCACAACCAGTCGGTTTTGCAGTCACACCTCGTGCCGCTGCGCCACGACCGGCCTCAAACATTTTATATTATTTCTAAAATACTTTTCCATATACATATATATAATATATATTTTTCTTTATACAACTGTTCTATAGAGGATATCCAAATATGTGTATTTTTTTAAGCAAATCAAACAGAAAAAAGTGGATCGAATATTACAATTCGAGATTTTAATACACTCATTCATACAAATATGGGTCAGGTAGGTAACGGAGCTAGCTACCAAATTAGACTAAGGCTAATATATTTAAGTATAGTTTAGGAGATGTGCACCTTTTGAACCAAAGAAGTCGCTGAACATACTAGATGTAGAAGCTGCGAGGCCGTTCAAATCGGAGCTGATATTGGAGAAAAAGTCACGGTGAGTTGTCGCTAGGAGGTTTGTGGTTTGAAGCGCAGTTGAATCCCGCCTTGCGATTGGTGCTGGTCCTTCTTGGCTCTCACCCTAACAAAGATAATATAATTGTTTTATATTTTTATCGTGTATAAAAGAAAAATAAATAATTATTTGTTTCGCATGCATTGAATATTAGGTAGTTCCACAACGGTATATAAAAATTATAAAATATTTATTTATCTTATGATATTAATATTACTTAAATTTATATTTTCATTCCTTCGCTCTGGTGTCGAGGCAAAGCGCGGCGTTGAGTTACGCCACTCAATACGCAATGCCTCCAGAACTCGGCGGTTGGGGAACGGAGTGTCTTAACACTAGGTTCTCTCTGCCTACCCTGCTGGGTGCGAGATATAGCGTGAAGCTGATTTATTTTGATTTATTTTATAGGAAATGAAGTAAGCACTGATTAGTTGACTTGGACACATTAAAGTATCAACACCGAAACATTGTGTTACTCATCAGTGCTTATCAGTGAAAGCGTTGGGGAACCATGGAGAAAAAGAAAATTTAAGTACTTTAGATAAACTTTCATTACCTTTAGTAGTCCTTTTTTTGCTGCTACCTCCTTAGCACTCTTGGTAAAGTCTCCAAATGTAGACTTTCCAACGTATGTAAGATCTTCTAGTGTATTTTTACTGACAGCAGTAGCAGTTTTACTGGCTTCCAAAGCAGATTTTGAGGCTTCCTGAACGCTCTTAGATGCCTCTTCTGCAGCTTTCTTAGCATGTAAAGTGAGCTGTAAATTGCGAAATATTTACATTATATAATATTATTGTAGTCTTAGTATTATTACTAAGAAGTAAATTTCTTAGACAAATCCACTAATTAAGGGGCTAAAATGTATATTGCAAAATGCATATGTATGAGATTGTAGTGGATTGAAAAAACCGAATTATTTACCATTACAGCCATACTCGTATTACAATTGTATGTTTATGTCATATAGTACATTACACTATAGGTGCATTTTTAGTGTCGTTTTTTCTACCATGAACATGAGTGCCTGCATAGTAATATGTACTTTATGTTACAAAATCTAATTTCTAATTTCTACAGTGTTTACGTGAAATACTCGCTTTTTGTATATGACCTACATATGCAATTATTTTGACAAAATTACTTACAGCTGTAAAGATGTAATATATTTGATAATAAATAAATACTAAGGCAACATTTGTAAATTCTATGTGTGGTTTGAATTCAAGAAATCTATTGTTAATGCAGTATACACAGCGTCAAACACTAGCTGATACCTTGTCGAAAGGTGCAAAAAGGTTCTTATCTTCTCCTTGTGCTACTTTTCCTTTCTTCGTGTTATGTTATCATAAAATAAATCAAAATATTATAATATGAAAAAAGAGATTACAAAACAATTATATTAAAAAACAAAACATTATTTTTTAGCAATAAACAAAATAAAATTAATATTTAACATATTTTTCTATATGATCGTAAGCATTTAAGCATACCTTGTCCATATGAGCCAGTAATCCTTCTTGACTACTTTGCCTCGTTGTTTCTCTTACTAATTCCTTTGCTTGAGCAGCAAATTGTTCCAATAAAGACGTCTGTGATGCTTGTCTTGATACTCCGGCGTTAGAGCTCTTTAAGTAGTTTTAAAAATGTCATTAAAAATGGTAAATTTATATTTTTAAAGAAGTTAAGATATTATATTGATGAAAATTATTAAATTAGTGCAGTAAGGCCATATTTTTCGTATTAGATTGAATCTTTTAGAGTGCTAAAATTGTTATACCCTTGGCCGTGACTGGGTCTGGGCGTGTGCGGGCCCGCGCTGGTCGCCGTCATGAGGCGTGCGCGGGCGTCGCGACGCTATAGTGGCTGGAGTGGTAGTGGAGTTCGAATCTGACTCACGACCTAGGCTGCCGCTATCTGTATCCTGCATTCATTAAACATTGAAGTTTAATTATTCTCTTTATTTTAGATTTTACCGTGGTTGTTCTAAAAGCGACGGTCGTGCCGTATAGATTATTTTCATTTTCTCTGACTATTAACAAGACAGCGGTACAGCGTAAAGCAGAGCGTATTTAATTGTACTTACGCTCTTTTTGACAGGAGCTGATTGGTCAGCGGCACGTTCAGGCTCCATAGCACCAGGCACGTCGTCATCTGACAGGTCACTGTGCTCCGAACTGGAGGCCGATGGAGATGGTGATGTTGACTCTCTTCCCTCTTTACGTTCTTCTTCTTCTTCCCCGAACATGAGGGATGATGGTGGGCTGTACACCTAAAAGTAATTATTAAAATTTTTAAAATTACATTTTTGGCTTCTGTTACTATACTATTAAAGATATATAAAAATAATTGTAAGTAAATATTTATTTTATATTCACTGTACAGAACTGATCCCTCTTACATATTATTATACATAGTTATAAATATTAATTAAAAATATATGGACCATTATATTGTTATATTGAATAAAATTCAAATTTGTCAAAAAGTATAACGCTTACTACTTACAGTCTTTGGATCTAAAGAGGATGAAAAGGTCATTGGCACTTGTACTACAGCGTTGTACGTCTCACCAATTACATGTTGGTGAACATTTCCTCCTGAAATTAATATATATATTAACGAATATAACAATATGTGTTAAAAATATAGTAAAATGTTTAAAATAAATGTATCTAAGTTACTATATTACCCGGTGATAAATCTGAAGAAGCCATCTCTGACACAAAATCACTTAAAGAAGAATACGACGAACTCGTACTTTCTGCAGCTTCTGAATCGGATCCGCTTTCATCTAAAAGTAATATAAATTAGTGTATTTTATCAATATATTATATAATGTTTACAATGTCATGATACTCCCGATACAGGACTTTTAGTTGATGCCAAGAATATAACTGCGTTTTAAATATATATTATAAAGATCTATTTAAAGTGATGAGGCCGGTCGTGGCGCAGCGGCACGAGGTGTGACTGCAAAACCGACTAGTTGTGGGTTCGATCCCCACTCGAGGAGATGAAATATTTACTTAAATTTATATATCCATTTCTTCGCTCTGGTATCGAGGTTAAGCGCGGCGTTGAGTTCTGCCACTCAACACGCAATGCCTCCAGAATTCGGCAGAAAGTGGGGAACGGAGTGTCTTAACACTAGGTTCCCTCTGCCTACCCTGCTGTGTGCGGGATACAGCGTGAAGCTAATTTAATTTAATTTTAATTTAAAGTAATATGTTACCAGTTGGTTGATTCTCCTGTCTTTGCAATTGTCTTAAAGCTCCATTTAACGAGCTGCCATCATCCCAAACTGCAAATCGGATTGGTTGAAGTTGATCAGCAAACCACTTCGGCTTATCACCGATTTGACGAGGATCAAATACTCCAGTTTGGACCCTCAGAAATGCTACGTTACAGGGCGTTAACGACCATTCAGCTAAGAATTCAACAGCCTGTAAAGAATAGATAGGTTTATCATACATGTTTTCATGTTCTTTTTATTCTTATTAATATTTATTATAATGCTATTATATATCATATAGTCGTGGCGCAGGGGCACAAAGTGTGAGAATCGACTGGTTGTGGGTTCGATCTCCACTCGAGGAAGAGACATATTTATTTACATTCATATATTCATTTCTACGCTCTGGTGTCGAGGCAAAGCGCGGCGTTGAGTTCCGCCAACATCTCAACTGCGCCCCAACAATGCCTCCAGAACTTGGCGGAAAGTGGGGAACGGAGTGTCTTAACACTAGGTGCCTACCCTGCTGTGTGCGGCATACAGTGTGAAGCTGATTTGATTTATATCATATATAAATTTAATAATAATTTGGGAACATATAGAATAATAATATGGAAACAGCGTCTGTATTGATGTACTTTATAATCGTTATTAACTTACTTGTGTTCTAGCAAATTTATTTAAAAATGATGAAGTTCTGGGCCGCGATCGAAGAAAGCTGTTAATTTGGAATGCAACAACAGGCCTGGGATATAAGCGCAATGTCCGCGTGTGTTCCATAAAGTTTGCCAAAATATTTTGCGAGTTGAAGAAACGAACCTGAAAATTACATACATTTTAATAGTTCATAACGATTTCATCTATAAGAAGGTGCGTAAGCATATATTTAAATAAGGTCAAAACAAGTAATAACTTAAACGTACATAACGAACGAACGAAACTGAAACTTTGTATTATAATTATTTATAAACAATCACCATAGCCACTCTTGTAGCGATGTCAACAGAGTCCACGTCATTTCCATATATGAGCGGGTTGAAGGGCTGCGACGGGGAATTCCCGTGTGAGTGCGGGGAGTGCGGGGACGACGCGAGCGACAGTCGCTGCGTGTGCGCACTGCCGACCGACACGCGCCTGCTCTCCGGCGTACTGTGAGAACCGGAACCTTCTCGAAAGCTAGCTGGTTGTACTCTATACATTTAGAACAAAATAATTATTTTACAGCGATTTCTTTTCGTCTTAAGCATACTATATAAAATAAGGAGTGTTAGTTACAACTAACACTATTTAGAATAAAAAAGGAATGATTTTTCATAATTTTTGTCGTTTTCAATGAGTCTTTCCCGGGGCAAAGCAAAATAAGTATTAATTATCGCAGTCTAACACTGCTGAACGGTAGGCCCCTCATAGAACACTAAGCATTCATTCTTACTATTCATAAATGCATTATAATTTATATTACTTTAAAAAATACTAAATTAGGATTGACTAAACGTTATCAGGTCATTCATTAATTGTTAGGCAGTACAAAGTTCGTAGATTCCACTAGTTGATTATAAAAAATCTACAGTGGTAGAAAGGCAAAGCAAAGCTTTGAGTTACGCCACTCCAGAATTCGGCGGAAAGTAGGGACGTTCCTTTTAACAGGAACGGTGTATCTTAACACCAGATTCTAAAGTTCCCTCTGCCTTCCCTACTATTAGCGGGATGCAGAGTGAAGCTAAAAACAATGCGACACATTTAAAAATTTGTCTCACTTTAGTGTAGCACCGCCGACGCTGTCTCGTCTGGAAGGTAGTAGAGGTGCTGATGCTTGTTCCGCAGAGCTTGTCGTTAAACTGTTTAATGCCTGTTTAACAAGTAACTATATCAATAAAATTCAAAGTTACTATTAAATTTGTTTTATGTAAATAACTCGCTAATCAACATATTTTATTGTCATAGAAATATACAAAAAAAATTCTTTAAAAAAATGTTGACCATTGAGAATCTTTTCACTTCTCTGAAAAAAGTAGTTTGTTGTATATGTTTCCGAATCAAGACTATAAGAAAATAGTTATTATTAATTATTAGCATTAAACATTATAGGCATAATAATATATTATACATATATATGTAATTTATACGTAAATACATAATATTATGGGTAAGCTTTTAAGCTACTACTTTCATTCCTCTAAGACTACGCTTTATTTAGTATTTATTTCCTTTAAGTTAACCATTTTATTTGTAAGATTCACAACAAAATATTTATTAACCAATAGTAAAAATTCATGAGTTTAAGTAATAAGAAACTTAATTTTATAATACAGATGTATATATGTGTGCATACACTTCGTTTCTTCATATTCGATTATTCTTAGTGAAAGCTCCAACATTCCTCCATTAAGACATGTATTTTAATTAATTATCAATATGTAATGTGATATTGAGTATGATGTATATTTCACATAAATATAGTTTATATTCATTAAGTTATAGCAAACGCTTATCACTTAGCATATACTTATATACATATATAGTACCTAAATTTAGCACTAGTATTTAATAAAAATATTGAAAATACAAACTCATTGTATTACATGTACCTAAATTAATAATAAGCATCGTTCAAATTGAAACACTTCAATTCTAGAAAGAGAAAACAGAAATCGATGCGTAACTCCCACGTGACGCGAAAAAATCGATATTGCATAACACATGCTGACGTTAGGTAGCTTTATCTGAACATGCGGAATCATAATGAGGGCTCTATATTCTTATTTTGCGGTAACTTCCCTGTGACTTCCTTACTCACTTTGTACCTTTTCCTTATATGTTAAAATATTAAATATATTCTTATTTATCTTCCCTATTATTTAATTTCACGTATACAGCCCACATTTTGATTCATATATTGATAATAAATACAACATTTTAAATTATAACAGGCATATAGAACATTGCGCTTCGTGGGTGTTCGCCATATTTACATGTTATATTCAATAACTATAATATAGCTTATACACAAACACAACTTTACATGCTTAATGCAAACTGAGACGATGACTGAAACTGTGTGGAGCGTACGTACAATATTGTAAATATTTAATTTAAAAAATATAAAAAAATAATAAAAAGAAAACATGTACGATATGCTAACACATAGTTCAGTCAACTTTTTTCTTATATGCCCCCTCTTAGATATATATGATTAGTATGTGAAGTTTCCGGGTTGATTTTTATTATAGTTATGGTTCGAATTAGAATTTTGTCTTGTGTATCTTCTAAAAGGTCGGCACATGTTATTATAAATCTGGCACAAAACTGTCAAAATGTTGTGATTAAATATCAAATGGTGCAATGTAAAAAGAATATATATTTACACCAGTTCCGGCGGTTCCCATGAGTTGCATTGCCTAGCGGAGTAGGGAAAAAGTGAGTTGAATGTTAGTGAAACTGAAAGTATTAAGAAGGGCAGAGTTCCATTTGGGTTTAGTGTGAAATATAAAAGGTCAGGTATGATAAAATTGAAGAATATTTAATTCATCGAACGTTCCTTATATTGTAATGTCAATAAATAATATTATTTTATGAATTTATGAATATCTTACTACCGCGTATTATAGATTCATGTGAATGGCATTACGTAGGTACGCCCGATAAATTGTTAATACTTAAATAAATAAATATTACAACCATATATTGATAGAAGTAAGAGATATATTCAGGGAGCATATTTGAGTTACTCTAGTACTTGCGTAAGGAAAATTATTGAAAATCATAACAGCTGACACACTTGCTTAGCACACGAATAAAATGCGCTCACGAAATTGCGTGTAAAAAAGAAAATTAAGTGACATTAAACATTTTTATATATCCATATTATTTTGTTTTTATTTGTTATACCTGCTTAAGGTGATTTTTCAATACTGAACTCTCCGGTTCGGGGAGTGGAGGCAGCTCTTGGTCGGTACCAGTAGGGCTTGTTAGTTTTGTAGCGTCCAAATCTACTAACCAGATATCGTCGGGCAATCTGAAAAACATTAATAGGCCATAGTATTTTTTTTATATAAACTATATCCAATGTATCTATTACATCGTACTTAATCTAAACGAGGCTAAATATAACAAAAGTCCCAGACCAAAAAATTATCTTACTTGAAATTTTTCTTATACGTAAGAAAGGTAGCAGGAATCCCAATAAGGAATGGAGTAGGGGCTAGTAGCAGTTGTTCAGCACAGCTCATACAACTCGGTAGAAGTGGTATAGCTGGGAACATGTACTCCAACGGGTAGAGCATCGCCACCAACGCCATCACGGACATGGACAGTGCGTTGTAGTCACGTGACTGTACCACCACTTTGTTCTCCAACATGATTAGCGTTAGTACTTTTAAACACGTGTCGACACCTGTTAAATATATTTTGCATTTAGTGAAGCTTCTAAAAATGCTAAAAAAAATATATTTAACATTCAATTTATTTGTAATTAAAGTAAATCAATTTAAAAAAATAATTAAATTCTATTCATAACAATATAACTTAACCTGTTTTGGACATTTAAATATTCTTTGGATATTTAATTGACGAGAAAATGATAACTGCATGTATAAACAATAACAGTATACTAAAAAAATAATTAATCAAAAATTAAATCAGCTTCACGCTGTATCCGTCACACAATATGGTAGGCAGGGGGAACCTAGTGTTAAGGCACTTCGTTCTCCACTTTCTGTCGAATTCTGGAGGCATTACGTGTTGAGTGGCAGAACTCAACGCCGCCACCACATGCTTCGATACCAGAAAATATAAATTTAAATAAATATTTCATTTAGTCGAGTGGAGATCGAATACACACACATTTTGTGCCCCTGCGCCGCGTCTGGCCTCCAAACTGGAGATATATTCAAAAACATTTAATAGAAAATATAGAATTGTTTGAAAATATTTTCATTAATAAGAAATATGAGTTGCACAATAGTGACATACATACCTAGTAGTTCCAATGGTAAATGCAGTGGAAAATCAACAAGAGTAAATCGTGTGTGGTCTGGTAAAGCAAACACTAAGGGTGCGTGGGCTGTAGGTGACAAGACTTCAAGTTCGAGCCTAGTTTTGCCTGGCACCGGCACTGGGGCGGAGAGCAATCGTAGAATCCATGTCTCGATTTCCTTTACGTCGTGCACTACTATAGTTGGGGTGTTGTCGTACGATTGTCCGGTTAGTACTGACCATACTGTATCTCTAAAAAAAAAATCACGTGTCAACTTTGTCAGTTTAATTATTAATTAAAAAAATCAGCTTCACGGTGTATCCCGCAGACAGCAGGGTAGACAGAGGGAACCTAGTGTTACACATTCCGTTCCCTACTTTCTGCCGAATTCTGAAAGTGCTGAGTGGCAGAACTCAACGCTGCGCTTTGCCTCGACACCAGAGCGAAGAAATGGAAATATAAATTTAAGTAAATATTTTATCTCCTCGAGTGGGGATCGAACCCACAACCAGTCGGTTTGCAATCACACTTTGTGCCGCTACGCCACAATTAATTATGAATTAAGGTTTTCATTATCTACTTTCCTTATATCTCTTAACCCTATACCTTACAATAAATATTACTAGCATATTATAAAAAAAATACACAGTAGATTTAGGAACAAAAATGTATATAAATTCTAATGTAACCCATATGTTTTTAATGTCACAGTTCACACCCACGCAATAAAGACGCGCTTTTATTATCCCAAGGACTATTACAGTGCGTGGGTTTCAATAGGATGCGATAAAATGTCTTCTAATTATAATATTACTAAACTAATAAACATAACTTTTGACGCGATAAATCAGAATAAAATACCTTTCTAACCTTTCAAAAGTTTAACTTAACGACCTTTATAAAGATCTACTTACATATAGTTTGTTATTTAAAAGAACCAATTGCGAAATGCAAATAGTAAAATGAGTTGCAATCAAACTTACCTAAATATCTGTCTGGACGCGCCCACGCGTCGCGGACTGGAAGACTCATTGCAGGCGTCTATTAATTTTTTAAGGATAAAGAGGCACTCTCGGAATGTTGAAAAAAAAGGGTGATGTGACAAAAGGCATATCGAAGTCAGTGAATGGTTCCGCACACGCTGTAAAAAACATCAGTTAGGAAAGATTACACAATAGTATATATTGTTGTTTTATAAAAATATTTTACAAAGTATAAGTTATTTTTTTAGCTTAACGCTGTGTCCTACCGCCAAACTATAATAGAGCAGAGTGAATCAAAGAACCTTATGTTCAGACACTCCGTTCCCATTAAGACATGTCCGTTTTCCGCTTTCTACCAAAGTTTTGAGACAATGCGTGTTGAGTAGCGGGACTCGACGCCGCGCTTTGCCTCGTTACTAAAGCAAGAAATGAAAATACTAAATATTTCATGTCGTCGAGTGAAAATCGAACTCACAACCTTACGCGTTTAGTGACACATGCCTGTGTCCCTACGCCATGATTGACTTCAATTTATACAGGATAGGTAGCGAGTAGTGTAAAATATTTCAAATCAATACCTAAAGAAATTAATAAAGATACCCCAACAGTTAAGACGTAGAATTTTTTAAATTTTTTTTCATTCATTTCATTTCACGATGTTTATCCATACCTGTATTTCGTGTGACGCAGACACCAATAACGTAAACACGTAAACGTTGCCGATCTGCCGCTTGTCATGCTCAAAAAATATTCTACAACGAGAAAGATATCTCTCGTATTATTTTACGCAATTCAACATCGCCGCCATTACATACGACTCGATTTCGTGAATGAGGCGTGTGCGGCGTTATCGCTTTGATGTTTGTGTCTGTATGCGTCTTTCTTGACAAATGCCGTTTTATTTCACAACGATAATTTTATTAATTATTTTATTTGAAAAAATCACTTTTTAATTTTTAAAAAAATCTCTTTTGTTTTAACTATATTAGTTTTTTATAGAGTAGTCAAAATCCTTACAACACAAAGACACAGACAGTTTCTCCACACTACTTTTCGCGCACTCAACACGCTATATCTCAAAATGTTGATATACAAAGACGGGAACACAGTGCTTAAACACTACGTTCCCTCTGCTTACCCTGTTATATGCTGGATATAGGTTGAAGCTAAAAAAATCTTATACACAATTACAGATGTTCGTTTGGTAGCGTACTTGTCGTTTCCTCGTCGCCCTGGGGCTGGGCGAGTGCGAGCCGCCGCTCTCGGAGTCGGGCGGCGCGGGCGCGAGGCGCGGCGCCACGCTGCAATCGCGCTCCGAGTCGCTCGGCGCTACGTTGCTGCTCCTATAGTCACTGAAACGTTCGTTTTGCATTACATTTTTTATACTTTTTAACTAGAGGACGTTTGGTTTAACTTATTAATCAACCTTTTATAATATTTAAGTATAAATTGGAAGTTCTAAATCCTATTGAATTGAATGTCTCCACTACGATAATATATTATTTTACTTTTTGTAAAAATCTTTACAAATAAATATGTTATTATGGGTGTATTTAATTTTTTAACACGTAACACAAAGTAAAATACTTTTTTAATTAATAATATAGTACACATATCCTTATTTATTCCATAAGTTCATGTGAGTAGGTACTAAAAACACAAATTGTTATTTAATATTTTCCTAAATAAAATATTACAAATGAATGTTCACCTGGAGAAGGCAGAATCGGAACTTCTTTCCATAGATTTACGCCAAGACTCTCTACGCAACACGCTGCGCTCACGAGGTCCGGGCGCAGGAGCTCGTTCAACAGCGCGATAAAAGTTAATACAAATTCCATAACGTGTTTTACCTATTAAAATTGTACATACATTAATATCCATCTATACATGATAGATATTTGCAAATTAAATATGCAGTTTTCATTTGCATATACAAGATATGTAGGTACAATCCGCGAGATCTAAGCTGAGCTTTGCATTTGTGTGAGTGTCCATATATAGTATAAGGGTAACGTCACTTGCTTGGAACACCAATTACACCGCTTTTTGTCAACCGGCCTCGAGTGACGGCTCTTGTACTGATAGCAGCAGCATGTCAAATATTTAATTTTTAATGTTTATTTTTGTGTTTTGAAAAAAAGAGCACTATCACACTATCAGGTTCTTTATGACCTAATGGATATTAATTATTAATTCAAATGATACATCAGACGAGAGTTAAAATAATGAAGATGAAAATATATTATTTTTTCTATATATCTATATATTACATATTTATTTAGTAAATTTTTTTGCTGATTTCTATAAGACATCAAAACTTTATTTTTAAAGGATTTTTTTCCGTCTCTACTTTTGTAATCACACAGCACATAACACAAAGGGTCAGCTTAAGCCTCACGAACTGTATCTAATATAATAATTAATAACTATTCAGATAAATAATAATAATAATAAATGCTGTTATCTCTGTGTAAATTTAAGAATTAACGTAATTAAGAACTGAATGAAACAGTCTTTGAATAGAGTTTGAGAATAGATTGTAGCTGTCGGTGAAACAAATAACAGATGAACAGACAGCATATGGACATGTATTTGTTATTTTTCGTGGCCGAGTATCAAACATCAAAACATATTAAGTTTAGAATATATGATATTAACAGGATAATAAAAATACCTGAATCTTTATCTGTAAGCGTAAAAACAAATGACGTAGTGTCCCTGGTCGTAATGTGTGCGATTTGTCGTCTGGGGCCCACCGATACACAGCCCTCCGGCTGGCAAAAGTAGACCATATCCAACGGCAAAGGAAAATCATCATGATTTGTCAATGGATACCGTCGGAGCAGTTCTGGCGCCTAACATGAGACATCAATTATAAAAGGTACTTTCTGAGTATTATAATAATATAATAGGATTATACTATTATAAGCATATTAAAAAAAATATAAAATAGTTTATAATATGGCATTGCATACCTGTACTGGAGCCAATCCTTTGCCGGACGTATAAGGCTTAGCCCCAACTATAGTTAAATAATCCACCAGCCGTGGACATAAGTGTTGCTTTTGAATATCCATATTATTGATATGGCCGACCCAGTATATTTCGATTCTCTATACATGAGCTCATCTATACCCATTATATTGTACAATAATATTGCTTGTCATTATTATCACTAGGCGACGTATCTAAAAATATAATATAATTAAAATTATTAAAAAATGTCTATAAACTATTGTTATGGGACGTAAGAATAAACATATCTCCAATTTTAGCCGCCACTATGGCGGCACTGAGTGGCAAACAGGGTCTGTCTGTAAATACAGTAGTTGTGGGTTCAATTTTCACTCGGGCAGATAGGTTCGTACCGGTACCGGTAACGATATATTTAGAGAAACAATGCACGTCTTTGAATTTAGACACTCCGCTTACCATTTCTTGGAAGTTGGCAAAAGAGTGGTAAACGGAGTGTTTTAGCACTGATAGGGCATCAGTGCTAAACACTGTCGATGTCCTGTTAATAAAAAGTTAACCCACAAAAATATTATTAATATATTCAATATGATTTAAATAATATTAATTAATTAAATCATCGGAGTTTTAGAAACGAAATACAAAAGAATCCTTCAAAAGCAATATCAACGGCGTTCCTGCATTTTAATTAAAACTCAGTTTCATTGCCTAAATTAAATTGGCAAAATTTTCCTCAATTTACTTTAGAAAACTTTGTATTATAATTGGCTGTACAGAAGCCATTAAAGCAAAAAGTATGATGCATTCCGAGCACAAATTACCTACGGCCAATTTTTTTATTCACACAGATTCATCCTAACATCTAAACTAAAAAATCACGTGGGAAAAGTCACATAATTATTTTCGTTCACATTAATGGAAAGCAATTAGGTTCGCGGCGTACACTAGCTATACGTATAACGACGTATCCCGGTCGGTTTCCCTTGACCTATTTACCGGTACGACCTAATTTTATTGCAACTCGCCCATACCACTGGGATTCTCATCATATTGTTGTTATAGGTATTTTATGAACTATAAACCTTTTAAGGATAAATAGATAAAGTCCGGCAGCAGCTATTAACTTTAGATTGCCACCTATGACCTACGCTGAGATATTTTTTATTATTATTATTCAGACTTTATTATGTTTATATGATTAATAAACAATTTCATATTAGGACACGATTGTTACTTAATAAAAAAAATCAAAATTTAGGAGGGTTCCTTCTATGAAGACTTTTGTAGTAGTGATTAGACTTTATTCCTTATTATTAATGAATTCTATATTTCTTAGTAACTGTATTATTTGTAAAAACTGCTTTTTTTCGTTGATATAGTTACTGACTGCTTATTTAATTTGCTAATAATATTATATTTACACCTATACTTAAAAACTTATACTTTCATTCTCTCTTTGTCTTAACAGTAAATATCAATATTTATGAAAAATGGTATTACTAACTTTAACTAATAATAGGTACACCTTATTAAACAAAAAGGAGTCTCCAAGGAGAGAAACAAAAAAACTTGACTGGAGTGTAAATTGCCTGCTGCTGCTCATCAGAATGTCATCAGAATGTCATCGATAACTTTGCCAATAGTTAACTGGGTTGGATTATTTTTAAGCAAATTAAATACAATAAAGATATTTATCGATTGTATATTATTGTGTAAGTGCTTTACTTTACTTTGATTATCTAATTTCATAGAATTTACAATTCACCTACAAAATGACAATTAGAGAATTTAGAGGTAAAAGCCAATCACCCTAAATATCTGCCCCCGAGTGGGCTTCAAACCCACAATGGTCGCATTTACAGTCTGCCGTTATCACACTGGACTACAGTGGATAAAATAATGTCCTTTACAAAATAATCATATCTATATCGATATCTTCAACATAGTCAGCTATTATTATCATCGACGTCAGAATTGCGTTACTTAAGCTCATAACGTCATCACTTACGTACTTGGATGGATGAAAATAAAAAATATTCGTATTTAATTTTAGGCGTTTAAACTTTAAGCATTGACTTTATATGAAAAATTAGAGTTGCAATATTGTAAGGTTTTTACTATTTAAGTGGTAAGCATATCATCTTCACGTATCTTAGCAACTTAAAATATCCGGTTTGACGGTTTTCTCAAACTCTACTATTCAGGCGATATTGGGGATATCGGCGAATTTTGTCTTATCGAAAAGGATGATTGAAAATGTCCAAAAAATATTTTTGTAAATTAAATATTTGTACAATAAAAATAATTTAGGTGATGAAAGACTACTACTCTTACATTTCATCAACCAAATTTTAAAAAATACGTATTTGTTAATATGAATCTATCATACTTTATTACTAAATAGAGAATGAAAATATGATCTTTTTTCAAATGATTGTTTATCTGTTCATACACACACATCTTAAAAACTACTGTACGGAGTTTGAATGATAGTTTTGTGTTGTACAGCCATTAGGTCGGGGCAGGATCTAGGCTATAACTCATTTCGGTGACTGGCAAATCTGATAAAAGCTAAAAGAAATAAGTTATACTGCCTTAAAAATACATGATCATCGTGATGAACATTTTCTGATGATATGTAAAGATCGAAGCCTGGAAAAGTTGATTTAGAACTACATAAGACTCGCTAAGGTATAAAAAAAAGAAATCGCCTCTTAGCTAAAGTGGTGGGGAACGACAATCCAAAGATAGAGAAAAATATCTGATATGAAGCACTAACAGTTCACTAACCGATGAACACCTTTTGTCAAGAAGTCTCCCATTTATTTTATATAAGTAGTTTAAATAAACGATATATGTAGATTGACGTTTTCCGTTGGCACAAAAATCAAAAGTAACACTTGATATAGAATAACTTAAAAAAAGCTAAACTCTATACGCCTAAATATCTATAAGTTAATATCGATTTAATAGAAGTTTTTAACTATGATGCACGTTTTCGTTAACAGATAAATATCTTTTAAAATTGAGGTCAACTTGGCCCACAGAGTAAACACGGTGAGCATCATATATCACGAAGGCATGATTGATTTTAAATTATTTTACCCTCCCTCCGCTAAAAAAGCGACATTGACTTGTAGTCAGTCATTTAATGAAAACAAGTGATATGAGGAAAATAAAGTAAAAAAGGGAAAGTGCATCACCAAAATTATTTCGCTAACAGCAATCGTTTCTATAACAAAATTCGTAATAACGTCATGAAATAAGATTTAAACCTACCTTTATACCTACGTTTTATTGATAAGTATATTTACCTATCATTCCATAGATATTTTATATTATTTTCTAGCAAACTACATAAAAAGTGAGGACGACAGACGAGCATTAAACTGTCGAGAAAATTAGATATTTTCTAAATGCTAACGGCCACCCGCAGGTTTATGAGTAACATCGTAAAGCATAAGCATAAAATAAAGGCAGCTCTTGCTATAAAAATATATACGATCTCTTCTATTAAACTTTTTAAATTAATGAACTATATATAGTAAGTACCTAATACTAACGGTATAAAACAATGTGTTATCGTTTAACAAACTGTGGCAAAAGTATTTTAATGAGAATGTATTTATTGAATTTTAAGCTAATTTTTATGATAAAAAAAATACTAGACAAAAGGATATGTTTTATAAATAATTAGTTTGAACATAAGACAAAATATAAATAAGGAATGGAAATTAGAATATCAACGGTAGCTGTGTTAAAAATATACCAGTATGTAAATTTTGCTCCACTTCACTAATTACCACCACCATATGAGATAGTAGACGTCAATTGCCATTAAGTGTAGATAGTTCAAAATATGATAGTAAAGAAAAAAAAGAATTGAAATACATTAATAGAAGTTTTATTTATGCACAAAATAAAACACTAAGATATTCTGCTTGATTTTTTTCCTAACTTGAGGTTAATTCTGTTAGCCCTACTGGTATTTACAGCGACACCGGGTGGGTAGGGAAGAGAGTATTCTATCCCTGGAATTCTGCTTGAATTAAAAGGTTACTTTTATAAAAAAGACTTTGCCTCAATATTTACAAGGATTCCGGTATTTGATAAAATTGAGGATGTCGTGGCGCAGAGGCGTGGGACTATAAACGCGACGGTTGTAGGTTCATTTGTTAATTAATAAAATAACTCATTCCCCTGAGTAAGAATCAAACCTACAAGCGCCAACAAAAATAAACGATATTTTATCAAAAAGTTACATTACATTCATAAAAAAATATTTAATTATTAATAACAATTAAATGAATTTAATACATTTAATAAATACATACAAACTTATTATGTTACGTTATTTTTTTTAAGCAATTGTAATAAAGAAAAAAATAAAAATGTTTGTTTATTTAAATATTTTAAAAAAAAACCTCATATTTCTTTATAATTTAAACTTATATTTAATATAGGAATTTAAGTTAAAAACATTATTTAAGCAATTAAAAAAACCGCCTCAACCTACACACCGGATTTGTTCGGTCATTTATTTTGACTTTGACTAGGTCATTTATATGACGTGCTCTTCATCTAGTTGTTAGAGAATAAATTACTATATAATATCAGTATTATATATATATATATATATATATATAGAGAGAGGATCAGAAAATCTAGACGAAATAAACTTTTCAAGTTAGCCGTTGTCCAAAATGTAGTCTAAACTACGAAATACTTTTTAATTGTAATAGGAGCACCAATAGTTACATACTTAGGCTTATATAAATTATAAAGGTAATACGTATTACATATATAATATTATAAATTACTTATATTTTTTATTAAAGATAGTATTTGTGAGCCGAACTTGAAGCACAACCTACTACATATTAAGAAAGTAGGTACAAATTAACGTTATGTTATATTCAGCCGTAGCGGTATGTGTAGAACTGAAAATATATTTCAAAAGTGATAACTTTGAATTTTGTAACTCAATTATTCCGTAGACGAATAAAGTCCGAAACAAGTTACGTCATATAGACGACGAAGTAGCGAAAGTGACGTACTAATATCACTTTAGAAGGCTTCAGGAACAAAAATCTTTATACTGTAAACTAACATTACGTTATATCATATAATAAAATTGTACTCACCTTTATATTAAAAAGAGCGGTCGCATAATCCTAAATTAATCGTCCATCGCACGCGAATGTGTTATTTGTGAAATGTGAATTAAATTTGAGTGCGGGATGCCGCGTAGTGCATGTCGCGGGAGCGCGGGTGCGAGTGGTGACAAGTCACAAGTGCCATGCGCGGCCGCCCACGCTCGATAAAGCCGCCCGCCGCGTTGCGCCCTCGGACAGTGTAGCCTCTACTCGAGACCTTCACTCGCTCTGAGTAGTGTTATCGATGATTTATTATATGTACTAACTATACAATATAATTGTGTATTGATTTCGTAAAGTTGAAGTAGTAAACTTTTTGCTTTTCAAATCAGCTTCACGCTGTATCTCTCATACAACAGGATAGGCAGAGGGAACCTATTGTTCATTCTGTTTGCCATTTTCAAGTAGGAATCGAACCCACAACCAGTGACGTTTACAGACACTGCTCCACGACTGGCCTTTTTGATTTCCAAAATCTTACAAATAACATTAGACGTCCTTGTTCTTATGCAGAAACTATTAAAATAAATTAGAATGATTTGTTGTTCTTGTCCTCTTTTAAACATTCCACCCAACATGGCGAATTTGAGCAACTCTATGCTACACTTTTCTTCACTAAATAGAATATTGCAAATAATAATATGTATAGCGTAATAATATATCTAGCGTCGTTGCGGTAGATTTATTTAAAATATTACCATATGTTTGGGCGTTATTTTATTTTAAAATTTGAGCGTGAATTTACTTCAAAACTACTTAAACGCCCGAACATCGTTATATACTTTAGATGTCAAATTAATGACATCATTAAAGTTCTTGAAATGATATATTTTTTGGTCATTGCAAGTCGGGAGTTTTTGAGCGAAGCGAGCCGGGGACGAAGGTCTCTAGTTAAATATGATAAAAAAAGTACATTTTTAAAAAAGTAGAATGTCTACTTTAAGCATTTTATCCTTTATTTTCAAATAACACGAGTAGGAATCGAACCAACAACCGGTCTCGTTTACAGCCACACGTTTGTGCCCCTACGCTACGACTGGTATCTTAATAAATCTATACATATAAAACTGTAACTCATCGCTGTCTGTACATGTATGTGAGAAAATTAAATATTATGAGCATTTACTAATATAATAGAAGCCAAAATAATAGTTTTTAAAATTTTCCACCCGTTTGTTCACGCTTATCACAAAAATGTCTTAACCGATTTAAATGCATTTGTCACTCTATTGCATTTGGTAAACTTCCCTTAACATTTAGTGTTTGTTTTATTTAAATTCATAATTTCAGTTCATAAATAAATAATATTTTTTTACAATAAATTAATTTTTAATAAAAAGAAAAACAGACTTCAAACAACGAACTAAAAAGTAAAAAAATATTTGATTTTTTTAAACATACAAACGTATTTGATTTTTTTAAACAAAAATGATTAAAAAAGATTTTATAATTTGAAGTCGGTGCCAAGTAAAACCAACAGGCATAGTTCGATATTGTATTAAAGTTGTTGTAGCAGTAGCTTGACACCAATTTAAAAATTATAAAATCTTTTTAAGTGAGTTTTACAAAATCAAAGTACGTTTTGCTTTATGTAAAATTATTTTTTACTTTTTAGTTCCTTGTTACAAGTCGGTTTTGTTTTTGTTAAATTTTTTTATCTATTTTAAGTATAATAAATAATAATAATAAACCTTAAAAGATTTTTTTTTCAGATTAGTGGTTGTCCTAAGTAAAACTTTAAAGTTAATTAGGTATTATTTTATATTGTGCATACTAACAATTTGGCATATTGACAAGAACGTATATACATAAAAAATCTTGCGATTTGGCAACCTCTCCCTTTTTTGAAGTTGGTTGAAAAGAAATTCAACGATGAGGAATCTCATTTCTGACACCCATTTTAATAATGTTTCTCCCTGTAACTATTGCAGTATAATTATATTTTTAACCAAAAGAAAAAATAACTTGTTCAATACTATCCTTGAAGTGTATCCTTTCAAATAAAAAAAGAATCATCGGAATCGGTTGGCGTCACATTGAGCTATTCGTCTATTTGTCGCGCACATACCTAATGAAAATTTAAGACTTATGTGATTTTCTCATAGATCCCATTGTCAAAAATTGACCAAAAAAATGGGACCACAGGGAAGCACTAGCTTTCAAATAAAAAAAAATCATCAAAATCGGTTCACCCAGTCAAAAGTTTTGAGATAACAAACATTAAAAAAAATACAGTCGTATTGATAACCACCTTTTCTTACAGAAGTCGGTTAAAATAACCGACTTCAACTTGAATCTACCAAACTCTCACCAAACTACCCTTAAAGTGTAGTGTACGTTTTGTAAATCGGTTAGCGAGATATTGAGTTGTACGTTCGTTTGTCGCGTACATAATCATAATTTTCTCATGGATAATATTGTTAGAAATAGATCAAATTAAAATGGGACCTTACGGGAATCGAATTGATAACCTCCTACTTTTAGAAGTGGGTTAAAAAGTTATGTCAATAATATTAACAACTAGAAAAAATATACAACAAATTATACATAAGTAATACAATTTTAAATCACCTTTGAAAAGGAAACGAATTTGCCTCAAATCGACCGTCCTCGACGAATCGACGGTCCTCATTCGACGATTTTGATCTGTCTGTCTTAGAGGAACTGTTATGCCATTTAAATGTGACATGATGCCAACATAAAAATTAAAAAAATCAAATATTTTAAAGCCTGTATCGAAACCTCCCGATAATTTTTTTGTGTTTTTTAAAACTAAATGGTATCTAATCAAAAATTCCTTCAGACGAATATTTTTAAGTACATACAATATAATAGACATATAATAGACATATACATGACATATGTACTAGGTGAGGGTATTATAAACGCTCGCAGCGCTCATGGTGGCCAAAAGTAGAAAAAATTTAGGCTTTGTCACTTACTAATGTCAAAGCAATCTGTTCGACTTATCGTTTTACTAAGTTATTAAAAACTAGCGGCTCGCCCACGGCTTCGCCCGCTACAATACATGATTATTGATTTAATAAGCAGAATTGATTGACAACTATAATGACTTCTAATATGATTTTTTTACGACATTATCTTAAAAGAATTTTTGATTGTTTTAAATAAAAAAATACGACCATTGTTGATATTTGATATTTATAAAATATACATAAAGCTAATTATTTATTACACGTAAATATTTTTGTAACTTTGTTCTTTTTACCTATATAATATACTCTGTTAAATGTGCTGATGTCAGTGAATAATTTAATTTACTCATTCAGAAACAGCCTTAAATGTTAAATTATTGATTTGAAGGATTCATAATATTCTTTGTAAAATAACTGTAATAATTGCATATTAACTCCTGTACAGTTTTTAAATTAGTTACATATATTATATAAACGAACCAACCAAAAAATCTTTGTATTTACTTGATATTTCTTTCAAGATCGTTCTTTATCTCTGTGTTGAATTAATTACGACTTCTTTCAAATGACGATAACTTTTTTTTTTAATGAACCGATTTTGATGACCTAAACTTTAGTAGTTAAGTTGAGTTAAAACAAAGCAATTGGTGAAATTTTCAAGTAAATCGGTTCAGTACTTTTAGAGAATAATGTGGACAAAAATATGTCGACAGACAGACAGACGAGCAAGAAATTCAAAAAAAATCTTTTTGCTTCCTATTATTCTTTTTAAGTGTCCCTCTAACCATTTTAGTCAAAATTACTAAATGTACAGACAAAATATTTTTACTGTCTTATTATATATAGAGATGAGTCACAGCAGTTGCAGTTGTTCTACAATGCAACAAATACATTTACATGTAATTGATATATTTATAGCGAAGTATGTGATGCAGAAATACAAACAGAAATAGACAACTCAACTATTTATATAAAAAAATACAATAAAATGAAGAACAAAATATGTAATACCCCTAAAAAAACATACACAGATGTGGCGACTTCAACAAAAAAAAAATATTTTACTGGGTTTTCATCTATCTGTAATGATGAGCAACTTATAGATCTTGCAGGTGTAACATTCAACAATTTCCAATTATTATTAAAAACGTTAGCAACCAATCACAAATACAGTATTAATAATATCAAAACTAGGTAACTACTATACTAACTACCATTAAATTTGCTTTGTTTCCTTGTTTTTCAGTAAAATTATAACTAAAAAAGTAGTAAACAAATTCTGATATAACCAAAATAAAACACAATTTTGAATAGAGATTACTTACCTCTCTCAATTTCAATAACCAGAAATGATTTATCGACACTTTCCACCCAAATCACAGTTATTAAGTAATATAAATGAATCTGAAAGTATTTTACGAATATTTTCAAAAATTCCCGCCATCATATGTCAAAGTGTCAGAGCCCACAAATTTGCGTACGCTGGGTGGCGCTGTAGTCGTGCACGGTGCCAATAGACAGATGGTATCTTTGCTCTTATGAACGAACGAAAAAAAAAAATTTTTATTATATTATTTATTATTGGTTATATATTTTTGGTCATATATGTTATTTTTATATCATTATGATTACCTATTTATGTGTTTGTAAGTTTTAAAGTAAATAATCTATAACAAAATAAGTGTTTTATTGAATTAGTTGAAACTATAGCTATAAATGTCCTAAAAATTATATTTTTTTAGATAACGATAATGAGTTTAATAATAAATAAATAAATATAATTAGAATAGTTTAATTATAATAAAAGATTTTAGTTGATGTATTATACTTTGAATATATACATTATTGTATTTTTTTAACATATCATTTAAAATCATATAAGATAACTACTATAATACGACAACGATGATAAGAAATAGATATTTTCAGCAACTAGATTAAAATTTTGGTTTAAAGTCCGTCATTTGTTAGAGTAACATTTGTTTTATGCATTTATAAAATTTTAATGCATTTTATTTCATTGTTATTAATAATTAAATTAAAGGACACAGACATAATAAATTATTTATTTTATAAATTATTACAAATATAAAAATGATGTAAATATTACAAACTTGTATATAATTATTTTCCAGAATCTTCTTTGAGAGATACTGTTCTATTGAAGACCATCTGAAAGTAAATTAATCAACATAAAAAATATATACTCGTGTAAACTTAAATCGGTGATATTATATACGAACACAAATTGACGGTCCCGGTAAAGTATAGGAAGGGAAAATCGAAGTATCTTTTATTGTAGTTTTCGATTACATACTGTTAAAAAATGCATGAATAACTACTTTTTGATATTTTGAAAAAAAATATATTAAAACTATACTTTTTAGTTTAAAAGAGCGATAAAAACATTGTGGGTTTACGCTTTCGATACTTTACCTAGGGACCATCGAAATGTTTACTTAAATGGAGTGTTGCTCCACCCTTGGAAATATTATTAAGTAATGTATCCCACATATAGCAGAGTATGCAGAGGGATCCTAGGAATCTAGTGTATATAATTAAGATACTTTCATTCCCCCCTTCCACTGAATATTATTAAGTAATGTTTTTTTGTTTCACGATGTATCGCGAATATAGCAGGGTGAGTAGAGGGAACCTAATATTAAGATACTCCGTTCCTCACGCATAGCTTCGTTTAAGACATTTTATCCGGCCACAGCGAGACATAATCCTGTATTGCTGAAATTAAATTTACATTATTCTTAATCTAAAATACTGTTTCTGAGAGTTCAACAGCTGGTTATTTTTTTAAGCTTGTCCTTCGGCAAAGGCCTCCTTTCATTTTATCCTATCGATTTATTTGCAACACTTGTCCATTCTGGTTCAGCTACCTTTTTAAGAAGTATTATTAATAAAATAAACTAATAATTTTGTCAACATACCAAATTGGAAGTGGTATCAGGATCAACTGAGAAGAATCCGATTCTCTCAAATTGAAACTTGTCGTACACTTTAGCTCCGGCCAGAGACTTGTCGGCTAACGCACGCAGCGATTTAAGAGTGTCAGTGCGACAGTCTGAGAGAAAACCGTTCGGAACTTCTGAAGGATCCTCGGGATTTTTATGTTTGAACCTATTTACATTTAAATGCGTATTACTTTACTTAAAATAAATTATTATATACTTTTCAGCTTCACGCCGTATCCTGTATATAGCATTGTAGGCAGAGGGAGACCAGTGTTATAACACTTCGTTCCTCACTTTCCGCTGAAGATTCGAGAAATTGCGTGTTAAGCGGCGGAACTCAACGCTGAGCATCGTCTTGTCCCAGAGCGAGGAAAATGAAAATTCAATGAAATGAACATAACTTATTCGCCGATGTGCGATTTGAACCCATAATCTTTGCGTATTCGTAAATATTATTAATAATAATAATATTCTAACATCAAAATCAAATCTAAATTCGAATTGTAAGTACATTTTTTTTATTAATCTTTGGCTCTTCAGTAGTTTTTATTAACATAAATCCATGCCACACTTAGAGTTCCCAGACCGATGAAATGATAATAATTAATTCCCTCAAGTGAGATTCCCACCAAAGCCGCCACGTCGATATCCACAAAAATACTTACAATGGTTCATATAATCGTACTTCAACATGAATTGGCTGTGAAACCCAATGTATGAAAGCTTTCGGTTTCTCTGCCTTTTCCGTTGACTCTGCGGTGCATTCCAGTTCAATCACTTGCCCTGAATTATCTTTTATAACTTTTGATACCTAAAAAAATGAACATTGTTTGATTGTAAATACAAAGGTTTTTAAACTTGTTTTTATTAGCGTCACCTGTTTATGTATCTATCAATCAATTAATGTAAGAATTATTTTCCAAATCTATTTTGACTTCTTAACATCCAATACAGATACCGATACTTTGATAGAAAGATCAGAATTACAAGAAAATACTTTTAAATAAACAAATGATACATTTATCGCCATATAATACATAGCATGCTGAAGGAATGATGATTGAGGCTCGAATTTCATGTCGCTCGTCGCTTCATGTCTTTCAATTTTCATTCAATTATTAAATTATATTTTTTATGACGAATATATATTTCTTTATTTAGACTAAAAACTTTTTTTTCATCTTGCTGGATCTTGGAGAAGAATAGTCAGAGAGAACCTAGAGTCAACATAGAGTCTAGAGAACCTAGAGTACTTTGTCTTAATTCTCTGGTAATTAAGACAAAGTACGTCTGGTAATTAAGAAAATGAAAATATTTTATAATCTCGACCAGGAATCAAACCCACAACCGTCGTTTACTGTTAGTTGATGCTGAGTCTATGTGCCACGACGACGGTCCAGTTAAATTTATGTTAAATAAATAAATAGGTACTTGCCTTCAAAACGTATCCAGCATGACGCAAGCCCACAGACTGATTAGGCGTCAAACGTCGGTAACCTTTTTCAGGTTGTTCTTTAAAATCATTTGATTCTATGTATAGAACTTTATCAAAAACTACATTATGAGAGCTCTTTTCTGGTTCGCTTGGAAAGTCTGGTACTTTCACTGTTATGTGGTCCTTGTTAGGGAAATTGGTGATGGTCACTTTCAATGGTTCTAGAACCACCATGACCCTGTAAAAATTAAAATGTTTATAGATAATTTGTAAGCTATTTTTTTATTATTTATGATTTACTACACTTATAAGAGGCCGGTCGTGGTTCAGGGGCACAAAGTGTGACTGTAAACGCAACAGGTTGTGGGTTCGATCCCCATTCGGGAAATGAAATATTTTATTAAATTTGTATTTTCACATCTTGGCTTTGGTGTCGAAGCAAAGCTCAGCGTTGAGTTCCGCCAATCAACACGCAATGCCTGTTAAGTCTTAATACTAGGTTTCCTCTGTCAACCCTGCTGTGTGCGGAATATAGCGTGAAGCTGATTTAGTTTTTTAACTACACATACAAGTGTTTTTATAATCAAATCAGTAAATAATTTATAATCAGGACAAAAGGTATTATTACTTTGTAAGAATTTTCCCTAAATCCCTACCGATTATACATTGTTTTGGCGTGAATTATAGTCCCGCCCTGCCAATGATGCCCAGTTTCTTCTTCGACGGCCCCCAGCGCGCCTGACGTCTGACCTAGAGGACATACCTGGGAGCGCTAAGGTTGAGCGCGTCGCGCACGGCCGCGTCCAGCAGCGCGGGGTCGACGGCCCCCAGCGCGCCCGTGACACCGAGCGCCGCACAGAAGGCGCTCACGGCCGCCGCCGGCACGCCGCGTCGCCGTAACGCCGTTAGCGTGAACAGCCTTGGGTCGTCCCAGTCTGGAGCATTTATTCAAATTAAGGAGTGTTACATCCATCTTCAGAAGAAGATGTGGTTTGGACGGTTCTCTAAATATTTATTTTTTAATTAACACTTTGCTGATCGGCGATTTATAAAGAAATTTTCTCGTGCCGCCAGCGATTTTTTTCGTAACTACTTGATTTGGCCGGCAATTTTTAGACTGATTTTATATACCTTGATTCACCATGAATGTTAACTAAATAATTTTTTAATTCACCCTTGATATAGGTATCAAATGAAATGTAGAATAATACAGCACACTATGAAATAAAACTAAGATGACCGCCAAAACAAAATAGCAGACTATATATTTTTTAAATCACTCTCGATATGGGTATCAAATGAAAGGGCTTGACTAAAATAACGCAGCACACTGTGAAATAAAGCCAAGACGACCACTATAACAAAATGGCGGATTATATATTATGTAAGCCGCTAAGGAGTGGAGTGCCACGTATCCAGATGTTGTCGATGATGAATTTTTGACGTTCTGTGCCGTTAGAAAGTTGGACGGCAGGTAACTAGTCAAGCAGTTCCCCAGAAAACTCCCCATGATATAAGTGGTAGAGAAAGCACAGCGAGGAGACGTCTTTAAGCAAGGCCAAAGTGTCAACCCTTTCATATACAGGGTGCGGCACATAGATCTCTCCAAATGTAAAGACGCACAGCTGCGCGATGAAGTGTAGCAAAGTGGTGGGGGAGGTCACCTTGAAAAAGTCTGTACGTGTCATTGTCAGTATGAGCCAAGGCTTGGTCGGATGAGCACCATGATTCGTAGTGGAGTTTATTAGAAATGGCGGATCACCAATATTGACACAGCGTTCTTTTCGTATCCACTTTGCGCTTGGTCGACGTGACCCCCCCGTGACGTGATAAAAAGACAATTTACACGTGGATTTCTAATTTTAGAGTAAGAGGATCTGCTTTGAAAAAGAAATAACCTGGCCGTCTTCGCACTGGAACTGGGCCAGATAATGTCGCTTTGGTGAGAAATTCCATTCAGCAGTGTCCACGGCGATCATCACGAAAACATAAAGCGGCCCTACACTTATCAGACCGAAGTGTGCGGAAGATTCTTCACCGAGATCTAAAGACGCACCCGTATAAGATTGTGATGGTGCAGGAGTTGAATGACAGTGACTTCGACACTCGTGCGATGTTGTGCCTCGATTTTATTGAAATTGTGCGCTGCACGGATGTTGTTCTCTTTTCAGACGAAGTCCATTTTCATCTTACAGATGGTACTTCCGTTACTGGTCTTGGCTTCGGCTGTGCTGCTGTCATGTCATTTGACTGACGGGCTAACCATAGCCTCGGCAATCTTAATACTAGGGTTTTCCGGGGGGGAAGGGCTTTTTGACGGGGCGATTAAGGAGTTTTGGAATCTCTGTGGGATTTCAGGCGTCCGAGGTGGAAAAGTCTCTTGGGAAGAGTGTGAGAAGTTAATAATATGAGTGATCACCGTCAAAAATCATGTATTAAGACAATTTATCACGACTAATTGCCTTAGTGGATATGGAACGGATTCTTGACAACATCCCCCGTAATTTTTAAAAAATAAACAATGAGCATTCTGATGAGGCAACATGCTTGATATGGGTATAATTAAATGGGCTATTCGATTTGATACATATATCAAGTATGTTTTAAGAAATATGAAGTCTGTCATTTTTCATTGTCAGTGTGCTATCTCCTTCCAGTCAAGCCCTTTAATTTAATAACCATATTGAGGTTAATTTAAAAAATATTTAGTTAGCCACTTTATTGTGGCGACCATCTTGGATTTATTTTATAGTGTGCTGTATTCTTTTAGTGGACCCTTTTTGTTTGATACCCCATATCAAGAGTGATTTAAAAAATATGTAGGCCGTCATTTTGTTCTAGAGGCAATTATGGTATTTTTACATTATTTTATATTGACTGTAATTGGCATTAACAGAAAACAATAATAAAAGCGCAATGACGAATTCACTCGTCACCGGTCAACAATGGTTGGACACGAAAAGACGAATTAACTCTTCACCGGACAGCAAAGCGAAAACCAAACGACCAGAAAACACGTTTACAATGAATATTATCTAAATTATATTTTTTGATAATTGTAGACCCAACACACATAAATAATATGTGATCCACGTATTATTTATGTGTGTTCATCAAAATCGTAGTGCAGCTCAAACAAATTGATTTTTTAAATGGATTAATAAATTATTAAGTTTTGAATTGAGGGGTAGTATATAATGCTGATGTATATAAGACTAATGTTTTTTTTAACTTCGATAAATTAAAGAAAAATAGGATTTGTCTCCTAACCACTCTAATGCTGCTAGTTGTGACTGTGATTTAAATATTTTTTATGCAGGCCTAAAATGTCTATGTCATTAAAGTTAATATTATATAATTCAATCATGCGGCAAATTGATTTCCAGATACAGCATTAATTAATTCTACACATAGAGGTTGCAAAAAGTTTATGTTAATGAACAGTGGAATATGGACTGTAACCTGAAACTTGATAGCATATTTTTCGGACTATACAATACCATCATATTTATTATTATTGATTACTGATATCATAAAGTAACATATATCTGAACTGTATACGTCTAAAGGCCAAATCTAGTAAATCATATTTGTCTAACAATAAATCATAAGATAATTAACCTAAAGCCTACAGTTGGGTTACAAGTCCCCACTCTGACACCCGCAAAGTGAATCCATTGAACGCCAAATAGTTTGTAGCTATGCCAGCATTGCTACAAACATTTGCCATACATCCAGATGCATGGATGAAAAATTAATAATAATAGTTAATTGTATAATACCATTTACTATTCCTTCTTCAATTAGTTTGGCAATTTTTCTTTTGGAAACCACGGTGTAGTTTACATTAAGTCTACCGTACTCCCACTGCACTGGACAATATATATCTAGAGCATTGCAGAGCCAATAATAGGATGATCTGGAATGAGAAACAATTATTTGCAGTAAAACCCTACTTACAGTATGTTCAACTGGTGACAGTCCTGAAGTTAGCTGTGCTGCGCAATTTGCGTAGAATTGATTTTAGGATTTTTCTGACTTCTCATTATATTTCTCCCGAATGAACAATGCGCAAAATTTCAGAATACCTAACTTAAGGATTGTCAAGGCTTGTTGACATTACTCTACGAAAGAGCTCCAAAGCTTCGGTTGTATAAATGATAATAATAAAAATGTTGCTACATTTTAAATATATGTAAATATGTATCAAAATGTTAACAGAATATGTATTATATTGATAATTATGGCACAGTAAAACAGTAATAATAAAATAATCTATTAAACTGAGAATGATAAATTTTTAAAACTTAGATACATTGCTTGACAAAATGTATATTATATTAATATATTTATTTATATAAACTAACTCTAATGAAAAATAAGACAAATTAAAAAAATATATAACATACCTCCTTGACTGAAATTCTTTAGTGCATAGAGAGTGTGTGATGTGTTCAATGCTATCACAGAGACAGTGAGTATAATCGTAAGTTGGATAAACACACCATTTGTTTCCCGTACGGTGGTGTGGCTTGAATTTAATCCTATATGCCACAGGATCCTGTTTACCCTCTTCTAAGGTGATCTTCATTCTTAATGTAGCTTCACCTTCATCAATTTTGCCATTTTTCATATCCTATAAGTGATTTCATATATTGTACCAACTTCTCTCGCCCGTAAAAATAAAAATAATTTAGAGAAAAAATTGAAATAATTTAGAGTCGTATATGACACATTTTAAGTGCCTGAACTGTAACTCTTAGCAAATTTTGCGGGTTCGAGTCCCACTATGTTAAAAAATTTATAAGTTTTCTAAATAAGAAACTACTAAATACACCAAAAAAATGTAATAAAATTTATTTAAAAAAAAATTGATTAAATTAGATTAGCACTGGGTGTTTCAATTGGGAAATGGAACTGAATTCTGTACTTTGTCTTGTTATCAAAGCAAGAAAATGCAAATAATTCACACCCCCAGTGGGAATTGAATCTATAAACATGAGCCACCAATCTTACAAACAGATGCTCTAATACCACTGATATCACTTACTTCAAATAATTGCAAGCTTTCTTCAATTGGTCTATTTCTCCAAGGGGACGGTGGGGGGTTAAATCCTTTAATCTCTTCAGATTTTTGGTGACATACATAAGCCAAATCTTTCTTTATTAACTTAACAGCCCATTCGTAGAGTTGATCAAAGTAGTCTGATGAATGTGTCACTTTGTATGGTTTATAGCCTAAAAAAAACATATGTATAATAGTGGTGACGTGTGGTGCCGTGGACGCACCTTGCAGTGGTATAAACGTGAGTTGGCGTCGACTGTAAATGCATCGGCTGAGAGTTCGACTTCGACTCAGACAAATGAATTATTTTCATTTTATTGCTCTCGGGAAGACAAAGCACAAAGTTGACTTTTGTTACTCAATATGCATGCATGACTTAAACATTGGCAGAATGTGAGGAAAAGAGTGTCTTACTCTGTCCTGCTGGGTCCTATACCTATCCTACTTTATGGACAAAAAGTATTACAAAAAACATCACAATCACTTCTTTTTTTTATTTTCTATCAGTTTTCTATATTACATAGTTATCAGTAGGATAAAAAAAGTACATAACAGCTATAAACTATATAAAAATTATATCTGTGTTTGTATTAAGATTAACATACCAAGCCACTCCACCATATCTTTAATCCCAATAAAAAACTTCTCTTCTTCCTTTTCTGGATTGGTATCATCATACCTTAAAAAACACAAACCATCATGTGCAGCTGCATAGCCAAAATTAATATTAATAGCTTTGGCATGCCCAATATGGAGAATGCCATTTGGTTCTGGAGGGAATCTAGTTCTTACTTTTCCATTAGTTATTTTCAAATGCTCCTCTAAAAGCTTTTTAGTATTAGGAGTCACTACATAACCATCACTCTTAAAATTCTCTCCAGGAGCGTGAAAAGGTAGCTTTCTCATTAATTCTGGCATAGATAAAGGTCCACTGACTTCTTCACTTGACTCAACAGTTTCACATTTATTATTACCTGTGGATTTAAATATATATATTTTTTTTATTATAATAGTTTTGAAGTGGGGGGAAAAGGAGGAAGAATTGTATTCACAGTAAGTTTTCATGGCCAAACTGTCCCATATGGTATTCAATGTAAAGCTGAAAACAATAACAACTCACCTGGGCTTTCTCCTTTTTTAATTTTCTTATTAACCTCAACATTTTTAACTTTTTTTTCAGCTTTAGGGGGTGGTGCTAAGTCAGCCTCTGTTTTTGCACCTAATAAATCTAAAATCTAGAAATATTACAAATCAAATGTTAATAATAAGCTTTCAATAATTGGAAAATTATACAATAATTAGTCATTCTTTTAAACTAAGAGGTTCCCAACCTTTTTTTGACCAAAGACCATTTTATATCATTCTTGGACCACTATACATGTATGTATATAACAATTAACTATGATAATCAAACCGAAACTTCGCCTCACCATCCCCAGACATCAAATTAAAACTGTTTGCGTCTGCAAATATTTAGGCTTCTGCAGACCACTGGTAGTCTGCGGACCACTGGTTGGGAACCAGTGTTTTAAAAGAATTCTCTTTCATAAGCATTTGTGTAAATACTGTATATATTTATCTTTATAATTATGAATATACATAATACAAAGGAAATATTTGTTTTAACAGAGACAATAGGTAATGTCTACGTAATATTTGTTTTATTACAATAAAATTACCTGAACATCAACTTCATTCTTAATTGCTTTTCCATCTGCCCACTTTAAATCTGATCTAACTGCCTGCATAATAATACCTGAATTAAAGCGATATCTTTTCTCTAATAATTCTTGCTTAAATTTAGCCATATGCTTTTCTACAGCTTGTTCCACTTGCTCAGGAGTAACAACTACTCCAACACCACAGGTGCTTTCAAATTCTTTAACATTTAAGTTTGTTTCATTAACACAACTTAAAAGATACTCTAAGGCAGCATCAATCCTCAGTGAGGAATCTAGTTTGCCTTCAGCGATATATTTACAAAGAAAGGGTATTTTATCAGAAATTTGAGGCTTTATTTTAGTAGCCAGATGGTATACCAACAAACCAGCGCCGCTTGGTAAACTTGAAGGATTAACCTAAAACAAAGTTTTAAGTTGTATTTAAATAAATATATTAGATAACAAATCTTATATTAATATATTTTTAATTCTTAACCTCCTGTATAGCGGCAAGCAAAAATTTGGTAACGTTGGCATTTTTTAAAGTTTCCTTTGCTTTTTGCTCACTTAAACCTATTTGTTTAAACTTTTCTACGTTTTGGTCGCAAGACATCTTTATAAAATATATAAACTTATTAATTAAAAAAGCACTTTTTTCAAATAGACACCTGACTACCGCTGACTAAATTGAATAATATGTAAGCAGCAATGATGAACTCTCGTTCTGTCACTTCATGACATCGACGTTGACAGAGTAACGTTAAACGTTTATAACTTGCTAACTAAATTCCGTTAAGGCAGATCTTCAATGCGCAAAAAAATCAAGTTCCTTATGTTTACTCATTAATGAATATTATATTAAATATTTAACTAAACAATAAGTAAATAGTCTAGACAAATTTAATGATTAAGTGCTTACAAAAATATATTTTAAGAAACCTTCAAAAAATGTATTATTCTACTTGCCTTTTTAGTGTATTCTTAGCAATTTCTATTCAAAAATATTCGTAATTAAAGTATATTTAATTTTTATTACTTTCAATGAAATAAGTCTATACTTAAAGTTTTTAATGATAAAACATACTTGTAATTTAAGGTTATATATATAATTATAATATCATTCATCGCACGAACTTTTATATGAAATATTACCGCGAAACGATGTTATATAACGTAATGCTGCTTATTTTGGATTATAATGATATAAGCATGCAGAGCTTCATTCTCCCACATTGCTTCGGACGCCACGGAAGCTTTAGCAACGTGGAGATGAGTCTCAAATTGCATTTACTTTCAATCAGTTTTTAATGCAGTTCCAATATGTTTTTTATGAACACATCATTGATAGCGACGTCTTTGCCAGCAAAATGGTAAAAGAAGGCAATGACGCTGGTGAAGATAATTAATAACTCAAGTAGCTCACTTGAAGACAATTAGGGATGATAATAATTATTATTATTAATAAGTTCTTTGATTTTCACACATTTTAAATGAAACTATTTTAACCGTATTAATCGCACATATTTAATATCATACATTTTTGGAAACCCATCTACCCGTGACCACTACTACAAAATGTTCGAAACGTCGGGTTTTTTTTTTTTTTTTTTTATGCTTGAATTGTTTTGCGCCACAGACTTTTGTTGTCCGTGCCTTTTTTGTTCTTAATTGATTTTTAAAAATGTTAGTTTTTCTTTTTAAAATGTGAAGTGGACTTTAATATCTTGAATGGTCTGCTTTTGTCAAATCCGAGTTCCTTTTGTCTAATCCGAGTTTTTGGCCGTTGATTATGTTGATTGCGGCACAGTTAGTTGTTTCCGTAATATATCGATTGCCTCCTCATCTCTACAGGAAATAGCCATTTTAATGTTGTGTTCCACTATATCAGTCACGGAACCTTCATTTGCCCGGCGAATGAACCTGCCGATAGCGTCTTCTTCGGCGTCAGTGTAGTAGATGCATCCTTTTGTATGCCTTGTTAAGGCGACGATTGCATGTGATATGCTGTCGTGTAGGGCGTTTTTAATGGCCTTAGTTTGGATGATTACTACAAACTCGTATGTAAGTCCCTGAGATTCGTTGATGGTCAGGGTGCGTGAGTTTTCCCCCTTTCCGTATCCTTTCCTGGTTAGGTCCGCTTTTTCTGCTTGTGTATGGACCAGGTACAGAGTATTGGGGGAATCAATAGGGATGGAAGCACCCGTATATCGCGATTTTCTCAAGGAGCGAGTTATCTGTCGGGCTGAGTAGATTCCGTTATAAACTTCGTTGAGCGCGTATGTCACATCCATTGGACATCTATATGATCTCGCTAGCTCTTGACTGATGGTCGTCACGAGGTTTGGGCCGATATAGTGCATTTGGAAGAGGTTTAATCTGTCGATAAAGGGTAGTTGATTTATGTCCCCGATAAGTATAAGTGTCTTGGCCTTTGATAATATGGCCGCCATTACGATTGCCCCAAAATGGTTCATTAGGGCCTCATCCACGAAAAGTCTTGCGGGATTTTCTGTAACACTATTTACCAGAATAGAGGCGATCGTTCGGACTTTGATTTTTGCGTCCCTGGTGCAACTAAAAGGGATCTTACTCCTGAGGTCCTCGGCTGCCTCAGTAGTTGTAGTTGCTACCAGATCTCTATCGGGGATGAAATTGTTCACCACCCAAGTGGACTTACCGCAGCCAGGAACGCCATTCACCCATTTTATGTCAGGTGGCTCCCAATGCTCCCAGATGCTGGTTGGATTTTTTGAAGCTTGAATGGTAAGGGCTGTGTTTAGTATCCTTTGTTCCAGCGCTACCTCTGTGCATCGAGCTATGACGAGGATTGGGTCGTCCGAAGATGTTGCGTACCTGGGTGGGGAATTTTCTACTGTTGACCTGTCATCCTTGTATACAAAGCCATCTTTACCGCTGTAGGCCGCCATATGGGGGAATTTAGGTGAGTTTCCCCTTAAATATTCCAATTTATTATTGTCATATATGGCGGCTTTCTCCTCTTCGAGTAACACTCTAAGCAGACCTTCGTTTCCGAGTTCAAAGGTCGTCCTAATTTTCTCGCAGGTTGCAAGGTTGACTTTGATGGTTTCCCTTACAATTGCTGTGTACTCTAGGAATGCGTTTTGCATGTGTTGCATGGCATCGTTTGCAGGAGACAGGTCAGGTGCTGTTACTTGGCCTTTGTCTGCTCTAGTAATTCTACCCTTTCTTATAAGTTTTTGTATCGGTTTTAGTATTGTAGGTGGGAAATTAAACTTTTTGCTTTGGTTTTTAGGTTGTTTCTGATTGTTTTGTTGTTCCTCTTCCGAGGCTATCTTCCTTTCAAGGCGCTGCGCTCCGCTCAATGTTGAAGTGCTTGGAATCCCGTCGTCTTTTTTCTTTGCTCTTAAGAAAGCTAAATCTTGTCCTCGATCTTCGTACACAACTATGTTGTACTTTACTGAGGCTGGAATACATCCCAGTAGGTCTGTGACGGCACCTTTTACAAGATCTGCTTTCATTACGTCAACGCTTAGTGTCCGGGATCCGTGTTTGGCTGCATCTGTGTTCGCGGTGCCCAGATGGTCGAGCACCTTGCACACCTTGGTGAAAGGGGAAACTCCGTCTTGTCCGTCGAATAGTGCGATGGTCTTATTTTTAGTTCGAACTATCCGACATTCCCAGTTCCCTAACCTGATGATAGGCATGCTTTCGTAGTCCGATTTCCTCATGGTGGTCTTGCTGGTACAGCCCTTGGTAAGGGCAGCTAGACCAGGTGATATGTAAATGGATTTCTTCGGCCCTACGACACAGAAGCTGAAGCCCAGTTTCTCCTCTCCTTCATCCATAAACAAGGCCACAGGTCTCAGTTTCAAACCCGGAGGACTGATATGTCCATTACACAGAAAGCGTTGGATTGTTGTTGGTTGGTCTGTTGATTGTCCAGTTGTAAGATTTTGAGTGGGTGTAGAAGGATGCTGGACTTTCTTAGTTATGCTTTTTGCTGATATGAAACGTCGGGTTTCATTATTAATATTATTAGTTTTTAGAGTGTATTCGTGTGACGAAATGTTTATGTTTTAACCAACTATGACTAAAAATTTACGTCGTATCTAAATTTTATCCGTGAACTCTTCTCGGATTATAAACTTTTGAGTCTTCATGCTATATAACTTCCATAGCATTCAGTTTCAGTGTAATGGTAACATTATAAATATTATTACTATTTTTTCCGTGTACATGTTCCAGAACAGTACAAAAATAAGCTACTTGAGCTATAAAGCTGATAAAAAAAAACTAAAACAACGATTTCTATTGAAATTTTTTAATTGTTTTTATTTCTTTTTCATTATTATATTTTTTAACATCTCGCTTTATCCCTAGCGGGGTAGCCAAAGATGACCGGAGGACGGAGTGCTCTGCTTTCTATATATTTTTTGTCAATTCCTTTATATATACCATATAGAGGTTCCTCGTGTTTTTTCCTGACCTTTCCTTGTTTTTCCTGACCTCTCCGTGTTTTTTACTATATCATCGATATTATATTCCCTAAAGACAATAGAAGTCTCCTTCTTTCTGATGATAAAAATTCCCAACCTTCTTTACTTAAGATATCTTTGTATTTCGTAAACCTTGCAGTCATTCTTGGGATATATCTATTCTCCCTAGCGAGAGTTTGTGATTTATAAGACATGATATTATGGTTAGGTTTATCCGCTCTTTACCCATTCTTCACCATAAAAGATACTGAAGGGAGGTCACGAAAAAAGCATAAGGACCGTACCGTATATATGAAGAAGTTGATGACAGTGGACGAGGTGAAAGAAGTGTATAGAGATCATAGCGTTTGGCGCTCCATTCTCTCTGACTACTGTACTAAAAATAAAGCTAAGTAAGTATTTAATTTCAATTCTTTACATAAACTTGTATATATATCATTCTTGGTACCACAGTATCATTTTCCTTCAGATCCTTATCATTATTCTCACTAATTGTCATTATCCGTATCAACATTTTAAGCGAATTCCATTTTTTAAATTAATAGAATCATTCATGCCACTTCAATAAACGTGCATTATAATGTCCAAACTTAATCTCACAGCAAAATTTCAGTTTTACACAGTGGTTTTAAAAAAATATATTTTTAAAACCTACCACCAAGTACCGTGTGGTCAAATAAAAATAAAATTCATCTCTAATTATTATTTTAAAAGGAAATTTAATTTTTAGATTATAAATTTATGGTAACAATAAATAATAAACATTCATTAAAATGTATTCAAAAGTATGGTCTCAATATTTAAAATTAAGCATTAACAGTTTAACGAAGTATATTTTATTTTCTTCGTGTTTTTTCGTTCAACATCTTAACGTTACGTTTCTTTTTGCGTTGGCGCTGAAATTAGATATACTTATGAACTAATATGCTCGAATGCGAATAGTTAGGGTAGACTGCTGTACTTCGAGACACTTTTTACTCTTTATTTATGTACAAAAAATTATACCGCACTCCTGCAACGATTTAACGACATGTGAGCAGACCCGGTCAATTAAGTAGTTCGGGGAAAGTGCGACATAGGACGTACCTATTGTTAATTGTTTATTATTATTGTATTACAAGTTTTACAGAGTCAATTCTTTCAGATCGAATCTTACTTAAATTTGTCTTTTCATATTATTAACCTTTTCAATGCTGGCAGCTTCGTGGGTAGACTTGTGCAGGTACATTTAAGTTAAATTACTAATTAGTAGTTTTTTTTAAGAAAAGCAGATTTTGTATAACGTCTTTATGATATGGTTATTACTACTTGATAAATATCCTTCTGTATAACTTTTCATGTGTCCAAAGTGTACAACGATAAAATGCAAAAACGATGAAATTTGACAATCAATTAAAAAAAGAAAAAACAAAAAAAATGGATGTAGAAACTAGAAGTGTATTTATTGTACGTGAATACGTTTATGTGGCGGGTGAAATTTTTTAAATAATATATTTTTATTTATGTATTTAGGATAAAAGTAAGAAAACAAATAATTATTGTTACAATATAACTTTATTAATTATAGGTGTGTAATAATATGACATATCGAGATTTTTGATCTGGGGGCACGGCAGTGCCCCCGCCAAGTCGAGCAAAAAACAGCGGCACGGCCGTACCATCCTTTTCTCGAAGCAATTCAGGCCATTTTCAACCCCCTATAACTTCGTTGTGGATAAAACAAGAAACCTGAATTTTCAGTAACTAATCAGGCATTATATAAACACGGTATATATAAAATTTCAGTCAATTTGAACCAGTAGTTTAAGAATGACAACTTGTTAAAGTTTCTAAATTTTGTCACTCACTGACTGACTCACCGATCATCAAAAGTCCAAGGCACTTCTAGCAGACATAGAAGCTCCAAATTTAGAATACAAATAGAGTTTAGTGTCTTAATCATGGGAAAACTTAAATATTTTGTAATTTCGGTCCAGTTTTCCAAATACACCAACTGCATGAATAACTTTGTAATCCCATATAAATGTATAGGATTACAAGGTTACATTTGCAGTTAATGAATCATTATTACTGTATAATAGAAAATAATAAGTGAAGATAGGTACCAAAAAGTAGAACTCTACAAAAAGAAGTGAGATGCCATCAAAAACATCCTGTAAAAAAACCCAAGTCTCGCAGCTCAATCTTTCTACCGTAAAAAGTTGTGAGATCCATGTAATACCAAGTCGGTTAATCTATTTAGTCACTACTTAAAGGACCTTCTGTCTTAAGTAATTACAGTAGTTATTATCATGCCAATATTAAAAATATTTTACGTTTTAAACAAATAGATCGACTTGGACATCGCAAGATTTGATTATTAGTATGTATCACACTACACAGCACGACGGGCCAGCAACCGAATTCCTTACCAGAGTCCTTCCGAATATGAAGTCTATTATGTATTTCGATAGGTTGTGTTTTCATGCGATGTCCAAGTCGATCTATTTGTTTAAAACGTAAAATATTTTTAATACTAATTGCAAACCGCGATATGCAGCAAAATAGCCTCAAAATGGCGTCGCTTTTCCTTCTATCGTGCGCAATGTGTCACTATTCTAGTTTTTTGTAATGAATTCTTTAGCTATCCAGTGGTATAATTTTTTTTTTGTACGTAGAGTATAGATTCCAAACTACAAGGCCAGACTGGATTTTTTGGATTGCCCCTGTCTGGTAGCAAATTTATAGACGTATTCACATCAAAGTCTAGTACTGTAATTTAGTTATGAAGCGCTTTCAATCGGTATGATGTAGTTTATCTAGTCAGCATTCAAAGCATACTAGTAGAATTGCCTTTAGATATAGCAATATTATAAATAGTATATAAGGGTTCCATGTTTTCCTTTAAAGGTATGTACAGAACACTAAAAAACCCGACTGTATAAATAACAGAAAAAAAAAACAAGCTTATTACTTTAGTATTTTGTCAAAAGTAGTACCACCTATCGGCAAAACTTCTTTAAAATAGTTCTATAGTTGATATACCTATAAATAAATAAAATAAAAGGAGTAACAGTCGGAATTCAATATCGAATTTCAATTAAATCTTGCCCCTGCACAACATCAAGCCTCTGTCCCTCATCCACTAGTAGCACGCTCTCTATAGTTTATCCTGGCTTTGGCTCCATGAAGCCTTTTAAGCTTCTTGTTTTTAAGCATTCTGAAATGATAAACTAGCAAAAAAATAATAGAATGCTAACCGGTAAATTCCACCTAGAAACATTTTTGCTAAATAATCAAGTGAGTAAAAACTTATCGAGATATTTTTAAACATTTTTAAAGTGTTATTCCACACTTAGGAAAGAAAAATACTTATTTAGAAAACGTATAAAAATTTGAACGCAACGGGACTCGAACCCGCGCCTCCTGGAAACCGACCAGGCGCTCTGACCACTAAGTCATGCGTGCCTGGTCGGTTTCCAGGAGGCGCGGATTCGAGTCCCGCTGCGTTCAAATTTTTATACGTTTTCTAAGTAAGTACTTATCGAGATAATTTTAAAATAAATCGACGGATCGACGGATTAGTTGATGATTAAAAAAAATTAAATCAGCTTACGCTGTATCCCACACACAGCAGAGTAGGCAGAGGGAACCTAGTGTTAATACACTCCGTTCCCCACTTTCCGCCGAGTTCTGAAGACATTGCGTGTTGAGTGACGGAACTCAACGTAAATATTCATTTACGTTGAGTTCCGTCACTCAACACGCAATGTCTTCTATATATTCATATACGTAAATAAATATTTTATTTCTCGAGTGGGGATCGAACCTACAACCAGTCGATTTTACAGTCGCACTGTGTGCCCCTGCGCCACGACTGGCCTGACTGGTTGATGATTATGGTACAATGTCAATAATAATTTAAGAACTGTACAGTAATAAACACTCACTACTTATTGTTTGACCTGGAAAAAAATATTTTGAATTGGCACAATTGATATTATGCTTTCACTCTTGACTACGTAAGCGATGAGAGTACTATATAACAATAGGGTATCCTCTCGCCACCCAATTTTTATGTAAATGCGTAGGTATATGAGAAGAATGAGAAAGTAATAAGCGAGATTTCATACTGACCGGTCTGGTCTTATCCTGCTTATATTAACATACCTATGTTCTGTTTTTCTATTGAAACAAATGTTTTTGTTTTTCTAATGAAACATTTTCTTTGGTGACCGTAACATTTGATAATTTATAACTTTATAATTCTTAAAAGTTTAATAAAATTTTCATAAAGAAAAAAAAAGCAAAGTAAACTAAAACTCTTTTAAAATATGTAAATTTAAGAGTTTTTTTTAGCTTCGTGCTGTATCCTGCAAGCAGGCAGAGTAGGCCTATGCCTACATGAACTATGCCCTATGGAACATGAGGACCTAGTGTTAAGACACTCCATTCCCACTTTCAGCGGAATTCTGGAATCATTGCATGTTGAGTGGCGGAACTCAATGCCACACCTTGCCTCGTTACCAAATTAAAATATTAAAAAAAATATTTTTTCGGGTGGGAATCGAACTCAAAAACCTATCACGTTTATAGTCGCACGCTTGTACATCCGCGCTTCTGCTTCGTATTTATAAATAACTATACTTCAATAATTCAATTTTTTTTATCCATTTTAAATATATATATTTTTTTAAGATAACATGAGATGATCGATAGATTTAAGGACGGTAGGGTAATATTAATATAACGGTTAAAGAGGTCTTAATAAAGGCTGATAGTAAGATAAAGTATCTGAATATTGATGTTAAAAACAAAATAATAACATTTTCCAATCTATAAAACTTATTTTGTTTTGGAGTATTATATTTATGATAAATATATATAATATATATTATATATATATATATATATATATATATATATATATATATATATATATATATATATATATATTTATCATAAATATAATATATAATAAGAGGCTGGTCGTGGCGCAGCGGCACGAGGTGTGTTTGCAAAACCGACTGGTTGTGGGTTCGATCCCCACTCGAGGAGAAGAAGTATTTACTTAAATTTATATTTCCATTTCTTCACTCTGGCGTCGAGGTTAAGCGCGGCGTTGACTTCTGCCACTCAACACGCAATGCCTCCAGAATTCGGCAGAAAGTGGGGAACGGAGTGTCTTAACACTAGGTTCCCTCTGCCTACCCTGCTGTGTGCGGGATACAGCGTGAAGCTAATTTAATTTAATTTAATGTTATATATAATATACTAGATTGTTTCAGATAAATAATTTATCTGAAACAATCAAGTCACTTACACGAGTATGCCCTTGTTGCATGTGACTTGGTTGCTCTCATAGTGCCTACGAAGGTACTATGAGAGCAGAAGATATTAAAAGACAATAATTATGTAAATCACGAAGACATCGTGTTATGGTTCATTGATCAAATCGCTTAACTGTGAACTTGTCTTGTCACATTTATTTTATTATTAATAAAGTTAAAATATTTTATGCAGAGATTCGAATTATAAAGAGTAGGTAGGTCTATATAGCCTAATAAAATTTTCAAATGAAGATTGAATTACAATTCACTCAAGCCTTCCCTAGATTTCTTGCAAATATTACTAAGTTCCTATGTAAATGTTACAAATCTTGTTTATAAAGGTAAAACAAAACTAAAAGTTTAGGTTAACCTGTAACGACTTATAAAGTTTTAGTTACAGTTCATAGGCGTATCGATATCAACTTCTAAAAACCTTTGATGAAATATTAATGATGTTGTCCCACCAGTTCCTTGACTATTATTTGTATAAAACTTTATATTTATGTTATAGTATAATATGATAGGATAATTATAATACTAGTGGCCGCCAGCCACTTAGCTTACGTTGATTTTATGATCTTTGGCACAGGTACATGGACAATTTTTATTTGTCAACAAAAACTGCCCACCATAATGAAGAACTTGAAATTTATTATCTATTTCTTTATTTTAGCTACTCTATTATGGTTTTTCATCAGACATGGAAAATTTTGTATGTTAATGGGAAATGTCTAATACGATTGGCAAAATACCCTTCACGCTGTACAGCTTTCATTAAGCCGAATTTCAGGGACATCAATCTTCAAAATCAATTATAGCCTGTCTTATCCAACCTTTTACAATAAAAAAATCGTTAGAATCCATCCAGTAGCTTAAATACTTACTTATATTAGTAGAAACCTATTACAATAATAAAAAATGTGCCATATTTTGTTTTGATAACATATAAAATCTCCTTTCCATTTTCGATATAACACAAACAAGTGATTATTTGTTATTGTTTGTACAATGAAAATTTGTTTATTCAAGCCTTTAACTTAAGCAATAACTAATGATTAGAGTCTATATAAAGTACCAACATAATATAAAACAAGCGCTGTCATTAAGGCCGACATTGCGTGGGAGAGAAACACCTGATAATAATTTGATAGATATGCGTATATACATACATACATATATACATATATATACAATGTGCCGTCCACACTCGGTCATCATCGCACCTCATTTGGGAACTTTATGACTCCCAGTTACGACCCTGGTCCCTGTATATCGTCCAATATAGATATTATGTTCTGCAAAATACATATATGTATATGTTATTAGACATCTATTAGCCTGTAGGTTTGGGCAATGAGGTAAGTTTCGCGGTTGTTAAGCCGCGTACAGAACATTTAAATATATACTTCTTAATTATTATAGATACTTAAAAAAAAAAATTAGCTTCACGCTGTATCCCTGTATCAGTAGGGTAGGCAGAGGGAATCTAATGTTAAGACACTCCGTTTTCCAGGTGATTTGCACAATAATTTAGTAAAAATCATAAATTTGCAATTTTATCATATTTTAGTTCTAAGATTTCATCCTTTATTATAAAAACGTTAAAATCCAAAATAAAAAAAAATACCTACCTTCTTACAGATAGGTGATAATTTATCAATTAATATTACATATGGACTGAACTAAAAATAATAATTTTATAACATATTAACATCAATATGATGTAGTTCCATATTTTAATTTTAATAGACGAGATTTTTTCCTCCCTCGTGTATGGATAGATCCCCTTACTGAGCTGAGGCGAACCGCAGTAGCTCGGTGCGTCTCTCTCAATATACTCGCGCGCGCCTGATTTGATCACTCAACGCGATTTATTACGCACTTTTATTTTCAAAATCTGTTTAAAAGCTATTATTTAATCGTATATATCATGTGATTAATTATAATATACATACGACGAGTGAAATTATCATATAAAGTGTTAACTGTCATATAGAAATATACATTTGATATGGAAAGTCCTTTTCAAATTTAAGGATATCTAGTTAATTATTATATAAGTTTGAGATATTTTTTTAAAGTATCAAATACTAAGATCAATATATATTTGTATCGATATAACTCACTGCATCATAAAAATTGCTTGTTTAATCGTTATTTAAACCTCAAGCAATGAACTTTTAAAATATTGGCAAAAAAATCCCACATAACACTAAATGTATCAATATGGGTCGTAAAAGCTATTTTATTAAAGCTGAGTCAGTGTTTCAAGCTTATCTTTAGCGTGCTAACACAAATAAATTTTATATTATAAATCCACGGCTCTTTGATACATGTAAAGATATTTAGTATGCTGTATGATTAATAAAAATAAACATATTGTACCTTATATTATAAGGTAGCAACAGAGGTATGTTTTTGATTTGGTTACAGAATACTTTTCATGGAAATATTTTCAGTTTAAATATCATAAATATTTAACGAATTGATCGGTATCTAGTAAAATATTACATACTAAGTACATACACTATAAATTCTATTTATTTATGGTCTTGTACCTCAAAAGAAAAAAACATTAAATATATAATAGTGATCCTCACTTTGTTGCCCGTCTGTCAATCAGTCAAGACCATTTATCTCCAAATCGCATGAAGGCATTATACTGAACTTAATACTGATTATCCAAGTCTACGATCTCAGAAGAGCACAGAAAAAAATAGCTTCTAAGTCAATGCAAACATAAAATATGAGCATTTATATATCAAACCTATAGAATACTTCCTGTTGAGCTATAATCCTGAAATTGACACGGAAGCCTTGGTAGGCGAGTCCCACTCGTACTTTACCGTTTTTTTATCAATTTAAAATTAATGCTAAATAATAGGAGAAATAATTATTAGTATAATTTAATATTATGTAGTTAAATTAAATGTTTCGTATACTCTGAAACTCTAAGAACTCTTTTTCAGCTGTCTGAAGTGTCCATCTAGAATTCTGAACAACAGCGTGTTGATGAACTGACTTATTACATAAATTTATGAATATATACGTGTATAGATATATATAAACAAAACTACACAAATAAATAGTAAAAAACTATAATTCTGGAATAAAATTCTTAAATGAGCAAACGTAGGCAATGATCATGACTACTACAACGCCTTCGCCAAAGTCATCCTTAGCGAAGCTAGTGCTCTATCCAAAGCAAAAGCCCTTCAAAGTCATGGTACTAGGACAATCAGGAGTTGGGAAATCAGGTAAAAGATTTACTTACGGATAAATTAAACATAATTTGTACTCTAAACTAAAAAATATCAATTCGAACAAAGTCTCTATCACGAGTTACGATATACGGAATCTAATTTGCGTACATACCTCGCAACATTTATATCTGTATAATAAATAATAATAATATACATATATCTAATAACTTTACTGGTAGAAATAATTAGATATATTAAAAAGCTTTTAGTTCTCAATTAAGATTATCTCCTCGATATTTCTACTTGTGTGTTTGCTCGTATTATATCGGTAATGATTGATTCTAATGAAAGTCCCATTAATTTAGATATTACAAAAAATACACTTTTTATGTAATATTTAAAGTATTGTATATAATATAATAAATTATATATAATATAATAAATTGTTTGCCAGTATGGCTATTTTTATAAACAATGATGTTAATGATTTTAAAAAGAAACTAATGAAATGTTTTAATTGTGATTAATTTATAGTATTTTTTTTAGAATGTAAATTAGATTTTTTTTATTTATTCATTATTTGATTTAATTAATTTTTTTTAATCCAAAATTCTTATAGTATATTTTATCATGCGTTTTTATCTGATAAATTTTAAATTGATTATATGTTATTGTCAGTTAACTGTAATTTTTTATGTGGAAACTTCATTGGAATGTGTATTATTTTAAAATATGTAATGTTTGTGAATTATATATTCTGTTTGTTTCCCTAATAAAATTACAATACACATAATATTGTTCTAGCACTTGTCGTGCGATTTATCACAAAAAGATTCATTGGCGAATACGATCCCACCTTAGAAAAAATATACGCATATCAAACAGTAATTGACAACGAAACTGTTTATTTTGAAATCCTTGATTCGGCTGGAGATCCTCATGTAAGTTACAAGATATTTTCTTATATTTAGCAGGGTAGGCAGAGGGAAACTAGTGATAAAACACTCCATTCCCCACTTTCCGCCGAATTTTTCGAGGCATTGCGTATTGACGCCGGTGTTTTGCCTTGGTAAGCACCAGAACAAAGAAATGAAAATATTAATTAATAATAATTCATTCTCTCGAGTAGGGATCGAACCCACAACCGTCGCGTTACAGTCACACACTTCGACTTTTATTTTAATTAAGTTCTCAATTTCATTTCAAACATACATTCTATAAAAATAAATAATATAGTGGTAATTAATAGTTAGATATATTTCAGGAGAGCGAATATGCGAACTTAGAAAGTAACATTAGATGGGCAGAAGCATTTATTTTGATGTATTCTGTTACGGACAAGTGTTCGTTTGATGAGTGCCATCGCTTAAAATTTCTCATCAATTACAACAAGAGACGGCGCAGGCTCACAGCCAGTATGAAGGTTAGTTACCGATTACATCGTATAATACTAAATATCTTTCTTTATTTTACAGATTATTTTCTTAAATAGTCCTGTGATACGGGCACAAACGTGCGATTGTAAACACGAAGGGTTGTGGATTCGATTCCCACTCGAAGTCGATAAAATATTTAATATTTTCATTTCTTCGCTCTGGTAACGAGGCAAAACGCAACGCAACGGCATTGAGTTCTCCCACTCAATGCAATGCCTCCAGACTTTGGCGGAAAGTGGGAAATAGAAGTATCTTGATCGGAACGGAATGTCTTAACAATAGGTTCCCAGATTCCCACTGCCGGGTAAGCAGCTACTAGGTGCGGGATCTTAAATATTAAGGCAACAAAAAAATTATTCAAACGAAACAAATATAAAAACATTTAAAATGTAAATTTAAATTAAATAGCAGCGAATCAAAATATATTGCAGCTTTCAGTCCGTAGGAGTAATAAGATCTCGCACATGTTACAAAGCAATTAATGATCAGCTTACGAGTTTCCGCGTAACTTTGCCATAGTTAAGTACCTACTGTTTGAAATTTCCATTGTTTTTAGACTCTATTGTAAAGGGATCTAATTTTCAAGAATAATAATTAAAACATGATTTATGATAACTGTTTTATAAGGATATTGTTTTTATTTCCTCTCGATTGCGATTATTTTTTGTTGAATTAAGTCTAAAATCATGTTCGTCTATTACTTATTTCATAATTTATCTTAAAACTTCATTACTTGACATACGGAGAAAATTTCTTCTCTTGATTAATTAACCCACTCCATCTGAAAGTTTGAGTAATAATAGGTTGACCCTACTCAACTACAAATTTTGTTTATTTAGATTATACAATATGATCATTTACATTTTTAAATATAAATTAATATAAACATACATTTAAAAATATTAAAAAATACTCTCCTGAGGGTGGAGCAAGGGTCCAGACCATCGATGGCTAGGAATCCGGAGTGACGAACGTCCTTACAATACGAGCCTGCTCAAGTAATACTGCCTTCTTCATCCGGTTCTTGATCCAAGTGCCTCTTCAGATTCACGCCCCACGCTTTTCCCTAGTAAACCGTTGAATGTAACAACTATCGGCACAATGACAGTCGCGATGACATCCCACAAGGCAGTAACCTCATAGGCTAAGTCCAAATAATAAGTCAGTCTATTTTGTTTAACTAGGTTATTATTATTATGTTTCTCTTTCATAATTCACGGGTTCAAAAGAACCCGGTCCTTTGGAAGGCTTGCGTGGGGACACAGGTCCAACACGTAGAGGCACCTTAGAGAATATACGAATGTTTTACTGTGACGCAATAGCCGGGATCCATCTCTGGGTAACCACAGGTAATTGCCCAGAGATGGTCGCCAGTTAATGCGTAGGAACTATGGAAAATGTGGAAATCTAAACTAGGACTATGGAATGGAATTTGGATGGACTGGCTACTGGGCTATTGAGTGAGACTAACGGACCGCCTTTACAATAGTCCCAAATGGAATGGTTGGCGGACGGTGACTCGCCTCCCACTAGATGTGCCCCCACAAAGTGGCGTAGTGCCTTGGGCGCAACATCGGCGTGGTCGGCTAAGGGTGTAGAGAGGTGTGCACCGGTTTGATCACGAGGAGCTCGTGAGCGGGTTTCTCCGCTATTACGCAAATTGAGCACTTCCACCCTTTCAAGCATATAGTTCTGCCGGCCAATAACGGCAAGCCAGAGGCGGGGGATAGATTACAATTCCCCTCCGAAGGACTCAGGTCCGTGGGGCCGCCACTCTCCAACAGCTTGCCACAAGCTGCCCTGCGGGTTTATTATTATTGTTATTATACTTACTGTAATAAACATTTTCCCATCACATTTTATCATATAGGTAATAGGAAAATAAATCATGAAGATATACAGATTGTATAACATTTTCAGGATAGTATTTTGGAAACTCCAGTGGTTCTTGTGGGGAACAAAATGGATCAAGTGGGAGACCGCATGGTTAGCACTGATGAAGGGCAACGGAGAAGCAAGGAGATAGGATGTGTTTGTTTCCACGAAATATCTGTCAGAGAAAGTATTGATCAAGTGAGTATTTTATTAATATTTCTTCGTTGAAGATTAAAAATGTCGATTGTCATCAGGAAATTGAATTATATCCTTAGGTATTATTGAAATATCTAATTTAAAAAAAACACTGCTTTATAGTTAAAAAAATATATAAAAAGAAGACACGTTATTTTTATTAAATATGATTTAATAAATATTAATTGAAACAATGTCTAAAATTATTTATAAATCAAGTCAAATCAGTTTCACGCGGTATCCCGCACACAGCAAGGTACTTTCCGCCGAATTCAGGAGATATTGCGTATTGAGTGGAGGAACTCAATACCGCGGCTTGTGCCTCGACACCAGAGCAAAGAAATGAAAATATAAATTTAAATAATATTTAATTTCCTCGAGGGGGGGTGGTCAAATCCACAACCAGTTGCGTTTACAGTCACACGCTTGTGCCCTTGGGCCCCGACTGGCCTCAATTTTTTAATCTTCATCTTGCGATTACTTAGGAAAATACCTTTACTCAAGTATCGAGGTAAAGAGCGGCGTTGGGTTCCGCCACTTAACACGCAATGCCTCCAGCACTCGGCGGATAGTGGGGAACGGAGTGTCTTGACACTAGGTTCCCTCGTGAAGCTGATTAAAAATTCAATAAATATCATAAATTAATATAATCTTAAATACTTATCTATTATTTTCTTTAATTAATATTTACCTTTCATTAACGCCGTTCAAAGTGTTCAACTTGTATGTTATATTAATGTAGCCCGTTATTACAGTCCCCTTAAACCCAAACTAAGTTTGAGATCAATTAAGCACCCTTAAGCCTTAGAGACGATCGTATTTCTGGTAGTGACGTTTTACTTATTTAAACTTTCACTGTGTTTTTGTGATAACATCTTATATAAATTAACTTTCTTTAATATGAGGCCAGTCGTGGCGCAGGGGCGCAAATTGTGACTGTAAACGTGACTAGTTGTGAGTTCAATCTCCACTCGAGAAAATTAAATATTTTTTTAAATGTATATTTCCATTTCTGTGCTCTGGTGTCGAGGCAAAGTGTTGCGTCGAGTTGCGCCATTCAACACGCAATGCTTCCCACTTTCCGCTTCGGTGAAAAGTAGGAAAACGGAGTGTCCTAACACTCTTCTCTCTGCTTAGCAGGGATGCTGTGTGCAGGATACAACATCAAGGTGATATGATTTTTAAAATTTTGTAATATAATAAAAAGTGAAAATATAATAAATTATAGGTGTGGAGTGTATTCCGTGATGCGCGTCGCTTTTGGAGAGTAGGCAGTAAATGGTCTCGGGGACGCAGTGATCCCGATAAACATCCCACAGCTCTGGGTCGCCCGCTCGCGCGTGCTATATCGGACACCACATCAGAAACCGTCGATGTCAACCCTACATATTGTAAGTAAATATTGAACTATGCTCTACTATTGAATCGGTACCGTTTACACAAACTATTACTTTTGCCTGAATAAATTTTCATTGCCTAATTAATCTATTTGAATTATAGTAAAAATTTAACAGAACATTTAGTTTCGATATATACCTATACATTTTCAAATGGATCTAAAAATGGAACCCTTGGAGGGTCATCCACATCTCGAGTTCCTTAGAAAACAGAAAAAAAATTAAGATTCATTAAACTAACGCCCAATTTATAATCTATCTGCTACGTCAATCTTGGATTGTTTCATATATTAATCCAATCTCTAGATTTGATAGATATATAGAACAATCGTAAGTCATTACATTCAAAAGATACGAGCGATTTTATACGGAAATTGCCGCGTAACTAATAGCAATATTTATCTATAGGCAGAAAAATTGGCAAAAAGTAAGAATCGAAAATAGGAATTTTATGGGTAAATGTAGAAAAAAAATATTACAAATTTAAATTTGTAATTAATTCTATACAGAATAAGTGCCGATAAATTTAAAGAAGACTGAAACTATTGCATACATTCTTAGGCCCATGAGATGAAAATAGTATGATTCAGTTACACCATTCCTGATTTACCTAAAAAGGTTTAGTTTATGTTAGGTTTTATAATTTTGAAGGCGGTGCCAAGTAAAACAAACAGGCTTAGTAATTCGATATTGTAGTAAGATTGTTGTAGCATTAGCTTGACACCGACTTCAAAATTATAAAATCTTTTTTAAATTATTTTTATTTAACAAAATCAAGTACGGGTTACTTTATGTAATATTATTTTTTACTTTTTAATTCGTTGTTTGAAGTCGGTTTTTTTTTTAAAAAATCAATTTATTTTACGATTTTAAGTGATGGGTAGACCGTAAGAGGATGCTTCTCGTTTGAGAAGCATCCTCAAAGGAGTAAATTTGAAGGCACACAATATAATAAATAGAATTATTATATTATTATTGCTGTTACAGGATATAAAGGGAAGCAAGCAAAGCGTAAATTGCTTTATTATATTATCACACGTCGCTACCACGTACACAGCTAGTAGCTTTCTTTGAAAACAAAGGATATAAATTAAAAGGATATTAAGCGTGTGTTCTTAAAAGAATATTTTGTTATTTCTAAAGCATTTTTTTAGTAATTCAATATACAGTTAGTGACATTAATATTCGACACTATGCGTTTTCATTTTTATTCCGCCATAACAGCACTTCTAACAAAAAAAAACAAAAATTTTTAATTCTTCTAAAATCTTAAATTATTTAAGTTATTACGGGAAGTACTGTCCCAGTACAACGAGAATGGATCCTTGCTACTTGCTGTAAAGTCCGTTTTTATAGCTAGAGATGAAAGAAGGAAGAAAAAGTAAGAAAAAAGGTTTTTAACATTTTTAAAGTGTAAAAAAATGCAACGATGAGGAATCTCACTTCTGACACCAATTTTAACAATGTTTTTCCTTGTAACTATTACAATACAATTATATTTTTTACCAAAAAAACAAACTTGTTCAATTTCAACTGGATTCTATAAAAAGGACCTAACCAAACTTTCACCAAACTAAGGATAGTTCAAGGATGAAGTGTATCCTTTCCAATAAAAAAAGAATTATTGGAATCTGTTGGCTTGATATTGAGTTATTCATCCATTTTTTAGGGATAGTTTGGTTACGTTTTGATTATGGAATCCAGTGGAAATCGGTTTTTTTTTTGTTAAAAATTGATTATGATTATGGTAAAATTACTGTTTTCCTTCTTTTTAACTGTCAGTCAGAATGATAAAACAAATGTTAACTATTTAAATAGTCCTCCTTATCAAAGAGACACATTGCCTATTATAAATTTATGTTATTGAATGTAGAAAAAAAATATGTTTAATATTATTCTATTTATACATAGTGATTTTCTCATCACCACTTCAAATGAAACCACAGTTTTAATTACTTTATAAAAACATAATACAATTAAAATAAAAGAAAAATCAAAAAATAAAACGTGATTTTTTCAAACAAAATAATTAATAAAATTATCGTTGTAAAATAAAAGGGCATTTGTCAAGAATGACGCACACAGACACAAACCTATCAAAGCGATAACACGCCTCATTCACGAAATCGAGTCGTAGGTAAGGCGGCGATGATGAATTGCGTAAAATAGAACAAGAACTTTTTTCGTTCTAGTATGTTTTAGAGGATGAAAAGCGGCAGATCGGCAACGTTTAGTAGTATTTTTGTAGTAGTAGTGTTTACGTTATTCGTAATAGTGATGTTACGTTCCGGCAAAAATGAGGAACATGTTCCAGCTGTTCCATTCCGGCTTCGGAACATGTTCCAGTTTTCGTTCCAGTACCGGCTGTTCCTTATATAAATATAGGATCTTATGTATAGGATCACTTTGTTGTCCATTTGTCTAACCATTTTATACTAGCGGCCATCTTGGATTTGAGTTTTTTTATGTAATGTATTCTACAAGTAAAACCCTTTCATTTGATACTCATGTTAGGTTGGTTGTTTTAAAATATATACGGCGCCATTTTGTTACAGCGGCCATATTGGATTAACAACAAAACTAAATTTGTATGATTGCATTGTCACGGGTAATAAAGATACATGTCAAATTTCAGCTCAATCAAACAGTGAGAAGTGGGCGAAATTTAGATTTGCAAGATTTACAAACAAACTAACATTTTGAAATACTACTTATTGAAAAACGCCGTCTACGCCCTCGCCGCCCGAGAATCGCGCGCGCTGACGACGAGCGGGTGTCAGCGGGCGTCGAGGCGCGTACTTAACTATTTATAATACCTAATTACCTATCAACTATTAATATTACGAAATGAGTTAAACTGAGGAACTACTTTTTAATTAAATCAAACCAACTTACGATAACGAAATTAATATTTTCAAAAACAAAAAGTATTAATTTGAAATAATTAAATTTAAATTATTAAATGAATTAAATAAAGATATTCTCTGTAATCTTAGGAACAAATTAGTTTAATTAGTTAGCGTCATTGAAATTAAGCGTTTGGGAACAGTTTAAAACTTAAAATTTTACATGTTGGAATTAGTGGCGCGGCTTAGGAACAGAGAACGCGTGAACAAACTGGACCGTCGGAACAAAATTATTGTGGAACATGCAATGACGCATTCCTATTCCGGAACAGCTAAGTTAATCTAGCGTTTTGTGTTCCGGAACAGTGTTCCGACCGGAACGAAACATCAATAATTCGTAACTACGTCACACGAAATACAGTATGGATAAACATCGTAAAATTAAATAAAAATCCTACATCTAAACTGTTGAGTTATCTTGATTAATTTCTTTAGGTATGGGTTTGAAATATTTTTACCCTATATGCTCCTCCCGTAAAAGGAGCGCAGACGTTTCCACCCTATATATATTATTAATATGCCTATAATTATTTATATAGACTATAATTATAAATATCTATATATATAAAAGGACTTGTGCTGACTGACTGAGGTAAGACGCACGCAGAGCCGTAACCGCTGATGGTAGAAACGTGAAATTTGGGCAGATGTTTATTTTCATATTCTGGATATCCACTAAGAAGGGAATTTGAAAAATTTTATTTTAAAGGGATGAATTAGGGGTTGAAAGTTTATATGGAAAAATCCGATTTTTATAAAAAAATAAATTCAAACTGGTAAAATATTTTATTGAACACGTGTTTCGTGGTTTTTTTAGAATCCTAATCCTCCTAATAAGCGGGCGAAGCCGCGCGCGCCCTCTAGTAATATATAAATTTACAATGGCAATTGCCTTATACATTTCAGGTCGAAGGTTCACGGAAGCTGAATTAGAAGAGGGAGATGAAATGGGTATCGTTCGCAGTGACTCTACATCTTCATCGGGCCATTCAGAATGTATGGATGAGTTCCGAGCTCGAGCAAGTACTGACTCCCGACTTCCTCCTCGGCCTGAAAGGCCTAGATATCCACCATCCACCGGCCCGATACCAAATCCAATAAGAAGAATGAGTGTTTCTATGAGGGGAAACAACGCGAACACTTATTAATAAATCATAATCCTCTACATATGAAATTAATACGACGACAAAATTTCTGTTTAACGTATGTTAAACCGAAATTTTGTATTGAATGTGACGGTAAGAAGAGGCGGTAAACGCAACGGATATGGGTTTGATTCCAACTCGGGGAATGAATTACAATACGGTGAAAATCGGGGTTTTAACACTAGGTTCCTTCTGCCTACCCTTCTATATGAGGGATACAGTGTGAAGCTGAAAAAAAATTGTTTAACGATTTAAAGGTGTTTTGATTAGTAAGAATTTAAAAAATATATCGTATTATACAAGGTGGAAGTGTAAGCACCACTTTAAATGAAACCACAGTTTTAACTACTCTATAAGAGCCTAATATAAATTAGAAAAAAAAAAATCCAAAAATGAAAAAGTATTTTTTTCAAACAAAATACACGACGACGACGCACGCACACATAAACCTATCAAAGGAACACCGCCGCACACAGCTAGATACAGGTATGGATAAAAATCGTGAAATCAAAAAAAAATCCTACGTCCAAACTGTTGATGTATCTTGATTAATTTCTTTAGGTATAGGTTTGAAATATTTTACTCTATATGCTGCTTCCGTAAATGGAGCGCTGCCTCTTCCACCCTGTATATGTATAAAATTAAATTTGATTATATTGTTGGTACTAAGTAATAATAAAACTTAAGATCACTGCTTATAAAATTAAGTATATATCTATATATGTAGATATTTACTTAATCTATATATAGAGACTTCATTAGAACACACGAATTTAAAAAAAAACAAGTATTAATGTACCAATAAATAACAATAAATGAGAATAGTACTTAAACGCTTTAGCGCTTATTTTGGGCGGTAACCCAGTTTTAAGAAATAGATAAAACAAATAGATAACAATATGTTAAATTAAGCAAATAATATATTAAATAAATAATATAAATTTAAAAAGTCGTTTATATTTAGCATTTATTTATATTATAAACTTGCTTTTCTTGCGAAAATTGATTGATAATTTCAGTATGGTTGTATATTCATAACTATATTATAAATTCAAAAATAACTCTGTCTGTCCCTCTGTATGTCTGTCTGTCTGTGACGCAATCAAAACCGCTGATCCAATTGTGATTAATATATTGTTGGAGGTCTTGGAAATGTATGTCATTTTTTTGTCATATTTGTAATATTCTCGATATACATATACTATTATATTAAAATGCCTTTCAATTTGACATGCATTTTATTCTACCATATTGATTACAACCATCTCTAAGCAACAAGGAATTTCGTTGTTTTAAGAAAAGGTCGCCTAAAATATGTTTGTCTATGAAGGTTGAGCCACAGCAACCATTTTAATATATTTAATTTAAATTGATATTTAGCAAGGATGTCACGAAGAAGAACGTGCTGGTTCAGCTGATTTGGGCACGTCGCACGAATGAGTGAAAAAAGAATGGCAAAAAAGATTTATGATGGAAAACTGCGGAGTACGAGAGGTAGGACTCTCCCCCTACCTCTCTAATCGTTCAGTTTTTCGGTTGACCTTCGAAAACACATTATAGAACATACTAGAGAAAGGTCACGTAAAAAGCATGAGGCCCCCCGGAGGGCACGTATAAAGAGGTTGATGACAGTGGATAAGGCGAAAGAGGTATTCAGGGACAGTAGCGTTTGGCGTTCCGTTCTCTCTGACTACTCCGCTAGGGATAACGCGTGAAGCTAGATTAGATTATAATTAAAAATTATCCGTTAATGTATTTTTTATAATTTCGTATTCATCCTTATGAAAATAATTATAATAATCACCTTTAGCATTCCATCTAGATTGAAATAATACTTTATCGTTTTAATCTAGATTTATTGTACATCATTCTAATAACTATTTAATTATTTAGAATATATCACTGATTCAAAATGGGCTAGCCTACGAGCCGCACGATATGACCGACCCGAACGGGCAGAAGACGTTGACTGTTTTGTAAATATTCATACATTTTCGATCTACTATTAATTTTTATGTGGTTATTTGCTGCTTATTATTAATTTATATTTTTCTTTCGTTCTTTCTATTAAATTATAATTATATTATAATTTAATACATAATTGTATAGTTCAAGCGGGGGAAGCCGCGCGGGTCCAATAGTGCTGTTATAAAATTCATAAGTCATAGTTTAAGTCTTTTTGGATTTTATTTGATTTAGCTTGAATAAATTGTCAAATTTTATGTAATTATCATATGATTTTATCACACACTACGAATAATAAATATATTTATGAAATCTCAAACGTTTATACGTTTGGACTATAATTTAGGCCAGTCGTGGCGAAGGAGCCCAAAGTGAATGTAAACGCGACTGGTTGTGGGTTCGATCCCTACTCGAGTAAATGAAATATTTATTTAAATTTATATTTTTCTTTCGTTCTTTTCGCTTATTCGATTAGTAGATTCGTTTTTAATTTCTTGGTGTGGTATAAGTTTTGGACCTGCGCGGCATCGCCACTTTTAATCTAATGTTATTAAGGTGTATTTAGAAAAAAATGGTTGGTTACTTCAGTTAGGTTACCTATACCGTTGTTATACACTTAATAAATCATAATTTTGATCTTTTGGGATTTCATTTGATATTGCTCGCAAAAATTATCGTATTTGATATAAAAACTGTTTAATTATTTCGTATAGTATCTTTGTATGCGCTCACGGAAAACTTGTAAAAAAGTTTTTCTCGCGTAAATCCCTATCCCATGGAAAATCTGGGATAAAAAGTACCCTATGTGTTGCACCATAACCACCTCTCTATCGATCACTGAAAATCCTATAAAAATGAGTTCAGCTGTTCTTGACAATTGCTCGGGGAAATAGAAAGACAGACAGACAAAGACAAAAATCATCAAAGTTTTAAACTACGAGAGTAGAACGGTCATAGTAACTTAATAGATAATTGTATAGTTCAAGCGGGGGAAGCCGCGCGGGTCCAATAGTGCTTTTATAAAATTCATAAATCATAGTTTAAGTCTTTTTGGATTTTATTTGATTTAGCTTGAATAAATTGTCAAATTTTATGTAATTATCATATGATTTTATCACACACTACGAATAGTAAATATATTTATGAAATCTCAAACGTTTATACGTTTGGACTATAATTTAGGCCAGTCGTGGCGAAGGGGCCCAAAGTGACTGTAAACGCGACTGGTTGTGGGCTCGATCCCTACTCGAGTAAATGAAATATTTATTTAAATTTATATTTTAATTTCTTCGTTCTGGTGTCGAGGCAAAGCGCGGCGTTGAGTTCGGCCACTCAACGCGTAATGCCTCCAGAATTCGGCGGAAAGTGTGTAGGTAACGTGTCTTAGTACTTGGTTCACTCTGCCCATAATGCTTTGTGCGGGATACAGCGTGAAGCTAATTTTTGACTGTAATTTAGTGCTGCTCAAATATAGTTTAAGAACTCTATGATAAACAAAAAGTAAAAAATATGCTATACTATCACAAAGCTTTCCCAATTTTTAGAAATGTACAATATACTTACTTAATATACTTACAAATGTACATATTGTGCTTTATACAAATAATTGACATGACTACGCCGTCTTTTAATTAGGCCTTTATTTTTTAAGAATATTTATAATTTTAAACGGTCGATTTATAATATAGAACCATTGTTACACATTACATAAACTACCTTCACGCTTTATCTCTAGCGGGTTAGTCAGAGAGAACGGAGCGCCAAACGCTGTATTTTCACGATTATTTTTAATGAAACTATTTTTTATAGTTTCATTAAAAATGATTAACCGCGTATCTTAAGTATTATACATTTTTGGAAAACCGACATTTTAAACACTTAGTCTGTGGCCACGGGTAGACTGAGGTGGCATTCGTCTGTCAGTTGTCATAATTATTATATTTAAATACATTCATTCAGTTTTCATCCATTTTCAATCAGATGATGAACTGATAAATCTACCCAAAGTAATTCAACAAAAATTAAATACTAATACGCATATAGCTATTCTTTACTTTTTTATGGACAAGGCAAACGCACATACGGGTCACCTGATGATAAATGATCACCGCCGTCCCCGACCCCATGTAACACTAGAGGAGCTACAGGTGCGTTGTCGGCCTTTAATGTAATAAATAATATAATAGGTATGTATAAAAGTCAATAGGTAATTAAAAAATATTTTAAGCTGAAATATCAACTGTGCCTCTATAGTCTATAGGGACATTTTTTATTACGATATTATGGATATGGAAATACTTATATATTATTATAACCATAATAATTTTTTTTTAGCATTGTTCTCCGTGGACATGAATAGACTGCCCTTTTAATATAAATGGCATAGAATACGCATACTAACAAAAAATAGGCTAGTTAATCTAATCTAATCTAGCTTCACACTGTATCCCTAGCGGTGTAGTCAGAGAGAACGGAGCGCCAAACGCTACGGTCTCTGCATACCTCTTTCGTCTCGTCCACTGTTATCAACCTCTTCATACATGCCATCGAAGGTCCACCTAGTCCTCTATCTCTATTACCGCTCCTTTTCCGTCATAAATATTTTTTGCCATTCTTACATCAATCATTCGTTCGACGTGCCCAAAATACCTGAGCACGTTCTTCTTCATTCTCACCGTAATATCGATTCGATTAGCTTAGCTGAATCCGCATAGCGTACGCACAAGAGATCACATCTCCACAGTATTCATATTTCTTTCTTTCTTCTGTAATACACAAGTTTCATCACGGTATAATAGCATCGGTATCAACTCTGCATCGTGTACGGCCAAACGTGCTGACGTTTCACCGGCTCATCAATGCAGCCAAGGCACTGTTAACCATCTCTACTGAACATACTTCCCAAATTAGAAGAATAGACTAGTTAATACTTAATTATTAAAATATAATCATGTCAATTAACAACATTTACATTATCTTAGATAAATTACTAAATTAAAATATTTGAGGCCGGTGGTGGTGCAGTGGCACGAGGTGTGACTGCAAAACCGACTGGTTGTGGGTTCGATCCCCACTCGAAGAGATGAAATATTTACTTAAATTTAATATTTCCATTTCTTCGCTCTGGTGTCGAGGTTAAGCGCGGCGTTGAGTTCTGCCACTCAACACGCAATGCCTCCAGAATTCGGCAGAAAGTGGGGAACGGAGTGTCTTAACACTAGGTTCCCTCTGCCTACCCTGCTGTGTGCGGGATACAGCGTGAAGTTGATTTTATTAAAATATTTTACTCTATATAACTACGAGTATACCTATGAGATTTAGGCTTAAAATTTCAAGAATGAGTAAATTGTATTTTCAGGTAAGTATATAATATATTGTAGGAACGTAACTTATGTTTTTCTTACTTACAATTTTTCAATATTTTGCAAGGTATATAAAGTAATCTAATATGAACACAATCCACTTTTAGTTAATTTTTAAAATGTAACTTTATTTGAGAGAACGCAACGCCAATAAAATTGTAGGTATATAAAATTGTAAGTAAATGTTACTTAAGCTGAATATCTGTAACATGTCAGAATCCTGCCAAGTGCGCAACAATGGCGTCTAGAAGAACGGCAACATGAAAATAAGAGAAAAAAGATTGTAGCTAATCTAATCCAGTAAGTACCTACTTAGTACTTACTATTATATAACAACTTAGACTTATTGTAATAACTTAGACTTTAAAGTATATATTTCATATAAACCTCCTCATAAAAATCGCTACATTGTAAACTATCAATTAATTTGTGCTGGATGTTTCTCAATGCCTCATTTATATAATGGGAAAAGATCCGGCGTTCTGTTTCTTAATATAGAAATAGTTGCTAACGTACTTTTATTGCTCTCAATCCGATACTTGTACCTAACGACTTCATAGAGGTAGGCAACAAGTGACGCGATGGACCGAATGGAAAATTTATGATTTCTTAAGGTCAAAATGCATTGCCACGTGTATAGATTAGGTTATCACAATAAGTAATATTTACTTGTTTACATTTCGACATTCAAGCATTTTCTAATGACCATCTTTCCCAATTCTAATAAAATATCTGTTACCTAAAAAAAACTAAAAATAAATTATTCGTTGTAAAATTAAATTTAATGTGTACGATATATGTACTTTGCGTATATTATATTTTATAGAAACACTGTGTGTACGTTTTTATAATAATTCCACTATGTATATACTTATTCTAAGTTTGAGACTTAAAAAAGGGTCTGTAAAACAATACTAACAAGTAAAGCTCAGGAATATTTACAAGAGAGACAAACCTATTTAATAATTAAATTGTAACATTGACAGTGAAAAAATCTACTATTGAGTTTCTTTCTCCGACTCACCTCAGCAGAACTGCCAACAAGCAGGTAGTAGCTGTTGTTCATTCAATTTAGACATGTCTACTCGAATAAAGAAGTTAAAATAACTTGAATTTAAAATATTTATATATCATTTCCTAATACGTAACCAACAAATAATGGGAAAAAATTTTCGGCTTCAAGCTGTGTATTTCCGACTTTCCGTCGAAATTTTGAGGCGCAGCTTTTGGGTCGCCTGATGGTAAGTGATTACCGCCGCCTACGACCCCGTGCAACACCAGAGGAGCTACAGATGCGTTGCCGGCCTTTAAGGTGGAAATAGACGCGCTTTTTTGAAGGTACCCATGTCATATCGACCTGGAAACACTGCCGCAGGTAGACCATTCCACAGTTCCGTGGCTCGTGGCAGAAAGTTCCTACGAAACCGCACAGTAGTGAATTGCCACGTATCCAGGTGGAGAATTTAGAAAATTCGGCGGCAGGTAAGAGGTCAAACAATTCCTCAGAACACTCTCCATGGTAAATGCGGTAGAGAACGCACAGCGAGGATAACTCTCTACGCAAAGCCAAAGTGCCTTTCACAGATCATTGGGTCCCTAATGATTCGAATGGCTCGCGTGGCGAAACTCAACGTCGCACTAAATACGAACATGCAAAAACAAATAAATCAATATTATAATTTTATTTCTATTCGGAATTTCCTACTTTGTTAACATCTCAGTTATACAACAAGAAATAAATCATAGGTCAATTCGATTACCAACACCACACAATACGAGTAAATTTAAATAAGATATAGTGAAATAAAATATGTAGTTAAATATATTATCAAAATAAAAAAATATAATCTAAATCTGGATCTTAGAAAAAAGAAAGGTGAAGGTAAGGTAGTAACATATTTTAAAATAATTATTGAAAAAACATACTTAAATGTCTTTTACAAAGATTAAAATTAGGCTACCTACCATTGCGCAGGATAAAGGCTCTCCTACTGTAAGTTATCTCAAGATTTAAAAAGAAAAAACTAAATTATCAATTTATAAAATGTTACTATGTAAATCTTTTATTTAATATTTCAAGATGCAAACAATATTATCATTTTGTGTTAGCATTGACATAAACAAGCTCTTTTAAAAGTTTGCCTAGTTTAATTATATCATGTCTAATTATTTTTTTTATGGACATGCTGACTAACTATGGACAGATATTGCTGACCCTATAGTTTTTATTATATTTAATTTCAACAGTATATCTATAAAAATGAGTTGACACAGTTGGGACGTGGAAGTGACTTATAGTTTGGACTTATACGATGGATACAATGTATCCAATAGTGGTGATTGCTTAGAGCCAGAAAATGGAGAAATGTTTACTTGCACTTAAATTAATAATAATTTCATTAATAATAATCTTCGTTGTAATTCTTGTTAGTTAACTAACAAGAATTTGAAACTTACGAACAACTTAAGAACATACTCAATTGAGTAACAAAACCCAACAATGTCTTATCTTTTTTCATAAATAAAATTAGAGAAATTGGAAATTGAAACCTTAAATTGAATTGAAAGAAGTTGAAAGAATTAATTTTAATTTTAAGTTTCATTAAACAGTTGTAAATTACTCAATTATTTGAACAACCCGATATTAAATAGCCACATGTACAATTAATCAATTAACTATTAGTACTCCTGGAAGAATAATTTTTTTATTACATTTTTGAGAATAATGCAAAACTTATTATTCTATCTTCATTAATCTCTCTGTTTTAAATTTTTATCTACAACGTATATCGCATTCAGTTAACATAAAAAAAAAGATATTACAATGAACCAAAAAAAAATACTATAAATACTTCTACTCTACTACTAATACAGAGTAATCATCCTGCTCTACATTTATAGTAAAAAATATAGTACTAGAAATATTTTTGCACCAGAATGGAAAAGTGGAGCTACGGCCGTGTAAAAATATCCATTAATAAACATCAACGACGCTTGTTTGTTTACTAGCGTCGCCACGTGATGTTCGTGTGACCGCAGGATTACAGACGAGAGCTCCGCACAGGGGACCAGAGTAACCAGGTCGACGAGTCTAACCCACCGTGGTCCGCGTCTGTGCTCTATTTATATCCCATTTGACTACTATTCGTCCTACATCCCTACGCTACTGCAATTGCATCTGACTGTTAACAATATGCAACTGCGTATTGCGTATTACACAATAGACTTAGACTATTATTCTGTTTGGATGGCGTGGATGTTTTGTTATGCGCGAGAACAGTGATGACCACTAGTTTTTGATGATATTTAAGTGTCGCAGTGGCACAAGCGTGTTATTGAAACGCGACAATTGTGGGTTCGATGCACAGTGTCCGGGCATGAATGATTATTTTATAATATTTTCATTCGCTTCGGTAACGAAGCAAAGCGCGACGTTGAATTCCGCCTGAAAAATTCGGTGGATAGTAGGGAACGGAGTGTCTTAACACCAGATACTCCTGCGATATGCGGAGCACAGCGTGGCGATGAAAATAATAATAATCATATTTTAAAATATTTACTTAGTCAATTTTAACTTAATAGGCAATATTAAAATGGTAGTTTCATATAAATTGTGTATATACTGCTTGTTTTAATTAACTATGAATTAGTAAATATAATTTTATTTTAATCTTGTATAGTGGTAAAGTGACACGTGATAACTGATCAGACAGTATCGACGTACGTTGAGATATTCCGAATGCGGATTATTGAGTGACCACCTGTCACATTTAATTCTTAGTTGTTAAATTATTATTTTTAATGGGTAACATGTAAATTCAAAAACCGCTTCACGCTGTATCCCGCATACAGCAGGGTAGGCAGAGGAACTAGTTAACCTATTAAAAGACACTCCGTTCCACACTTTCTGCCGAATTCTGGAGGCATTGCTTGTTGAGTGGAGGAACTCAACGCCGCTCTTTGATCACTCGACACTAAATCGAAGAAATGAAAATATACATTTTAAATAAATATTTAATATTCTCGGATCGAACCCACAACCAGTCGGTTTACAATCACACTTTGTGCCGCTGCGCCACGACTGGCCTCACCTGAAAATTAAAAAGAGATAATAATTTAATTATAGACAATTTAATCAATAAAACATTTCATAAATATTTAACACTAGCGGCCCATTCGCGGCTTCGCTCGCATACCACTTATAACTGTTTTATTATCCTGCATTTTCCATAAGATAATCAATATAAATTTCATAATTATAATAATTTATACATTCAATAATTTTGAGAAACTGCAAGCACTAACATGGCTGCTTGCGAGGATGAAATTGGCGGCAAGGGCGCCCCCCGCTGGACTCATGCCTACACTTGCGGCCGTAAACGGAGCGTTGAATTATCTAAAATTTATATTTTCTCATAAAGTATACGTTCAAATTACATGCTATAAAAGACAAAGCATTTCTTTATAAAAAATCCTTTATGATGGAATAACTTTCGCTCGTAAGTTTCAATATCTTTATCAAATAAAAAACGTTGAAATATCACCTTGCAATTTTCAATTATTTTTTTATCACAAAATATCTTATTGTGACTTATTTATAAGAGATAGATATATCGTACCATCTTTTTTTAGAACTAATAAAATAGAACATTTCTTCCATACAATGTACTGACATATGTTTTACTACATGCTTCGATTCGATGCGTTCATTATTATAGTTATTTCGCTATTTAAGACTAACTAATACGTACACCATAATATTACATCATCATCGGACCAGTAGATCCAGAGATCTTAGCGTTTAAACAGACAAACAAACTCTTCCACTTTATTATATTAGTATAGATAAAAGCCGAAAATTATCTTTATTAAATTTCCTTGATGTTGAAATAACTTTCAAAGGTAAGTTTAAAATATAAATGTGTTTCAATCAATTTTCAATAGTATAGATAAACATTAAATAAAAAGTAGCGGGCATGTCGCGCAGGACCAAACTTTACACCACGCCAAGAAAAGAATAAAAAGATAAACAAATAAATAAATAAAAAGAAGAAGAGAACCAAAATGTAGTTTAAATTAATTATAAACAGCAAATAATTACATAAAAATTAACAATTTTTCGTAAATGTATGAAAAATTTTGCCCATTCGCGTCGGTCATACTATGCCGCCCGAAGGCTAGGTCATTTCGAATCAGTGACATCTTCTTAATTATTTATTAGAATGTTATACAATAAACTATAATTTCAATCTAGATAAAATGCTAAAAGTGACTATTATAATTATGTTCATAAGGATGAGCAAGCAAGTTCATTTTGGGTGACGTTTTGCTTAGCAACGGTTGGTTGTTATTAACATGGCAGAATAAATTGCATGTCAAATTAGAAGGTATTTTAATATATTTAGAATATATACGTAATGTAATATTATATAGCCTATAGCACTTCTGAAGAATCCAGCTTTCATACAAAACAAAAACAAAGAAAATCCGACCAGTAGATCCAGAGATCTTAGCGTTTAAACAAACAAACAAACTCTTCCGCTTTATTATATTAATATAGATACCTACTACAAAACTAGAATAATTTAATATTACCTCAGTTATGTGAGTTTTATTTATAGCATTAATAAAGGTCTAAGCTTGTACTAAAAGTGACTCTTTATCGGTGCGTTAAAGCAGTTTATTTATTTGACATAAAAAATCTATAATTATTAATAATATGAACTATATAGATTTTAAATTTAACGTAAACTATGTGGAAAATGTGAATAGTTTGTTAGGATAGGTACTTTGCTAACATAGTAAATATAACGTTACGTGATTTCCTGTTACTGACATAGAACCGACAATGTATTGAAGTTGAAATCACAAATATGCTTTATTAAACAATAGTCACAGAATAAGGATAAATACAGTGCATGTGCTACTTGTGAACCTCGTGTCGTACCCACTATAGAGGATGCCGCTGTGACATATGAGTAATGAATATTTTATTGCCTGTTGTTGTACTAGAACACGCTGTAAATATAGCACCAGAGTAAGTCGTTTTAGATCCTTTAGCTTCTTCGCAGTAAACAAAATAGAATGTAAATGAAGATTTTACGTGATAATATTTCATTTTTAGTCCGCCAATACTGAAATTGTGACACGACAGTATTTTTTTTTCACTGAAACATTAAATTTAAAAAAAAATCAACTTCACGCTGTGTCCCGCACACAACAGGGTAGGCAGAGGAAACCTAGTGTTAAGACACTTCGTTCCCCGTTTTCTGCAGAATTCTGGAGACATTAAATTGCGTGTGACATTAAATTGATTGGGTTTTAATTTTTTTTCTACTTACTTACTATTTTATATACCTAATTGTTAACCAAATAAATCGGAATCCTCATAATCTTTAGACATTTTTGAGGTATTATACATTATCTATATATATAAAAGGACTTGTGCTGACTGACTGAGGTAAGACGCACGCAGAGCCGTAACCGCTGTGCGTAGAAACGTGAAATTTGGGCAAATGTTTATTTTCATATTCTGGACATCCACTAAGAAGGGAATTTCAAAAATTTTAACCCTAAAGGGATGAAATAGGGGTTGAAAGTTTGTATGGGAAAAAAAATGTAATCTGCACCGATTTTTATAAAATTTTAAATTCAGATTCTTAAAAATATTTCATTGAACACGTGTTTCATGGTTTTTAAGAATTCACCCCTTAAGGGTTCAAATAAGGGGTTGAAAGTTTATATGGAAAAATCTTTAAATTGCCACCGATTTTTATAAAAAATTAAATTCAGACTGTTAAAAATATTTTATTGAACACGTGTTTCGTGGTTTTTTAGAATTCACTCCTAATAAGCGGGCGAAGCCGCGCGCGCCCTCTAGTATAATATTATTACTTTTAAAATTTTAAAAGTACCAACTAATTTACTTGTACACCTTCTGCACTCAGTCACAAATAAATTGAGAAATATTACGCAGACGTCGAATAGAGTATATGAGTAGCTTTTAAGTACAGTCACTAAAGGTAATAAAAGTATTCGCATCCTCACAAATACGATACAAGCTTACAGCGCTAAGGCACTAAACCTGGCTTTGATAGCAGTTTAAAGGCATAATCATGAATAGAGCCCTGTAAACGAAACCGACTCGTAAATGTAAGAGTCTCATCTCAACGGGCAATTTCGCAGATTTCTGTTTTTAGTTACATAAATAACAATCCTCTTCTAGTTTGGTTCATTTGCTCGCTTACAGTCGTAAACTTTCCCTTCTTGGGAGTCTCTAATAAATCTACACGATGGATGCATTCCAAAGAAATTTAATATGATTCATTAAAAGAAGGTTTTTATTAGTATACTTTAGGAAAATTCATATGCTACAGTAATAGACATACACGTGTATTTTTAATTAATTTTATCCTTCATTTATTGGGTAACTTTTTAATCCAATAAATAATTATACTGAACGCTACACTATTCTCATATATATTGAAAAAAAAACATTTGATTATTTAGTTTTTAAACGTAGGTACATATGCCATCTTTTTTTTCTACATGTAGGTATATATATGTTATCTATTATCGACAATTGAAATGGATGATTAGAAAGTTTATATAAACTAAAATATAAATAGATAAAACATCAATAAAGAAAATGATTAAGATATCAGACTCCAGCTGTAATTATTTTTACTAATTAATTTTATATAACCAAACACTTAACTTATAGTTAATTTTAAGACGAATATTTTAAGAAGAATATTACCTGACTGCGAATGTAAAGGAGAGTGATGTGTTTATGTTTTTAAGTACACATCTACGAGTATGTATGTATGTTTGTTTGGCGTTGTAGAGACAAAGCGAACTGACTGATTTTGATCACTCTTACGTCAATCTATTCTTTTTAACTTTGCGATCACTAAAGACATCAAAAACGAAAATTAAGATTCACGCGCCTTATTGTCAAAATGTAAAAAAAGAAAAATCGTCGAAATATGTCAAATAGGGTATCGTTGAATATATATTCAATAATTATTGTTGGGTTGCTTTCATAAATTTTTATTTTAATACTTGTGGGGTAGTAGCAGTACCTGCTGGCCTACTGTTAATGGAATGTGAGAATGGGTTCAAATCCACTCACGAAACTCACTCCCTCAAGGATAAGAATAAAAAGAATAATATAATAAGATTGCGAAATTTTCCGTTTTATAATGCTAATAACGTAGCTAATAAATCTTTATAAAAATGTGAAATTTAAAAAAAAGATTAAATACATAAAATCCGACTGCATAAAACTGGCTTACAGTCGATAATACATTAACAGTCGAGACCTATTATTCAACCAATTAAATGTCCATAAGCCGCCCTGTAAATCGGTCTCGACTGTTAATCCTAAGGAAATATTGGGCTTGTTTTTTTTTTTAGTTTATGCATTCAGGCTTTTGTTTTTTTTAAATATTATTTTTATTAGAATTCCGTTCCTCAAATGGCCAAAACGGGACTCTTATAAGATAACTTTGTTGTACTTCAAGACCATTTATCTCGAGATCGCATGGTCAATTAATATCAAATATTCAAATCTA